>CM060920.1:387010415-388267557 GCA_030737875.1 Allium sativum | reverse complement strand
TAACATGTTGTATTGGTTAAGCGTTGCCTTAATTAACTTTACACTATCATTTATGTCTTAGCTTTAATTTATTCATCAAAGCACCAACCACTCACATTAGATATGTATTATTGCGGTCGCTGGATGTGCCGGTCGGTTCCGAGCAGTCTTACACCGCAACTCAATCTAACCTCGGGTTCTTTTGGGCTTGATGCGCTAACCTCTCACATTAGATCTATATTGTCATGGTTGCTGGATGCGCCAGGCGGTTCCGGGCAGTCTTACACCGTAACTCAATCTTACCTCGGGTTAGGCATATTCGTCTTTTATTTAATTTACATGTTTACCTTTCATATTTATATGTAAATTATCCACAATTATTGCCATCCAAGTCATGCCCATTTACCCACTAAATCATGTTCATAAATTTTAGGTATATAAATTATACCAATTTATGACACAAATCATTTATATGATCATGGGCTAAACTATACCAATAATTTGAAATTTAAGGTTTTTCCCAACGTTACCCCCGTCATAAGTTTGCAAAATTCACACAAAATGTTAGGCTCGCAACTTAGCCTAAGTTATATACAAAAGGGAAAAGAAAGGAGCATGTACCATTTATACAACATAATAAGGATATAACTAAACATGTGTCATATAAATTTGTCATAAACAATGAACTTGCATTTTTGGATCCAATTAACATGAATCTTAAGCATATAGAATTACACAAATCCAACTAGGCATGCAAATGTGAACTTTTATTTTGGATCCAATAAATATGAATCTTAAGCATATGAAAGGGGACTTACATAGAATTACACAAATCCAACTAGGCATGTAAATGTAAACTTTTATTTTGGATCCTATTTTCATAGATCTAAACATATGAGAATGTAGATCAAAACATATACATGACTTAGCCTAAAAGCTTGCATGCAACATAACATGAAAAATTCACCAAATTTACATAATACATGATTGGTTTAACATACAACATAATAAGTCCAATAAACCACAATAGTCTCATAAGCATATATGATAGAATCATTACAAGAATAAACATGAATCAACATCACCATTCTTACAACTAGGGATAACTCTAGTTTTCACTTTATTACAAATCATAACTTTTAGTCGTTCACATCTAAATAATAACAGGGCTTACAAACAAAAGAAAGTCTTGTTTTCTGGAATCTATTTTCTGAAATTGAAAAGCAATCCCTTGATGTAGACTATCGATTCTCAAATTTAGATTAGATTCGTAGCTTCTAACTTGCTTTCTAGTTTGAGAAGAAATGGTGGCTAGGCTAGCACGATCATGGACAGCATGGTGGCTCCTTGGAATGAAATTGTGTGATTTAGGGTTGAGGTCTATGGTTGCTTTTATAGAGGTTTAAACTTATGTGAGCCGTTAGATCCTTCTAGGAGCGATCACAACCATCCAAACTAGATAGAGTTATCCAGAAATTGCCACCTATGCCCTAGTGACTCAGCAACAAGTCAGAAAATCGTCACTATTTGGATCTAGGCGAGGGCGTCGACCCCTATAGGGGGGTCGACACCTATGTCGACCCCCCCCCGGGGGAGTCGACCCCTATGGGCGGGAATTTTCCCGCCAGCTGAGCCACGTGATTTTTGAAATTCGAACTCTTTTGTTTATTAAATTATTTAATTATATAATTTTTCTGTTTAAACATGAAATCTTCTGAACTCCATAACTTCTTCGTAAGGAATGTGATTCACGCAAACTCGGACTCTATCTCCAGCAGAATTCCAAGACGAATGCAATGGCGTAACCCGTTTCCCTTAATTCTCACTTTTACAATTAAGTATTCTTTAATTAGTTTATTAAACATTGAAAATACAGGGTGTTACAGTTATCGAATATAAGTAGATACCATTTCTGTGTAACTTATGTTCGATATCGATCGATTTGGATTTTGTTGTGAATTATATCTTCAACAATATCATTCTTGAAACCCAATGAGATTGAGTTGTGGAAATTCATAATGTAAATTGGGATTTAATCAAATCTTTGATTTGAGAAAATTAAAAATAAGAAATTGGGAACCAAGTATAATCTTTTGTTAAGATTAAAGAATTGAATGTTGGAAAATCGATTTAATTGGAAACTATAGTTGAAATAAGGATTAAAGGATTTTCAAAGGAAACTGGGTTTTGATAACGGGTTATCAAACGGAAAATTAATGAAGGCTTTGGGGATAAATTATCATTGATTTAAGGGATGTGTTTTAAAGAAGAAGGGTTAAAATATGGATTTTGTTAAAGATAATTTGAGAATGGGTTTAAAGAAATTTAATTTAACAAAATCTAAGATGGAAAGAGATTTGGTTGAAAGCCTATATGTTCCATAAAAAATTACGCTTATTATTTGGGAAGACCGGGACCGGATTTATATTCGAAAACTATTCCAAGTAATAATACGTCATTGTGGAGCAATTGAAGAAGTTATTGAAGCCCTGGACCCTTCATATCTTAAGGACGACTTGCTGAATATTTCAAATGGGTAGCTCACAAATGTAGATGGATTTTATATCAGCTAAGTGGCAAGAATCCCAAAGGTATGTGAAGGAATTTCGGATTGTTGTTTCATTTAGACCCAGAACAGACATTTATGGATTGTGTATCTGACATTGTAATTGGCTGCGTAGCACTGATCTCTATTAAATATATATCTGTTTGGTAGCGGAGAATTTATTCTCTTACTTAACACCCTTCTCTAACACATATGAGCTTAGAGGTTATATATCGATAGAAATCAGTGATGCATTGTGAATGGACAATATAGCATACTTAAGTTATGTGGTGAGCTTTGTATGATCAAAGCATCGCTTATTTAAGCGTAGCTTTGTGTATATTATGACCTCGGTAAGCCTCAAACCAGGGTAAATGGCCAAAACGGGAAGAAATGCGGCAAGGTTATGGGGTGTTGTCTCCTTCTAGATAAAAGGTGCACTATGGTATGGAGCCCAATTATTAACCTATATGGTAAAAGCATCTACTTTTGTGGTTGTTGTTGGCGCACGCTCGGAAAGGTCGGTAATGACTGGGAGATGACATACTCAGGCGTACTCTAACTTACCCAGTTAAGGGGTAACTCGTCCTTGTGTTGGCATGAGGAGAATCACTGTTGATCCTTGGATATCCCTCTAGAGGTATTCAAAGTTCGGTTTGGAAGGAAGTTCCTTTACCTGGTCATTGTTGGAAACCCAATCTCCGCTATGAGCCCGTACGATTTTGATTGTATACCATATGTCAGTATAGTATATAGTACCTATGCTAGCTAGGATTGATACATTTACTTTCGAAATTGTTTTCGCATTATATTATAGTATTGGAAGAGGATTTTTCACGTATCAAGCATTTTTGACTGCACAAGGAGAAACCTCGCCCATCTGTGCGTTTGCATTGTGTGTGCGCCACGAGACCTTATGTTAGTTTCATTTTTCAAAAAGTCATTGCGAATTTCTATGCATTGGTATTCACATGGAGTATACCCGTTCCTCATTAGCGGCGTGGTCCAGTGAATTACCTAACTTTAATATAAACCCTAAAAGCAAATGTTTTGAGTTCTCACACCAATCCCATGACTGACCTGGAGTTTATTGTTCCCACACCTAAACTCTGGGTGCCCATAATTTTTGCACGGACAGCCTAGTAGTTTGGTTCGCAGATTTAGTCTTGGACTTGGTTAGAGCAGGATGCTGGTTTAGTTGGAGCTATTATATCTTGGAGCATGCATATTCTTCCGCTAAGTTTAATATCTTTTCTGTTGTGTAATCGGTGTACTCTAATGTTTCTTCGGTAACTCTGATGTAATATTATTGTAATGATAATGGAAAAGTTCTTTTTATTTTGTGCAAATGTATAAGTACCCCTAACAATCCGTCTTTATGAACGGTTTAAGTTGGTTTAATTAACGGCGAAAACCGAGCAAAAAGCCGGGTCGTTACACATACGGCCTCACTAAAGCATCTCGTAGAGGGAGGAAGCTCTTGACATATTTTAAGGCAAAATCCCAACAAATTCAGGCATCTCATAGAGGGAGGATGTCCTTGGCACATCTAAGACACAAAGCCTTTAGTGTCATCCACATGGCTTCAATAAAGCACCTCCTTGGAGGGAGGAATCCCATGACCTATGTAACACCCGGTAAAATAAACTCTAAATAGACATAGATAATTAAATTAAGAATAAACAATAATAAGGTAATAAAATATTAATAGGCTGAAAATACAAATTTTCGATAATTAAGAATTTGATACATAAGTATTACCTTGTATTTATGGCAAAATTCTAGTTCGTTTTCATATTTTATTTATAAAAAACGGAGTGCGTATGAAAAAAGTTATGAATAAAACAAGTTGTATGAAAATTGTAGACACGCAGCATTTGAAATTCAAACTGTAAGAATATAAATCTAAAATAAAATAATATACCTTTAGCGTGTATATATATATGTAAGTTAGGGACAAGAATCAATTAGGTAATAAATAAAAATAGAAACCGTCCTAGAGAAATTATCTCGCCACATTCGACCCTAAGGGGAGTTGAGCACTCCCATTGAACGGGGGTCGACAAATCCCATTGAACGGGGATCGACCTCCCTCCTAGGGAGGGTATAGACCACCCTTTTGGTCGAAAGGTGGGAAAGTGGTTTGTTCGTTGAGGCAGTTTATATATTTTTCTAGAACAGACGGTCCAGATTTTATAAAACTAATCGACAGACCACACACACTCTAGCAAGTATAAATAAGGCCTTAGCCTCTCGCTCAAAGCCTGCATTCTATTCTCTTCCACGCCTCCTGTAACAACCCGGAATTTTGATGATAAACAATTATTTATTTAAAATCTCAAAAATAGGAATTTCTGCAAATGATGGAATTGGACCATGAAATTTTAATTGTTGCGTTCGTCTCAGAATTCTGGTCAACTGTCATGTTTGGAGTTTCGCGAACGGAGTCCATATGAAAAAGTTACGGATGAAATACGTAACAAACGGTAAAAAATAAAATAAAATATTATGTATGTATAGTAATATATTCTTACCCAACCACCTCACCAATGATGGCTAGGTTTTTAGGGGTATTCTTGTTATATTTTATAAAACGAATGGACGGATGACAATTAAAATAAATCCAACGGTGCAAGGCCATTTCCACCCCTATAAATAAAGGGGTAGAGCCTCATTCCTTTTCCACTTAAATCTGCAGAGGCAGCGAAGCTCTACCATTTTTCTCTCTCTCTCCCCAAACCAAAATTCTAAAATAAAAATATAAACATACAAACAAATCAAACCAAATGTATATAGAGTTGAGAGAATAAATAGATTTAATGGAAGGGAATGCAAATCGTCGCTCAACGATAGATTCTTCGCTCTCGTCCCTTTTTCTTACATTTCTACAGATCTCCCCTTTCTTGATAAATTGTAGATTTATAAGAATTTGGGGATTGTAAGCCTAAAAGGTTCAAAACTTATAATTTGGAGGTTATAATGTGAGTGGGAAATTTACTAATACAGATACAATGATTTATCTATATTGTTTGAATCCAATCTATGTTTTATGCCTATCAGATCTGTTATTTAAATAATTGTAAATTGTGATAACCATCAGATCTGATTATGAATATGTTTGAAATTGGTAAAAAAGAAAGTTGTGATTATGTATAAATATGAATTGTAGGATTTTTATATATATTCCCACATATTCCTACAAGTTATGTCATGAATTATTAAATATGTTGTTTATGCCGCATAGCACTGTGGAACTGGAAATCATACCCATTAAACATAAATTTGTTGTAGTTATGTTCCAAATTTTTAGTTCAGTGCTGAAATATAAAATATGTGAGTTTTTGTATTATGTGATGATAAGAATAAAAATAAATATTCCTTGTTTACATTCAATTTTGTTGGGTTTTTGGCTTAAGCACTGTAAATTATGTCGTTTTACTCATTTTTAAATAAAGAGGCATTATTTTAGAATCACAAGAAGTATGACAAAAAGAATTAAAATGGGGAAAAGTGGTGCAAAGGTACATATAAAAATAAGTACATAATTTTGTATGTAATTTGCATCGACAGTTCCAAAATAAAAATACATTACATATATTTCTTGTGATTTAGAGATATGTCAATTCCACAGAATAGGCATGAATTACAATGATTTTGGCTAACGGTCCTTGTGAAACTTGAAACCTTTTTGGCAAGATTGAATATTAAAAGGGAATGATTGGTTAATTGATTAGACCAAATCATTAATTTAAATTTAAGAATAAAAATAAAAATAACTACGTTGATCGCACGCAAACATAGAAATAAATATATACATATTATCCGTCCAAATCAGCGTAAAACGGTAAAAATATGCATTGTATTAAATGTTGAATGGTGTTCATTTATGGAATCATACATGTAAATTTATATTCCATACTTAATGAATATATTTATGTTGAACATTGTAGCAATTAGTCTAATTGATTGCTATAAATGAGGGCATAAATAAATAATTAACAATTGTGACAAATGTTGAACGTTGAATAAGATTCAATGGTGGAATTATATGTAAATATAATCCATATTGAATTGATATATTTGTGGTGACCATTTGTAGCAATAAATATAATTAATTGCCATAAATGAGACCGCAAATAAAAAAATAATTATTGTAATCAATATTGATTAGGGGAAAATAAATGTGATAGGAAAATGTTTACAATTCCTAAAATCAATTAAGATAATTGTTGTGGACCCCAATTAGGAAATTTAAATTATAACCGCAATCAGACACGAGGTTAAACTCAAACTGTGGTGTAAGCATGCCCAGAACCGACTGGCAAATCCAGCAACCATAGGTAGTCAGTTTAATGTGATAGGTCTAATGCATAAAAATAAATGTACTAAGGCATGAGGTTAAGTTCATTTGTGGTAGAAGTCAGCCCGGAACCGACCGATAAATCCGGCATTCACAGGTAGTCAACTTAATGTGAGAGGCCTAGTGCGCGCGCACACACACACACACACACATATATATATATATAACAAATAAAATAAAGGATAAGTATAGTAATTGTCTATTGGAGTACAACAAATAGATAACTTGGGACTGATAAATAGTTGGCTTAGAAAAATACGACCATTAGAGTCATAAAGGAAAATAAAAAGAATAAAATGAATAAAAAGAAATGGGTGACAAAAAAGAGGAATTAACGGATATTGATTATCGTTTAAATACTAAGTCCAAATTAGGGAAGAAATTAAATAAATATCCTAGAGAAAAGGGAATATGATCTTCCTTATTTATGTCAATAAAACTTGTATTTAAAAATATAGTTGGACTTAGCAGGTTAATAATATAAGATGTTATCAACCATATAAACCCGTGATACAAATAAATCGTGTACGTATGGTACTTCCATATAAGGAAATTAAACGGGAATGACTTAATAACATAGTCTACTTTATTCCAAAAAGCGAAAGGTTTTAAAGGCAAATGGGGGACAAACTAATAATCTTTGCGTATAGCCCGCTTCCTTGGGTCTTAAGTGGTTTGGGTTGAAGAGTCCACCTGGGAATAGGCTTTTCAGTATAGGGGTCTTAAATGGCAGGTGTGTGGGGGCCTACCCAAACATGGAAATTAAAAGGGTCAGATATGACCTTTATCATATGGGTAGTAGTAAGTGACTAAGGAGGTTATCGAATGAGGTCAGCTAGAAGGTATGACGAACAATAAAATACTTACTCTCACCTTATGCGGGGAAAGGGTATATGCGTGAATGACGGAAGCCTTAACTAGTAGGGCCCATAGTTAGTGCCCCCTAGTTTTATGTTAACATTTAATATATTATCGAGGGTTAATAATTGACCAATAGGTCCGCCTAGGGTTTTAAGTGATTATGGAGAATCCACCCTACCTATCATTGATAATGTGACATTAAATAATAAAGAATAAAGAATGAGGATATAGATAGAAACCCCAAAATTAGGGGACCACTCTCGATATAATTAACCTATTAAACTCTAGCATAAAGGCTTCACAAAAATGTGTGTAAATGTTCTATCTCGGTAATATAATTTGAGAATACTACTTTGGGAAGAGTAGTAGAGTCGCGCGTAAACTTTAACAAGGCTGGTCTAGAATAACTAACCTTGTCAGGTATACAGCTTGGGTTGAACCAAACGGAGTATATCTATGTTACAGTCTGTTTTGTACATTTCTTAGCCACCAGAACTTGTTGTTCTGACCCCCCCCCCCCTCATTACAACCTCCAGTTTTCATATAGAAGGCGGGGTTCTCACAGATGATTAAGTTTGGCTTTCGGTTCTCGTTCTCTCTCATGCTCGGTATTGGCAAGGTGACTTACTTTGAAAAAGGCAGTTGCTTGAGTTAATACTAATTTATCCTATTTTGTTTCAACTGTGAGTTATATTTATCGTACTCTGATTATGCTAGTGCTCATTTATTGCATGTACCAGATAAGCGCTCCATGCTTGGATGTGTTCAGGTTTTGATTTTTGTCATAATTTGGATGTAGAAAAGTGTGGGGTGTTACATTTGGTATCAGAGCTTAGGTTAAATGATCAGAGGAATTAGTTAAATTAGGACTCGTAAGGGAACGTAACTCGATTTTATTTTCTGTTCTTCTTCGTTTTCTTACTCGGCTTTAATTTATTTAGACTATAGAAATTAGTCGTGGGCCTAATTATATATAATGGGCTTTGAACGACTAAGAGTTGAAATATGTTGAGTTCAGGTTTCTGGCCGATTCTGTCTTACCCCACAGTACGTTGGCAATCTCGTCGTGATGAGCATGAGATGACATATGGTGGATTCCGTTGATTCTAGATTTGGAATCTGGAATAAAATATATATTAACATAAAAAGCTAGCTACAACCGAGATAGTCGCGATTTCTAGATTTTGGTTTTGTCAGTAGTTCCAGTTAAGACCATTACTCCATCCAAAACGGGGAAAACCCCACATTAATATGTCGTATCCATTTCAGAAATATAATTTCGAGGTGTATCCATTTGTTGCTTCGTTAAAATTCTAAATCTACCTTTGTTGAAATATTCTACTGAGTTCGTGGCTTGGTATTCGAGGAAACTTTTTTTAAAACAATTTTGAAAAAAAATGGATTTCAACAGTTTTGAAATACAGTTTCGGAAAATAGTTTGTGAAGATATGGTTTTTAAAAAAATTAATCTATTCGTGTTTCAAAATTTTAGAGCTATTGTGTATTTTATAAATATAGTCTGATTGGTTGGAAAGATGGAGTTAGAAATGACAAGGAATATACCACACAACTTGAAATAATAAAAATCTATTCTTTGTAATTTGTAGTGTCCCTCTTCCTATATATGTTGGATAATTTATTGAAATTACCACAATTAACCTTTAAGATTCTAAGGCTCTAACATCTTTGAACATGAAAAGGCTTTTCCGGTTTGAAATGTAAATCTAGAATATAAATAGTAATAATAAATTGGATTTATAAATACGAAACTATTAGTTTATAAATAAATCCCATTTTTCGAAAAAGTTTTAAATTTTTCTTCGAAAAGGCTAAGGAAAATCCTTCGTCTGGATTTTGGGGTATTTCACTTCGTGAATCATCTGTTTGTTGTCAGCTACGTAAGTGGAAAATATGTTTTAATTTATATTACAGATTTCTTGCTGAATTTTTTGAATTCGTTCGTTCGTAGGGTGGTTGCAGCATTGTGTTGAGACAATAAGTCCATGGAGTTGGTTCGAAGTTTAATTGTGGTCTTTAAATACCGCGGTAATGAGGATAATTATTTCGGATTGCGTCAATTCTTAAAAGATAACGTAAGACGATTTATATTTTAAGCTGGCCTAATAAGGTCAAGGTCCAACCTCTGTCTAAAGCCCATTTGGTAGTTGACCGTTTAGTGCTATACTAGAATGGTCAATTAATTGATGAGTTTCGGTACAACTTGGACCAAGGACCCAACCATAAAAGTTGCGTCCAAATTACCCCTTAACTTCCATCTTTCTTCCGTCCTCATCTAGTCGAACCATATTCCTATCCTTCTTGTCATCGCCTCATCTCCTCATTTTTCGCGTTTGTTTACGCATTAGATCTTACCTCACTAGTACTCCAAGATATAATTTCTTCTCTCCGAACATTACTTGGCTTATAACACCTAGTTGCACTATTCGATCTTACTCGCACCATTTAAGTCTCATCTTTGGGTAGAGACCATTTGGTTGGATCGAAAAAAGAAAAAAGGGCTTACCACATTAGTGCTATGAAAATTTGGCAAGGCAGTTGGGCTTGCACCGGCTCATTGCTTCGGGAACTTAGAATAAGATTTGTGTTTGTGCTACATCCGCCTTTGCTATAACTTGTTCGAATAGGTTTTTTCGAAGGCTATCGTCGTTTCAAAGATGAAGATAAGCTATCTTTGGATGGTTTTTCTAAGGAGAGTCTCGATGAGATTTTAGAGGAATTCATGTTATACGCAGACTTATGCAGTCTCTTGTTTGATCGACTCTGGAGATTTTATAGAAAATCTCTTTTTCTTGATGTCGGGAATCTATGTTCGAACTGCCCATGTAGACGTGTGACCCGTTTAGTACATCGCTCTATAAATGGGAAGTCATGACTATATTGTCTCTTGATGTGGTAGTTTAATCTTTTGCTTGATCGGTGGCATAACCATTATTTAGTACTGCATCATATTCAATTCAGCTTGTTGTCTTTGTTTGTGTCTCACGGAGTTAATTTATGTAAATTCACCTATCCACTTTGTCTTTAGGCAATATTGGGTGGATTTTCATGAGAAGCAGTTTTGTGGTAGGTTTCTTTTCTCATCATAAATTCTGTCTTGGAAGAGATGGTAATGTGAAAATCTCCAACAACACCAATAGTGTTTGTAACACGAGATCGAGCATTTTTACTACCATGATATGGTTAATTAAAAATCATAAAATTAGGTTTGAGCTCCAGCCGCAGAGCAAGACATCTCGTTATTTATAGCCATTGTTTTGGGGGTCTTGGTGTTGTTTTGTTATTATACCTTTCCAGCACTGGGTTCTTGGTTATGGTAATTCGTGCTTGTAACTGTTAATGTTGTTAAAATCACATAACTTAGGTTAATGAGATTTCTATGTTTGGAGATGGTTATTTCATTCACGTGTGCCTGTTTGAATGAGATCTCTTTTTTGTATCTAGACTAACAGTTGTCGTAGAGCTGAAAAGGATATAATTCTGTGCTGGATAAATTTTAACAAAAAAGACCCATTTTACGTTGTTTTCGTCAAGGGTATATAAATAAATAAATCACCATTCCTTGTTAAAGCTAAAATTTTTGGTCTTTTTGTGTGTGATTTCAGTTTTCGCATTTTTGGCGTGACTGACTTCCTTTTTCAACAACATGTGGCTTGAATCATTTAAATTTCTGCGAAATACATTTTTGAACTTTTTGGAAAATGTTATTAGAAAAAAAAACATTATTTTTATCATTTTCTTATTTTATAGGAAAATGAAATGGTTTTGAAAGGAAATTTTCAAAATAGACATGACAAGTTTTCATGTTGGAATATATTTTTGTAAAAAATGTCGATTTTTGGTCACATGAATAGCGCAAAGAAGATGTTTGGATGCTTTATGTGCGCGTTTTAGCGGTGCAGTAGGATCGACGATACGATAAAAACGTTAACGGTAACAAGGAAAAGGCTGTTTTAGCCTTGGAAATGTTGTTTCCATACTTTGTCAAAGACGGGCGCGAGCTATTAATTAACTCATTTTACGTTTAGAGTTTGTTTTAAGCTTCCTTTAAAGTCTAAAGTTGGAAATTTTTGGAGTATTTTGGGTAACTGAGGTGAATATTCCATTGTAGTGTGGGAATTGAAAAAGTTGTGAGCAGGGAAATTGTTAGAAATCTTAGCTCCAATTTCCTTTTTTCGGTTTAGGAGAAATTAAATAGGAAATGATTAGATTGCGTACGTTTTAGATGGTGGGGTTTGGATGCAAAATTGGTTACTTCACACTTTTATTCATAATTGTGTGAAGGTTATGGACGAAAAAGAATTTTCAAATTTGCATTCGTATAGAACTGCCAATATATTCAGGATGTTTCGCATCATGTTTTTTGAAAAGTATTTTAAAAATCTCAATGTGCACATATAAATGGCCCGATTTAGAATCATCATGCATGCATATTTTATGATTGAAATGCATCAAATACATCATGCACATATACACAAGGTTACAAAGTGAATGTACACAAATTGGTTGTGTAGGATAGGCTAACTAGTTGTCAGAATTTCGGGACGAAATTCCTTTTAAGGGGGGAATAATGTAACAAATCAAAAATTTGAAAATAAATAGTTATTTATTTAGAAGCTCAAAAATAGGTATTTCTGCAAATGATGGAATTTGGCCATAAAACTTTAACCGCGTTCGTCTCAGAATTCTGGTCAATTTTCACGTTTAGAGTTTTGCGAATGGAGTCCGTATGAAAAAGTTACGGACGAAATATGAAAACGAACGAAAAATAAATAAAATATTATATATTATATATATAGTAATATATAATTACCCAGCCACCTTATCAATGACGACTAGGTTTTTAGGGGTATTCTTGTTATATTTTATAAAAGAAATGGACGGATGATAATTAAAATGAATCCGACGGTGCAAGGCCATTTCCACCCCTATAAATAAAGGGGTAGAGCCTTCTTTTTCCACTTAAATTGCAGAGGCAGCGGAGCTCTGCCATTTCTCTCTCTCTCTCAGAACCAAAATTCTAAAATAAAAATATATACATACAAACAAATCAAATCAGATGTATATAAAATTGAGAGAATAAATAGATTTAATTGAAGAGAATGCAAATCGACGCTCAACGATAGATTATTCGCTCTCTTACCTTTTTCTTACATTTCTACAGATCTAGAGTTTTTCCCTTTCTAGATAAATTATAGATTTATAAGAATTTGGGGATTGCAAGCCTATAAGGTTCAAAATTTATAATTTGGAGGCTATAATTTGAGTGGGAAAATTACTAAAACAGATATAATGATTTATCTGTTTCGTTTAAATCCAATATATGTTTTATGCCTATCAGATCTGTTACTTAAATAATTGTAAATTTTGATAACCATCAGATCTGATTATGAATACGTTTGAAACTGGTAAATGAGAAAGTTGTGATTATGTATAAATATGAATTGTAGGATTTTTATATATATATTCCCATACATTCCTACAAGTTATGTCATGAATTATGAAATATGTTGTTTATGCCGCATAGCACTGTGAATTTGGAAATCAGTCCCATTAAACATAAATTTGTTGTAGTTATGTTCCAAATCTTTAGTTCAGTGCTGAAATATGAAATATGTGAATTTGGGTAAAAAGATGAAAATTGTGTATTATGTGATGTTACGAATAAAAAGAATTATTCCTTGTTTACATTCAATTTTTTTGGGTTTTGGCTTAAGCATTGTAAATTATGTCGTTTTACTCATTTTTAAATAAAGAGCCATTATTTTTGAATCACAAGAAGTATGACAAATAGAATTAAAAAGGGAAAAGTGGTGCAAAAGTACATATAAAAAGTAATACATATTTTTGTATGCAATTTGCATCGACTGTTCCAAAATAAAAATACATTACATATATTTCTTGTGATTTGGAGATATGTCAACTCCACAAAATAGGCATGATTTACAATGATTTTGGTTAACGGTCCTTGTGACTTGAAACCTTTTTTGGCAAGATTGAATATAAAAAGGGAATGATTGGTTAATTGATTAGACCAAATCATTAATTTAAATTTAAGAATAAAAATAATAATAACTACGTTGACCACACGCAAACACAGAAATATATATATATATATACATACATATTATCCGTCCAAATCAACGTAAAATGGTAAAAATATGCATTGTATTAAATATTAAATGGTATTCACTTATGGAATCATACATGAAATTTATATTCCATACTTTATGAATATATTTATGGTGACCATTGTAGCAATTAGTGTAATTGATTGCTTTAAATGAGGCCATAAATAAATAATTAACAATTGTGACAAATATTGAATGTTGGATAAGATTTAATGGTGGAATTATATGTAAATATAATCCATATTGAATTAATATATTTGTGGTCACCACTTGTAGCAATAAATATAATTAATCATCATAAATGAGACCGTAAATAAACAAATAGTTATTGTAACCAATATTGATTGGGAGAAAATAAATGTAATAGGAAAATGGTTACAATTCCTAAAATCAATTAGGATAATTGTTGTAGACGCCAGTTAGGAAATTTAAATTATAACTGCAATTAGATACGATGTTAAACTCAACATGTGGTGTAAGTCTGCCCGGAACTGACTGACAAATCCAGCAACCATAGGTAGTTAGTTTAATGTGAGAGGTCTAATGCATAAAAATAAATATACTAAGGCCCGAGGTTAATTTCACTTGTGGTAGAAGTCTGTCGGCATCTGACCGGAAAATCCAACATCCACAAGTAGTTAACTTAATGTGAGAGACCTAGTGCATACATATATACATACATATATATATATATATATATATAATAACCAACAAACAAATAAAATAAATAATAAGTATAGTGATTTCCTGTTAGGGTACAACAAATAGATAACTTGAGACTGATAAATAGTTGCCTTAGGAAAATATGACCATTAGAGTTATAAAGGGATATTAAAAGAACAAAAAGAAATGGGTGTCAAAGAGGGGGAATTAACGGATATTGATTGCCGTTTAAATGCTAAGTCCAAATTAGTGAAGAAATTAGATAAATATCCTAGAGAAAAGGGAATATAATCTTCCTTATTTATGTCAATAAAACTTATATTTAAAAATATAGTTGGACGTAGCAGGTTAATAATATAAGATGTTATTAACCATATAAACCCATGATACAAATAAATGGTGTACGTATAGTATTTATGTATAAGGAAATTAAACTGGAATGACTTAATTACGTAGCCTACTTTATCCCGAAAAGGGAAAGGCTTTAAATTCAAATGGGGGCTGAACTAATAACCTACGCGTATAGTCCGCTCCTTGGGTCTTAAGTGGCTTGGTTGAAGAGTCCACCTAGGAATAGGCTTTTCAGTATAGGGGTCTTAAATAGCATGTGTGTGTGGGCCTACCCAAACCTAGAAATTAAAAGGGTCAGATATGGCCGTCTATCCTACGGGAAGTAGAAGTGACTAAGGAGGTCATCGAATGAGGTCAGCTAGAAGGTATGACGAACAATAAAATACCTACTCTCACCTTATGCGGAGCAAGGGTATATGCGTGAATGACGGAATCCTTAACTAGTAGGGCCCATAGCTAGTGCCTCCTAGTTTTATGTTAACATTTAATATATTATCGAGGGTTAACAAGTGGCCAATAGGTCCGCCTAGGGTCTTAAGTGATCAGGGAGAATACACCCTACCTATCATTGATAGTGATGCGTTAAATAATAAAGAATAGAGAATGAGGATATTGATAGAAACCCCAAAATTAGGTGACCGCTCTCGATATAATTAACCAGTTAAACTTTGTTATAAAGGATTCACAAAATTGTATGCAAATCTCCTATCTGGGTAATGTAATTTGGGAATATTACTTTGGGAAGAGTAGTAGAGTCGTGCATAAACTTTAACACGGTCGGTCTAGAAAAACTGACCTTGTCGGGCATACAGCTTGGGTTGAAGCAAACGAAATATATCTGTGTTATAGTCTATATTGTACATTCTTAGTCACCAGAACTTGTTGTTCTGACCCCCCCTCCTCATTACAACCTCCAGTTTTCATAGAGAAGGTCGGGTTCTCACAAATGATTAATTTTGGCTTTCGGTTCTCGTTCTCTCTCATGCTCGGTATTGGCAAAGTAACTTACTTTGAAAAAGGTAGTTGCTTGTGTTAATACTAATTTATCCTATTTTGTTTCCAGCGAGTTATATTTATCATAATCTGATTATTCTCATGCTCATTTATTGCAGGTACCGGATATACGCTCCATGCTTGGACATGTGGAGGATTTAATTTTTGTCAAAATTTGGGTGCAGAAAAGTGTGGGGTGTTACACCTCCATTCTGCCACTCCACCATTGATCTAAATTCAGAAAATAGGACAGGTTAGATTCCTTCTTCTTCCCTAACTTATTTCTCTATCTTTCTAATTTAATTTTCTTATTAGAATCTAGAATTGGAAATTGTATGTATGTATATGTATGTGTATATATGTATGTATATATATATATATATATATATATATATGAACTCTCGTGTGGTGTGTTTGTGTGCTGAGTCTTCTTGCTCGTCGTTAGGAGTTTCCTTTCCTATTCCTTTGGTCTTTGTCGAAGGGGATTCTCTGTATTGTTCCTCAGTTCCTTCCTTATGCTTGCTGTGTGGGAGAACGAGGGTTGTCCCTCAGGCTCCACGTACCATTCACACTCGCTCTATAGCTACGGCCGAGCAGTTCGTTCGATCTACTCCATATACTCTCTATCTTGCTTGATTTTTCGTTTTTTATTTGTTACCTTCCTTAATTTTCCTTTTTCCTTTCCCTTTTCTTTTGTTTTCATGGAGAAATTGTTGTTTTGGAACATTTGTAGGATCGAAAACGAAGCTTCCTTTGCTAGGCTTCGTCGTTTAGTGAAGAAACACTCCATTTGTCTGGTGGCAATGCTGGAACCACTTATGGGTCCAGAGGTGTGCTCCTACTCTTATCTCTCTCTTGGTTTTAGAGGAGGAATTTACAATATTTCCAACAAAATTTGGATTATGTGGGAAAAGAAAGTCTCTATTTGGCCCATTTTCGACTCCTTTCAGCTTCTCACGGTGGAATGCTCGGTTCCTTCTTTTCCTTCTCCTATCCTATTTCTGTCGTTTATGCCAGATATGTCCACCCGGAACGCTTGTGCTTATGGTTCGACATTCTTTATCTCTTTGGATGGGGTTTACATGCTTCTGTCGTTTACGCCAGATGTGTCCGCCCCGAACGCTTGTGCTTATGGTTCGAAATTCTTTCTCTCTTTGGTTGGGGTTTACATGCTTCGGTGATCGGCGGCGATTTCAACATGGGTTGTCTGTAGTGTCTTTTGTAAGATCGGCTTTTACTTGGCGTAATAACCAAGATGGTCCCTATCGTATCCTTTTCCGACTTGATCAGGTTTTCGATTCAGAGGAATGGTTTAACCTTCCCCTCTCTTATTATGTCACTCATCTCCATTGCACAAACTCGGATCATGCTTCAATGTTACTGCATTGTAATCCTTTCACCTTATTGGGCCCATCTTCATTCTGGTTCCAATCCATATGGAGATATATCACACTTTCGTGCATGTGGTGGTAAACTCATGGGATGCTCCTGCTATGGGCGGTCCCACAGAAGCGTTCTCCCTCAAATTCAAACGTATGAAATCTTGCTTTAAGGAGTGGAACATCTCGGTTTTCAAGAATATTTTCTACAGAGTTCGTTCGGTAAAAGAGATTCTTATTTTACTGGAATTTTCTTATGATGAAGATCCTCTGATTCTACTAAGGCAGAATGAGTGCAGGCCCAACTCGCCTTTTCTTCGGAGTTTCGTGTTTAGAACGATTTCCTTCGTCAAAAGGCTAGGCTTAAATAGGTTGTCAAAGGCGACTCGAACTCCATTTTCTTCCATTTTTCTGTAAGGAAGAAGAATAATGTCCTGTTGACCACCCAAATCTTTCGTCCCGGTCTTCCCTTGGCTTCCTCGCCGGAAGATGTTAGAGAGACTATCCTGTCTCACTTCCTATCTTTTCTAGGTGTTCTTCCGAAACGGTTTTGATCCGTATATTTTGGTTTTATTCACTCGTTTGGTTCTTCCCAATGAGAGTAATGATCTTTTCCTTCCACCTTTTGTGCAGGAAATCCGGTCCTATGTGTTCACCCTTAGAAAGGACAGTGCGAGTGGTCCGTAAGGATTTAACGATATTTTTTACCGAAGTGTTTGGCCAATTTTTCATGTGCACTTTTGCTTAGCTATCCATTCTTTCTTCTCGGGTGGTGATATTCCTAAGGGATGGACTTCCACCAATCTTGTTCTTAATCCTAAATGTGAGCACCCTAGCTTATGTTCGAATTTCCATCCTATTAGTTTGTGTAATTTTTAGAGCAAGGTCATTTCTAAGATGATATCCTTTAGACTTGCGCCTATTCTCGATCGCATCATTTTGTCTTCGGGATTTGTCAAAAGGCGTCTCACTACCGACAATGTCCTTCTTTCCTAACAAGTTATCTTCCAAATTGACTGCAAGGTACGAGGATCAAATGTGGTTTTAAAATTTGACATGGCGAAGGAGTACGATCGGATGTCTTCATTTTTCATCGTTAAGGTCCCCCGTGCTTTTGGTTTCCCTGAGCCTCTAATCGAACTTGTTTAGAGACTTATTTTGAGCCGTTGGTTCTCCATTCTTATCAACGAATCAGCCAGTTTTTATTTCCATTCGGGAAGAGGTCTACGACAAGGAGATCCCCTTTCTCTGGAATTGTTCGTCATTGCCGCAGAGGCTTTCATTTAGAGAGTACACTCGTTCACGATTGCGGGCCAAATCCATCGTTTTGGTATCCCAAGTGGTCGTCCTCTTATTTCTTCTTTATCTTTCGTTGATGATATTATTATTTTCTCTAATGGTCACCGTCGTTCTTTTCATTGTTTGTTTTCTTTCATCCATCTATACGAGAAGTGTTCGGGCCAACTCGTCAATTTTAAAATAGTTGTTTCTTTCCCACCAAGTCTATGACTACATCAAAGATTACATGGATTGACTCCTTTACCGGATTTCGGGTGGCCTCCTTTACTTTGCCTTACCTTAGTATTGTTTTTTATCGGGGATGCAAGCTTAAAGCTATTTTCGATCCCTTTACAAATAAGGCTAGTGGAAAGATTAACCGTTGGATTCACCGCTTCTATCTCATGATGGAAGGCTTGTTCTCATTAAATCGGTGTTGTATTCTATCGGATCTCATGTCTTCGCTGCCATGACTCCCACTTCCTCTTTCTTTTATTTGTATCGGTCGTTGGCTTCGGCCTTTTTCTACGGGAAAAGGACAATGCTCAGCATCATTATTGAGTATCTTGGGATGTTATCTGCCATCCCAAACGCGATGGTTGTTTGGGGCTTCGTAATCCCAGGGATGTTTGCAAGGCTTACGCGTGCAAGGTTTGGGTTAGATTCCGCTTTAACGACTCTCATTGGGCGTCGTTTCTTCATGCCAAGTACCGACGTCTTTGGTCTTCTGATTTCACCGGATCCCTATCTTATGCTACTGAGGCATGGAAACAGATGCAATCCGTCAATTCCTTTACCGACTCTTATGGTGGAGGACTAGTTTGGAATGGTGGCGCGTTCTCTCTTATGGCTGCTTGCAACTCAGCTAGGATTCCAGTGCCCAAGATCTCTTTTTCTCTTTTATTTAGGTCTCTCGCATCCCTCCTAAGGTTTCCAAAATCATGTATATAATCCTCCACGAGGGCTTACCACTTATTGAAAGTATGCAAAGGATAGGTGTCCCGATCATTTCTCGTTGTAGGTGTTGTGGAGTAGGAGATTTAGAATCGACTGCTCATTTGTTCTTTATGGGGGAGTGTGCTCGTGCTACTTTATTGTTCTTTGGCGGATTGGTTGGTCTATCTAAGAACTTCAGTACTGTGGCTGTTTCCCCTCCTGTCTTGCTCAAGCTCTGGTGGGACAGTATGGTAGGGAAGTCTTTTCGCTCCATCCTTTTCCATCTTCTTCCTTGTCTGATTTGCTGGCATCTTTAGTGCTCTCGGAGTAAGGTAGTGTTCGACGAAGTTCCCATGGCCCCTGCTTCCATCATTCGAAAGGTTAAGGATGATGTCTTCCTTACTTTTCGTGGGAGGCCTTTCAAGGGAGTTCTTCATTCTCGTTCCCTTTCTTTGTCTCGTATCTTTTCTATTTCGCTGGGAGCCCTTCCCTGTGTTGGTATTGCATGAGTGTGCACTCGGTTTGTCATTGAGTTCCTTAGGTTCCATTGTACTCAACCCCCATCATTTGCAGGGTGAAGGCTGATGCTTTCCTTGCATTTCATAGAACGCCTTTCTTTGGTATCTTTTAGTTTCGCTCGCGAATCTTAGCTCATTTTTTGGTTTTTGGGCCCTTTTCGTCGTGTAGGTGGTGGTTGTTTTGATTGTTTGTTGTGCGTTGGTGGTCGTGTCTTTTTTGGTTAGTGCACCCGCTACCACACCCTTCCCCCCACCCTTCAGCTAATGTTTGGGTTCTTGTGTAGGTTCATGGTTAGCTATCTCTTAGAGAAGGTTTGCTCCCTTATTCTATAGGTTTTTAGGCTGCTTGGACGATCTTGAGCTAGGGAGAAAGAGCTTGGTTTCTATATGTTGCTTCAGATCACTTTGCTAGAGTTGTCTTTTCCGACCGGAGTGAGAGATCTTTGATGTGTTTTCCCGGGATCTCTGGAGCTTCGTTTAGATGGAGTTATGGGGGTGAACCGCCACTTTCGTTGTCTTGTTTCTAGCTACTAGTTTCCTTGCTGGTTTTGTTGTTCTTAATGTGAGTGGGCTCTTATACTTTTGTGCGCAACATTGTTTTTTTTGTTATTTCTGCTTGTATTTTTCTTTTTGCGGTTCCTAGCTTGCTGCTAGACTATTTTTGTGGGCCATTGGAGATTGGATTTTATCTCCATTTTAATAATTATATATGCATTTTTCCTTATATGTATATTTATATTTAGGAGAAAGTTTGGTGTGATGACCCCAAACTTCCACGGAATGAAAGTAAGGAATAATCGTTTGGAATACAACATAAATACAATAATACATATCACAGATACAACATAGCATAGGAAATTCATAGAGTAACAACATCATAGCAGCGGAAATATAATGTCATCAACCACAGAAAATCCATAGTCACAGAATTCTAAATTATTACATCAAGTTTGCAGAAAAAGAAATAGGTTCCAACTCCAACTCAACAACGTGGAATAAACCAAGTTTAATGTCTGGAATAAAAAAAAGAAAAATGCAAAAGCAGCGAATGATAGATGTCTTCAAACTCCAAGTCATCACCTCTCCACAAAAGCAAATTCAAGGAAGATAGTAAGCAGTTCCAAAGAAAAGACTCCAAGCGAAGAATAAACCTGTTTACTTGGCTGCCCGTGTAGAAAGGAGGGCACCTGAGTTTGCAAAAAGGTGGAAACAAACAAAGGGTCAGTCGTAGGTCTGGTGTGAGAATTCTTAACTAATTAATCACTATTAATAGGACAAATCCAAAGACCACGCCGCTAACGCGGAACGGGTTTACTCTAATGGATTGTCGTGCATAAAAGTGTCAGAATAAATGATAAGTAAATCGTACAACAACGTTATGCTTTTTAGAAAAATGGAATCACCATAAGACCCAGGTCCCATCACACAATGCAACACAAACCAGAGGAAAGGGTTTTACCTTATAGTGATTAAACATGCTAAATACGGCAAATACGAGTTTAATATTATTATTAGTGTATATCAAAACATTTCAAAGTAAATGTAGAAATCCTAGGAAGAATAGCATCCCATACTACTATGCCTCCATACTAGTAATACAATCAAATTCGTAGGGTCATATTTGGATTTTGGTTTCCATCATGAGCCAAGGCTAGGGAGGAGCTCCTACCGATTCGAGACACTCTAGCTAATGTCTCAGGATCCCCCGCAGTGAACCGTTGGAAAGCTGCAGGGTCGGTCCACCATACGAGTTACGGATTAGTTAATCCTGAACACACGTTTCCCAGTCCTATAGGACCTATCATCCGAGGAGCCTCATTCCATCATCCACATAAGTAAAATGTTGGGTCGTGTTAAAACCCAATCACCACTTCTAGCTAGAAAGAAACGTGCTGCTCTCCCTGCATTCCCTTCTCCCGTTTTAGACTCCGCCGGTGTGTGAGGCTCATGAAGTCACGCTGTACACAAAGCTATGCCTAAACAGGCTATGCTTTGATCGTCCCACAAGGCCTGCTTTTCAACAAAACCTTGATCCTATGCATCTTAGCATGCCACATCATCACTCCATATCGTACTACCAATCCTTTGAAGAAATATATGAACGGGTGTTAAGCAAGAGAATAAATTCCCCGCCACCAAACATTCATACCTTCGACAAAAGATCAATAACATGATATTTCATAGAGTATGATGTCAGACACACAATCCATTTATTAGCTTATGCTCTGGGTCTGAGCGAAAGCCAAATCCGTGAAATCAACACGTACGTCTGGGCAATGACCATGACCCTTGAATTGGGAGCAAGTCAAATCAGGGCCTCGATCGTTGTCCATTCGAGGGAAGATTTACGGTCTTCATACGCCATCTTTATACTTCAATTAACGTCGTTTTGATTATTTAGAATGAGAGAACTCGGACTTTCCAAATAATCCTCGTATATATATCTATATATATTTAAAATCCTTCTTATACATTAATAATTATTTTTATTAACGATTCATTCTTATTTTAATTATTTAAAATAATTAAAAATTTTATATAACGACGCCTTAAGTCCATGGGTGACTATGGCGCTGCATTCAACCAATTTTGATTTTTACATTTCTAAGAATCTAACCGTTGGATCTTAACGTAATATATATCGTTGGAAAGGTTTTTCCAAGACGGTCCTAACGGTTTCAGTTTCAAGAAAATCCGACGGTCGGATCTTCTTGTATAGTCGTTTAAAGGTACGATTTCAAAACGCGAACTACCACGCCCTATTCGTTTAATTTTAATTATATATATATAATCATTGAATCGTAATAACGTCGTTTGATTAAAACAACGCTCTACACAATTACCGATACTTACTAAATTTTAATTCATTTGAAAATGAAGATAATATTACCGCATCCTAAATTCATTCTTTCCTTACATTGAAAATGTAAATTCCATCCTTTTATTTACATTAAAAAAATGTAAATTTAATTCCTATGTAAATTCCTATTTATTTTTATTTACATGTAATAATGTAAATTTTAACTACAATGCAAACACTACTTCTAATTCACATTGTAAAAATATGATTTTTAATTACAATGCAAACTCTACTTCTAATTCACATTGTAAAAATATGATTTTTAATTACAATGCAAACTCTACTTCTAATTCACATTGTAAAAATATGATTTTTAATTACAATGCAAACTCTACTTCTAATTCACATTGTAAAAATATGATTTTTAATTACAATGCAAACTCTACTTCTAATTCACATTGTAAAAATATGATTTTTAATTACAATGCAAACACTACTTCTAATTCACATTGTAAAAAATATGATTTTTAATTACAATGCAAACTCTACTTCTAATTCACATTGTAAAAATATGATTTTTAATTACAATGCAAACTCTACTTCTAATTCACATTGTAAAAATATGATTTTTAATTACAATGCAAACTCTACTTCCTATTTACATTGTAAAAATATGATTTTTAATTACAATGCAAACTCTACTTCTAATTTACATTGTAAAAATATGATTTTTAATTACAATGCAAACTCTACTTCTAATTTACATTGTAAAAATATGATTTTTAATTACAATGCAAACTCTACTTCTAATTTGCATTGTAAAAATATGATTTTTAATACAATGCAAACTCTACTTCCTAATTTACATTGTAAAAATATGATTTTTAATTACAATGCAAACTCTACTTCCTAATTTACATTGTAAAAATATGATTTTTAATACAATGCAAACTCTACTTCTAATTTACATTGTAAAAATATGATTTTTAATTACAATGCAAACTCTACTTCCTAATTTACATTGTAAAAATATGATTTTTAATTACAATGCAAACTCTACTTCCTAATTTACATTGTAAAAATAAATAAATTTTATTTCCAATGTTCATCCTCATTCTATGTTACATATATATATATATATATATATATATATATATATATAAATGTAAATTTTATCATGCAATGAAATTGCATCCTTTAATTACATAGAAAAATGTAGTTTTTGTCAAACGGTATACCTCCCTATAAACATTACATATAAAAAAATGTAATATTTAACATACAATGTAAATTCATGTTTTAATTACATATAAAAATGTAAATTTTATCCTACGGTGTAATTCACTATATAATTTACATATAAAAATGTAAATTTTAACATACGATGATATTCACATGTCAATTACAAAGAAAAATGTAATTTTTAACATACGACATTAATTAACTTTATAATTTACATATAAAAATGTAAATTTTGAAATTCACATGTCAATTACAAAGAAAAATGTAATTTTTAACATACGACATTAATTCACTTTATAATTTACATATAAAAATGTAAATTTTAACATACGATGAAATTCACATGTCAATTACAAAGAAAAATGTAATTTTTAACATACGACATTAATTCACTTTATAATTTACATATAAAAATGTAAATTTTAACATACGATGAAATTCACATGTCAATTACAAAGAAAAAATGTAATTTTTAACATACGACATTAATTCACTTTATAATTTACATATAAAAATGTAAATTTTAACATACGATGAAATTCACATGTCAATTACAAAGAAAAATGTAATTTTTTTCCACTATGCCAAATCTACTTTAATTTAACATTATAAAAATGTAAATTTTCCTACTTTAATTCACAATAAAAATACTGTAAATTACCTATCAATGTAAATTTCATGACGATGTGAATTCCATAACGATGAACAAGATGATAGATTTATACGTTATTCATGTCCAATATTTCGTGCCCAATATTTCATGTCCAATTCTACCACAACAATATTTTGAATAATACAAGGATCGAATAGAATTAATAACATATGGTTTTTGAATATCAACCAACCATGATTTAAAAGATAAACAAATGAATCACCAAACACAGATCTAACATTTAAACTTGCAGATCTAATATCATAACGTCGCAAACGATTTAGATCCATTACTTAGAATGACAAAAATCGTAGATCTATTTATTTTTAACCATTTAAACTTCTCACAATGCAATAATAACAATTAAATTAATAAAATTATAATAAAAATAAATTCTCACCTAGCACGGGACTGGAAGGAAGGTTCGTATTTGATCAGATTTCGCGTTCAAAGTCACGGCAGTTATGGATCTGAAAGATTTCAATTCGAAGTTCATACAAACAAATCAGAACTGACTTTTAACAACTTTCGCTGTAACGCATAAAAGCGTCGCAAATCTGAAATATTCATACCTTAGAATTTTCAGAAAAGTTCAAAACTTTGATTTCAGATTTCGGGAGTTGTAGTCGACGGTTTTGCGAACGGTTTGCGGGAGATTGGAGAGCTACGAGAGGCGCATCCACGCCGGGAATATAGGGGGGTGCGGCGGCCTGTGCTAGGGGCGGCAGTGGCTCTAATGTCGCGGGTTGGGGCTCGAAATTCGAGAGCTACAGGGCGTGAAATCGAATGAAACTTGTCGGAGATTGGAGAGGAAGGGAAGAGCTTCAAAAAGTTCAACTATGGCTAAGTCTAATTGTGAGTGGATTGATGGGAAAATGGAGAGGAAATTTCGAAGGGGGGGCGGCTATGGGTTCGACGCGATCAGGAAGAAGAAGGATCCGTATTTATACGCGTATTCTCCACGTATTTTCTATTTTATTTAATTTATTTAATTCCGGAAAATAGGGTTTTTTCGTTCGAACTCCAATTCGCGCTCAATGGCTGTCGAACAATAGGTTTTGACGCCTTCTGGACGCAATGGCGCTAGTGCCGAAGTCCAATTCTGAAGTTAAAAGCATGTTTCTTTATTTTCAAATTAATTCTTTTATTTTTAATTCGAACGTACTTTCTAATTTTACTGGGGTCACAAACGAAGTTAGAAAAATCCAGAAAAATTATTTTTTGGCTTTCTTATGACGATACAATCCTAACAAAATTTATTTCGTCGAATTCAGAGACTGTTTGAAAAATGGCTATTTTTCAGTCAATTAATTTTGACCGAAATTGACAAAACATAGTTTCTTTTGCCACGCTCACATACTAGCTTCAAAAATCATGAAATTTGAAACCTAGCAATAATTTTACATTCCGGATCCAACAAAAGTGGTTTCGTCGAATTCTGAGGTCGTATGCAAAATGTCGATTTTCAAGGGCGATATAATCTCTATAGCGACCTTTCTGAAAATTCATTTGGCCATAACTTTTGATTTCCGCTATGAAACTTCGATTTTTCAGATTCTTTAGAAAGAAATTCATTTACAGATTTAAATATTTTTCGTTTCACCAAAATCCGGTTTATTCTGCATGCTGTGTAGTTAGTCAAAGTTCAAGTTTGACTTTTTCAAACTACCGTCCTATTTCTAATTCTTTATGTAATTTATTTGAATATATTTGCATTAACTTTGCTCAAAATAAATTTCCATTCATTTTTATTTGAAATAATTTATTTTAAATATTTAAACACCCCTAAAATCTCTAAAATGAAAATTTTAAATTGGCCCCAAATTCTGGGTTGTTACAATCTCCCCCGCTTAAGAACTTTTCGTCCTCGAAAAGAAAAAGGGAAGAATAGAAGGGTTGGAACCAACATAAAGAATAGAAAATATTTTAAGCGTACCTCAAAATAAAACTAGTCGGAAATATCCACTCTGCATTTGGGATAGGCTTGTTTGATACTCTCCTCGGTTTCCCAAGTGCAGTCTCTAGGATCACCGCTCCATTGTACCTTGACTAGGTTGATACTTTTATTTCTCAGCTTCCTAGTCTCCTTGCCAATGATTTTCAGTGGTTCTCTTCTCATTGCAAGGCTTGGGGTAATCTCCAAATCTTGCTGTGTTGCTTCTTCCACAATCAGATCTGGATCATGGACATGCCTTCGAAGTTGAGATACATGGAATACATCATGCACTCCAGGCAACCAGTCGGGCATCTGAATTCTATAAGCTAGGGTTCCAATCTTTTCAAGAATAGGGAAGGGGCCGATGAATCTAGGTGCTAATTTTCCTGTCTTTCCAAAATGAATAACACCTCGCATTGGAGCGACTTTCAGATAGACATAGTCACCCACTTCAAAAGCTAGCTCTCGCCTTCTTACGTCTGCATAGCTTTTCTGTCTACTTTGGGCAGCCAATAGTCGCTTCTTAATAAAGTCAACTTTGTCCGAAGCTTCTCGGATCATGTCTGGACCCAACACAAGCCGATTTCCTTTCTCAACCCAACATGCTGGCGATCTACACGGCCTACCATATAAGGCTTCAAATGGAGACATTTTCAAACTTGCTTGATAGCTATTGTTGTACGAGAATTCAACTAAATGCAAGTGATCCTCCCAAGAACCTCCAAAATCGAGTATGCAAGCTCGCAATAGATCTTCCATAATGCGACTCACTCGCTCAGTCTGGCCGTCAGTCTGAGGGTGATACGCGGTACTGAGATTTAACTTCGTTCCCAACTCATTTTGGAGTGCTTCCCAAAATTTGCTAGCAAAGATAGGATCACGGTCGCTAACGATGCTACTAGAAACTCTGTTAAAAGAAAAGATTATTATTTAATTTGAAAAAAGAAAATTTTCATTCAGATTATGATGAAAAGGAAAGATTTAGTTTTATTACCCATGTAGCCTGACGATTTCTTTGAAATAGATTTGCGCCAGACTTTGAGCAGTCCTAGTGGATTTGACAGGTATGAAATGAACGGACTTTGTGAAGCGATCCACAATCACCCATATGTTGTCATTTCCTTTCCTAGTATGAGGCAGACCATCTATAAAATCCATGGAGATTTGGTCCCACTTCCAATCTGGTACTTCTAATGGCTACAACAACCCTTCCAGCTTTTGTTGATCTCTTTTTACTTGTTGGCATGTGGGGCATCTACTCACATAAATGGATATATCCCTTTTCATAGACCTCCACCAAAAT
This sequence comes from Allium sativum, assembly GCA_030737875.1. Lineage (NCBI taxonomy): Eukaryota > Viridiplantae > Streptophyta > Magnoliopsida > Asparagales > Amaryllidaceae > Allium > Allium sativum. The sequence continues at coordinate 388,239,612 of CM060920.1, read as the reverse complement.
GTGCGCTTTAAGTCTTGATACATTTTGCTCACACTGAGGTGGATGCAAAGCTTTGATTTGTGACCCTCATCTAAAACTTCTCTTATGAGCTCGGGGATACTTGGAACACAAATCCGCCCGTGCAATCTAAGAACTCCCTTGCCATCTATTTGGAAGTCCGTGTTTTCACCTCCTAGAATTCTTTCAATCATTTTCCGAATAAAAGGATCACTTTTCTGAAGAGAGGCGATCTTATTAATCAAAGAAGGGGTGATGATGAGGCTTGCGACAATGACATCCTTTCTACTAAGTGCGTCTGCCACAACATTGGCTTTTCCTGGCGTATATAAGATGTCAAGATCGTATGCCGCCAGAAATTCAAGCCATCGTTGCTGCCTTAAATTCAGATCCTTTTGATCGAAGAGATATTTCAAAGATTGATGGTCTGTGTATAATTCAAATTTTTCGCCCAAAAAATAATGTCTCCAAATTTTTAAAGCAAAGACTACGGCCAACAACTCTAAGTCATGGACACGATAATTTTTCTCATGCGGCTTTAATTGATGACTTGCATATGCAACAACTTTGCCCCTTTGCATCAGTATTGCACCAAGACCACCACTTTGAGAAGCATCGGTGTAGACCTTTAAATCTTGGTTGCCATCGATGATGGTAAGTACGGGAGCAGTAGTCAAACTCACCTTTAGCTCTTGGAATGCTTCCTCACAATCCGATGTCCAATTGAACTTGGCATGCTTCTTGGTAAGCTTTGTTGATGGGCTAGACAGCTTGGCGAAATCTTTGACAAATTTCCTGTAATATCCGGCCAATCCTAGGAAGCTTCTTACTTCAGTGGGTGTACTGGGCTGCTTCCAATCTCGAATGGCGGCAATTTTACTTGGGTCAACTGCGATTCCTTCTTTTGACACAACATGGCCCAAGAATTTTACTTCTTCTTGCCAAAATGTGCATTTGGAAAACTTTGCTTTTAGAACATTTCGTCGCAGAATTTCCAACACTTCCCTTAAATGCCCTTCATGCTCCTCCTTAGTTTTAGAATAGATTAGAATATCATCAATGAAGACTAGGACGAATTTATTTAGGACCTCCCGGAAGACCCTATTCATCAAGTCAACAAAGTAGGCTGGAGCATTGCATAAACCGAACGACATCACTAACCATTCGTATAATATATCAGGACCTCTGAAGGTGGTCAAAGGTATGCATTCTTTAGCTATGCGGAGTTGGTGGAAACCTGTGGCTAGGTCCATCTTCGAAAACACCTTGGCACCATTCAATTGGTCCATCAAATCATCTATGCGGGGCAAGGGGTATTTGTTCTTCAATGTTTGTTTGTTAAGATCGCGGTAATCGACACAAAGTCTTAGAGTACCGTCCGATTTGGGGACAAACACCACAGCTGCGCCCCAATTAGAAAAGCTAGGTCGGATGAGTCCCTTCCACAGAAGCTGCTTAGTTTGGGTTTTCAATTCTTCCTTTTCTTTAGGAGTCATCCTTCTGATAGCATGAACTACAGGTCTTGCATTAGGAACAAGATCAATCCTGAAATCGATTTCCCTTCGCGGGGTAGGCTGTCCACTTCTTCAAGTACATCTGCGTAATCTTTGACCACGGGAATATTTTCTAAGGAAATGGTAGTGATCTCCAGGGAAGACCAAAATGCCTTTCTGTCAGATTTTGGCCTCTGGCAAGGTATAGCAACAGTGTTTTCGAAACCTGTTTTCACCTTAACCACTCTTTCTGAACATAACACTTCAGCGTCATATTTGGTTAGCCAATCAAGACCGAGGATGATATCAAACTCGGAGAAATTCATAATGATCAAGTTAAATGAAAATTTGAAATAGGAGTAAGATACAGGCACTTTACAAAATAAATCTAGAGTGGTAAAACCACCTACAGGGTTGTGAACATTTAGTGGTTCTTTAAGACTTCTTTGCTTTAGTTTCAATTTCTGGACCGCATTGCTAGAAATAAAGCTTCTCGATGCACCCGTATCAAATAAGGCAGTAACAGGGATATTTTTAACAGAAATGGTACCATCTGAAACATCAGGCTTACCTGCTCCTTCGGAAGAAGTAGGAGCGGAATAAGATGGTGCACTTGCCCCTTCATACACATGTGCAACCTGCGTTCCTTTCAACAGCGGACAGTTTGGCTTGATATGACCCTTCTTGTGGCAATTGTAGCATTCCTTGGTGTCGTCGCTTCGGGCCTTCTTTGGATTTCTGCAGTCCTTGCTGTAGTTCCCAAACTTTTGGCAGTTGTAGCATTGCACCTTTGACTTATCGTGCCCCTTAGCAGCTCCAGAATTTCTTCCTTCAGTCTTCTTCTCTGTTTGCTTCCTCTTATTGTTGGCCATGCTCCTTTCCCTGTGTTGTTGGGAATTCTTCCTATCATTTTCCTCATATCGACAAGCGAACTCCACCAGCCTATTGAAAGAGAGGTCGATGTGGGCAGTGGCTCTATCAATAAATTTCCTCGCAAGCCCATTTATGAACCTCTTGTTCTTCTGAAAGTCATCCTGAACCAATTCAGGGGCATAGCGGGAGAGGTCTTCAAATCTTCGTACATATTCTGAAATGGTCTTGTCGCCTTGCTTCAGATTGGCGAACTCGTCATGTCTACCTCTTGCCTTGGAATGTATTTGTCAATGAAAAGCTCCTTAAACCTTGTCCAAGACATATTGTCTGCAATCCCTCCAACCGTGACAGTGTCCCACCAGTTTTGAGCATCCTCTTGTAGCAGCCATGAAGCCACAAATCTTTTCCTATGATCCTCCAGCTCCAATCCCCCAAAAATCTTTTCACAGTTCCTCAGCCAAGCTTGAGCTTGTGTGACAGTCTCAGTACCCTTGAATGGCACTCCTCCCAGGTTTTTGTATTTCTTTGCCATCTTATCCAAATCAAAGGGCTGCGGTGGTGGTGGTTGTTTAACAGTAGCCTCCTCAGTTCCAGCAGCATTTTGCCTCCTTGCTCTAGCTCTAGCGGCAGCGGTACTCATTTCTAGTTAGTTCTGTACGATCAAGGAAAGAGTCAGAACAACTAAAATGGTGATTTGAGGAGTTGATCAAGATAAAAGGACGGATAAAAGATAATGATAGAATGACTGACTATTATGTATTCACATGAAATGTTCGCCATAGAACTGATTCTATGTAAACGAATTATCATAAATATGTTATATCCCAAAGCTAAGTTGAACCAAAGCTATGATACCAACTGTGATGACCCCAAACTTCCACGGAATGAAAGTAAGGAATAATCATTTAGAATACAACATAAATACAATAATACATATCACAGATACAACATAGCATAGGAAATTCATAGAGTAACAACATCATAGCAGCGGAAATATAATGTCATCAACCACAGAAAATCCACAGTCACAGAATTCTAAATTATTACATCAAGTTTGCAGAAAAAGAAATAAGTTCCAACTCCAACTCAACAACGTGGAATAAACCAAGTTTAATGTCTGGAATAAAAAAAAAAGAAAAAGGCAAAAGCAGCGAATGATAGATGTCTTCAAACTCCAAGTCATCACCTCTCCACAAAAGCAAATTCAAGGAAGATAGTAAGCAGCTCCAAAGAAAAGACTCCAAGCGAAGAATAAACCTGTTTACTTGGCTGCCCGTGTAGAAAGGAGGGCACCCGAGTTTGCAAAAAGGTGGAAACAAACAACGGGTCAGTCGTGGGACTGGTGTGAGAATTCTTAACTAATTAATCACTATTAATAGGGCAAATCCAAAGACCATGCCGCTAACGCGGAACGGGTTTACTCTAATGGATTATCGTGCATAAAAGTGTCAGAATAAATGATAAGTAAATCGTACAACAACGTTATGCTTTTTAGAAAAATGGAATCACCATAAGACCCAGGTCCCATCACACAATGCAACACAAACCAGAGGAAAGGGTTTTACCTTATAGTGATTAAACATGCTAAATACGGCAAATACGAGTTTAATATTATTATTAGTGTATATCAAAACATTTCAAAGTAAATGTAGAAATCCTAGGAAGAATAGTATCCCATACTACTATGCCTCCATATTAGTAATACAATCAAATTCGTAGGGTCGTATTTGGATGTTGGTTTCCATCAAGAGTCAAGGCTAGGGAGGAGCTCCTACCGACTCGAGACACTCTAGCTAATGTCTCAGGATCCCCCGCAGTGAACCCTTGGAAAGCTGCAGGGCCGGTCCACCATACGAGTTGCGGATTAGTTATTCCTGAACACACGTTTCTCAGTCCTATAGGACCTATCATCCGAGGCGCCTCATTCTATCATCCACATAAGTAAAATGTTGGGCCGTGTTAAAACCCAATCACTACTTCTAGCTAGAAAGAAACGTGCTGCTCTCCCTGCGTTCCCTTCTCCCGTTTCAGACTCCGCCGGAGTGTGAGGCTCGTGAAGTCACGATGTACACAAAGCTATGCCTAAACAGGCTATGCTTTGATCGTCCCACAAGGCCTGCTTTTCAACAAAACCTTGATCCTATGCATCTTAGCATGCCACATCATCACTCCATATCGTACTACCAATCCTTTGAAGAAATATATGAACGGGTATTAAGCAAGAGAATAAATTCCCCGCCACCAAACATCCATACCTTCGACAAAAGATCAATAACATGATATTTGATAGAGTATGATGTCAGACACACAATCCATTTATTAGCTTATGCTCTGGGTCTGAGCGAAAGCCAAACCCGTGAAATCAACACGTACGTCTGGGCAATGACCATGACCCTTGAATTGGGAGCAAGTCAAATCAGGGCCTCGATCGTTGTCCATTCGAGGGAAGATTTACGGTCTTCATACGCCATCTTCATACTTCAATTAACGTCGTTTTGATTATTTAGAATGAGAGAACTCGGACTTTCCAAATAATCCTCGTATATATATATATAAAATCCTTCTTATACATTAATAATTATTTTTATTAACGATTCATTCTTATTTTAATTATTTAAAATAATTAATTTTTTTATATAACGACGCCTTAAGTCCATGGGCGACTATGGCACTACATTCAACAAATTTTGATTTTTACATTTCTCAGAATCTAACCGTTGGATCTTAACGTAATATATATCGTTGGAAAGGTTTTTCCAAGACGGTCCTAACGGTTTCAGTTTCAAGAAAATCCGACGGTCGGATCTTCTTGTATAGTCGTTTAAAGGTACGATTTCAAAACGCGAACTACCACGCCCTATTCGTTTAATTTTAATTATATATATATATATATAATCATTGAATTGTAATAACGTCATTTAATTAAAACACCGCTCTACACAATTACCGATACTTACTAAATTTTAATTCATTTGAAAATGAAGATAATATTACCGCATCCTAAATTCATTCTTTCCTTACATTGAAAATGTAAATTCCATCCTTTTTATTTACATAAAAAAAAATTTAATTTAATTCCTATGTAAATTCCTATTTATTTTTATTTACATGTAATAATGTAAATTTTAACTACAATGCAAACACTACTTCTAATTCACATTGTAAAAATATGATTTTTAATTACAATGCAAACTCTACTTCTAATTCACATTGTAAAAATATGATTTTTAATTACAATGCAAACTCTACTTCTAATTCACATTGTAAAAATATGATTTTTAATTACAATGCAAACTCTACTTCTAATTCACATTGTAAAAATATGATTTTTAATTACAATGCAAACTCTACTTCTAATTCACATTGTAAAAATATGATTTTTAATTACAATGCAAACACTACTTCTAATTCACATTGTAAAAAATATGATTTTTAATTACAATGCAAACTCTACTTCTAATTCACATTGTAAAAATATGATTTTTAATTACAATGCAAACTCTACTTCTAATTCACATTGTAAAAATATGATTTTTAATTACAATGCAAACTCTACTTCCTATTTACATTGTAAAAATATGATTTTTAATTACAATGCAAACTCTACTTCTAATTTACATTGTAAAAATATGATTTTAAATTACAATGCAAACTCTACTTCTAATTTACATTGTAAAAATATGATTTTTAATTATAATGCAAACTCTACTTCTAATTTACATTGTAAAAATATGATTTTGATACAGTGCAAACTCTACTTCCTACTTTACATTGTAAAAATTTGATTTTTAATTACAATGCAAACTCTACTTCCTAATTTACATTGTAAAAATATGATTTTTAATACAATGCAAACTCTACTTCTAATTTACATTATAAAAATATGATTTTTAATTACAATGCAAACTCTACTTCCTAATTTACATTGTAAAAATATGATTTTTAATTACAATGCAAACTCTACTTCCTAATTTACATTGTAAAAATAAATAAATTTTATTTCCAATGTTCATTCTCATTCTATGTTACATATATATATATATATAAAATATAAATTCTATCATACAATGAAATTGTATCCTTTAATTACATAGAAAAATGTAGTTTTTGTCATACGGTATACCTCCCTATAGACATTACATATATAAAAAAAATGTAATATTTAACATACAATGTAAATTCATGTTTTAATTACATATAAAAATGTAAATTTTATCCTACGGTGTAATTCACTATATAATTTACATATAAAAATGTAAATTTTAACATACGATGATATTCACATTGTCAATTACAAAGAAAAATGTAATTTTTAACATACGACATTAATTCACTTTATAATTTACGTATAAAAATGTAAATTTTAACATACGATGAAATTCACATGTCAATTACAAAGAAAAATGTAATCTTTAACATACGACATTAATTCACTTTATAATTTACATATAAAAATGTAAATTTTAACATACGATGAAATTCACATGTCAATTACAAAGAAAAATGTAAATTTTAACATACGACATTAATTCACTATATAATTTACATATAAAAATGTAAATTTTAACATACAATGAAATTCACATGTCAGTTACAAAGAAAAATGTAATTTTTAACATACGACATTAATTCACTTTATAATTTACATATAAAAATGTAAATTTTAACATATGATGAAATTCACACGTCAATTACAAAGAAAAATGTAATTTTTTTCCACTATGCCAAATCTACTTTAATTTAACATTATAAAAATGTAAATTTTCCTACTTTAATTCACAATAAAAATACTATAAATTACCTATCGATGTAAATTTCATGACGATGTGAATTCCATAACGATGAACAAGATGATAGATTTATACGTTATTCATGTCCAATATTTCGTGCCCAATATTTCCTGTCCAATTCTACCACAATAATATTTTGAATAATACAAGGATCAAATAGAATTAATAACATATGGTTTTTGAATATCAACCAACCATGATTTAAAAGATAAACAAATGAATCACCAAACTCAGATCTAACATTTAAACTTGCAGATCTAATATCATAACGTCGCAAGCGATTTAGATCCATTACTTAGAATGACAACAATCACAGATCTATTTATTTTTAACCATTTAAACTCCCCACAATGCAATAATAATAATTAAATTAATTAAATTATATTAAAAATAAATTCTCACCTAGCTCGGGACGGGAAGGAAGGTTCGGATTTGATCAGATTTCGCGTTCAAAGTCACGGCAGTTACGGATCTGAAAGATTTCAATTCGAAGTTCATACAAATAAACCAGAACTGACTTTTAACAACTGTCGCTGTAACGCTTAAAAGCGTCGCAAATCTGAAATATTCATACCTTAGAATTTTCAGAAAAGTTCAAAACTTTGAATTCATATTTCGGGAGCTGTAGTCGACTGTTTTGCGAACGGTTTGCGGGAGATTGGAGAGCTACGAGAGGCGCATCCACGCCGGGAATATAGGGGGTGCGGCGGCCTGTGCTAGGGGTGGCGGTGGCTCTAATGTCGCGGGTTGGGGCTCGAAATTCGAGAGCTACAGGGCGTGAAATCGAATGAAACTTGTCGAAGATTGGAGAGGAAGGGAAGAGCTTCAAAACGTTCAACTACGGCTAAGTCTAATTGTGAGTGGATTGATGGGAAAATGGAGAGGAAATTTCGAAGGGGGGGCGGCTATGGGTTTGACGCGATCAGGAAGAAGAAGGATCCGTATTTATATGCGTATTCTCCAAGTATTTTCTATTTTATTTAATTTATTTAATTCCGGAAAATTGGGTTTTTTCGTTCGAACTCCAATTCGCACTCAGCGACTGTCGAACAACAGGTTTTGATGCCTTCTGAACGCAATGGCGCTAGTGCCGAAGTCCAATTCTGAAGTTAAAAGCATGTTTCTTTTATTTTCAAATTAATTCTTTTATTTTTTATTCGAACGTACTTTCTAATTTTACTGGGGTCACAAACGAAGTCAGAAAAATCCAGAAAAATTATTTTTGGCTTTCTTATGACGATACGATCCTAACAAAATTTATTTTGTCGAATTCTGAGACTGTTTGAAAAATGACTACTTTTCAGTCAATTAATTTTGACCGAAATTGACAAAACACAGTTTCTTTTGCCACGCTCACATACTGGCTTCAAAAATCATGAAATTTGAAACCTAGGAATAATTTTACATCCCGGATCCAACAAAAGTGGTTTCGTCGAATTCCGAGGTCGTATGCAAAATGTCGATTTTCAAGGGCGATATAATCTCTATAGCGACCTTTCTGAAAATTCATTTGGCCATAACTTTTGATTTCCGCTATGAAACTTCGATTTTTCAGATTCATTAGAAAGAAATTCATATAAAGATTTAAATATTTTTCGTTTCACCAAAATCCGGTTTATTCTGCATGCTGTGTAGTTAGTCAAAGTTCAAGTTTGACTTTTCAAACTACCGTCCTATTTCTAATTCTTTATGTAATTTATTTGAATATATTTGCATTAACTTTGCTCAAAATAAATTTCCATTCATTTTTATTTGAAATAATTTATTTTAAATATTTAAACACCCCTAAAATCTCTAAAATGAAAATTTTAAATTGGCCCCAAATTCCGGGTTGTTACATTTGGAATATGATATTTGTAAGGGTACAATCCAGAAACTGGTTCTACACAGCCTCCTCATCCTTCTCCGAGTAATTCTATAAGTGAAAATTTTATAAGTTTACTGTTTCTTATATTTTAATAGTGTAGATTTGGATTGTTATTCCCAAAGGGATTTGGATTTGCACGAAAACAAAACATGAAAAAATCCTTATAAATTGCAGATATGGTCGATCTTATGAATAGTTGGGTTCTGATTATGAATAATATAAGTTGGGATTTTTTGTGTTGTATAGTTTTGATAATGGCCTGATTTACTTTCTGTTCAATTATAAATCCTATGTGTGCAAAAACATAAGATTTTGGTACTGTAAATTATATAGGATTAAACATCTATTTGTATAAAATATATAGTTTCAGCATATTAAAATACACGTTACCAAAATCTTATGTTTTTGTACAAAAACATATGAAAAATGTAAAGCAGTATCAAAAAGAGATTATACATATTATGCATATTACACCTTTTCCTTTCTTTTATTATTGAAGTAATCTCTAAAACCTAGGTTACAAGTTATTTTGTTTATGTTTATTATTTCCGTGTTATTGACTTGAATGTGAATAAACATTATGTGCTATGTTGAAGAAGTTAGGGAAAAACTTGTAAACCATAATTTTGTGGTTATGATTGACATTTCTACGCTTTCGGACATTTCTTTGCGAGCGCTTTATTTATGTTTTATTTATTACTATTTATAGCGTAATTAACATACGATAAATGTATATTAAATGCGTATTAATTGCGTTTAACTAGGAATTCAAATTTAAAATGTCTCCATACAAAAAATTGTATGTGTGCGAGTATAAATGGCTATCAAAAAATATTAATAACCCATAGACACGATGTCAATCCCCACTTGTAGTAGAACTACCACGAACCAACCGGCATATCCAACATCTACAAGAAGAGGGTTAATGTGAGAAGTCTAAGTGTCAAGGGTCATTATAATAAATACACGAAGCTGCGAGGTTAAGCTCAACTTGTAGTAGATGCCTTTCAGAACCACCCGGCAAATCCAGAATCTACAAGGGAACGGCTAAATATGAGACATCTAATGTAATTAATGTGTGTGAAGTAGGCCTACCTCAAGGAGGTATTAAATGTCTTACCTACCTTGTTTGGGTATTAAGTGATTGGGACTAGGTTCATTCCTAAAGTTCACTCCTTGGTTTTGGATTAAAGTCATGGAACCCGCCTTTATTAGGTTTTAAGTGGTCAATGGGTCCGTCTTTCTCTTACAAACTTATGAGGTATTAAATAGTCTCAAATAAAAGATAGACGTATGAGCAAAGTAGCTCTCTGGAAGTTGTCCGCTTCTTGTCTAGGGGCTATGTGAGGGCGTACCTAAGGATGGGAAAATAAGAGTCCCGAAGAGCATTAAAGAGGGACCACCTGTCTAAGAGAAGTATTAAGTGGTTAGGAGTTCACTTGTAATGACAACTAGATAGTAATGCATGGGTCTACCGAGAGGGTCATAAATAGTGATGAGTGTCGACCTAAACCTGATATTAAGTGGACGATTATTATCTCTCGAATTACATTAAGAGGATATTTAGTAATGTTGACGATTAGAAAATGGGGTCTTAAGTAACCAGGGTCCGCCATAGGGTATTAAGTGATCGAGATAATCTGTCCGTAGGGTACTAAGTGATCGTAGGAATCTAACCTTAAATAAATATAAGAAATGGCCTTTAAGTAACCAAATGGTATTCCACCTCGTAGGGTATTAAGTGATAACAGAAATCCACCCTTGTAAACATGTTGGCCTTAAGAGACTATAAGATGGTCCGCCTAATTAGTATGTATATAACATATTTAATTGTGTGTTGATTTTTCGTAGATATAATTTGATGAATTTATACTCTCAAGTATAGGAAATAGACATCCCTTTAACTTATGTGATTTCCATTCACCATAACTTGTTGTTCTGACCTCCCTCCTCTTAACAAAAATAGGTTAATAGGTGGAGGTGCTTAATTGATGACACCATGAAAAGTGAAGCTTGACAAAGGAGATTTTATAAGGCATTTTTATTGACACTCCAAAAATTGTTAAGGGGAGATCAAATTTTAAAAACACTCCAACCATAAAAAGAATGTTATGGGGAGTCATGTACTTAATTTTATACGTCCCCTTTTTACCCCATTAATAACATCAGTTACCATCCCAAATCCCAATCAATTTCAAATGTAAAAAAAACAATTCTCTAAATTATTTGCAAACAAAATAAAGTGATCGTTTGAGGAGAAATAATGGTGCAAATGAAGAACGTGAAACAAATGAGATTATTGATAATTTAACATATAAAAAATGAAATTATTTAAAAAAGCGATCAACAAATGAGAAATGAAATTATTTAAAAAAAGAGATCGACAAATGAAATTATTGATAATTTGGTATAAAAATCTGATGCAGTTCGACTAATATACCATATAATTTTTTTAGTTAACAACTAAAAAAAGAATTATTGTAAAGAAGGCTAATTTGGTAAAATAAACTTAATTTTTAAGGGGGTGCTCTCTGCATTGATACTCCCCTTAATCGTTTTTCTTTTTAAATTGACCCCCCCTTAATAATATTTGGAGTGTCAATAACAACCCTCATTTTATAAACTATTATTATTATTATCATGTTTGGCAGTTTATTATATTCATGGGATATTATTGTTGATGTACCTTGATATGACAGTTGAAACTTGATGTAATCAACAATATTTCCATTTTATTTATTGTTACATCTAATTTTCAATTTTTATTTTTTTTTCCCATCCTATATGAGATTCTGATTTCATTTTTAATTTGACGCTGTTTATTTTGTTCCTTGTAGAAACCAACAACTCGTTTAGAATGGCACTAATTTTTGATGAGCATGTTGGGGGTCAGGATTTAGGCTCATTCCGGGTGGGTTGTAAAATTTGGTATCAAAGCATAGGTTACCCGATTACGGGGAGAGTATCCGTACGAGAGGCATACCTTTTATTTAAAAAAAGCCTTTTTCAAAGGTTTTACTATATATAAGTAGATATAAATACTTATTTTAAGTATGTATATCTCTATAAAATAGCAGTTGGTAGGTCCTTCTAGGAAAAGATTGACTTAATTTCTAGAAATACCCAAGAAACCATATTGTGAATTTGCAACTTCCTTATCGATTTAGAAATCTATAAGCTTATAGTGGCTTTTAGAAACACAAACTTGGGAAAGTGGAAAGGATTGAAACTCCCTATTTAACAAGCAGTAAATGGAAATCAATTTAGTGACCTAATTATAATTTGCAGGGAATATAAAGGAGAAATAAATAAAAAGAATTTGGAATAGGTGTATGTTAGGATAACCATTAATAAGGAAATGTTTATGTTTATTGCATAAGAATATTTTGGATTTTAAGGAAAAACGGAAGCACATATTTTGTTAAATGGTATAAACTTCCGTAATAACAAATATAGAAATTCAAATTTTAAAAGAGCATTGAATGATCAATAACTAAAAGGATATTAGAAGCGAATTTTTTTAATGAGATTATTAAGATCATTTACATGATGATATGAATATTCGACTTTGAATAAGAAATTAAATGCCCATAAGAACGAGTGTTATTTAAATGGATAAAATGGACATAAAACACATTTATAATGGTAGCAATTAGGAATGTTAAGAAATGAAAAAATAAGAATACGGGAGAAATGATCAAAGAAAAGGAATAGACTTCTGTGAAATAGTGTGTTATAAGGATAATACGTGAAATAAGAAAGTTTTGACAAAGAGAATAAATATGTTTTTTTTATTTTGCAAATGGCTTTGCTAAAGAAAAAAATAACAAAAATGGATTCTTGATAATACCACAAAATTATTGGTAAAAATAAAATTTGTAGAAAATGTGAAATATTTTTGTTGATAAGATTAAGTTGAAAACTTTTCCTAATTAGGAAGAGGTTGAAAAATAAGATTTTTTGGAATAAAAATATTTCTAGGCTTATGAAAATTTACAATTAATTTTAATAGAAAAATTAAAAAATGTAAATTTTTGAGAAAACAAAAGGTGAATTTTAATGATGAATTAAAAAGAAAGTTTGCATTCATCAGCCATAAAAAAAATAGAAAAGAAATGTAAGTTCTTTAGGAAGCAATAAACAGTGAATAATTTTGGTGGTAGATTTATAATTGTCACAGACTTGATGTAATAAATTTTAAAAATTCAAATGATTTAGGAGGTTTTAACTCTTGTTTTACCAATATTTTGCACTAGTTGTGATAATAGGCTTAATACTTAATTGAAAAAAGCATATTGTTTAAACGTCTAAGACAGAAAAGGTACACTTATTTGAAAGAGAAAATAATAATTATAATTGGAGTTAACTACTCCAGATCTAACGCTTAATTTTATATAAATTTCTAAGCATTAACTGTCGCTTATGACTTGAAATTGAGTATTATTTGTGTTCTAAATAAATTTCTAATTATTTCAATACCGAAATACATAGAGAATATTTGAGAAATTAATAATAGGAGTAGAGAAAATGGCAATTAACTATTCCAATAAATTAATTTAGTAATATATGTATAAATTATGACAATTAAATGAATTTTGTGAAGCACTCTTATTGTGAATAAGTATAATTAATAGTTATGTTTTTATACATGCATTCACAAATAGTTAAAGCTTTTCAAAATTCAAACATAGATTAACATAAAATTTAATGTAAGTATGCATGCATGCCAATAAATGTTTTAAAATATAATTACAGAAAGAAGTTATTAAACTTAGTTGCTAAGAAGAATACAGACTTTGAATAATATTTTAAATGGTATTTTTAAAAGTTGCAGCATCATTGAAGAATATATATACCAATTAATGTTGTTAAAGGACTAAACAATCACCTCGTTTAACTTTGAACACTTAATTAGTGAAGTTTATTTTCAAAATAAAATAAGCATTTATTTTGTTAAACCTTAAAACATTTGTCTTTTTTGAAAAACGTTAAAAACTAACATTCAAAATGTTGACAAAGACAAGTGTTAATAAGAACTTCTCTTGCTTAATTTATAAATTATGAACATTTAATAAATGTTTCTAAAATCTTACAAATTTGAAAAGTGATATTTATTGTTCATCAATGAAATGTTTTGTAAGAAGTATATGAATTCTAACTTGAGAATGTTTACTTAAAAATATGAGTGTAAACACAGTAAGGAAATAAGAAACATTACACTCTTTGTAAAAGAGTTACTGTAACAACCCGGAATTTCTGAACCAATTTAAAATTTTATTTTAGCTATTTTAATGGGTTTTGAATATTTAAAATGATTTATTTTAAATATTAACGACTATTAAATCGAAATTAGAACATATAAATTTATTTTTAATTATAAAACGAACTCGAAATGGCGCGGTAGTTTGAAAATTCGATTTCTAATTTCAAATGAATGTACAGAATTCAATATAAATTGGATTTTAGTAAAGCAAAAAACGTTAGAATTTATTTAATTATATCTTTCTAATGAATGTGAAAAATTCAGATTTCATAATATAAACTGAAAGTTATGTCCACTTTAAAATTTAAAATAGTCGCTATGGAATTTTTATATATATATATTTTAAAATGGAAATTAGGCTAGAGTCCCAATTTAACTTTGAAATGTAGCGCACGTCCCTGTCATGTTTGTAATCCAAACCCGGTCCCTATTTTTGACTTCCGCCTGCTCTCTTCAAAAGTTCCGCCTTTTTCATATATGAGCCAAAAAATTTGGCGCTACCACATATTTTTTTTCTTCTAAAATCAGGAAATATTCTCGAAAGTCCATGCAAACCAAAAAAAAATTGCATATATATATGCAAGTTTTTCCAATAGTTGCACACATGTATGCAACTATTGCATACGCTGTTTTCTTCAGAAATTCTGGACCGAAACTTGCATATATGTGTGCAACTAATAGTAATACTTGCACACATGTATGTAAGTATTTCATGCAGAAATTTAAACTGATATTTATGCAGGTGAATTTATGCACGTATGTATGCCAAAATTACACAGTAGTTGCATAGATGTATGCACAGAAATCAAGCGCATGTGCAAGAGTTGAAAACGTGCACGGATGTATGCACGAAAATACATATACTTGCATATTAGTTTGCATTAAACTGCAATTTCGTTGTTTTTTCTGTTTTTTGACGCCTTGTTTGATTGTTTTTTTATCTGAATTTTTCATTGTTTACGTTTTTTAATTAATTATGAATTTACGTATTTTTTTTATTTTTTTAATGAGTTTTCGAAAAATAAGGACTAAATTTACAATAAGTTTATGACCGAACCTGAGCCTAATTTAAAACCTTAACAGGGACCTATAAAAACGCACCCTATTTTAAAATAATATATAGCCCTTAAAAATAGCCATTTTGCAAACGACCTCCGTTTTCGACGAAACCACTTTTGTTGGATCCGGAATATCAAATTATTGTTGTATTTCAAATTTTATAATTTTTGGAATTAATATGTGAGCGCAGTAAATTTAAATGTGTTTGGTAATTTCAGTTTGAATTTAATCGACTGGAAAATGGTCATTTTTCATACGATCTCCAAATTCGATGAAATTAGTTTTGTTAGGACTGTATCGTCAAAATATAGATAGATTTATTTTTTTGTAATTTCTGGAGTCGGTATGTGGCCTCGGTAAATTAAAATGTATGTATAAATTCAATATATATTGATTTATATTTTAATTTTGAGAAAAACTGACTGAAACAGTTGAATTGGCTTACGAAACATATTCCATTGTGTCCGGAATGGGGGTGCGACAGTCGTTGGGTTTGATTTGGAGTTCAATTGTAAAATCTCAATTATACGAATTAATTAATAATTAAAAAGTAACCCCTTCCTTTTAATCTTCCTCGTACACCATCGTTCTCTCTAGGAAACCCATCGGTCATCTCCAAACACCAACTGCCGCCGCTACGTTCTACACCCGGAAAATGATCGTAGGTGCTCGTGACGACGGCCTCCGACTCGCCACCCCACGCCCGCGGCAGCCTCAAGCTCGGCCTCATCTAGGCGATGAAAACGGACCTGAAGTCGTCTCCTTTGAGGCTTGATTTCTCATGATTTACACATTTAAATTCGATTATGGCCGTTCAGTTGCTAGGTCTCACTTAGCTGAAGATTTTGCTTTTGGAAGTTTTCAAAATTATCAAGTGGATTGAGAGATCGAAGAGAAAGAAGAAAGGAGCGATTCTGTGCATCCGTGTATAGATGACGGCGGAAAAATAAAATAAGGGGATATGGTTTTATCTTAGGGTATTTATACTCTATTTAATAATTAATTAATTCATAAAATTGAGATTTTACAATCGAACCCCAAATCAAACCCAACGACTTTCGCCCCTAGCCAAATACCCCAATTCGGGACATAATGGAATATGTTTAGTAAGCCAATTCGACGGTTTCAATCATTTTTTCCCATAATTAAAATATAAATCAATATATATTGAATTTATACGTACATTTTAATTTAGCGGGGCCACATACTGACCCCAAAATTACAGAAAAATAAATCCAGCTATGTTTTGATGATGCGGTCCTAACAAAACTAATTTTATCGAATTTGGAGACCATTTGAAAAATGGCCTTTTTCCAGTTGATTAAATCCAAACTGAAATTACCAAACACATTTAAATTTATTGCGCTCACGTATTAATTCCCAAAATTATGAAATTTGAAACATAGCAATAATTTGACATTCCTAATCCAACAAAAGTGGTTACGTCGAAAACGGAGGTCGTTTGCAAAATGACTATTTTTAAGGGCTATATATTATTTTATAATATATATATATATATATATTCCATAACGACTATTTTAAATTTTAAAATGGACATAACTTTCAATTTATATTATGAAATCTGAATTTTTCACATTCGTTGGAAAGATATAATTAAATAGATTCTAACGTTTTTTGCTTCACTATATCCAATTTATATTGAATTCTGTACATTCATTTGAAATTAGAAATTGAATTTTCAAACTACCGTGCCATTTCGAGTTCGTTTTATAATTAAAAATAAATTTATGCGTTCTAACTTCAATTTAAATGAATTTTTAGTCATTATTATTTAAAATAAATCATTTTAAATATTCAAAACCCATTAAAATAGCTAAAATAATTTTTTTTAAATTGGTTCAGAAATTCTGCGTTTTTACAATCTCCCCCACTTAAAATCATTTCGTCCTCGAAAAAAAATGACGCTGAAAGTTGTTTAACTAACCAACTCAACTTTCATTCTGGCTTTCATTCTTCAGCTTTTCAGTTTCTAAGAATTTTCAAATATCTCAAAAATTTGGCTAACACCCTAAATTTTCAAAAAAAATCACCATAACCTCCTTTGTACGGGTTGATCGGTAAAACCGCAACTTGCCTCACATGGCCCTCATCAATCCAAAAGAAAAGGAGAAAGCCAATCGGCTCATAAAATCAAAACCCAAGAAATACAGTAAACATGTACCAATTTGTAGGCATACAATTTTATTTCTCTTCTTAGCTTCATGCTATGACCTGTACAACATATATATGTATATGCATGCAATTCAAATCAATTTTCAATTCAGTTCAATATTTTACTTGATTTGGCTTAATTTACCTTTTCATATTGGTTTCAATAATTTTATTAGTTAACTAATAATCACACATCACAATCAGCAATCAATTAGTTAACTAGCTTTTCAAATACATAGCTTTTATATATATATTCAAAATCATATATTCAGTGTCAAATCACAAACAATAAACTCTAACTAGGTTTTGGTTCTCACACCAGTCAATTGGAGATATATAGATATCCCACTTTCGAAACTCGAACATAAATAGTGATGATGATGCATCATCATCAGAATTATCCCCGGGAGACTAGAGTGTGATTCTATATCTATTCAGTATATTTGAGACTTAGCATATACACTAGCCAGGCGTATATGCAAAATCTTCATATACCCGATATTCCAAATTCAAAATAAAATAAATTTTCAAATACATATAATAAAATATAATTTTCAAAACTAAATTTGTTTTCATAAATAATACTCTTTAAACTCATTCTAGGGTATTACTAACCCTATCTCTAATGAGTCCTTCTTATAGGATATTACTAATCCTATCTCTGATGAATTCTTTCGTTTGGTTCTAACGTGTCTTCTTCTCGATCTTTGTAAAACCAAAGCTATGATACTAAACTGAAACGCTCCAAAATCTCCCGGTCTCCGAAGAGAAGAGAAATAGCGGATTGTTTTGAGAACACGACGCATCAGAACACAATAGTAGAACATTTCATTGCTTTACAACAATTTACATCAGAGTACGAGAATAAATCAGAGTGAGACTAAATATTGCACAACGGAAAATATCAGAGATTTAAAATACATAGCAGCGGAAAATAATATAAGTACAATGTGTAGCGGAAAATAACTACTGAAACAACTGAAAGAGATATACGGATACAAAGCTTTCTGAATATAGCACCAGCTGTAATTCAGGATCCTGGGAAAAGAAATATTTGCGAAAACCAAAACTTCTAGTTGCTCGTGTGGAAAATAGGGGCACCCAGAGTTTAGGTTAAAACAATAAACTCTGAGTCAGTCATGGGATTGGTGTGAGAACTAAAACAGTTATTACATCTTTAGTTTAAAAGTTGGGAAATCATGGGACCACGTCGTATAACACGGAACGGGTTTACTCCACATAAATCCATGTTTAAAATAAAACAATGCTATGCTTTTTGAAAAGTGAAGGTATTATAAGACTCAGGGCCCATCACACAATACTACGCAAGCCGGAGGATAGAGTTTTCCCTTATAATAGCCAAACATGCTTGGCACATTTAAAACAAATCATTTTGATATTACTATAAGTGCATAGTATCGAAACAATTTCAAATATAATTGTATCAATCATAGACGGCATGGGTACCATATATCATGTCGCCATACTAGTTCTACAACTAAAACTGAAAAATGTCGTTTAACTTTGTTGGTAGACGCTGGTTGGGTTTCGAACTTATGTGGAGTTTTAAGAAGGTACAGCTAAAAGTCAAATTACATATGTGGATTCTTATGCATGGGAGATTAAATACAGTGAGCAGTTTACATCGTAAAGGTCTAGTAGTTACTGATGGTTGTGTTTTCTATGATGAGATGGAAGAAGATCATGTGCATTTGTTTTGCAGCTGCGACTTTGCATTTTATGTATGGACGAAATGTTTGGTGTTCCTGGCGTTAGATCTGAAGTGGTGAGATCTCATCATGATTCAGTTGCAATTTTGGAAAAATACTTTTCCTGCACTTGAAAACACACCCTCCTGACACGTTTTTGCTTTGTTGAATTTTGCTTTTACATGGATTTTGTGGCACGAGCGTAACTCTAGAAAATTTAAATGCAAAATGAGGTCGCCTAATAAAACTATATTCGTCGTCCTCAAATACGTTTTCTTGTGGATAGGAGACAATAGGGAAGTGAAATTTGTAGACACCATTGCCTCTAGATTCCACGACCGTGCATGCAGAAGACGTACTGGCGACTAGTTGGACATGATATCTATTGGCTGACTGTTTTATGTACCTGTTATGTATTTATGTATGTTATGTTGTACGGCGATATATGTTAAGCCTTTATCATTTTGGGGGTTGATGTAATCTGGCTTTGCTATTTATTTTGTGCTGGATATGCATGTATATATGTTGTAAATATACGATGTACGATGTACTAGATTGTATGATGTTATACATGAAGGCGTGAATCAACTTGATTCACTACCTTTTGCTTTAAAAAAATAAAACCGAAAATTTTTTGTATTGGAAATTGGATTCCATCTATGAGTTGAGGCAAGGGATCGTCCTCATCAATTCGAGACACTCTAGCCCGTGCCTCAGGATTCAGCCGCAACTACACCGGGATCTTCATGGCCGGTCCACACTTACTTTAGCGGATTGGTAATTCGTGAACAATACGTTTTCCTACCCTATGGGGCATAAAATCTGGTCAGTATGTCGACGATATCAAGAACCACTAGAGACTCAAATCCGAGGCGCCTCATAATCCATCATCCACATAAGTAAAAATTCTTGGGATCCATACCATGACACCACTACTAGCCAGAAAAAAAACGCATGCACTCTCTGCAGTAACTATCCTTTTTATGACTCATACCGGGTGTGAGTCTCGCGAATTAACGCTATACACAAAGTTATGCTATTTAAAGCCGTGTTTTGATTATCAACCACAAGACTTTGTTTTTCAACAAAAGTCTTGATCATTTGCATCTCAGCATGCCACACTGACAATTCACGCCATGCAACTAACGTCTATCAATATATAACCTCTAAGCTCGTACGTCTCAGAGAAGGGTGTTAAGCAAGAGAATAAATTCTCCGCCACCAAAGAGATATATATTTAATAGAAATCAATCAACACAGAATGAAATCCAATGTCAGACACACATCCATTTACAAGTCCGTTCTGGGTACGAACGAAACCGGAGGCATCTTATTTCTTGTCCCATATGTCCAATCCAGGAGAGAGGCCCTCGCATATCCAGTCTTCACCACTTATTACCTTGTCTTGGGTGTACAGCCCAATCAAGACATCAATAATCATTCAAACGATGTGAAGATCTCCGGTCTTCAATCACCGTCTTTATCGTCGACTTTTAGTCGCTATATCAGTTATTCAGAATGGGATAATCCCGGTCTTTCAGAATAACTCATGTATTTTATAATCAATAATCAAGTGCTATAAAAACACATCATACGCCTCATTCCAATTCAGAATATTCTTTTATTCAAATATTCACATCTTTAGGGAAAGGTTCCCATTAATTTTACCAAAGATAAATTCTTTTAAATTTAATCTTTAATCTTCTTTGGATATCATTTCAAAAGATTTTATTACATCTTTTCACAATCTAAACCAAAACAAGGTTTATCAAACTAGTCGGGATTATCGAGCCTTACCGAAGTAATCATTTATTTTATTTTCTAATCCCAACCTATTCATCTCATGGAACAAAACTGGTAGTACCCCATATCTAGCACCCACTGTGTTATTGGTAAATTAGTTACCATTTCCCGTTCAAATCTAATTAAAGATTTAACTATCGCCTAGAGTAAAAATGATGGTACTCCATTCTCGATCATTTCATGAATTCGATAAATTTAATTACCTCATTCCTATTTTAATATAATTAAAGATTTATTAAAACTCTAGCTTGGTTTTAATATCAAAAATCATTACCTTATGATATTCAACTTTAGGAAATTTTATCCTTTCTTTAACCGGGTTAAAGAACCAATGCCATTTAATAATGCAGTTCACGATAAAACCCCAAATCATCTTCCATCAAAATGGAATCTTCATGAAAATCATAATAGTATATAATCGATATAAATTTCCATATCAGAATAATAATATAAATGGAATAATGGAAAATCCTTTTAAATTCGTTATATAGTAGCGGTCTTCCTTTACAGAAGCCAATCTCGATTATTACCAAATCGAATTCCATTCCGTTCCAATTTAATATATTAAATTGGAAAACTTTAGTTTGGAAAATTTCCATTAAATATTAATAAGAAGATTTAAATCCCAAATCATCTCTTCACTGTTAATTGGGTTAAAGAAAAAATGTCGTTTAAAACACAGTTCACGATAAACCCACAATCTGCTTTCATTTCAATTCCAATTAAATATTAACTGGTAAACTTCACTAAATCTTAATTAAAAGATTTATTATTTTCTTAACTGGGTTTAAGAACAGTGTTATTTAAGACACCATTCACGATAAACCCAAAATCCAATTTGATATTAAATACAAGGCTCTGAATAGGAATTTTATCGGCTTATATTTAGTATCAAATTCTGAAACTAACGGATATCGTATTGGGAATAACGATATCTGTATCTTCCAAATTCCTCAACAATATCCATAAAATCACGGAATCCAATATCGAAGTATTCCGAAGATTATTTCCACTCAAATCCATTCCAATTCATTAATTGGAAATCTTTGGTTATTTTAAAACTATTTCAAATCCAATTTATTTATTTAAAAACATTGAATTAATCTTCTAGTTAATAACTAGTTCATTTTAATAAAAATATATCTTCTCAAATATGGAAATTTTCAACCAAAATCTTTCCAAATCATTAATTATGATTTTACACAAATTTTCCATATTTTAAATAATTTTATTAAGGCCTTTACAGTCGGTTCCCAATAACGGCCACCGAACTGCATCCATGGCGACCTTTTCCAAAATTGATTTGGATATATTTCCAAATCTAACCGTTAGATTTCAATTCTCTTATATTACGAACCTAACGGTTTCGGTTTTAGGAGAACCCGATGGTTGGATCTCCCGTTACGTCCATTTGAACTTAATGGTCGAAATTCGCGTACGGTCGTTGCGCGGCGCGTTCTATTCAGGCCATTAAATAAAAATATATATAATATATACTGTCGATTTCTATTTAAAACGCATTTATAAATCGTTTATAAATTTGTTTTAAAACATTTTCAACTTCATTTTCAATTTTAAATCAAAATTGAATATTCCATATCATTATAATATTAAAATGATAATATTTTCAAAATATCAGATATTAAAATCAATTTTTTTCG
The DNA here is from genome assembly GCA_030737875.1 of Allium sativum. Lineage (NCBI taxonomy): Eukaryota > Viridiplantae > Streptophyta > Magnoliopsida > Asparagales > Amaryllidaceae > Allium > Allium sativum. Next base: position 388,216,925 of record CM060920.1, on the reverse strand, counting down.
ATATTCATTATAAAATGAATAAAATCGATCGATAAACCCGTTCAGGTTAAAATGGCGAATATCTACTTACTCGGCTTCATATAATCCAATATTTTTGTGTCTATCCAAAATCGGACATCAAAATCATATTTTTATTCTTTACTGAATATTAATTTAAAATATTCGTTATTTTTGAATCGGAATGCGACTCAATCAATTACCATATAATTTTATTTATATGGATTCGATACATCGCATGTATTCAAAAATAGTGATAAACAGCGACGAAAAAGTCAATTCACATCCAGGGTGCAATTTACTACTGTATAAGCATTAAATAATTAAATAACGCTTATCACAGCCTGTCGATCAATCGATTGACATATAATTAAATTCATGGGAGATATGAATAAATTATCGTCCCCAGACCCGTGTAGGGTTTCCAAACAACAACAGTTAGTTCAAAATAATCACTAGTTAATAAATTTAACCTGTTCTAATTCGATTTAAGTTATTTTTGTAATTAGCCAATTTTCACCGTTTAAATTATAAATAGATATTTATTATTTAATTTCAATCACCACATTAATGTTAACATCTTTTTTAAAACGTTACACATTTCAACATAACAAACAACACACAATACAGTCAATTTAAATCGTCCATGGTCTGTGGACGAGGGAGGTTAGCTAACAGGCACCGTATATAATTTATAGTGATTAAAACTAATAAAAATCTACACTGGAAATTATATATATTTTTATACATGAATACAATAATATGATAAAATATAATTTAGTGAGAAGGAGTTCTCACATTGGTTTCCACTCTGCCATTCTTTATTTCTGACTTTAACACTGTTCGAGTAAAAATTTGCCTCAAATTTCAATGTGCTCCATTTCCGTTCTGGTCAGTTCCATGTGGTAGCGTTCGTTGTCACAATCGCAACAGATATAAAATCACTCAGTTCTGATCTCGTACGAAAGAGTTATAGCATTATATACATTAATTACAAAATTGATTAATTAAATAATAATTAATAATTAAAAACTAATCCCTTCCTTTTAATCTCCCTCGTATACCATCGTTCTCTCCAGGAAACCCATCACTCACCTCCAAACACCAACTTCCGCAGCCATGTTCCACACCCGGAAGATGATTGGAGGTGCTCACGACGACGGCCTCCGACTCACCACCCCACGTCCACGACAGCCTCAAGCTCGGCCTCCTCCAGGCGATGAAAAATAGACCCGAAGTCGTCTCCTTTGAGGTTTGATTTCTCATGATTTTCACATTTAAATTCGATCATAGCCGTTCAGTTGCTAGGTCTCACTTAAATGAAGATTTTGCATTTGGAAATTTTTAAAATTATCATGTGGATTGAGATATCGAAGAGAAAGAAGAATGGAGTGATTTTGCGCATCCGTGTATAAATGATGGCGGAAAAAGAAAATAAGGAGCTAGGGTTTTATCTTGCAGTCTAAGAGAAAATGAAAATTTAATACTTCAGCTTTTATGAGAAATTAAGATGCGAATTTTTGAACTCAGTAAATTTTAGTTAATCTTTGAATATATGTATATGTAATAGTGAAAATTATATATAGTAATGACAATAGCATATAAATGTATTTAATTGTGTCACTACTAAGATTAAACTTTTATAACAGAAATAAACTTGGAGTAAATAAGGAGAGTAAATTAGATAAGTTTAAGCTAGATTCTAGGATAGATAAGAATAAGTTATACAAACCAATTTGGAAAGTTATGTATAAGTCCCAAATATCTATATTTGAAAGTTGACATAGAGTAAAGGTTTCCAGAATCGAGGGTTGGTCGTAAACTAGGTTTCCCTAGACAGATTAGTTTAGAAATTAGTATGTTTATAACCATATCTAGTTATTAGCAATATATATGTATAACGTAAATTACATGATTTACAATTTTCAAATTTCGGATTCAAGGATATTAACTGCAAATTTAGTGGGCAATAAATTTTTAATTAGTAAGAGAAAAAGAGAATTCATATGGACTGATTTAAAGAGAAATTGGTTTTGGAAGATGGATGAATTTCCAAACTTGAAAGAGCTTGAAAGAGAATTATATTTTGAGAGATTCTCAAGGAGGTTAAAGAAATTAAATAAGGATTTGTTATATGGTCTAAAATTCAACCATTATGGACATATTAATTAGCACTATGTATATACCACATCTTTAAGAAAAGCAAAAATGAAAAGTTGAGAAGAATAAAAAGTATTGGAATGGTATGTTAAATTTGAAATAAAGATTAAGACTTGAATATCATTTATACCACTGATTGTAAGTGATAACTTCCAAAAGTATTTTCTTTTCTTAGGTTTGAGATACTACTGTGGTGGTTGGAAGATGATATAAAATGGTGAAAGTAATGTATCCCTATTTATGCGTGTGTGATATGGAATTTGAAACCACTTGGTAAATTTATTATGGGTAAGATTTTTTTTTATGGGGGACACCCAAATAACGGTTAAATACATTTGGAATTTGGAAGTTAATAAGAGAATCAAACTTGTAGCCTACAATGTGGAAATATCTTGAACTCATGGTTTTGGAATATTAAGGAAAAAAATAGCTTTTAGAATTTCATCCTCTAGAATAAGAATAAACAGGTTCAAGAATAGGCATAAATGTTGGATTTACGTAAAGTAGCCATTTTAGTTTGAATCTATCTATGTTTTGGTTTGTTTAAGTAAATTTATTTAATTTTTATAAATTATCCCTTTTGCCATTTTTCATAAAAAGTCTGCCTTTGGAATTATAAGGAGTATGCACAAAATATAAAGGAAGAGATGTGTAAATTTACGTGTTTTCACATTGTTTATACTGACTATTCCAAATAAAAGAATACTTATTCCTTGTAATTTTAATATGTTGATATTCAATCTGTATTGTTGCTCGGGAAATTTTATAAAAATTATTGCAAATGAGCTTTAATAAGACTTAATTTTAACAAACCAGGACATAGAAAGATTGTTATTGTTATTGGTATGGACTAGAATGTAAATCACTTTAATTTGGATAATTTAGTTTAAGAAATTTATTGAATCTTAGTCCTTCTCATTAATTGTAGATAGTAGGACTAATATTTATCTTTATAGGATTAGAATAAGTTATTCTTTTAGTAATTGGTTGGCGCTCTATTTCAAGGAGGCTATCTGAATTACCAAATTGTTGACGGGACAACCATTGGCAAATTTTTACTCGAATAAATTTTGTGATTAGACTTTGGAAAAAGTCAAATTTGATTAAGCAGCTTGTGAAGGTTAGAGTGTTGACATAATATTTTGGGATTTCCCAATATTAGGGAAATAAAGAGGTTGTTGATGATAGGAGCCCATTGCATTTATATACATTTATATTTGATAAGATAACTTCACACTATGGAAAATTTTGGTAGGTACTAATCTAAAAATAAGGACAACGACGGAACCCTTGGCGCCTCGTGCGACCGCAGATATTGTGGAGCATGGGATATCAAGGCTATGCAACGTTTCGTTAGATTGGTTTGAGTACGTTATGGAGAAAATTAGATGAAAGGCATGAAAAATTTAATTTTTGTGGCCTTTCTCAGAAATTGTAAGAATCTATGGCTGCAGTATGGTTGCTAGATTGATGGTAGGAATTGTTTGCAACCTAAAAGCACCGATCACTCATATAAAAATTATATGCAAATTAGGGTGTTTTGCTAGGACCGAGCTCACTTTAGCAAGTCTGCAGTACGTAATAACAGTGAGTAATAGTTGTTTATGGATGTTTACTAAATAACTTGGGTGTATAACATGGTTGTTAGAGCGTGTTGTGTTTTTTCACCCTCTTGGAAAGGTGTCAGGACGAAATCTCTTTTAAGGTGGGAAGAATGTGACAACCCGTATAATAAACCCTAAATAGACATAGATAATGAAATTAAGAATAAACTATAATAAATAAATGAAATACTAATGGGCTAAAAATACGAATTTGGCTACAATAGTATTACCATTGTATTTATGGCGAGATTTTAGCCCATTTTCATATTTTATTTATCGGAAAGGGATTCCATATGAAAAAGTTACGAATAAAACAAGTTGTACGAAAAGTGTATACATTTACAACAATTGAAATTAAATCTGTAGGAATATAAATCTAGAATAAAACAATATACATTTGGATAATGTAATATTCCTTGAGAACACAAAATTGTGTGTATATATATGTAAGGAGTGGACAAGAACCAAGAGAAATAGAAACAATCAATTAAATTAATTACGTAGTAACTAAAAATAAAAACTGACTTAGAGAAATTATCTCCCCACGTTCGACCCAAAAGGGGATCGACTTGGAGGTCGACTTCCCTCCTAGGGAGGGTGTCGGCCGCCCTTCTGGTCGAGGGGTGGGAGAGAGGCTTGTTTGTTAAGGTGTTTTATATATTTTTCTAGAACGGACTATCCAAATTTTATAGAACTAATATGACGGACCACACACAATTTAGCAAGTATAAATAATGAATAGAGGACGCAGATTAAGGATCTTATAGTTGATTTAACACTAGAGGGGGTGAATAGTGTTTAATGGCATTTAAGACTTAAATGAACCTAATTAAACTTAATGTAAACAAATGCAGAATTCAAACACATAACAATTACAGAATCATTCACAGATGCAAAAAGCAAAAAAAGCAGAAAAAGAAAGAACACACCGGGATTTTTATTCTGGTTCAGAGACACCCTACATCAAGTCCTGCATCAATACCTTATGCACACTTTTATGAAACCAATGTCGAGATTACAATCCTCAATTTCTGGGGCCTTGAGGTACTGTAACAACCTGGAATTAAACCAATTTAAAATTTATTTTTAATTGATTTTAATGGAAATTAAATACTTTGAATGATTTATTTTTAGAATAAATGACGTAAAATTTATTTAAAATGAAATTTGAGCATATAAATATATAATACATATAAAACGGGCTTGTAATGGCACGGTAGTTTGGAAATTTAGTTTTAAACTTTAAATGAATGTACAGTATTCAATATAAATAAGAATTTGATGAAATAAGAAATGTTAGAATCTAATTAATCATATCTTTCTAACGAATGTATGAAATTGATATTTCACTTTATAAATTGTAAGTTATGTCCAAATTAAAATTTAGAATAGTCGCTATGGAATCGTTTTAAAATATAATGATCTATTAAACAAAATAAAAGGATTTTTCATGTAAGTTGAGCACCGTTTGACTAGAAAAATTTAATATCTAGTTATAAACTCAAAGTTTGTTTATTTTACGTTTATATGATATTTTATTTGGATATATGGGATAATGTTAACTTATTATTATTATTTATTTAAACTGTTTTTGAATATATTAATGTTTTAATATTATTTAAGCCTTTAGAAAATAGTCATTTTGCAAACGACCTTCGTTTTCGACAAAACAACTTTTGTTGGATTTGGAATATTAAATTATTGCTAAATTCCAAAATTTGTAATTTTTGGAGCTAGTATGTGGCTGGGCGCAATAAATTGTGAATCGACCAGTCATTTGAGCTCGAAATAGAGCTTTTTGAGCTAACGGACTCAGAATTCGACCATTTTTTTTGTTAGCACCGTATCGTCAAAACATAGATGTGTGTCAATTTTCAACGCCAACAGAGTTCGTGTGTGACTGGAGCATCGATAATTGTCGAACGGAGAGAACGTGAACTAAAGAAGTAATAAAAAATTAAAACCCTTCACTATATAAGATCTTTCTCCTCCCACAAACCCTATTCTTCCTCTTCTCCATCGAAAAATGGAAACCACCCATCCTCTCTCCCACAATTTTGCAAAAAAGACCATGAATCTTAAATAATTTATATCTCACAAACCGTAAAGAGTTAGGGCATGAAATTTATTGTGTTTCTAGATCATGAGGAGACACTACAACAAATTCACCCTATTACAACGGTGCAACACCGTTGTAATATCATTTTACAACGGTGCCCCCACCGTCGTGTATGCAGACGTGGTAATATATTATTTTTTATTACAACTTTTCTGCACTGTTGCAGCACCGTTGTAATAGGATTATTTAACAACAGTTATCAACCGTTGTAATAAAATTTTTTACAAGTTGTCGTATATACTATAGTACAGTTAGAGTATACGTATAACAACTTTTATCACCGTTGTAATAAACTATATTACAACTTTTATCCCCGTTGTTGTAGATTTTGTAATAATGTTGTGTTCATTTATATAACAACATGTCTGCACCGTTGTAATTTCATTGATATTACAACATTTTTCCACCGTTGTGAATTGATTTATATTACAACATTTTCACACCGTTGTAACATGACTTATTACAACTTTTTTTTCTGTTGTAATTTGCATGGACCTGACTAGTAAAACAAATTCATATATATTACTGATAATATGATTCACATTTCAATGCAACAAATATTAGTACACATAATCATTTATATATATTACTTAACATAATATTCGATCAACATAACACGCAAGTACGTAGTACATCACCAACTTAACCGTGTCACCAAAAACATAACCCAATATATACATAACATAACCGTGTCACCAAAAACATAACCGTTTCATAATACATGCATGATTTAACCCAATATGTACATAAGAAAGAAGGAATGTCTACGAAAGCATACCCTACGAAAGCACTCTAGCTGAAGGCAACGTAATTTTTATTCCAGGCCACAGTTGATCCAACAGCTTCTCCAATAGTAGTCATTGCGGAATTCGGCTTCCACAAGAATGCTTCTGGATCCACCGCCACGTCAATCCAAACTTTCCAGCCTTGCGATCCAAGTTTTTTAAAGTGCACCAAAGCTTCTGGATCAGTGGATGCAACTCTTCCTTCCGCAACAACTTGTTTTTCCCAATTCAATATCTTACACTTTCTGCCCTCATTTCCATCAGCTTGCACTGCTGTTTTTCTGGCCGGATTTTTCTGCTTAGACTGTTTTTCTGTTTTGCTGCCGTCAGTTTCAGATGGATGCTTTTCATTTTCAGCTGATTGCTTTCCATTTTCAGGTGCCTGCTTTCCATTTTCAGGTGCATGCTTTCCATTTTGTTTAGACAGTTGAACTGCCAAGGTATTGCTTCCACGGTGTGACTGCAAACAAAAAAAATCTAGAAAATATGAACTGGAAACTAAAAACAGAAAGTGAGGCAAATAAATACATGGAACTAAATACAAAAGACAGTAAGCACTTATGTATAATCCAAGGCTTATGCATCATAGACAGTAAGCACTTATGTATAATCAAAGGCTTATGTATAATCAAAGACAAGACACACGACTAAGTTTAAGTTAATTTGATGGCTGTTGAGTGGAGCAGTTTCAGTTACTGCCAGTTGTATTGTGAGAACAATGCAATAGATTTAACGACAGAACAACACCACCAGAAGCGTCTTTCTAAGCTGGGAACAAAGAGTGGATGAGTTGAATCTATGAAATTTATGTGTAATGGATTGTTATCTTTATTTATTTTACAAATAATTTCCTTATTTTTGTTTAATCTACGAATGTAATTATAAAACCTGAGAATGGTAAAGATAGTGAACACAATAGAAAAACACAGTAATACATCTGCAAACTCTTTCTTTTTAAACCCTTAGTGATTGAATATAGTATGATGCAGGCGCGCGCGCGCGCACACACACACACATATATATATATGCATATATGTTTGTGAATATGTATGTGTAACTAATTGTTCTTCATGTCAAAAACTGGACGAAATATGAAAACAGTGGATCTTTTGTGAATAAACTCTGTGCAAACTCTCTGAATTTAATCTAGTGTGGGTATAGATATGAGTACTTTGATAGATTATTAGTTGACTACACTTATATATGACTGGAAGTGATTAACTATGTGAAGTAAGATCTAGAAATGAGAAATTTCCTTTACTGTTGTATGAATACAATAATAATAAAAGATGAACACCTCACTTTCAAAAATAAAGTACCCCAATTTTAGCATGTTTTAGATAACAGTATAAACACAAAGGTTATTCCAAATTGAATTTAGTTTACGTTAAAAAGTTCTTCAGCTTCTAATGCGCGGTAATTTAGTTTAACAGTACCCAACCCCCCTCCATTTACTGTCCTTAAAATCACCCTAAAATTTCACAGTTCGGTAAAAGCATTTCAATGAAATGTTACATCTTTTTATCAATTATACCAATAAAAAAGGGTACCTGAGGCGTATTAGGATCAGGATTTGCTGGATTTCCCGCATTAGCTTGCTTTTCTTTTAGATCCTGTAAAGATTGCATATACATAGGTCATATAAAATTAGCACAAAATATGATTTTGGTCATATAAAACTAGCACAATTGGGAAGCCGTAAATTTGAAACACATTATGAAAAAAAAAAGGCATTTTGCTTTGCTCTTTTTTTAATATTTTTTTTCAATTGTAGAGACATAATGGGTTATGTCCAAGAACAAACATTGTACAAACGGCCATGTCTTATTTCTTTAACCTGGGAGATTAAGAATTAAAAGAAAAAAGTGTTAAAATGTAACCAGATATCGTGGCAAAGGATCATGAGAATAATCCAAGGCATTCTACCTCTGGTGAAGTTTTTATTATTGGCTCCATGCTACGGCAGCAAAATGCCACAGCCCATAGGCGATTGCTGGTTCTTTTTAAAATTTTGGAGCCTATGTTTATTGATCAGCAACCCAGCACCAGCAGATCCCGAAAATCACAAATAGGAGTATTTGTTTAATACAACCATACTATGAAGAATTAAGGTATTAATTTGAAAACTCTCCGAAATAAGTTAAATAACACAAAGCAAATCGAAGGCAATCAGATTGAAGGCCAATGTAAGAATATATCCACACTGAATTCAGACTCATACCATCTTAGCATCGTCTTGCAATATAAAAAATTGAAATGATTCTTATTTCAATATAAAAAATCGAAGGCAAACAAAAATAACTTTATTTCATACATAATGCCGGAACTAATAGGAAATAGCCGACAGATCCCGAATCAAAGAGTAGGAATAAATTGATGAACGTTGAAAAAATTAAATAAACTTCAATTTAATTGATAGAAGAAATCAGTCGGACGTAGCTGGTTAAAATCTTATTTCCATTTGACAACAAACCAATGAGAATCCGAACGATTCTTCTCTACATAGCACAAATCACGCCAAAAACTAATTAACCAAGCTTGATGAATAATATAAATTTTGCTTACCATAATACCTAGAATTCTGCAGAGTGTTGAAAAATCGGATCTAAAGGCTTTTAGCCTAAATCCTAATGATAATAAACCTTGCGACAAACAGTTGCAATTTAAGATGAAAGCTGGAAGCAGATATTTGTTCCAAAAAACAATGCTAAAGGTTTAGAAACAGGACCATAAAGAGAGAGGAGGAAAATGTTCGAGTAGGCTCTGTAAACTGCTGGATAAATGGATTTCTGAGGAATATATATATACATGGCAGAAACCCCTAGATAAATAGTTTGGGTTAGAGTGGCACTGGGTCTGGTCACACTGTTTTTTCCGAGTTGTTTTAAAACATTACCCACTACTGATTGGTACCGTTGGCTACGAAAAGAAAATGCAATTGGTCAAATAATCGACGTAACCGGAGCATTATAATGGAATAACATGGGTCAATCTGGAAAATCAGCATGAGAAAACCACACCGCAATTATCAAACCGGGAATTTACCGGAAATTCCGAAATATCCGGAACGGAACCGGAAACCGACAATAACTTGGTTTCTAATTAACAGGAAAACAGGAAAAATCGCCGTTAAAATAAATTTCTAATTAACACTTACCATCAACATCGTAGTGAGCTCCTGTACTTTGGTCTCCAATCCACTAACTTGGTTTCGCAATGCATGTACTTCACCTGATGAGCTACCCCGAATACGAAGCTGAGATGGTACAACCCCAAAACCAAGCCCTCTTACACGTCCTCCATGCTCCTGACCAAAAAGCTTCGACACGCCATCTTGAGTAACTGATGTTGCTCCATGAGAATCCTGACTTGCGGCATTATGATGCTCGTTTATCTTAGACTACAAATTAAAAAACAACCAAAATTCAGAAATTAAAATTAAAACTACGTTAACAATAGCAACAGTTTCTGATATTGTATATTTGAACTTATTCTTACTATGCATTCGGCAGCAATTGAATTCGGAGGTTTTCCATCTTTTCTAGTGTGGCCTTTGCACCACAATTCGTCTCTAGTGATAGTAGATGTTGACTTTTCCTTTTTCTGCAAAAATAGCTTAACAGCTTCAGAATTTTTCATGTGATAACATATAATAGTTGCTTTAACAATATTTTTTTACCATTTCTTCTTCCAATCTTGCATAACCTTTTCTGCTCATGGTGTGTGGAACTTTATTCTTTTCTCTAATGCTTTTGAATCTTTGGCTTGTTGCCTATAAAATCAATTCAGTAAATATGATATAGGAAAATGTAATATATTTAACAGTTAAACTCAGTAAGACAAAAATAACCACCTCAAACTTTTCTGACAATTTTTCAGTTACAAAAGCATTCCACTCGTCATCGCTCTTTATATTGAACGGTTTTAGGCTTGCTAAAGTATCGGTAGAGTCGGGATTTTGAGACGCTTTTTTGATAGCTGCAACTAACCTTGATTTCGACTCCTTCCACCGCTGTCCTATTATCATTAACAAGTAATCCTTATACACCATATCTACCTTGAATCTTGACTGCGCGCACACACAAAAAAAAAAAAAAAACAGCAGATTAGTCTCTAACAGTATTGCAAAATGCAATGTTGTACCACAGCAGGTATATAATTTGTTGCTTTGAATATTGAGACATATAATATGTAACAGTATTGCAATGTGCATAATGCATATGTCATTATAAAGAGAACTATAGCAGGCATATAATATGTTGCTTTTAATATTGAGACATATAAGTACTCCCTAACATAAATAACATAGAATCAGTAAAATTAAATACAACTTAAAGCCAGAATTTACTATTGAAAGCCAGAATTTATTATTCACGGATCATCCCTCAAATCGTACACAAGCCAGAATTTATCATTCACAGAATTTACTATTGAAAGCCATAATTTACTATTGAAAGCCGACATATGGTATACAAGTCAAATATCAGTACGTACCTCTATACAAGTCCACAGATCATCCCTCAAATCGTCACCGACGTTCCTCCATGTGCTAATGGTAAAAGGCACCATCTCCCTTGCTAGAGTACCAATATATGACGACAAATGTTTGGAATTAGCACCTATTGCTTGTCCGCGTTCATTAAATTCAACTTCCGGCTTCTCATCCGGTATCATAGCTAATGATTTCATCATCGTTCTGCCTCTCTTTCTTCTAGCTTGCTTCAATCTTTGATCTTCAGTAGAATCGGGTTGAATTTCGTTTGGACTGGAATCATCGTTGGCTGGAGTTTCATGGAAGTGTAGTTGACGGGCAGGGGGCTGTGCTGGGTTTGTATTGTCGAAGGGGTTGTTATTGGAAGGAGGGGGCTGTATCTGGTTTGTAGTGTCGACGGGGATGCTACTGGAAGGAGGAGGGGACTGCATCCCTTCTGCAGTGTGGCCAAGGTTGCTTCCATGTTTGCGAATTGTGCGTATTGGGTATTCAGCATGTTTTCGAGGAGATCGTCTTATAGCAATATTTAATTCACGAAGCAACGGAAGTGGTCCATCTGGGTGTTCGTTGATTCTAATCCCAACCGGTCTTTCATCAGCAGCACGAACAGCTGCAAGTGCAGCTAAAATTTGCTTTTTTGCTCTTTTGCTTGCAATTTTTGAGCTCTAAAAAATAAAAAAATTAAGTCAGTTTTCAATAGCTAAAAAATAAAAATCTTAAGTCATTTTTCAATGGCTGAACATACAATATATTTTAAACTGAGCACTACATGAACATCATAAGACGAACTGTGTTGTTCATCAAAATACAAGCGACTACAGTGAAATGATTATATTTTAAACTGAGCACTGAGCACTGAGCAATGGCAAGGGTACAAGTGGGTAAAATAAAAGTGACATAAAAATGTTTTTTTTTTGCCAGTGCTCAGTTTAAAATGTACGTACGGAAGGCATATAAATACTGGTAGGTGCTGCTGAATAGAGTCTTTAATCAAAATGTAGGGAGTAAATGTGCTTATCGCGTTTGAAACGTAACCGAGGAATGGATTTTCCAAATCAGTGGCTGCCGGTTCTTTGGGTTTTCCAATCGTTATATCAGACTCACAAAATTGTCGTTAAGGAGTATTTGGTTATTAAAATATCCATCGAAAGTGTTAGTTATCAGTTGGTATGTTCCTAATTTTAGTTATCAGTTGGTATGTTCCTAATTGTGTATAGTAGAAATTTATGTTACGTATCTCATTGTATTATAATAGCAACGTGTCTGAAAGTGTTTTTTGGTCTCTTTCTTGATCCACTAAAGATGAACTGAATTGCACAGCTGCCTTAACATAAATTGATCTAATTTCAGGTTTTATGGCCCTTGATCTGATCTGAATGTTTTTGTAATCGTTGCACATAAAAGCCTGATTTTGTTTAAAAAGTGAATAAAAATAAGATCGAAGTAACCCTTATGTTCCTGGAGCTTTTTCTTATTCTTATTATTACTGTTACCGCATATATAGGAATAGCTGGACTTACAATGATTATATCACATTACATTCATCGTATGATTGTTGTTTAGTCCATTGTTTGAGATACCGAACACATTACATAAGTAGAGTGTCATTCTATAGCTTAACGTTTAATTGACTTGTGCAGTAGGAGGGAGGGTGATATGGAGAAAATACGTAGCTGTAAAGCTTTACCTAGAACAATGCAGAGGAAATAACTTGACAAACATACAAAGGGCAACTTACAGAAAGGCAGGTTCTGTGTGGAAAAACCAATATGCGGATGGAGATGGTGCACATTTATAAACAACTGCTAAGCTACCTTCATGGTGTGTATATCTGTAAGATTTTAAGCTCTACATAGAGCACGCTTAATCGAAATGTAAATCGAATCATAAACGATGAGATCCGATTTGAATTTTCTATGTCTATTTCTAACTATATGTAAAAAAAAATCCTTGTTCAAAATAGTCCATATTATAAGTAAAATTAGACATTGATTATTTAAACGTGTTATGTTTTCATAAATCGTTTTTCCTACAAACATGAAGCGTGTGCCACTAATACTAATTATTTTGCTTTGTACGCTTGTTGCACTTCCATTTGGAGTGTGTCATTTGTCCTTTTACCTTTTCTTGTTTCACATTTTCTCTATTTTCCTTTAGAATTGTATTTTTCCCTTCACTCTTCCTCAGTGTTGAATTGATCCAGATACAATATTAGGCCTTTAGTGTTTGTTCGCAACTCAGTTTTAGACATCAAATTTATTTTCAATTTTGTTTTCCAATTTTTTCACATGTCGTTCAAAATTAGATTTGTGGAATCAACCTATCTGCAACAATGTCAAGTATTTCTCAGTCTTAGTTCAGGATATTTTGAAACATTGGTTCGGTATCCCGTATTTCTGGTGTTTGCGATATTTAAATTATGGATTCTTTTTTTCTGATGGTTTTAATCAGTATTCTTTATGTTGATTTTAGTTCTCTTTGTGAAAAAATACCTTTAAATATTGAATTTTCTAAAAATTAGTTAATAAAATAGTTTTGTAAAAACATATATTTTAATAACTTAACATTTCTCTACATTTTGCAAATTTATTCAGCCAATTTTCACAGATAGAAATAATAATAAAAGGCAGGAAACACAAGTTTTTGTTTACATTTTTTTTTTATCTATTTGAAATGCCAAATTTTCAATGGGATAAAAATTGTAAAAAGCAAAGTTCAAACTTTAAATCAAAATAAAATTTAAATCATAAATCACATATCCAAAAGATCCATATTTAAGATTTGTACATACATTCAAGTTGATTTTAATATTTGAACTTCTATAGCTGAACTTAAAAAAAAACATGTGGTAAAAAATGCAATATGCACTTAAACTGAATAGTTCTTCTGTAAGTCATATGACTCATATTATTCAAATTCTGAATTTCAATTAAACTGAATTGCACTAAAAATTATGCCTTGTACAGAACAAGAAAAATGATTGAACATGTTTCTATTTACTTTGATTTGTGACACAATGTTTGAATTTATATTTCAGGGTCTCTCAGCCATGAGGCAAGGGAGGTACTATCTGCTCTGGTCTTTGAAGGTTCGGTTTAATGTTAGTAATATATGTTAAAATGAAGTTAATTTTTTTATACTAGAAATGATACATGTTCTTCAGCTTTATAATTTTGCTTGGATGTTGTACATTTATTAATTTGAGATGTTAAGTTAGAGATTCAGATCTAAAACTTCATACCCTAATGACATCAGTTCAAGCAGAAAAACACTAATATGAGAAGAACTATTTAGTTTAGCTATTGTTAGTTTAGGATTTGCAGTTTTGGTTCAATTGTGAGAAGAACATGTACCAAAATTGACAGAACTTTTGAGAAGAACTATTCAATTTGGCTGTTGTGTTAGTTCAGGATTTTTTTTCCAAATGAAACAGCTAATTTGTTTTCCAAATGAAACATCCAAATGAATTAGATTTTTTCTGAAATCATTGGAGTATTATCCAATGTTTTCTATCCAATGTTTTCTGAAACATCCAAATGAAACAACTAATTTGTTTTCCAATGTTTCATCCAAATGAAACATCCAAATAGATGTAAACTAAACTGAAACATCCAAATGAAACAGCCAAACAGAGTTTAGCATTGGTTATGAAATATCATTTGATAATAATCCGATGTTTTCTGAAACAGTTAATTTGTTTTCCAAATGAAACATCCAAATGAAACATCTAATTAAAAGGATAAATGAAACATGAGATATTATAATTTAGTTATTGGAGTATTATCCAATGAGTTGAACTTGCATTTCATTAATTAGATGTAAATTATAAACTGCTGCACTTTTTAAGAGGTTTCACAAAAAAATTACTCATTTAATCCATTTTCTGAAGTTAACAGCGGACTAGGAGCTGTGTTTATGAAATGTATGCTCAACCTTTTTTATAGTTAAATTAAATATCTCATACTATGTTTGTTGTTCTTGCAGATCCTATGAATATGAATGGTAAAAGCTTCAGGATGACAAAGCTTCATCAAGACAGCAAATGATTTTTGCTGTTTATTTTGGTGTATTTTAGTGTGTTATTCTTGTTTCTATTGTAGGCTTGTATTTTAGTGTGTTATTCAGGATGACAAAGCTTCATCAAGACAGCAAATGGTATTAGACAGTATATGTGTTCCCAAATACACATCTCCACTTCAGATTTTAATAGTGTATACAAAGTCAGTACCGCAGTACAAAGTATGAAATGCAAGCGAACAAACTTTGGTCATTCTAACATACTGGTTGTTTATGACAAATACCCAAACCCGTAAAAATTCAAAAAGTCAATATCATAAACTAAATATACAAACTCAACTTATGACCAAATACATGTTTATACATATGCGCACGTGTATATGCATATATATGATCGAATTTCATATTTCAGGTCCAAAACGAGTGTGACTGCAAATTGACAGGAATTACAGTTAGACGAAGAAATATATAGATGTTTGAATACAAAGTTCAACCTAAAAGGAGCATTGTCACATGCAATTGAGGTTTGCCATGGTAATTTGTCACATGCAATTGAGGTTTGTCATCAAATTATATACAAAGTTCAACCTAAAAGGAGCATTGTTACAATCAGTATGACACAGTAGCGATTGTCACATGCAATTGAGACAACGAATAAAAATTGTACTGTGAACCGAATAAAAATTGTTACAGTCAGTATGACACAGGAGCATTGTCACATGCAATTGAGACAACGAATAAAAATTTACCAGCGAGATACGTAGGCGATCGGGTAGTGGCGATTGAGTAGCGGCGATCGAGCAGTGGCGATTGAGCAGCGGCGATCGAGCAGTGGCGATGTGATGTGAAGCGGCGATGTGAAGTGGATCGAAAGGGGAATTAGGGTTTGCGGTGGAATACGATGGAAAAGGAAATTCGGAATACTATGGAACACGATGGAAGAACCGATGTCAAAAGGCACGTTTAATTGAAGAACCGACGGAAATTTTGTTAAGTATGTACTATGTACGCTGATATGTACGCTGTGTTTATGGAAATTTTGTTAAGTATGTACTATGTCAACTTAGGACCTTTTTACTTAATAATTAGACATGCTTGTTTTGATTGTATGCTTATTTTGAATTTATTTAGAACAAAATAGAGAACATGATAGATTGGAACATGCGGTATAGTTGACTCAATTGTCATTGATTACTTGAACAAAGCATAAGCAAACAGCATTGGAAGAACAACAATTATTGACATCTTATAATTTATTTCATACTTACATTGGATGTAAGAAGAAAAGCCAGTGTTTTTCTTTGCTGAACCGAAATACAGACATGTCGATCAATTACTTGTACAACCAACAAACTACAACCTTATATCGATAGTTTTTTTTAAAGGCATGTTGATAGTGTACAGAACAAGGACCATTCTTATGCAAAAAGAGTAGTCAATTATCATATGTTTGACTGTCTAAGATGCCATATTCTAGAAAGTGAGTAAAATTAAAAAGTAATACATAGGTAATGTGTTTTCTATGGAATGGTACATGTGCGCCAAGGAATACATGCTTAAAGTAGGATGCATGTACCCATAAACTCATGGCTTGTGTACATACATCCAAAAACAGGTAGATAGGCACAGACCCAAAAAAATTTAAGTTAATTATAATCGAGAGGAATACTTATTACAAACTTATGTTACTATTAATTAATAAAGTAGCTAGTTAACATATATTAACTATTAAAAAAAATTACTACTTATTAACTATTAATTATTTAAAAATAATTGACAAATATTATTGATTCCCAAGTTTATTATTAATTATTATTATTAAGTTTCAATATAATTAGTTACTAAATATAGATATTATAAACATGAAGTATGCACTAGGCATCTCAATTACAACGAATAAAATGAAAAGTTGTGATATATATGTTTATTACAACAGTGAGTTTTGCAAGGTTGTAAAAAGGGATCTATTACAACGGTGGACGCCACCGTTGTAAAATTAAAGTTGTAATATGGTAATATATATGCTCTTTACAACAGTGATTAATGCACCGTTGTAAAAAAGAATCTATTACAACGGTGATTAATGCACCGTTGTAAAATTAAAGTTGTGATATGGTAATATATATGTTCTTTACAACAGTGATAATTTCACCGTTGTAAAAAACATTTATTACAACAGTGCGTTTTGCACCGTTGTAATAAATGCTCTATTACAACGGTGATTTATGCACCGTTGTAAAATTAAAGTTGTAATATGGTGTTTTTGTTGTAGTGAGAGGTGCCCACGCCTAAAATTTGGTAGTGATTGGGTTTGTGGTTAGGTCGGAATAAGGCTCAAAGTGTTGTAGGTCAGTTTCGGTATTTTACTTGCTATGGGCCCGACGTAGAGAATTAGGCCGAGCTGTTTTGGTTGTTGGTAGAATGGAAGCATACGAAGATTTTGTCGGTGGTGATATGGTCTTAGGTAGCCGGAGTTGGGCAGAATGTCAAATTCATCGGAAGGGTGCTGGAAGACGAGGCAATCTCGAAAATGAGCAATTTCTCGTCATTCCGTGCATTTTCAGGCGAAGTGATCCAATGGAAAGTTGTTTAGGAGGTCGAGACTGAGCTACTAGTAATGGTGGCATTTGGAGCAGCGAGGTGGCCGTAGCTCCTAGATGACCAGAAAACGCAATTTCTCGATCAACTCTAGACTACGGGGCCCATGTGGCGAACTGGAGGGGGAGACCACCCGACATTGAAAGAGGAGGAGATATCGGAGACAATGGCACTGGTTTCGTGCAATTACGATTTATGGTTTAGCCGTGGTGAGCGTTTCAAGTTGAGGGTGTCGTTTGGAGAAGAAGGTGAATAGTGATTTATTATTTAAATGATTGTTCCATGTTCGTATGTTAATATCTTTTTGCTAAGAACTCAAAATTGTACGAAACAGGATCCGTTGCGATCGTGGAGTCGAGAGCTTCGTAATAAAACTAATTTGGAGCTAACTAGAAATTTGAGTTAAATTAAACCCGTATTTAATTTAACTCAAAAGCGATTGTTATTATAACGATCAAAAATCTCGTAGAAAACTACTATCTTGAACATTTATTGTGTGAACTCTCTTACCCAATTATTTTATTATGTTATTATATCATAAATTATTATACGGTGCCTGGTAGCTTACATCACAATTGTTTGCAAACCCATGGATGATTATATGTGTTATGATTTGAATGTAGATTTGAAATAATTAACATGTTAAAAATGATGCTAAAATATATATGGTAGTTGAAATTTGATTAAACATCCATTTATAGTTCAAATGATGAATTTATCATCGTTTGTTAAAGAAAAATTTATTAGATCAAAAAATAATTTGAATTGAATTAGTCATGATCAAATTCATGAATTAATAATTGATTTGAATTGATTGTTTATTAGTTGAAAATCCCACACGGGTCTTGGGATAATATTTGACTCACACATCTCTTTTGTGTGTGTACGCGATTAATCGGTTGATTGACAGACTGATATAAGCATTAAATATTTAATTTAAAGCTTATATAAATGTAAGGACAC
Organism: Allium sativum; assembly: GCA_030737875.1. Taxonomy (NCBI): domain Eukaryota; kingdom Viridiplantae; phylum Streptophyta; class Magnoliopsida; order Asparagales; family Amaryllidaceae; genus Allium; species Allium sativum. The sequence goes on along the minus strand of CM060920.1, from coordinate 388,198,190 downwards.
TCTGAATTTTATTTGGATGTAGATAATTGTTTACAACTATCGTTCGATGTACAAAATTCATGTTAGTGAAATTGTATGGTTTTGGTTGAGTTTCATTCCAATCCGGAATAAAAATGAATATTTTTACAATATAATATTCAATGATAATTGTAGTTTGAATTAGATGTCCGATTTTGGATGGATGCAAAAATATAGATGAATATTCTTAACTGTAACGAATGGTTTTGAAGTATAAATGATATCAAAATTGACTGTACGTTGAAATATGCAATTTTGAATCTAAATGACTGAAACGAGTTCTCAAAGATGATTATATATATTTTATATAATTTACAAAAGGGTTTTGAAGCATTTTGAATTATAATTAAAATTTAAAAATCGAGTTCGGGCTAGAATAGAACGCGTCGCGCAGCGACAATTTGCGAACGTCAATTGGTAACTTCGAACTGACATACCGGGAGATCCGACCCTCGGATTCTCCTGAAATTGGAATCGTTTGAACCGTAATGAAACGAGATTTCCAATGAAATGATAATTTTTGAAATCCAACAGTTAGATTTTAATTTAAGTCCAAATAAGTTTTGAAAAATTTCGCTATGAATGCAGTTCGGTGGCCGACATTGGAAATCGACTAAAAATGTTTTAATAAAATTATTAAAAATATGAATAAATTAAGTAAAATCATAATAAACGATTTGGAAAGATTTTAGATGAAATATTATATATTTGAGAAGATAAAAGACATTTTTATCCGAATGAACTAGTTAATAACTAGAATAATAATCCAATGATTTTTAAAGATAATAAATTGGATTTGTGAACGGTTTTGTCAAAACCAGAAGTTTCCAAATATAAATTGGAATTAAATTGAGAATGAGATTTTGGGTTTGTCGTGAATGGTATCTTCAATAATACTATTCTTGAACCCATTTATGAATGGAATAAATCTTTTAATTAAGATTTAATAAAGTTTTCCAATCTATTAATTAAATCGAAATTGAATGGAATTCGATTAATAATAATCAAAATGCGCTTCTGTAAAGGAAGGCCTTTACTATTTATGGAATTTAAAAGGCTTCAAAGCTATTCCACTTATATTATTAGTCTGATATCAAAATTTATATCGATTATGAGTAATTCAAATATCCATGAAGATTCCATATTAATGGAAGATAGTTTTTGGTTTATTGTGAGAAATGTTTTAAATTACATTTGTTCTTTAACCTAGTTAAAGAAAGGATCAATTTCCTAAAGTTGAATAATCATTAAGTAATGATTTCTAAAGATTAAAACTAAGTTGGAGTTTTAATGAATCTTTAATTAAATTGAAAGTTAAATGGTAATTACATTTTTCCAAACACGAGAAGTATACGAGATGGAGTATCACCAGTTTTACTCCATGCGACAGTTAAATCTTTAATTAGATTTGAATGTGAAATGGTAATTAAATTTACCGATAAAATGATAAGTGTTAGATATGGAGAACTACCAATATTTGCTCCATGGGATGAATAGGTCGGGACAGGGATAATAAAATGAATGATTACTTCGATAAGGCTCGATAATCTCGACTAGTTCTTAAACCTTAATTTGGTTTAAGTTCTGAAAAGATATAATAAAATCTTTTGAAATGATTTCCGAGGAGGATTAAACTATAAGTTTAAAAGAGATTATCTTTGATAAAATTAATGGGAACCTTTCCCCAAAGATATGAATATTTGAATAAAAGAATTTTCTGGATTGGAATGAGGCGTATGATGTGTTTATATACCACTTGATTACAAGATGCGCAAGTTATCCGAAAAGACCAGGTTTACCCATTTTGAATAATTGTTACGACGATTAAGAATCGAAGATATTGAAGACGGTGCAAGACTGACAATCTTCACATCAAATGGATTACTACTGATGCCCTTGATGGAGTTGCAGCCTTGAAGGGGTTATAGTGGTAGTTGTCTGGACGTACTTGTTGATTGTTCAGATATGTGAGGGCTTCTCTCCTATGTTGGACATATGGGACGAGGAATAAGGTGCCTTCGGTTTTGTTTAGACCCAGAACGGACTTGTAAATGGATTGTATGTCTGACATTATATTGTGTGTTGTATTCATTGATCGTTGCTAAATATATATCTGTTTGGTGGCGGAAAATTTATTCTCTTGCTTAACACCCTTATCTGAGACGTACAAGCTTAGAGGTAATATATTGATGGACATCAGTCTTATGGCATGGATTGTCAATGTGGCATGAGATGCAATGATTAAAGCTTTCATTGAAAAGAAGAACTTTGTGGTTGATGATCAATGCATGACTTTGATATAGCGTAGCTTTGTGTATTGCGTTGATTCGTGAGCCTCATACCCCGGTATGAGTCAAAAACGGGACAAGGGACGCAGGGAGTGCATACATTTTTTTCTAGCTAGATGTGGTGTCATGGTATGGAGCCCAGACATTTTTACTTATGTGGTTGATGGATTGCTGGGCGCCTTGGATATTATTGGTCAACAATGGCCATTTTGGAGGTCCAATAGGACAGGGAAAGGTATTGTTCAGGAATAACTAATCCATAAAAGTAAGAGTGGACCAACCCTACAGGATCCAAGGGGTCACCAGAGTCTGCGTCTTAGGAATCCCGCTAGAGATAGCCCGAAATCGGTAAGGAGAACATCACTTGCCTTGACTCATGATGGAAATCCAATTTCTAATACGTGACTTTTTCAGTTTTAGTTGTAAATCTATATGGTGACATAGTAGGATGGGAACTATGTCGTCTATGATTGATACAATTATATTCGAAGTTGTTTTATACATTATGCACTTATAATAATATCAAAATTATTTGTTTTAAGCATATCAAGCATGTTTGGATATTATAAGGAACAACTCTATCCTTCGACTTGCGTTATATTGTGTGATGGGATCTGAATCTTATAATAGTTTTGTTTTTTTCAAAAAGCATTGCGTTGTTTTATGTTTTCAAACTGATATTCATGTAGAGTAAACTCATTTCGTGTCATACAGCGTGGTCCCATGATTTTTCCACTTTTAAAGTAAAGTTTTTAATAACTGTTTTAGTTCTCACACTAGTCCCATGACTAACCTGAATTTTATTGTTTTCACCTAAACTCTGGGCGCCCATATTTTCCACACGGACAGCTAGTAGTTTTGGATTTTCATATTTCTTTTTAACAAGATCCTAATTTACAGTTGGAGCTATATTCTGAAAGCTTTGTATCTTTATATTTCTTTCAATTATGTTAGTTGATGTATTTCCGCTATGCAATGTATTTATACATTTTATTTCCGCTACTATGTAAATTATTAATCTCTGATATTATTTTTCCGCTGGATATTCTTTATTCGTACTCTAATATATTCTTGTACTCTAATGTAAATTGTTGTAATAGCAATAAAAAATTATATTGTTTTATGTTCCGATGAGTCGTGTTCTCACACAATCCGCGTTCCCGTACGGTCTTGGTTGGTTTAGCAATCAATTCGAACCGGGAGGAGTTCGGTGCGTGACATGTACCATCCTTTCTTTGAGTCTGAGGCTAACTCTCTTGATTTACGGGACACAAGATCACCCGATTGATTTCCAAGCATAACCACACCTAAGTAGAGTGACTCGGTTTACTTTATGTTGTAAATGGCCCTATAGCTCTGAAAAAGCATTTTGATCTTTGATAGAGGGCAGTGAATCAAACAAAAGGAAGTTCTAGTTAGATTCACTAAAGAATTCGACATACTTTTGGCATGATATTTGAATATATGAATATATGGATTTGGGGAGAAGAAGAAGTAGAGAGAATAAATGAAAATGTTGTTAAAATTTCGTTTCTAGCTAGGTATTTATAGGGAAGAAACAACCATGTCCATTCACAAAGAGATTCGAACTAATAGACACTTCTTTTGAAAATCGAAATTTTGAATTCAGCAGACACCATGTCGATATGGGGTCTCCCATGATGTCGACATCCCAACGCTACAATTGAGAATTGAATTTTGGTAAAAAAGGAAGTGAAAATGACGTACAAATAGATCGAACTAATTCTGAAGTTTAAACAAACTATTTTCCTATATTACAATATAGTATAATACAATAAAAATAAAGATTTAAAACATATATTCATAATATATATAAGTAATATTAAAACTTAAGTATATATTACAATTTTGAGATTTAAGATTTAAAATATTTAAATTAGAAGTCTATTTAAAATCAGGAGATGCTTTCTAACAAGTTGTTGAGTAAGTTTAAGAGTAGGAGATGTATTAGGACAAGTTGTTAAGTAAGTTTGAAAATGGGAAGTGATTTGAAATATTTTGAAAACAAAAGCTAAAGAGAGTTTTAAGGCTAAAACATTTTTAGAGAAAATATATGAAAAGGAATATTTGAAAACCATTTGAAGTAATTTTGTGAGTTCCTACTTGTAGAGTATTTCATTATGTCAAGCCTCGGTTCCCACCAAAACTGGGGCTATTGTGGATTCCTTCCCATTAACAAAGAGATAAATGAGTTACATCCTATAAGAAAATCGGAAAGATTTCGGTGCTATTAAGAAGTTTAACAAAAATTATAGACACTTATCTTGATGTCTTGATCTTGTTACTCATGGATCTTCAAACTTGATATCTTCACTCTTGGTCTTAAATCTTTATACTGTACAGTCTTCAATAATCAATACTTGCATATATATATATATATATACATATACACACACATACATACATACATACATACACACACACAAACAAAAGTGTTATTGTATATTTTATAATAATAATAGTTAAAAAGGTTATTGTCATCAAAACCATAATCTTAGTTCCTAACAATTTCCCTTTTTTTATGATGACAACCTTTGTTTATAAAATATACTAACCATTCTTCTATCCTCCTTATACTCCCCTTACTCTAATAATTCCCCTTACTCCAAGCCTACAATTTTATAACTTCTCTCTTTGTTATCAATACAAATAAATATTGAAAATATAGTTCCTGGATATAAAATAGAATAGAGAGATGTAGATAAAATAATAATTTGTTGTAAGGGTACTGGACATGAATATGAACATAAGATTATAAATAATTCATAAGAATTTGTCAAGCCAAACCTATCTTTTTTATTTAAAAGAAATATTAATCTATATTACTAAATTAAAAGATTAGAAGAAACTTTAACTAACAAATATATACATAGTTCTTTATGAAATAATATCGACGATATATAGAGTACGTTTAAAATATAAACCAAAACATGTTATGAGTCTTTCACTTGGTGATTTAGTTATGTTTAAACAAAAATATTTTAATGTTTGTTGCATATATATAAATTGAGAACAAGCCAAAGCAGCAGAGATATATTCTACTTCGGTTATTTACATGGATATATTGTTTCACTTTTTAGTAAACCATGAAACTAGAGATAGTCCTAAAACGTGACAAGTTCTACTTGTACTTTTTCGGTCTGATTTACAACTAGAATGGTCAGCATCACAATATGAAATTAAATCAAATATATCATTTCCACGGTAAAATAAACCATAATCCAGAATATGTTTAACATGCCTTAAGATTATTTTAATAGCTTTTAAGTGAGTTTCCTTAGGTTGAGATTGGTATCCGGCACAGAGACAAACACTTACATGATGTCAGGATGACTCCTTGTTATATAGAGTAGCGAACCAATCATTCCCCTGTATAGTTTCTGATCTACACCTTCTTTACTTAAAGCTACATTAGTTGTCATAAGGGTTGGTTTCCTACTAGAAGTGGCTAAGAAAATTCTATCAATTAAATATTTAGCATATTTTTCTTGGCTAATGAAAATACCTTTATCTAGTTGTTTCATCTAAAGTCCTAATAAGAAAGTTAGTTCTCCCATATGACTAATTTCAAATTCTTTTGTCATAGTGTCAGAAAATTATTTATTCATCTCATCATTAGTTGACCTAAATATTATTTCATCTACATCTATTTGGACTAATTGAATGTCATATTTGTTTCTTTTAATAGAAAGAGTAGTATCTATTTTGCCAATTTCAAATTTTGATTGTAATAGATAAGATCTCAGTCTATCATACCAAGTTTTAGGAGCTTGTTTCAGAACATACAGAGTTTTCTTCTATTTATATACATGATTAGGAAATATATTATTTTCAAAAAGAGAGGGTTGTTTAAAATAAACATTTTCATTAACATAAATGTAGACATAGTGGAACCAAAATATGAAGCACCCCTTGAATGAATTCTAGCATCTTATTTCACCATTCGATGACGCTTGCATCCATCATAACATTCCTAGGCAGTGTCTTAACATAACAAACACACTTAAACAAACATTTAGATAAACCAAGTAGGATTAAACACCAAAAGGAGTATATATCTCCCTAACCCCTTAAATTTCGGGATTAACAAATCATGTCCAAGCTAACCCAAACTTATATATATCATCATAGGATTAATAACGAATTATAAGCATTTTTATATATTTTTATGAGGTGTTTATATACTAATCAACCCTAATTAGTAAGTAAGAATACTATTTACTCACCTTAATTACCCAAGAAGTGTTAGATCCAAGATGAAGAATATTTGGCTTAGATTCTAATGTATGGAAGCAACCTTTTACTTGATATGATGTTGATTATACTTGATATTCTCTTAATATGGTGTTTAGGCCAATTAAGGTATAGATTTAATGGGTTTTTAGGAGGGTAGAGGCCATTAATGGGAGTTGTGTAGTGAATAGGAGAAGATTCTCCTATCCTTTCAACCCCCACAAGTCACCAAATACGAAATGGGCTATGGGCCTTACCTATTAGTGACCTAACTAGTCCAATTAAGCCTCCTTAACCTTATTCAACAATTCCTTCCAAATGATAAGTCTGTTTGCTTAATTTGATCACTCTACGGAATGAGTGCTTTTAGATTGAAATTCTTTATCAGTCAAAATTTATGGACGAAACAAGATCTCCAAGGGTAAAACAATAACACTAAAATCTGGAAAAAAAAATAGTGAAGATAAGAAATGACCCTAATAGCCATTCCCCAAAGTTATACAGTCATACGACCTCATGTGTAAATAATATAAACATTCTAGGATCCTCCAATACGTAGAATACGAGTCATTACAACAACAGAAGAAACTTAGCATATACTACATATTGATTATCTTAATGCCTTGACATTTAATCTTATTAACATCAATCAGACCCAAAATAAATAAATTAAGTATATGTGTATTAGCAGAACCAATCAAATTAGTAAAACACAAACTGGAATAAATTGTGCATGTTATTTTTTTAGCAAAGCTAAGCCGGTTTTTATAGTGACCGCAACCACTTTCATTATAACAAATAATGAAAGAATAAGGAACAGAAGTCAAACACTTTATCTGACTACTACAAACTGGAATAAAGTGTCCAACGCACAATACAATAAAAATTGGAGCGAAGTAGAGTGCTTGAACTACAAAAAGCCTATCGGCTAATCTCCTAAGGCAGAGGAGGAAGAAGTAGAAGAAGAAGAGGTATTGCGGGCAGAGGAAGGGCCTATGACATGCAATAAATCAGCAAAGAAAGCAGATATCTTAAGCAAATAACCAACATTGTTCAGATCATATAAAAACTTCCTATCCTAATTTAGGCTCAACTTTGGAGTCTCTTAGGAGTAAATTCCTAATTCATTCAACAAACAACTCTAGGCCATCGGAGAAATCCTTGTGAGAACCCAAACAGCTCTCGCACCACATCAGCCGACTCTGTCCCAAGGAACGACACACATTATAGACATTGTCCAAACGACGCGATATAATCGACTCATTGCACCTGAGAACCAAAATTGATTAAAGACATTAAGGCATCCAGATAATGGTTTGTACCATTATTGGAAACATAAATTGTAAATCGAGGCAGGTAGTTCTCGATTTTGTCTGATACTCATTTCCAGAGGCAGAGTAATTAGAAGTATTTCCCGTCTGCTAGGTCATCTCAAATAAGTGGTCTGGACGACCAGTGACTAAAAAAGAAAACTATTTCAATGGTACTTATGTGCAAAACGACGTATACTATGTATATAATTAATATATAGATTTGAAAACAAAAATATTTAAAATACATACTTTTCGTATATATTAACTCTCATTTGATATGACTTAGGTTAAACAATGCAACCTAAGCTCTGATACCAAATGTGACGACTCATTATGCATCACCACTGCTTATATAACTCAATAACGCACTGTACAAGCACCTGACTGATATAAAGATGTTGTCAACCGAACTGATTTGTAAGACTTTCACTAGCCAATAGATAAGCTATAATATAATGATACAGATTAATGTTTGAACGTGTTTAATAATAGTAATATTTAATAGGTTACTATAATTTATTTTGTTATTGCATCCACAATTAGTTAAACTGGCCATGAAATTGTTGCAGTGTAATTTTATTTAAAATATGTAATTTTATTTAAAAGAAATATATTTTGATTTTGACTAAAGTGTAAATAAATACCAATTGTTTATATGAACAAAGTCATGACTTTTATAGATAAAGCCTTCAATGCTGGGTTGAAAGTTGAAAAAAAATTAGGCATAGGGGTGTAATGCATATTCAGTGTAAATAAAGAAACCAAGAGGTAATAGTATAACATAACTAGAAGGGATTATTATAATTTTAAATGATAATATAATTGCAACATATCCATTCATCTACTATTGTAAAGGATTATTATAATTTCTTAGAGGCATAAATGTAAAAAATACTTTAGCGTCTCTTTGTAAATTCTCTTGCATATATTGAGACGTAACATACCATTTCTCATGTTTCTCCAAGTGCCGTAAATATTATTTTGGTTACCTTTTATATTTGAATACATGTTTTCCTATATATTGCATCCAACTTTTTCAATAATATCATCATGTTTAGTTTACTATTCTAATTCATTTCAATCATTATTCGCTTTAAAACTATGGTAAGCACTCATCTAGATTTGTTTAGTTGTATCACGAAAGATATAAATACTTAAATAAAATAATGTTTGCAAAAAAGAGATATTTTATTTTATGTGATAGTTTTTAGATACAAATATCCATTACGTGAACAAAAATCATCATTATTACTTTATAAAAACTGAATAATTGGTTTTTGTTCTACATTAGTTGTATTTGTAGTAGGAAAAAACAACTTATGGTATTCCAAGTTTTCCAATACTTTTTATATTTAGTTAGAAAATATATTCAATATATATAATATAAAGTAAAGTATTTGACAAACGGTTCTCAAATATTTCCTAAATTGCTAAGCTCAACTATAAGATTCCCTGGTATTAAATTTAAAAAATGTGAATAAGTCGTTTCTGTTTCTTTGGAAAATGCTTGGCTAGCGTTTTGTGGTCAATTGAAATAATTTTTTGTTGTGGCTGATATCCATGAACGTATCTATGAAAATCAATAATTTTCTCTTTGTTTATGTACCTATTTGCACAAAACTGATAAATAATATGATAAGTTTTGTTAGATGTGAGATTTCATATTGAGTGAGAGCAACACCCATAAAATTAAAGTTAAAGGTTTTCCTTTTTACATAAACAATCGTGTAACTTTGTTGATTATGTACAAAATTGCACATAGAGATTACTTCAGTGTCATCCTACATTGTTTTGCGCAAGCAGTTTCTCTGTTTCATAAAATAACCATGTTTGTAGTATATTAAATCCATTTTCACAAACATTTCATTAAAACAATAATAATGCTCCATATATCCTACATTTCACTGAACGCAGTTCTAGTATACAAAATGTGTAACGGCCCAGATTTTTAATCATTTTATTTAATATTTTAAATGGTTTTAAATGTTGTTTTAGAATTTAATTAGCTTGAATTCAATAATTTTGAATATTTTTTTAATATCAGTAATAAAATAATAATTTAAATTCTGAAATGTTCAGAATTGATTGAATTTGCAATGTAATGTGAAGTGGCAATTTAAAAGAATTTATTATTGTTTAGATTTGAATTATATTAACGATTTTGATGTTTGAACGTTTAATTTATAATTTTGTGACAACTCGAACTTCCGGTACCTTTTGAGCTGACAAAAACAACCCAAAATGCACTGAAAACTCATATGCCGATAGAAAGAAGTTAGAGGGTGAGATAAGAAAGAAAGAAATATTAGAATATAAGAAGAAGGAGAACACAACACAATCAGAGTCTCACATCGCAGCGAAACAAAATATAATATAGAAATAACTTTTTACTGAGAGCTTTAAAAATACTTACAATCATCAGAGTACATCAACACTTCTAGACAGTTATAATAACCTGTCCTCATATACAACACACAACGAAATAAATATATATCATACACCTAGACTTCTCTAGCTTGTTTCTTCACTGCATCCGATAACCTAAACATGTACAACCCGGTCTAACCCGAGCATTACAAACGCACGAATCAGTCTGGTGAACCAGAGTGAGAAAAACACACTAAGTTTATGGGTATCATTCAACTTGATTTTAAAGTTAAAATCTTTTCGTAAGAAAGGATAATAGTAAGACCAAATCCACACATAAATACGGATGCAGTTTTTACCTTACATAACCCAAAACTTTTTTGAAATCGTATATCGTCTGATATTATAATAATGTCTAATATCAAGTAAATAGCAATCTAGCAGAACGCTTGCATCTCACGCTCCACATATATATTATACAATCAAAACCGCAGGCGCTTATTGGAGAATGGATTTCCAACTATGGCAAGGTATGAGACCACCTTCCGACAATGTACCTCTGGAGATGAATACATTGGGGATTCAACAAGAACATCTTACAACCCCGGCTAAACATGACCGGCCCCTCACTTCGCTTGAGAGCACCGAATATATCATTACCACGGTTGGGCGACAGCCAACCGAATCAACAGCATACAAATAAAATAAAAGGACAACCGAGGGCATTTAATTTTACCAGATCAGGTAATGATATACCCTTTTGATGGGTGTGACCCACATAGCCATGCGACCTACCCGATTTTATACCATTTCCCGGTTGATGAGGCTTGAGGTCCAAATTTATTAATTAATTAATCATTATTATATTATTATTTAATTCTTCTGAACATTGGCCCACTATTCACTTTTGAATGCCACATCGTCAGATCCGCCAGATATCACTAATTGACGTCCATAAAAATACCCTAGTTAGGAGCTACCCAACTATGACACGTTTGAAGAGACCAACGTACGCGACCCCGTTGGAAATACTCTGTCAGACATTCGTCCATACAAGTTGTCCTGGGACTGGACAAACCGAAGGCATTCTCCTACCACATCCTTGAATTACACTATGGATCAGTAGCGAGCGGTCCTTGCAATCCGTAAAACCTCACTTACAACTGAATCACGTCAGAATAGCTCTGGTTGCAACACAGAGAATATTCGACAAGCAATCCTTCCGCTTATGAAGATCCACGGTCTTCAATTGCTCCATATTCTATCTTCAACGTTCGTATTTGTTGGTCGGAATGGTTTTCGAATATAAAATTCAATCCTGATCTTTCCGTACCAACAATCGTATTGGCCAGATTTGGTAGTCGGTGATTTAACTATCAAATAACAATATAAAATAAAATGAGTTCATTGATTCAGTACTTGACACCACTTGGCCTCTTCAATCAAAAACAATTAACTAATGTTAATTTAAAATATTTAAATGTATTTTGATATTACGAATATCACTTTTCATTTTTTGTTCTTAAATTAATTTCAAAATTATTTTAGTTTGATACTTAGGAAAAATTCTATAACCATACCCAATTTTCTATTCTACTATCAATTTCAAAACATTTTGATATCATTACATATTAGCTATAATTAGGAAAATCAATTCATCTTAACATTCGTAAAATAACGTTACGAATCTCTTTTGTTTCATTATTTGAAATAAAAACTAATCCTTATTCTTTTAGAAGACACTCATTTCAACACTTCACTTTTCATTTCTTCTTAACTTAAAAATACCCCGTCATAATTTCTCTATCTCCTTTTATTTCTTTTATTTAAGGAATATCATTATATATATATTCTTAAATATTTCCATTTTCGTTACTTTGGAAATTCCATTTTATATTTTCAAATCTTGTCATTTCCGTTACTTTGGAAATCTCATCATATATATTCTCAAATTCTGTTTATTTCCGTTATCATTATATTCTCAAATCCTGTTTATTTCCATTACTTTGGAAATCTCATTATATTCTCAAATCTTGCAATTTACATTGCGTTATTATTTCTCATCTGGAAATGTTTTTAACCTCTTTTCCATTACAAACTAATATCATTCTAAGATAATCCTGAATTCATTCAAGTTGGGGTATTTGAAATACCACTCAGACCTTGATCAACAACATTCTCATCTGAAGATAGATACAAACTGTAAAAATGATATTTATTCTAATATCAACATAATCTCATTGAGCTACTTTCTTTAAAATATGGTTTATAAACCTTCTTACTTTGTTCAAAATAACTCTTTGTAAATACAACTTATTATTATTTAATATATTGATTAAATCACTTCTAAACCTTAACTGCTTTCTAAGCATTCATTCTATAACTAGAATTTATTATTACTAAATCCCATTTTAAAATCCTTTACCAAATTCACTTGCAAATCTTTTCCATTATCATTCCTTTTTGGAAATCTCATTTCGATTCTAACCCATTTTCTTAATTCCATTATTAAGTATCGCCAATTCAAATCACGCTTTGACTTCTAATTTCCATTCATAACTTTGTTATAAAATATCAGGTTAAACCCCTTTTTATCTCGTTTTCTTTTACTTAATTCAAATATTAAGTAAACATTTATTTTAAGCCATCGTTTTCGCTTAAAAATTTCCTTTATAAATTTATTATAAAATTCGAGTTTAACATAGAACTCGTTTATAATCTCTTTCAAAACTCGTCCATATTCCATTTCAAAAATCGGTTATTTACTTAAATGTATTTCATTTAAGAAGTAATTACTTAAATGATTAAAATAATATTTTACTTCAATATTCTAGAATTAGTATTCAATTTCTTTTTAAAATCTCATTCAAGTTAAATAACTTTAACTTGTCTTTTCATTTAAATTAATTAATAAATAAATTTAAAATAAATATCATTTACTTCGATTAATATTAAATAAATAATAATATAATCCCATTTTAATTGTTTCTAAAACACAATTAATCTCAATGGTAAATCGTTACATTAATTAAGATGAGGCACGTGCTCCGCACACGGCTGATTTCCCTTTTTATAAACTTCATTTTTAAATAATATATTTAAAACTCTATTCAGTTATAAAATAAATTTCATAACTTCATTTTTTAATCGATTTACCTGATGGTAAATCCATATTTCAAAACGATTGATTTATCGGCCAACTGTTGTCATTTACTCAACCAATATTTCCCATTGGTTAAAACAAAATAATTTGTTGAATTTCAGGTCAGTAATCATCAATCAAATCAATCATCCAAGCAAATGGGTTTAAACAGTTCATATAATGACAATATGAAAAGAAATAACATTTAATATATTTGAGGAATCTGGTTGGATTCCTCCAATCTGTTCTTCTCTGCATCCATATAGGTTACTTCAAATAACATCATTTACTTCAATTTTACTGGTGATTTCTATAACAGTAAAATAACAGCAATTTAATATCAATCAATTTATTTAACAATCAATTATGACCATTCAAGCAATTCATTAATTTAAACACGGTTATTTAATAACCGTGACCAACAAGGTAAGTTACCTTATTTGGAGAAATAATCGTTAAAAATAACGATTGGTTTTAATTTAAATTAACTAACATGCAATTCAACCAATTCAGTCAACATATATGTATATAGTCAACACACAACAACCAATTAGCGTCCATAGCACACAATGAAAACCCGACTTATATAAAATATAAGTGGGAAGAGAAACTGAGTGCGTAAATTCACCTTGATTTGTTTTATCATTGAATCGGTTTGGTTACAGTTTAATTAAACAGTTGTTTAATTTAACTGTAAATCCTGTTGTCGCCAGTTCTATTCAGGACAGTTCCATGGTGTCGAACTCGTCACCACGATCCCGATGCTTTTTATTTGGTTTAGTCCCGTTCATAAGGTAAAATGATATTCATGTTATACGATTATACGTTTTAATTCACTTAATTAACCCTTAATAAAAAATTAAATAAACTAATTACGCTTTGTTAAACTAATTAACCAATTATATACCCTAACTAATTTTGGTCACGAGATTTGTTTGTGGCCAACTATATTTAGTTCAAAATGAATTAGGCTAAAGCAAACTTAATTACGTTGCATGACTTACAAATATATATACAAGTTAGGTAAATTAATTTACAATATTAATTCCCTAAATTAATTATTAACTAGCTAATATTTTGGATTAGTTATATCAGGCCGGTTGAAAACAAATTCTTCATTGTTTCTCTTATCCCTTCGTTGTTCCAACTTTAAGTTTAACCCTAACAATAAATATAAAACAGATAACAATTTCTAGGCTAAAACTAATTACATTGCTAAGAAAGAATTTCAGCCGACCAAAAACCCTTTACTGCTCACGTCCAAAACACCCAACCCGCTAATTCCATCTAAAATAAAACATTAATTTAATTAGTTAATTTATTAATATAAATCACATATTAATTAAAGTCAATCACTTTAGTTACTTCAGTAAATCACTTTGGATACATTTAACGGCTGATCCGTTTCTTCTGGTTATGTTCACGCGATTACTTCCCTTGCTCTCGTATTTGTTCCTATTCAAGAAATTATGAACCCACGCTCCAATCCGATCTGCGGCCGCACTCCTTCCATCGGCCACCCATCAGACTATGCTGGTGCATGCGCCATAAGCTCCTCCCACTTCGTACTCAGTCACGGCCACTTCGATGCTTCCCTTTGTCGTCGATAGGCCCACGAATGTGAGAAGTTTCCAGTGCAACTGCGGCCAATACAGCGATCATCAGATGATCACCGTCGGTCAGAAGAGGCACCTCGACAAGCTGAACGTAATTTCAGTTATGAGTTTCCTCGATTGATTGATGTATTTTGAGAAATCGGAGAGGGATTTTGCAAGAGTTTTGTCCGTTCATTTCATATGAGGTGGCAGAAAATTGGTTTGACCATGCGGAGGAAAGAATTAGGTTTCCTGTTTAACGTGTATATACAGGAATAAGGAACGGGACCAATTTTATTAATATTTTATTCATATGAACTGATCTATGAGAAATCGCCTTAAAACATCTACAAATAATTATTATTTTTTGATAAAAAAGCTAATCCTAGCATGAAAAAATATTCCGGACCCAATGGGATAGGTTTCGTCGAATTCCGACGTCGTTTGTGAAAAGCACTTTATAAATATTGATGAAAAATCAAGGTTTAAAATTCCTATAATTACACAAAAAATCAAAAAAATATGAGACCTCGACATTTTACTAGACCACTTCCTAACGGATCCAATGAATCTTGTTTCGTTTTATTGGTAGTTTGTTTGACCAGTCGTATATTCAATAAAAGTTACCCCTGTCTAAATAATCCAAACAATTAAATAGAAACAGAGACGTTTTTGGCCACCGAAGTCACATACGACATTGGTTTGCCATGAAATTTGATTTTCTTACAATAATTTAACGATGCGATTCCAATGAAACTAGTTCCATCGAAAACTGAGACCGTTTGCAAAATGGCTATTTTTAACGCTTATATAATATTAATAAAATATTATACAAATTCCTAAATAATTCAATAAAATAATAATAAATTATTTTTATCATATATATTCAAACAGAATATATATACAACTTCATATATAATTAATACAACTCAATATCGTCAGTTTCGAGTTAAATGATTTAAATTTCCCTTTTAAATATATAAATAAACGTTATATTTTAATAACAATTTCCATAGTGACTATTTCACATTTTTCATTTGGACATAACTTACCATCTATAACACGAAATCTGGATTTTTCTCTTTCATATGAAAATTATTATTAGTTAGATTCCAACGTTTCTTGTTTCACAGAAATCCGACTTATATCGGATCCTGTATATCTAGTTAAAGTTCAAACTCCATATTACGAACTGCAGCGCCATTTCGAGCTCGTTTATAATTGAATATAATTTATATATATTCAATCGCCGTGTTGTTAATGAATTCAATATTAAAATCGATTAATATTCCAAATATAATATTTAAAATAATAAAATATTTAAAATAATAAATTAAATTAAATATTTGACTACCAAAAATATAGGACATTACAATCTTTCCCCCCCTTAATAGAATTTCGTCCTCGAAATTACTAAGGTAAGAAAAATGTTACAAATCCCATAAATTTTAAAATTCAATTTATTATAAATTGAAAACCAATTCATTATAATCAATATAAATTTTCAAAAATATCGAAAATTTGGTAATCATTAAATTTTCGGAAAAAATCGGCAGAGTCTCCCCTGTACGAAGTGACATCACCGATATCGCAGGAACAAATAATATATATACATCGACTACATGGCCGAAAAAAAAATCAAAATCCAAAAATTCATATTTTCACGTATGCGTACCTTATGCGAGCGTTGTTGAGCATATTACCCAATTTACTGCGATCAAAACCTATCCTCATTGCTTTCAACTACCTGTACTTAACTCAACCCAACATGTAAGTTACAAATACATGAAATTTAAATAATACTTCATCAATCATCGAGTATGACTATACAAATCCCAAGAACTAAACATGCACCATCATTTCACTTGCAAATATGGGTTTAAATCGTTAATTTCAATTTATATGTGGTTCCATTCAAAAATTATTCTATCAGAATTCATTCCTTTAATTTCCAAATCATTAACTCTTAATCAAACTAGTAATGAATTATGCTCATTACATCTAACATACAATCAATCAACCATGCACACCAACCCAATCAAATCATTCAATTGAATTTATACCAACATCAATAATTACTTTGATTCAACATACTTTACTTTAACATATCTTAATATCAATTGATTAAATATCCGATTGATTTCCATTCAATTTCCATTGACTCAATTTTCCAATTCCAAATTTATCTTATTTAATTCCAAAATTCATTCTCAACTCTACTTAACATAGTTAAGTTCCAAATTCAGATGACAAATTTATCTTCCAATTATTAAAATTCCCATTTCTGATTTTTTATTTCAAAAACCATTCATTCCATTTCATTCGGTTTTATCTTATCTTTAGTTAGATCTTGCTTTTCAATTTCATTTATGAATTTCATATCGAAATTCTCTTTTCGCCATATTACCATTTTATATTTTAATCCAATTTGAGTTTCATACAAATCAAACAAATACAAAATAAAATCAGTATTAATAATTTGATAAAATTATTTCTTTTCTATATAAAAATATATTTTTAGGAAAAAATATTTCATTTATCATATTTACAAAACAACACTGTGTCAATTTCCAGTGCAATGCTTTCAACACTTGAACTGATGAATTAACACAATACCAAACATTTATATATAAAATCTACAAATACGCCCTCTCATATATATATATATATATACATTCAAACTCAATTTATGGTATTACTAACCACATCTCTATCGAGTTATACCACAGAGCCAAGGTTATTACTAAACCAATAGCTCTGATACCAACTATGATGACCCGAACTTCCGGTACCTTTTGAGTTGCCCAAAACAACCCAAAATGCACTGAAAACTCAGATGCCAATAGAAAGAAGTTAAAGGGTGAGATAAGAAAGAAATATTAGAATAGAAGAAGAAGAAGAACATAACATAACACAATCAGAGTCTCACATCATAGCAAAACAAGATATAATATAGAAATAACATTTTACTGAGAGCTTTAAAAATACTTACAATCATCAGAGTACATCAACACTTCTAGACAGTTATAATAACCTGTCCTTATATACAACACACAGCGGAATAAATATATATCATATGCCTGGACTTCTCCAGCTCGTTTCTTCATTGCATCTGATAACCTAAACCTGTACAACCCGGTCTAACCCGAGCATTACAAACGCATGGATCAGTCTGGTGAATCAGAGTGAGAAAAACACACTAAGTTTATGGGTATCATCCAACTTGATTTTAAAACTAAAATCTTTTCAAAAGAAAAGGATAATAGTATGACCAAATCCACACATAAATACGGATGGTTTTTACCTTACTATAACCCAAAACATTTTTGAAATCGTATATCATCTGATATTATAATAATGTCTAATATCAAGTAAATAGCAATCTAGCAGAACACTTGCATCTCACGCTCCACATATATAGTATACAATCAAAACTGCGGGCGCTTATTGGAGAATGGATTTCCAACTATGGCAAGGTATGGGACCACCTTCCGACAATGTACCTTCGGATATGAATACATTGGGGATTCAACAAGAACATCTTGCAACCCTGGCAAAACATGACCAACCCCTCACTTCGCTTGAGAGTACCGAATATATCATTACCACGGTTAGGGGCCAACCAACAAATCGATAGTATACACATAAAATAAAGGGATAACCGAAGGCATTTAATTTCACCAGATCAGGTTATGGTATACCCTTATGATGGGTGCGACCCACATAGCCATGCGACCTACCCGATTTTGTACCATTTCCCAGTTGATGAGGCTTGAGGTCCAAATTTATAATTAATGAATCATTATTATATTATTATTTAATTCTTTTGAACATCGTTATTCACTTTTGAATGCCACATCGTCAGATCCGCCAGATATCACTAATTGACATCCACAAAAATACCCTAGTTGGGAGCTACCCAACTATGACACGTTTGAAGAGATCAACTACGTGACCCCGTTGGAAATACTCTGTCAGACATGCGTCCATACAAGTTGTCCTGGGACTGGACAAACCGAAGGCACTCTCCTATCACATCCTTGAATTACCCTATGGATCAGTAGCGAGTAGTCCTTGCAATCCGTAAAACCTCACTTACGACTGAATCACGTCAGAATAGCTCTGGTTGCAACATAGAGAATATTCGACAAGAAATCCTTCTGCTTATGAAGATCCACGGTCTTCAATTGCTCCATCTTCTATCTTCAACGTTCGTGTTTGTTGGTTGGAATGGTTTTCGAATATAAAATTCGATCCCGGTCTTTCTGTACCAACAGTCGTATTGGCCAGATTTGATAGTAGGTGATTCAACTATCAAATAACAATATAAAATAAAATGAGTTCATTGATTCAGTACTTGGCGTCACTTGGCCTCTTCAATTAAAAACAATTAACGAGTGTTAATTTAAACTCTTTAAATGTATTTCGATATTACGAATATCACTTTTCATTTTTTTATTCTTAAATTAATTTCAAAACTATTTTACTTTGATACTTAGGAAAAATTCTATAACCATACCCAATTTTCTATTCTACTATCAATTTCAAAACATTCCATATATCATTACTTGTTAACTATAATTGGGAAAATCAATTCATCTTACCATTCGTAAAATAACGTTACGAATCTCTTTTGTTTCATTATTTGAAACAAAAGTTAATCTTTAATCTTTTAGAAGACACCCATTTCAACACTTCACTTTTCATTTCTTCTTAACTTGAAATACCGTTATAATTTCTCAATCTCCTTTTATTTCTTTTATTTAAGGAATATCATTATATATATATTCTCAAATATTTCCATTTTCGTTACTTTGGAAATTCCATTTTATATTATCAAATCTTGTCATTTCCGTTGCTTTGGAAATCTCATCATATATTCTCAAATTTTGTTTATTTCCATTACTTTGGAAATCTCATTATATTCTGAAATCCTGTTTACTTCCGTTACTTTGGAAATCTCATTATATTCTCAAATCTCGCAATTTACGTTGCGTTATTATTTCTCATCTGGAAATGTTCTTAACCTCTTTTCCATTACAAACTCTTTCTCAGATAATCTTGAAGTCATTCAAGTTGGGGTATTTGAATTACCTCTCAGACCTTGATCAACAACATTCTCATCTGAAGATAGATACAAATTGTAATTTAAAACTGATATTTATTCTAATATCAGAAAAATCTCATTAAGCTACTTTCTTTAAAATATGGTTTATAAAACCTTCTTACTTTGTTTAAAATACCTCTTTTTAAATACAACTTATTATTATTTAATATATTGATTAAATCACTTCTTAACCTTAACTACTTTCAAAACATTCATTCTATAAATAGAATTTATTATTACTAAATCCCATATTAAAATCCTTTACCAAATTCACTTACAAATCTTTTCCGTTATCATTCCTTTTTGGAAATCTCATTTCGATTCTAACCCTTTTTCTTAATTTTATAATTAAGTATCGCCAATTCAAATCACGCTTTGACTTCTCATTTCCTTTCATAAACTTTGTTATAAAATCTCAGGTTAAACCCCTTTTTATCTCGTTTTCTTTTACTTAATTCAAATATTAAGTAAACATTTATTTTAAGCCATCGTTTTCGCTTAAAAATTTCTTTTATAACTTTGTCATAAAACTTGAGTTTAACATAGAACTCGTTTATAACCTCTTTCAAAACTCATCCATATTCCATTTCAAAAATCGGTTACTTACTTAAATGTATTTCATTTAAGAAGTAATTACTTAAATGATTAAAATAATATTTTACTTCATTATTCTAGAATTAGTATTCAATTTCTTTTTAAAATCTTATTCAAGTTAAACAACTTTAACTCGTCCTTTCATTTAAATTAATTAATAAATTAATTTAAATAACCTCATTTAATTAATAAATTAATTTAAATAAATATCATTTACTTCGAAAATAATAATATAATCCCATTTTAATTGTTTATCAAACACAATTAATCCCATAGTAAATCGTTACATTGATTAAGATGTGGCACGTGCTCTGCATATGGCTGATTTCCCTTTTTATAAACCTCATTTTTAAATGATATATTTAAAAATCTCTATTCGATTATAAAAAATAAATTTCATAACTTCATTGTTTTATTCTATTTACTAACGGTAAATCCATATTTCAAAATGATTGATTTATCGGCCAACCGCTGCTAATTACTCAATCAATATTTCCCATTGGTTATAACAAAACAATTTGTGGAATTTTAGGTCTATAATCATCAATCAAATCAATAATCCAAGCAAATGGGTTTAAACAGTTCATATAATGACAATATGAAAAGAAATAACATTTAATATATTTGATGAATTTGGTTGGATTCCTCCAACCTGTTCTTCTCTACATCCATATGGGTTACTTCAAATAACATCATTCACTTCAATTTTACTGGTTATTTCTATAATAGTAAAATAACAACAATTTAAAATTAATCAATTTATTTAACAATCAATCACGATCATTCAAACAATTCATTAATTTAAACACGGTTATTTTATACCCGTGACCAACAAGGTAAGTTACCTTATTTGGAGAAATTATCGTTAAAATTCAATCAATTCAGTCAACATATATGTAAATAGTCAACAGAAAACAACTAATTAGTGTCCATAGCGCACAATGAAAACCCGACTTATATAAAATGTAAGTGGGAAGAGAAACCGAGTGAGTAAACTCATCGTGATTTGTTTTATCAATGAATCGGTTTGGTTACAGTTAAATTAAACGGTTGTTTAATTTAATTGTAAATCCTGTTATCGCCAATTCTATTCAGGACAGTTCCATGGTGTCGAACTCGTCGCAACGATCCCGATGCTTTTTATTTGGTTTAGTTCTGTTCACGAGATAAAAATATATTCGTGTTATACGATTAACCGTTTTAATTCACCTAATTAACCTTAATTGAAAATTAAATAAACTAATTATGCTTAGTTAAACTAATTAACCAACTATATACCCTAACTAATTTTGGTCACCAGATTTTCTTGTGGCCAGTTAAATTTAGTTCAAAATGAATGAGGCTAAAGCAAACTTAATTACGTTGCATGATTTATAAATATATATACAAGTTAGGTAAATTAATTTATAATATTAATTCTCTAAATTAATTATTAACCAACTAATACTTTGGATTAGTTATATCAAGCTGGTTGAAAACAAATTCTTCATTGTTTCTCTTGTACCTTCGTTGTTCCAACTTTAAGTTTAACCCAAACAAAAATATAAAACAACTAACAATTTCTAGGTAAAAACTAATTACATTTGCTAAGAAAGAATTTCAGCCGACCAAAAACCCTTTACTGTTCACGTCCAAAACACCCAACCCACTAATTCCATCTGAAATAAAACATTAATTTAATTAGTTAAATTTATTAATATAAATCACATATTAATTAAATTCAATTACTTTAATTACTTCAGTAAATCACTTTGGATACATTTGACGGCTGATCCGTTTCTTATGGTTTTGTTCACGCGATTACATCTCTTGCTCTCGCATTTGTTCCTGCTCCAGAAAATATGAACCCACACTCCAATCCGATCTATGGCCACACTCCATCCATCGGCCACCCATCAGACTGTGCTGGTGCATGCGCATAAGCTCCTCCCATCTCGTACTCAGTCACGGCCACTTCGACGCTTCCCTTCGTCATCGATAGGCCCATGAACGTCAGCAGTTTCCAGTGCAACTGCGACCACTACGACGATCATCAGATCATCACCGCCAGTCAAAAGAGACACCTCGACAAGCTTAATGTAATTCCAGTTATGAGTTTCCTCGATTGATTAATGGATTTTGAGAAATCGGAGAGGGAAATTACAAGATTTTCGTCCGTTCAATTTACATGAGGCGGCGGAAGACTGGTTTGACCATGCGGAGGAAAGAATTAGGTTTCCAGTTTAACGTGTATATATATATAGGAATAAGGAATGAGACCAATTTTACTAATATTTTATTCATATGAACTGATCTATGAGAAATCGCCTTAAAACATCAACAAACAATTTTTGTTTTTTGGATAAAAAGGCAAATCCTAGCATAAAAAAATATTCTGGACCCAATGGGACAGGTTTCGTCGGATTCCGAGGTCATTTGTGAAAAGCTCTTAATAAATATCGATGAAAAATCAAGCATTTAAAATTCCTATAATTACAGAAAAAAACAAAAAAATATGAGACTTTGACATTTTACTAGACCTCTTCCTAACAGATCCAATGAATCTTGTTTCGTTAAATTTGAGTTTGTTTGACCAGTCGTTTATTCGTTAAAAGTGACCCCTGTCTAAATAATCCAAACACTTAAATCGAAACAAAGACGTTTTTGGCCAACGAAGTCACATATGACATTGGTTTGCCATGAAATTTGATTTTCTTACAATAGTTTAACGATGCGATTCCAATGAAACTAATTTCATCGAAAACTGAGACCATTTGCAAAAATGGCTATTTTTAACGCTTATATAATATTAATAAAATATTATATAAATTCCCAAATATTTCAATAAAATAATAATAAATTATTTTTATCATATATATTCAAATAGAATATATATACAACTTCATATATAATTAATACAACTCAATATCATCAGTTTCGAGTTAAATGATTTAAATTTCTCTTTTAAATATATTAAAGAAATGTTATATTTTAATAACGATTTCCATAGCGACTATTTCAAATTTTGATTTGGACATAACTTACCATTTATTAGGGGTGAGCAAAAAACCGAAATAAAACCGAAGTTGATAAAAACCGAACCGGAAAAAACCGAAGCCGAAGATAACCAAAACCGAAAATAAAAAAACCGAACCGTACTAATATTTCGGTTTCGGTTTTAGGTCCAAACCGAATAAAAAAAACGAACCGAACCGAATTATGAAATGTTGCACATTGTCTCTTGTTGCATGTTGTTTCGTATTATATAGTATATACATACTGGTCACTGCTTCACTCATTTGATTTAGCAGAATATAGAATTAGGGGTAGACTAATATAAAATATCTGTTTCATGTTTTTGTAGATTCTTGAATGTCTTCATCTTAGAGCTAGCTAACTTAGTTTCGTACTACTTTGGATGACTTATAGTCTATTAGTCTTTACTCTGCATTATGTTTCTCCTCAATACACTCGGTTGAAACGGTTTATTTTAATTTCTTTTATGGCTGTTTAAATTTATAATATTTTTTGTTTAAATCAGTTTTAAAACTGAAGCCGAACCGATAAAAACCGAAATCGAGGTTTTGAAACTGAAACCGAAACCAATGCTTCGGTTACGGTTACGGTTTCGGTTATCGATTTTTAAAACCGACGTCTTTTGGTTCTGGTTCCGGTTTTATCCCAAAACCGAACCGAACCGAGGTTTGCTCACCCCTACCATCTATAACACGAAATCTGGATTTTTCTCTTTCATATGAAAATTATTATCAGTTAGATTCCAATGTTTCTTGTTTCACAGAAATCCGATTTATATCAGATCTTGTATATCCAGTTAAAGTTCAAAACTCCATACTACGAACTGCAGCGCCATTTCGAGCTCGTTTAAAACTGAATATAATATATATATATATATATATATATTCAATCGTCGTTTTATTAATGAATTCAATTTTAAAATCGATTAATATTCTAAATATAATATTTAAAATAATAAATTAAATTAAATATTTGACTACGAAAAATGCGGGACATTACAAATTTAATTATAAAATGAGCTGTAGTGGCGCGGTAGTTTCTAATATTACGTTTTGAACTTTAATTAGTTGTATAGGATCCAATATAAGTCGAATTTCTTTGAGACAAGAAACATTCAAATCAAATTTGATAATATTTTTCTAATGGAGGAGAAAAATCAAGTTTTCATGTTGTAGATTTTGTTTTATGTCCAAAACAAATTTTTAAATAGTCACTATGCAATTTGTTTATAAATTATAACGTTTATTTATATAAATAAAAAGGGTTTACATATTTTTAATATCGATTTGGCTTGGAATTCAACCCGGAGTATTTTATTTTGAAAATACATGAAATTATGGTCAAGTATGACCGATTATAATATATTATTATATTGAGATTTTTTTAAATTAATTTGTTTCAATTTAATTTGGACCCTTAAAAAGGGAATTTATTCAAACAACGTCGGTTTTCAACCAAACAAATTTTGTTGAGACTGTAATAGCTAATTATTGCTAGATTTCAAGTTTCGTGTCAATTGGAGTTATTTTGTGGGCACAACAAAATTAAATGCAAATAAAACGACCATTTGGACTTGAACGAGCATCGTTTGAGCAAACAGATTCAGAATTCAATGAAACAAGTTTCAATAGGACTGTAACATCAAATTATACC
Organism: Allium sativum; assembly: GCA_030737875.1. Lineage (NCBI taxonomy): Eukaryota > Viridiplantae > Streptophyta > Magnoliopsida > Asparagales > Amaryllidaceae > Allium > Allium sativum. Next base: position 388,172,844 of record CM060920.1, on the reverse strand, counting down.
ACGACGTCAATTTTTATCGCGAACGGAGTTTGTATGTGACCACAGTATCAAATAAACTGCGTTAAATAATGGCGATAGGCACGAAATAAAATCGGTAGTCATCATCGTTCATCACATCAACTTAAAATAATAATATTTACATTTATATATATCCTACTTCAGCTAACCCTAAATTCCCCATTCCAAATCCGTTCATCATTTTTGTAAAAAAAAACCCTAACACGAATAATTTATTTCTTCCAATTGGTCGATAATTGGAAGGGGGCACCAACTGGGAATTTGAAGATCGTGGAGAGGGGTAGCTTTTGTAAAAATTTGGTAGGGTATTATCGTCTGTGGTTGCCGGAATCGGCCTAAAACCGTTAAGATGACTCTTCATTTTTGGGTGATTGGATCGATTTAAGAGGTTAGTGTCTAAAGGAGATTTTTAGAGGACAACAAGTGAGAGGTTTTCTCTTTTGGACGGTGGGTCTGAAATTGGCTGTGGTGGTTGGGGTGATGGCACAAACGGATTGCACGGTTTGGGTCATTTTGTGGGTGTTGAAATCGGAAATGGAGAGATAGCCGTCGATAGAGGCGGATTTGGGCTGAGCGACCTGAAGATGACTGGAAGGTTGGGGTGACACCGTTCGATCGACGGCGGTCTGAGAGGTTACGATGGCCTATGACGATCGTTAGGGTGACCCGAAGTGGTTCCATTCGAGTGAGAAATCAAGACAGTCGAACAAGTGTTGGGGTCGAGGCTTTCGGTCATTGTTAGGAGGTGAAGGCGGGTTCACGGTGGAGTGTCTGCCAGGGGTCCGGTGATCGGATAGGAAGTAGCATAGTGGAGTGCGGCATTGTGGTGTTTGTTTCGAACAGCAGAAGGTGGGGGAGTGAGGAAGAAATTGGGCTTCAGGAGATTTAGAAAAGGAAACCACGTTCATAAACAGTGAGGATGTAGTGGAGGTATTATATTAATTAAGTTAATTAATTTATTTATTTATCTAAGGTAATTATAATTAAATGTTGTTAAGAGCATAACTCACTCGTTTTTAATCCGAATCGCGTGAAATTGGATTCATTAGAATTGCAACAAAGATTGCTATGCTGCTGCAGTAATTCAGAACGGATCGAAGAAAATTGGTTTTTTCGTTTAATTTTAAACGCTAGTTTAAAATTAAACGGAATAACGCAACAACCGTCAATCGAAATAAAGGTGAGTTAATTCTCAAACATTTCTGAAATCATGTGATGTGTTAAATTCATATAATTATAATTTATAGTTGATAATATAAATATTTAATGATTGGATGTTATTGGTTGGTTATTGTTTGATTGGTTTACATTAATTATATTAACGCTGTTTAAATACATTGGACTGAATTCTATATTATATATGTCATTATAAATTGTTATAACAAGTTGTGATGTAGGAAAGAACAGGTTAGAGGGATCCAACCGGATTCCTCAAATATTAAGTGTGTTTTTTATTTTTATATTGTTTATAAATGAACAGCTTGAACCCCATTGATGTTAAAACCTGTTTGATTGTTGAATGTTGAATTAAAATTCAACGTTGTTGTGATTTGAATCAATAGACGGTATTGATTGAGGGATTTGCAACAAATGGCCTAAAATCCAACTTTTTCTTTAAACATTGATTTGTCGTTTGGTGAATTAACGAAGTTGAGTTATAAAATTATTTAATAACTGAATGAGATTTCTAATTATAATTTATACGTTATAATGAAGTTTTAAAAATAAGTCGATATTTATAAATAAGTTTTATTAATAATATTATAAAATGATTATATAATTTGGATTTAACGTTTAATTCGAATATTAAAAGCAAATGAAGTTGTAATTAACCTACGGGTTAATATATTGGGATAATTATATTTAAGTAAACGATTTAGAAATATGATTAGATTAATTTAATTAATCTAATAAAGAAGGAGTAACTGAAAATCAGTTAATAAGTTAATGATGGTTTAAAGTTGACCAAGTCAACTGTTTTGTCCAAAAGTGATTATTGATTAATAGTTGTTTAATTTAATAAGATTTTTTCAATGTAATTTATTTTTAATTAAAGACGTCTAAAGATTAATATTATAATTAGTTATTGTTTAATAATTTCAAAAATGATTAACTGAGCTGTTTAGTTAATGAAGAAATAAACTTATTTTACTTCGGTAAACAATGAAGTTAATTATATTTGAAGTGATTTTCTTCTTAAATGAAATATATTTAAGAATAAATTTAAGTATGGGATAAGATTAGATTGGTTAATTTTAAAATGGGATTTTAAAATATAAATGAAGTATAAAAGAAGAGTGAGTTAATGTGACAAGTTTAAATTAAATATTTTGTTTAAACATGAGTTGTAATAAAAAGGAAGGTTCTTCCCGGAATATAAAGGAAATTACTTAGTGATTTGGATAAAGGAGCCGATAATGGATTTTTATTATAAATCCAAGAATTTTTTTTAATATAATATTAAACGATTTTAGTAAAGTATATCAATGGATTGTCGTAATATTATTATAAATTGAATAACAAAGTTAAAGGAAAATGTTGGCATTAAATAAAACGATCTTAATCGACCGAGCTTTTCCAAGGGTAGAATATGGTTTATAAAACCATATTTTAATAAAATGAAAAATGAGATTTGATTGATATTAAAGAAAGATAGGTTTTTGGATTACGAACTATTATCTATTCTAAGATGAGAACGTTGTCGATCAAGGTCTGAGAGGTAAATAAAATACCCCAACTTGAATGGCTTCACTATTACCGAGGAATGATATTAGTTTGTAACGATAAATATATTAATATTAGCTTAATATTTCCATAAAGGAATATTGAAACAGTTGTTGTGAGGATTGAAATATAAATAACAATGCAACACTAGTTGCGAGGTATTGAAATATAAATAAGATGTTGTGGTTTGAAGGTAACAACGTATGATTTTACATTGTTTTGACCATATAAGAAATTTATAATTGGTTTTATCCCAATGGATTTATATATATATATATATATATATATATACCGATATTTTCTGAAGTAAAAGAAAGTTAATGTGACACTGAGGATATTAAAGGATGGGAAGTGGAAGATTGGTAAATACGAGGAATTATTGTTTTCATATAACAGAAACAAGGGTGATTTGTTAAAGAAACTAAATAAAATCGATCTTTAATCAATGGAATGATTTCAAAGATCGACAAGGAGAGTTAATGAATGATTTTGGATAATAAAGACCTGAGCTGCCAATATACTTGACCGTACTGTTTTGAGATTGATAGTCAAAACACCAGACTATCAATGATATATTATTGGACCCTTTTTGACGTGTCGTCTCGAAGAGACCGGAATGGGAACTAGACCCAAAACCACTTTGAATCAACGTTGCATACGAAACTAATCTATAGGGACATGTAAATACGGAGTAAAACACAAGTGTTGTTTTGTTTACAGGATAATGCCTTCGGTTTGTCCAGACCCAGGACAACTTGTATGGACAAATGTCTGACAGAGTATGCCTAACAAATCACATAAGATGATCTTTTCAAAATATTACGTTTGGTGGTGGAGGAATTCGTTTCTCTTAGCTTTTGTACCCGTAATATTTTTAGGAAGATCAAATGGTGATTTGATGGGTTTGGCGATGTGACATTCACAGTGAATGGTGGCCAGATGTTCTAAGAAGATAAATGTAGCCTCAAGCCTCACAACCGGGAAATGACAAAAATCGGGCAGGCAGCATGACTAGTTGGGTCGCACCCAAGGAGGGCATATTATCACCGATCTAAAGAAAATTCATTATGTTCTTCTTTTGCTTATGTATTTCCCAGGAATGGTCGTGTCGGTACCGACCGTTGGTGATAATATATTCGATACATTCGAGCTGAAGTGGTTGGTCATGTGTGGCCGGGTTGCAAGAAGTTCTTACTGAACCCCAGTGTATCCCCTCTAAAGTACATTGATCGGAAGGTGGCCCCATACCTTGTCATAGTTGAAATCCAATCTCCGATAAGCACCCAATGGTTTTTGATTTTATAATGAATATGCAGAGCATGAGATGCAAGTGTTCTGCTAGATGGTTATTTATTTGTGATTTAATAGGCACTATTATAATATCATTGGATTTTGATATATCAAAAATGTTTTGGGTTATAGTAAGGTAGAAACCGTCCGTGTTTACGTGTGAGCTGGTCTTACTATTATCCTTTTCTTTCAAAAGGATTTTCTAAAGTTAAGAAAGTTGTTTGTTATATGAAATTATTCTAGACTGATCCGGGTGAATTTTGCTTTGGTTCAAATGTGCTCTGGTCAGACCGAGTATATTTCCAGGCTAGGCTCCGCTTCGGGTTTCAGAAGAGGAGTTGGAGTCGAGACGTAATCTCGTATTTTTCTGATACTAGATTTATTCCTCTATGTGAGTTGTATAGATATGTGATGTACTCTGATATTGTAATTATATATATACAGTTTCTTTTTGAATGAAGTATTGTTGATTATTATATTTTGTCCATTCTGCTGTGAGACTCTGATCTTCTTATTCTTCCATTCTAATATTTCTTTCTTCTCTCTTCCTCTAATTTCTTTCTATTAACAGTCCGCTTTTCTGTGCAATTTGAGTTGACATGGGTTGTTAGATGTCGGCTTAAATTGTACGGAAAAGTAAGCCATTACAAAATGTCTTTATAAACAGACGTTACCTTCTTTGCCTACACCTTTGGTTAACTTAATTTTATTATTTCAAGTTATCCATGTTATTATTACCCGTTCACTTGTATAACTTTTGAACTCTATTGCAGTGAGTAGTTGGAGACATATTATGAATAGTATTCAGCAACGAGGGATTTCCAGAGAATAGAGAAGGATGTCAATTAATAAGTGAATAAGAAGTGGATCGACATCGGGTAGGCTAACAACAAAGCCAGTATGGAAGCGAACACATGGTACGTCAAATGTAAACTGGTTTTTCCACTTATCTTTAAGGATAAATGTTTTTTTATAAAAATAAAGTACGCTTGTCTCGATTGTAGGGGTAAGGGAAAGGCGGTTCCGTGCAGACTTCTTCCACAAGTTGATTTAACCTCTGTCTTAGCACCGTTACATGTTTTATTTATGCACATGAACCCCTCACGTTAGATTTACCACTTGTGGATGCTGGATATGCCGGGCGGTTTCGGGCAGACTTCTACCACAAGTGTGGTCTAACCTTGTGTCTAAGTGCTGTTACAATTTCCTATTTACTGTAAATTTAGGCACATTATTCTTTTCACATTTTTGCTGCAACCTATTATACTGTCATCATATTATGCCTATTTTATGTCGCATGTTCTTTCTAACATACAATAATTTCTATTCTGACATGTAATCGTTTAATCATGTAATTTCTCAAATATAACAAGTTAACATGTCATTTTCTCTATTCTACGGCTAATAATATGCTACAAGTGAATCTCGTAATTACAGCAGTAATAGTTACACATATTTTGACAAGTTTGCGTTTCAACATATGAATTTTCCAACATATTAATATCTTAACATATTAATATTCCAACATGTCATATTCGTCACTTTAATCTTTTTAACATATGCTTAAACATTTCAACATATCATATTTCAACATGTTATATATAAAATTTCAATGCTTTTTAATTATTATAGTAAATTTACATCGTATAATAACGGGGAATGTTAAATGATAATATATCATTATCAAAAATGATTTAACTTAAATCCACTCACCTTGATATGTCGATCTAGAAAAAAATCTTTTTGGATTGGTTGCAGATGGAGAGTCATGACTTTGTACTATTGTGCAATTGAAAACGCCTTATTTTCTGAATTTGTCGTTGTTGACGATAAATTTTCTTCCTTTTTAATCTTCATATAGATAGCACTCCAATATTATAATTAATAATTTTATTCAAAAATTATATGGAGGAAGAAGAAGAGAGTGAAGTAACAGCAAATGAGAATGGAGAGCCATATGGTACTTTATATACGATGTTAACCGTCTATTTTCCCTGATGAAATCTATTCTCTCCATGTCATATAGCCAATAGGAAGTTGTCACGTCAACAATAATTTTAAATTGGACCAATAGAATAAAGCTAATAAGGCATGCACTATCACTTCCTACCAATTAAATGTGTCAATTAGGCGCAAAAATTTGAATTTCGAATGTTTGAATTGTTTTGGCGTAGAATTTGATTTTCGAACTTTTGAATTTTTGGAATTTATTTAACTGTTATATTCACATATATTCTTCTTATATGTATACAATTCTTTTAACGATCATTTTACGCGTATATATATGCACAACTTTTGTTTCATTTTCAAAATTCAAATGGTATTGCATCACTATTTGATTCTTGCCATATTTATGTGATTTTAGCCTTATCTTGAATTTTATCTCATGTATATATACACTCCTACACATATATACGCGTGTATTCTCATATATATATATATATATTCTTTACTTTCTTATATATATATTTTTCCTTATATGTGTGTTTATACATATTTTCTCTCATGAATATGTGTTATTTTAGCCGTTTCCCTTAAAACAAAAATATGGCGCTGACAGAGATCAAACTCTGTACCTCTTATATGCAAGTCACATATTCTAACCAGTTGGAATATTAAGGCTTTTGTTAACAAGTCTTAGAACAATGATAATTATTGTTCTCTCCTTACTTCTCTTTTCATGTTTGTTAAAATATTTAAATTAAACCATTGTATGAATCTTTTTCTTTTATTTTTCTTTTAATATTAATGCATTATGTTTGCAAATTAGTGCATGTAACGTATTTACACTGCGTGCAACCAATCCTTACTTTCTTTCAGTGCATGCATTACATTTTTTTTCTAGTGCATGTATTTATTACATGCAATCCTTATTTTATTCTTTATTTTATATTTTGATTTGTGCGTGTGTGTATATATATCTTGTGTGTATACAAACTTCTAGGCTTAATGATTTTTTCATACGATGTCCGTTTTATGCAAACCAGGTGTCTATCTTGAGCAGAATTCCGAGACGGACGCAATGACGCAGTCTGTTTTACTTAATTCTCATTATTTAATTAAGTTGCTCACATTTTAATATCTTAAAAATGTAGGATGTTACAGATGACTTCCAAAGATATTTTCTTTTCGTAGGCTTTGATCAATGCACCAAGCACTCATATAGAAATTATATGCATGTTAGGGTGTTTTGCATACATGCTGCATCACATGTTACACCTACATGCTAGGACTGAGCTCACTTTAGAAAGTCTGCAATGCATAATCACATCGAGTAATGGATATTTTATGGGTGTTTATAAATAATTTGGGTGTATAACATGCCTGTTAAAGCGAGTTGTGTTTTCGCCTCCTTGAAAAGAATTCGGGACGAAATCTTTTTTAAGAGGGAAGAATGTAACGCCCCGTAAAATATACCCTAAATATACATAGGTAATTAAATTAAACATAAATAATAATAAACAATAATAATTTTGTAAAATATTAATAGGCAAAAACTAAGAATTTTGGATAATTAAGAATTGAGCCATGAAAGTATTACCATTTTATTTATGGCAATATTCTAGTTTGTTTTCATATTTTATTTGCAAAAAATGAAGTCCATCTGAAGATGTTGTTAATAAAACAAGTTATACGTAAATTGTATACATGCAAGACTTGAAATTCAAAGTGAATGAATAAAAATCAGGAATAAAATTATATATTGATTGACATAATGGAATATTCCCTGAGATTTGAATTTGTGTGTGTATATATATATATATACATACACACAAGAAGAAAAAGAATAAATAGAAACGGAAAGAATTAGTGTAATTAATAACGTAATAAATAAAAATTGTAAAGACCTGGATTTCAACCTTCGAAAATCGGCATTTAATACATCCATGTACTAAAATGCTGGAATTCCAAACGTTGGAATCTGCATCTCCTAGGATTATAACACAACGAAACAGAATTAACATATCCATTAATACAACATCTAGGTTACATAGGGGTACATCACAACTACGACATCAAAGTATATACATATCTAGATATATTGGCTACTGGATATAAGACAAATAGCGGAAACACAAATAGGATATACTGGTTGAATCCGAAAACATCCATCTTCACCTCAGAAAACTCCAACTCACACGATTCCAAACCAAAAGAAAAGCTCCACAGAAAGACTCCAAAATGCTCGTACCAAAGAATTGGAAGATGCTCCAAGATGCTGCTACTAGAACCTGACAACTAGGTCGCTCGTATGGAAAATTATAGGCACCCAGAGTTTAAGGGAAAACAAATAAACTCCAGGTCAGCCATAGGACCAGTGTGAGAAACTCGATACATTTTGTTATGTGCAATAAAATTCACAATGCTTTCTGGAAAATGAAGCCACCATAAGGTCTCGCGACACATAGATAATGCAAATGCACATGTGGGCAAGGTTTCTCCTTATGATAACCAAAAATGCTTGATATGCGAATACCATTTGAGATTATTATTAGTGTTGCAAATCATTTCGCAAGTAAATGTATCAATCCTAGCCAACATAAGTACCATATACTATGATGACATATATAGTATACAACTAAAATCGTACAGGTTCGTAGTAGAGAATAGATTTCCAACAAATGACCAGGTGTAATTTCCCGTAAAAATCAATTAATTTGACAGGTTAATTAATAAATAATAACAAGTTAAACTAAACATTAAAATATTATCAAGTTGTAAAATGGAATTTTGTAAAATTAGTAATTTGGCCATGAAAATACCATGGTTGTATTCGTGGCGAGATTCTGATATGTTTTCATATATAATATGTTGAAAACGGAGTTCGTGTGAAGAATTCACCTTTAATTATGTTGTACGTAAATAATATATACACAACGTTTGAAATTTGAATTAAATTAATAAACATATGGAATATAAACATCTAATTAATGGCTAATTGGAATATTCCATGGAATTCAAATCTCTCTCTCTCTCTTTCTCTGTGTGTGTGTATATGCATAGAAGGGGACAAGAATATATAATAAAAGGAAGGTAACAAGTAATAAATAGAAACATTTTAATAATTAAACCATTTCCACCTTAAAATAAGTCCACTGGCCATTTCAGAGCCCAAGGGGTCAACCCCTAGGGGCTGAACACTAGTCGACCACACTTCATGGGTGGCGGTCGACCGCTTGGCTCAGTCAAGGCATAATGAGATTGGTTTGGGCTATGTTTTGTAGTGTATATTATATAATTAACAGCCGAGATTAAATTTGATTAATCCTACGACTATTATTTGCACACACACCTATAAATAACACTCCATTACACCTCCCCTAAACCCAATTTGCTCCATTCTGCCATTGAATTCCAAAAGAATTATATTAGGCTTTCTTCTACAAACCTTCCAATCTATATTCTTTTCTAATCTCTTTTCATTTAGGATTTAGCATAGATTTGAATCTATAATTCTGGATTTAAGGTGGTGATGTTTTGGCCGAATTAAGGGGTGATGGAGGCGGTAAGGGGGTGGCGCATAGGGGGTAGGAGGTAGAGCCATGGGTGATGAGGGGAAGGGGTCATGTTGGGTTCGTGCTTAGGTAGCGTGAGAGAACTGGTTTGGGCATGGCAAGGAAGAGGGATGGTTAGCATTTGGAGGGGGTGAAAGGGGGTGGAAAGTCGGCAAAAGAGGGAGGGGTGTTGGTCTTAGGGAGGCCGAACTCTAGCGGGAAGGAGGAGGATAAAATGTGTGACGGCCCGCCCCGCACCAACCGGCATTTTCTCCAAAAGTGCGCTGCACACATGCCCGACTAGCACAGAACGGCCGCCAAAGAAAGGAAAGAAGAGATTGAACTAATCGGAAACCTGTAAAATGTCTCACAGCGCATGGAATAAAGTATAATAGTAACATACTTGACATAAAACAAGCGAGACAGTGCATAAGCTGAAAACTAAAACCATCATCATCATAGCAGCGGAAATCCAAAGTACAGCTTATGATCCAAGATCATTATTACAACTTTAAAACTGTCTCTAATGCAAAAGAAAGTAAAAGAAGGAGGTACACTACTAATGCCCAAGCAGTGACCTTCAACAACACAGGGAGAATATCTATATATCATACGTGGGAGCCTCATGTTCGTCTCCGGTACAGCTACTCATGCATACCACCTAACCTGTCTCTAGTCTGCTCGTTTAGGAGCACCCAGAGTAATAAGAAGAGACATAAAACTCTTGGTCAAACAAAAGTCTGGTATGAGCGATAAGCAGCAAAACAAAACAATAACAGGTATAATCCAATCATACCTGAACCTGAACCTGCAACCAAAGAGTTAGCACAATATACCGCTCAATACTCTAAGGTGCCACTAACATATGGTGTAAAGAATACGGTGGTGGGGGTGTGCATGTCATATTGATAACAAATAATCAAGCATAGCAACTATCCTCACATCTCTCACTCAGTGCGTAAAGCATGCGATATCTACTACCTTGGTCACCTAATCTTTGGGCCATGACGGAGTCCAACCCCGTACAACTATCACTACAAGCCCACTATCCGTCTCTCAGTGGTGAACCAAAGTTATGAATACCGACAACCCCTTTGCACACGTCCCGCAGCAATGTCTAGTCATGAAGTGAACTCGTTGGTTCCCAACTGGATCCTGAGCTCTAACTTCCTATTTGGACTGCCTTTGCATCTCGGGTTATTGGTCTTCTTTCCCGGATCGGTTCGGCTTCCCCTTCTCTTCACTCCGGATCGTGCTCTCTAAGGTCATTCGGTTCGAATCCATGCCTCCTCCTCGTGACGGTTCGGATCGTAGTCACCCCTAACGGATCGGGTCGTCATCACCCTTAACGGATCGGGTCGGGTCTTCAAATCCATCGCCATCCATCGGTTCGGGTCGAGGTACTTCTGGCGGATCGGGTCGGAGTACTTCTGGCGGATCAGTCCGGTCGTGATCTCCTCCAAGTTTCAGATCAACTCAGGGCATACAGGCTCGGTTCGGATGCAAGGGGCGGACCGTGGATGGGCCACATGAATGGTTCGGTTCGGACCTCCCCATCCGATCCGGTCCGGTCCCTGTGCATTTCCTGCACTTTGTCCAGCGAGTTGTTTACGCCATTCGACGGCGTTTTTGACCATTCTAACTATTCTAATCAATCACAAAGCATACCATACAGTCATAGAAACAAGTAAAAGTGACCTCAAACACCAAAACAACAATATGATAGGTTAAAATGGATCAAACATAGCCAAAAATCCATAATTTCCCTTAAGCATGTTTAAGCAAAACTAATGATATGATTATCAAAACTTAACCAAATCAAACCAAATTTCTAACAGATGTCTAAAACATAAATTTTGAATTTATAAATATTTTTCCAGAATTTTATCATGTCTAATTTCATTAATCTTCACTAATTACCCTTAATTAACCGTAATTAGTGCAAAACTTTGCAAATCACTCACCTTGGCCGCAAATAAAACTTTCAGAACTGAAACCTCGCTGATTTGGGCAAATACTGATGTCTAACAGCAGCTCTAATACTAATTTGGCGAAGATCTTCTTTGATTTGGTGTTGCTAAGCTTAATCCTTGATTAGAAAGTGATTTGGGGATGTTTTAGAGGTTGGAGGCCATTATTAGGGTTCTTAGGAAGTAGATGGCGACTAGAAAACTGAAATAAAATGAAACCTAACTCATTTCAGCCTCCCCATAACCCTAATCACGAAATGGGTTATGGGCCCATTTGCTAATCACCTCATTTGGCCCGGTTAAGCAGTTTTTCACCTTCTGAAACTTGTTTCAACCATATCTCCCAAACGGTGAGTCCGTTTTGCTAATGTGACCACTTTACGGAATTGTAAACCATCATCTGGATCCAATGGAAGTGGTTTCAGGTCAAAACTCATTTTCAATCAAAAGTTATGCCCAAAACAAGATCATCTAGGGGCAAAATAGTCATTTAAAAATCGGCAAAAATCATGAACATGGGAAATGACCCCAATAGTCGTCTCCCAAAGTTACATGACCATATGACTTCGTATGTGAAAGAAATAAATATTGTACGATCCTATGATGGGTAGAATGCGGGTCGTTACAAAATGATAGAGAGAGAGAGAGGAGGGAAGTACTTGGCTATGGAAGCCATGGATGTGAAGCTCGAGAAGGAGATGGAAAAGAGAGAAATGTGGTGAATGAAAATGGAATGATTTAGGTGTTCCTTTTATAGTAGTGAAGGGGAGTGAGTGAAATTTTCCAAGGAGGTGCTATGGAAGCCATGGATGTGAAGCTCAAGAAGGAGATGGAAAAGAGAGAAGTGTGGTGAATGAAAATGGAATGATTTAGGTGTTCCTTTTATAGTAGTGAAGGGGAGTGAGTGAAATTTTCCAAGGAGGTGCTATGGAAGCCATGAATGTGAAGCTCAAGAAGGAGATGGAAAAGAGAGAAGTGTGGTGAATGTAAATGGAATGATTTAGGTGTTCCTTTTATAGTAGTGAAGGGGAGTAAGTGAAATTTTCCAAGGACGAAACCATGTGCTTAAAGTTAAAACCATGGACATGTGTACATGGTTTTGACTTAGGGTTTTGAAACATAATTTGCAACACTTTTAAAGTGTTTCAAATTGGCTATACATATATGTTGCCATAACTCAATTGCTGGCTAACTTTTGACAATTCCAATCAAATGATAAATGGTACTAGCAAAACCCGATCTAGTTAATATCTGTTTAAACTTCATATTATATTCAAAACTCATATTTACAAACAAATTCAAAATTTAATTTATTAAATCCATAAATCCAAAAAATATATTATTTAACTTGTTAGAAATCCTAGATAGTCAAAAAATGAACGTTTAAGGAGAATTAAATTCTCCCTGCTTTTCTTAAGGGGGCCGACCACCTCCCCTTAAGAGGGGTCAACCTGGGGGTCGACCACCATCCTAGGGAGGTTGTCAATCGCCCTTAAGAGAAAAGGGTGGGAGAGAGGAAGTTTTGTTGAGGGGTTTTTTATAGTTTTTGCTTAAATGGACTATCCAGATTTTATATAACTAATCTTATAGTCCACACATACACTAGCAACTACAAATAAACCCTCAACCTGTCCCCTAAACCCTATTCATTCTCTTTTATGCCTCCATTCCATCTCTTCGCCGTTTTTCTTAATTCAAGAAATAGGTTAGGTTTCTTTCTTCTAAACATATATCATATCTCTTCTAAATCTAAATTCTTGTATATATTATGAATTATGTATAATATATATATATAAGATTCTAAATCTGATTCTTATATATATAAGGAGAATTTGGAGTACGTTGGTTCAAAAGGCTCAATCCAAATGTGTTAAATTCTATACTGAATTCAACATTCTTCTCTTCATATCTCTATGAGTGGAAATCACATCATTTTTCTATTTTTATATAAACAAATCCTCCAAACCCCTTATAATTTAAGAAAATGATCAATCAATTGGTGTAAATTGGGTTTTGATTATTGATGTAATAAAAGATAAACTTTCGGGTGTTGTATTTCTGATTCACTTCCTTGTAAAATTATGAAATTATGTATGTATGTGCAAAGGCATAAGCCTTATGTATGTGCAAAGGAATAAGACTTGAATATTGTAAATTTACTAGGTTTAAGTACCTATTTTAAAAATAGATAGTTTGAACATATTATATACAAACTGCTAAAGTCTTAAGTTTTTGTATATATATATAAATCATATGAAAAAGTGAAGCAATACCAAAAAGAAATTTTACATATAATTTTGATATATTGCACCTTGACTTTATTTTATTTTTGAAATAATCTTTTAAACCTTGGTTGCAAGTTGTTATGTGTATATGTTGTTATTTCTCTGTTATTGATTGAATGTGAACATACATTTTTATGCCATACTGATGAAGTTAGGGAAATAAATTTGTAAATCTTATTTTGATGTTAGGATCGACATTTCAACGATTAGAACGTTTCTTCCATGTGCTTGATTTACGTTTTATTTATTATTGTTTATAAGGTAATTAACGTATTATAAATGTGTAGTAAACTTGTATTAAGAGCGTACAAAATGCTTTAAAATAGGAAACTAGAATTATAAATGTCCCCATAGGAAATTTATATGTGTATGAGTATTAAAAGTTTTACTAGTATTAATGATACACACACATGAGGTTAGTCCCAACTTGTAGTAAAAGCCTTCCTGAAACAGACCGGCTTATCCAACATCTACAAGTTAGATGGGTCAATGTGAGAGGTCTAAGTACCATGAGCCATTATTATTATCAAACAAAGACGTGAGGTTAAGCCCAACTTGCAGTAAACGCCTGCCTGAAACTTCCCGGCAAATCGAGCATCTAGAAGTGGTCAGTTTAATGTGAGATGTCTTGTTGTGTATATATACATATATATATATATATATATATATATATATATATATATATATATCTGTGTGTATGTGTGTAAAGTAGGCCTGCCTCGAGAGGTATTAGGACCTACCTTGTCTAGGTATTAAGTTGTTAGGAGATTAGGCATCTTCTAATGTTTATTCTTTAAAAAGGCTGAAGTCATTGGGCCCGCCCTAACTAGATCTTAAATGGTCACTGGGTCTGCCTTTCACTTATAAATATATGAGGTATTAAATGGTTTTTAGTAAAATGATAGACGTCTGAGTAAGGTAGTTCTCCAGAAGTTGTCCTCTTCTTATCTAGGAGCTATGTGAGGGCATACCTAGGGATGAGCAAGTAAGAGTCCTAAAGAGCATGCAATGGAGCGCCTGTCTAAGGGAAGTATTAAGTAGCTAGGAGTTTAGCTGTAATGACAGTTAGATAGTAACACATTGGTCCGTTAGGAGGGTCATAAATAGCAATGAGTGTCTACCTAAACCTGGTATTAAATTGCAAATTACTATCTCTCAATTTACATTGAGAGTATATCTAATAGCATTGGCGAATAGGGTCCTCCATATGGTCTTAAGTAACTGAAGGGGTCCACCCATAAATAAATACATATATAATGGACTTATGTGGCCAAGTGGTAGTCTACCTCGTAAGGTATTAAGTGATAGTAGAATCCACCCTTATAAATCAACTTGTGGGCCTTAAGTAACTTTAAAGTGGTCTGCATAATCAACAATTGTATTTGTATGTGAGTTTCCATAGACATAATTTGATGAATTTATACAGCCAAGTATAGGAAATAAATATTCCTTAAACTTATGTGATTTTCATTCACCAGAACTTATTGTTCTGACCTCCCTCCTCTTAACATGTAAACAGGCTATTAGGTAGGAGCGCTTGATTTATGAAATCATGGACGCTGGAGTCTGGCGAAGAAGATTTTATAGCTCATTATTATTATCACCATGTTTGAAAGTTTGTTGTATTCGTGGAATATTGTTATTACTGATGTAACTTATATAACAGTTGAAACTTGATGCAATCAACATTATTATAATTTTATTCAATGATACATCTATTTTCAGTCATTATATTTCATCCCTTCTGTTGTGAGATTCTGATTTCATTTTTAGTTTGGCTCTATTTATGTAATACTTTTAGGAACTAACGATCTGTTTAGAATGACTCTAAGTTCCGATGGGCCTTTTTTGGGTGGGGATTTAGGTCCATTGTGGGCGGGTTGTTACAAGATGGCTTAGCCTTCTTATTACAACTTGATTAATAAAATGAACTAAAACAAATAAAGAAAAATATGGTGACTTGGTCATTAAAGAGTATGCCTAGTGTCATAAACGAAGAAATTATTTGGAAGAGAAGATAAAGTTTCTCATTACTTTCAAATCAAACAACACACTACTTATTTATAGAAGAAATGGAGTGGGTACAATACTACATTAATGCCATTAGCACTTTTTCTTGGTATCGCCTTCTGGTACCGCTTTCATTTCCTCTTAGTATCGTCTTCTCATATTTTCTCCTTAGTTTCGGTATCGGCTCCATTACTACATTATTGGCTTTGGTATCAACTTCGGTATCGACTTTGGTATTATCTTCCTGGTGTTACTTTGTCTTCGGCTTCGGTACCGCTTCTTGTATTATCTTCCTAATGTCGGCTTTGATACAATCTCCGGCTTCGGTATTGATTTTGGTTTTGTCTTTGGCTTCTTATATTATCTTCTTGATATTGGTTTCGGTATCACCTTCTTGGCTTTGGTGTCGCCACCAACCTGTTTGTTCCAATAACTTGATGCCGATAGCATATTTACACCAACATGACACTATATACATATTTACATATATACAACTTCTACTCACAACACTCCTCCTCAAGTTGGTGCATAGACTTTCATCGTGGCCAGCTTGCTAAACAAATAATTGATTCTAGCACCACTCAGTGCTTTCGTAAATATATCGGCCACCTACTCCTCAGTCTCGACATGCTTTGTCTGAACTGGACCCTGTTGTACCTTCTCCCTAATGAAGTGATAATCCACTTCAATATGCTTCATTTTCTCATGAAACACTGGATTATATGAAGTATGCGTTGCAGCCTGATTGTCACAATAGAGAGTTATTGGTTTAACAATATTTATCCCAACTTCACACATAAGGTGATCCACCCATATCACTTCACATATTGCCTTAGCCATGGCTCTATATTCAGATTCAACACTCGATCTAGAAACAACATTTTTGTTTCTTGATTTTTCATGAAGTCAAATTTCCTCCTAGAAATACACAAAACCTAAACATAGATATCCTATCCATCTTTGTTCCTGCCTAATCATCATCGCAGAAACATTCAACTCTTTTATGTCCATGATGTTGTACTCAATTCCTTGCCCAAAAGTTACCTTAAGATAACTCAAAATATGTTTCAGTATGCTCCAATGATATATAGTAGGCGATGCCATAAACTGGCTTGCAACACTAATAGCGAAAGCAATGTCAGGTCGTGTAATGGTTAGGTAGTTCAATTTTCCTACCGACCTCCGATATTTCTCTGGACCTTTGAACAACTCATCATATTATACAATGTTATAATTTAATGAAATAAGAATAAAGCTAGGTTAACACCTAAATTTCCAGTTTCTTCAAGCAAATCAAGAATGTACTTTCGTTGAAACATAACAATACTACCATTATCTCTTGTAATTTCCACGCCTAGGATATACTTCAAGTCTCCTAAATCTTTAGTGTGAAACTGGTTATAAATAAAGGCTTTAAGGGATGAAATGTCTTGTTCATCATTGTTAGTTATCATAATATCATCAACATAAACAGCAAGTAAAATTATGTCGGATTCAGTATTCTTATGGAACACTGAATGATCACATTTATTCTTCACCATTCCGAAGGTTTCCATTGCATTACTTAACTTTCCAAGCCAAGCTCTAGGACTATGATTTAATCCATACAGTGTCTTCTTCAACTTGCACACTGGACCACTCTTCCCATGTGTAGTGAAACCAGGGGGATGAACCATGTAAACCTCTTCTTCTAAATCACCATGAAGAAATGCATTCTTTATATCAAGCTGATGCAATTTCCAGTTGAACGTTGCTGCTAATGAAATAAATATCCGAATAGAAGTTAAATTTTCTACCGAGGAAAAAGTTTCAGAATAATCCACTCCATAAATTTGTTCATATTATTTTACAACCAAAAGTGCCTTCAATCTAGCAATTGAACCATCAGAGTTTTCTTTTACAGTGAATACTCATTTTCACCCAATAGGTCTTTTATTTTCAAATAACCGAACTAAACTCCATGTTTCATTATATTCAAGAGCATTCATTTCCTCAACCATAGCAGCCTGCCAACCCGGATTTGATAATGCTTCCTCAACATTTTTAGGTATAGAAACAGATTCAAGAGAAGTGATAAGTGAATTAGTTGATGATGATAAATGTTTCTACAAGACAAATAAAGAGATAGGATATGTGCACTGACGTTTTCCCTTTTGTAGAGCAATAGGAAGATTAGTTTCAAGATTAAATGTAGAAACAAGTTCATGTTCAAGTGGAGGGATTGCATCAGATGTAGATGGAGTTGTATCACGAAAAGGTGATAACCATTAATATTGTTCCCTTCTTGTACAGAATGTGATGTTTTATATACAAGAAAATCATCATTCTTCCATGACTTTCTTGACTTCAATAGGGTAAGCTTGATGACGACTGAAAGAATGGTATTTCTTCAATGAAAGTGACATCAATAGATGTAAGATATTTATTTAGAGAGAGACATAAACATCTATATCCCTTTTGCAAACGAGAATAACCAAGGAATATACACTTCATAGATTTTGGATCAAGTTTAGATATTTGTGGTCTGACATCTTGAACAAAACATGTACACCCAAATATTTTTAACTTAATAGGATATAGTGATTTATCTGGAAAGAGAATTGAATATGGTATATCACCATTAAGAACCGTTGAAGGCATACGATTTATTAAAAAACATGCTGTGAAAACAGCATCAACCCAGAAACTTTTAGGCACATTCATATAAAATAACAACGCCCAAGCTGTTTCAAACAAAAGTCTGTTCTTTCTTTCAACACCTTCATTTCGAGGTGTTGTGTCAACACAAGATGTTTCATGTACCATCCTATTTTGACTCATATGAGTTTTGACTAAACTCGAAGTATACCCTTTTGCATTATCACTCCTTAGAGTTTTTTTCCTTTCGAAAAGCAATGTATCTATTATTCACACTAACGAATTACAAATGTACATATACAAAAGACTATACAAAACAACATTACAACTCTCAAAGTACTTTACAACAATCCAAAGCAAGCTGCATTATATAACAACAATGAGAAAAAATAATAAAGATAGAGATTAAACCCAAAAAAAACTCATTCCCGAATATCATGAAAGCTACTCCAGAATTGTTGAAAAACAAAATTCCTCAAAACTTCAAACTTCTAACCATTCTTCTGAAGCTCACCCAACACATCCCTATGAATTGCAGCATACAATTCATTTAAATTCTTTGCACCTTGTCCAAAATTTCTCCTATTCCTTTCTGACAATATTTCATAAGTGAACACCTTAAGTATCTTCATCAAACACTTCGTCCTCCAACTCTTCCATCTCGTTGATTTATATATATTGAACCATTCAACTTCACTGTTCCTAACTGGCATGTGAAAGTTCCCATTTGATGGTAATCTCAACCAAATACAGAATACAAATGAACATGAAAAGAAAAGACGAGTATTGCTTTCCTTATCCACTTTACAAAATTCACACATTGCATTTGGAATTAACCCATCTTATACAGCTTCTGTTTACTATTTAACGCATTTGCCATTACCTTCCATAGCAACAAGTTCTTCTTTGCCAAGCTAACTAAATTCCAAATATGAGTTGACCATGCAAAAGAGTGATCTTCTTGCTTTAAGGCATTGTAAACTGTCTTGATACTATGAATACCTCCATTCCATAATAGTGGATATCCTAACAAATCCTTGAAATTGCATTCTCTCAGAGTAGTCCATAGCTGTCTTAGTGTTGCTAAACTGGAATAAGGAAGAACAAGCTCACCATCCAGCATGAATTCTTCAACCAATGCTAAATCTAGGATACCAGATTCAGTTTGACATTATATTCAACCACACCGTTTAGAATGAAACCCTTTTTAACCTAAGGATCATTCCAAAAAGAACAACTCTTAATCATGGGATTACACTGAATGAGTGGTAAGAAAACATCCCTCAGCTTTAAAATACTCCTCCAACTCCAGCTACTATTTTGATTGATCTGCATACTCCAAAAATTCTTTGAACCAATCCCATTCTTATACATCTAATTTGTCCATAAGCTACCATCCTTACTAAGCAATTTGTCAAAATAGACTGAAATAGCAGATTTATTCCAAAGAAATAAATTGGTAATACCAAGACCACCAACTTTTTTGTCAGCATACAGCTTGCTATATGCTATGGGAATAAGCTTTTTGGAAAAGGGGTCTCCATGCCATAAGAATTTGTTCAATGCACTTGTGATCATCTTAATAATCTTGATAGGTAGAATAAAATGCCTTGTCCAGTATGTAGTTATTGTAGTGGCAATAGGTTGTATTATGATTAATCTACCGGCTTGTGATAAATTACTAAAAGGCCATGAAAATAATATACCAAGAATCTTTTCAAAAAGAGGAGTACATTTAACCTTAGTAATTCTAGAGCTAATTAAAGGCAACCCTAAATAAGTTGCATTACTAGAAAGCACAGAGAGACCGGAACATTCAATAATCTCTTTTCTCTTGTCATCATTTAGTCCAGCAATTAAAATAGTTGACTTACTCACATTTATCTATATGCCAGTGATTGAATAAAATTCATGCAATGAGGATAAAACTGACTGAATTTTACAAATTTTAGGCTTAGTGAAGACTACCAGATCATCAGCAAAAAGAAGATGTGTGATGCAAGGATCTTTACATCTTGGGTGAAGGTCTAACTCCCTCTTGTTAACTTTATCCAGCAAAAGGCAGTTTAATAACTCCATGACCACAATGAATAAGTAAGGCGAGATAGGATCACCTTGTCTTACCCCATTAGCTCCTCTAAAATAACCATGAAAACTAAGGAAATACATGTATAACTCCAAGCCAAGAATGGTTTGGGAAAGTTCATCCTTGACAAAATTGCTATAATAGAATTCCAAGAGACTGTATCGAAAGCTTTCCTAATATTAAGCATCATCATACACCTAGGTGGAATATTCCTTCTATTATACCCAAACAACAATTCTTGAGTTAAGAGAATATTGTCACTAATGGATCTACCACTCACAAAAGCAGCTTGGTTACTAGAAATGATAGTAGGTAGAACCGATTGCATCCTATTAGCAAGAACTTTAATTATAACTTTATACACTACATTGCAACAACTAATTGGTCTAAAATCTGAGACAGAACTAGGATTATCCACTTTTGGTATAAGAGAGAGAGTAGTGGCAGAAAGTGAAGCAGGCAAATAATCATTCATAAAGAAAAATTTAACTGCCTTTAAAACATCCTCACCTACTATTCGCCAGCATTTTTTGCAAGAATAAAGCATTAAATCCATTCGGCCCCCCACAGCTATCTGCATCAAGACTAAAAACTGCCTCCTTGATCTCTAAATCAGTTACAAGCTCGATCAATTTCTCAGACTGATTGTTGGGTAGAAAAGGAAGCTTGGAGTTGAACAAAGGAAAAATATTTGCAGAGAAACCATTTGTAGAAGCCAAATTTGAGGAGAAATAATTGACAGAGGCAATGTTAATCCCATCATCCTCAGATTGAATAGCTCCATGCATATCATGAATCATAAAAATCTCAAAAGAAGCCCTTTTACACTTCGAAGATTGATGAAAATTTTTGGTATTTCTATCACCTTCTAAATCCCTTCTTATAAAAGCCTTCTGTCTTATTACCTGAATTTCCAATTCTAAAGCAGTTCTCAAGTTGTTTTTCAGATTATTCTCCATGACGATAAGATAGTCATCATTAGGATGTAAAATCCTTGCCTCTTGGATATCCTTTAATTCTCCTCTGATATTTGATGAAAGTAAATTCCCCTTACCAAAAACTGAAGAAGCCCAGTCTCTAAGATGAAATTTCAGAGCCTTCAGCTTATTCACAAGTGATAAAAGAGGATTTTTATTACAACGATAGTTACACACCTGCATCAAAATGTTGGAAAAAGAAGGATATTCAACCAAAAATTAAAAAAATTAAATGAGGATTTACCCATGTTAATATTGTCTGCATCTCCCCAATACAAAAGCAAAGGATTGTGGTCAGATAAAGTTGAGGGTAGAACATGATAAAAAGAATTAGGCCAGGAATTGAAAAAGTGGTAGTTAGCAAACACATGGTCAAGTTTACAAAAAGTGTGACTTTTGTTGGACCATGTGTATGGAGAACCAAAGAATCTTATGGCAGGGAGATTGGATGATAATAAAGCTTGCATGAGAGGAGTAGTATCAGATAAAGAGAGAGGACAACCCCCAGATTTTTGAAGGCATGAAGACATGCAATTAAAATCCCCTCCAACCACCCAAGGGTCAGCAGATGGTTGTAACATATTTAAATTGTTAAGGAAAGGTAGTCTGAGAGAGGCAACATTATGAGCAAAGGCAGATGTCAAAAAGAAAGAAAAATTTGTAAGAAGAAATATGCATTTGAACTGAATATATTGGTCAGAAGTTGATAATTTAGAGAGTTTGAAAAAGATAGGATTCCATAAAACAAGAAGCCTACCAAAGCAAACCTCCTGAAGATTATGATCGAAATGCCATGATGGTGAAATAAAAGCTGCAACTTTAACTGTAGAATATAAGTCCAATTTAGTTTCGGATAAGCAAATCAACTGAATATCATTTTCTCTGATTCTGGCCTTGATTTCTCCTTGCTTAGAAGTATAATTCATACCTCTAATGTTCCAAAAAGCTATGTTGTGTCTCATTTAAATAAAAAAGGATTAATTAAAGGCATAGGATGCTTCCTAGTATGCCTAATAGATGACTGAATACTAACTGGCATAACATCATGAATAGTGAAATCCCTACCCTCATTTAAATCTTCCAATTCATAAGCATCTAATTTCTTAGCTTTCTTCTTTTTGCCTTTCTTCTTTTTCATACTACCAAAAGATGAAGATTCATTGCCAATCTGGGAGGATGTAGGGGAAGAGGAGACATTCTGATTTGGAGGAGGAGGAAGGACAATATGAGGGGGGACTGAAAGATGAGCATAAGGAGAGGAAGAGCAGTTAACAGAGTTCAATTTGCAGTTGAAAGAAGAATTTGAATGAATACCAAAACTAAAAAAATCACTAGCAGCAGATTGAATGATTGGAATAGCAGAAGATAATGAGGGACGATTGGATGAACCATCACGGTTGTTTTCATTGCCAAGAACAGAGAAAGGATTTTGTACTTTGAAAACATTGCCCTCTTGAGAAGTGTCAATTACTTCTTGTTTGCCTTTATCCATATAACCTCCTTTAGCTTTGTCACCCTTTGATTTATTTGCAAAATCCATAAAATCATTCAAATTATTCTTCCTTAAGCTAGATTGATGAACTATACCTTCATTATCAACAAAAAGTACCTTCCTTTTATCCACTTCCTTTTGTACTGAATTATTAACTTTATTACTATCCTTAGCCTTTTACCATTATCAATCTTTTCATCGTTCAAATTTCTTTCTTGATCCATATTTACCTTCCTCTTCCACATTTGCTTCTTTTTGGGAACCACATTTGTCCATTTATTCTTCTCGACAAAAAGTTGATTCCCTGCCCATGCTTGATTAGAAATATTGTAAACTTTTTCATCCTTTACCTTCTCACTATCTACTGGCATACCTTCCATATTCTTAGCAAGCTTTTCACACTCACAAGTGTTATGACCAAATACTCTACATTGTGTACAAATTTTAGGAGTCCAATCATAGGAAACTCTCACAGGGGGACAGTTTTCACCAAGTTCATCAACCGGAATACACTTAGGCAACTCAAAATCAGTGGAAACCTCAACAAGTGCCTTAGCATATTTAAAACGATGTAACTTCTCAGTACTTTCATCAAAACAAAGATGCATGCCCACATGACAAGCCAACCAATTTATGCCTTGTAGTGTCCAAAGAACGAGGGGGATTTTATGCAAATGGATCCAAATTGGTACACTTTAAATCTAAGCAACAGAATTTCCAATTCAAGGATCCTATTTGGTAATTATAAACATTCTACCTCTAATGAAAATAGGGTCTACACGCATAACTTTCTCCCTATCAAAATCATTCGAAAAATTGAATAGAAAGTAAAAAACCATTTTTTTTATATCAACTTCCCCTTGCAACTTCCAATGTCTATGCAAAAAATTAGCTACCGATAGATAAGAAAGGGATCCATCTAAGAAAAACCCAACAAGATGATTTTTCCAGTAATTCATACCTGCCTCTTTTACTTGCGTTCGGATCTTTTGCTTTTGAACATCTTTAGTAATTTCATACTGAATTGGTTTGAACACACCGACATTTCGTGGCAGAGCTCTGAAAAGAGAAGTAAAATCAACTTTGATAGGGCTAGGATTAAGGTTTGAAGGAACATTAGAATTACAAGCTGGATTACAATTTGAGGAAGATGATCATCATTCTGATTCACATTAGCATCAGACTTAGATTCAAACAAAACACCTTCATCAAGATTTGAAGGAGGAGGCATCTACTTCAATGTGTTTGACGAAATGCCATTTCCAGAATTTTTAGATTGATCCAAGTTCAATCCTAGATTCAGAGAAGAAGAACGAGGTTCAGAATTCTTGGCATCTAAAACATTGCCATTTTTAAGAATCAAATTATTCACAAGAGGATCTGAAATGCATGACGAAATGCCATTAGTGGTGATGTCAGATTTAGCAAGATCTGAAATAAAAAAGATGATTGATCAATCTTCCTGACACCCTCAACAGAAGAAAAATTATCAAGATTCAAATCAAAATTAGAACTATTAGACAAAGTCAAATTTACAAGCAAAGATTTGACTAAAGGATGAGGAGGAGGGGGTAGAGGATGAGGAGGGGGTGGAGGAGGAGGAGGAGAGGGAGGAGAAAAAGATGGAGACGGAGGGTTAGGAGGACGAAGGAGAGAAAAAGACGAGCCAAGGGAGGGGAGCATAGACGCCATTAAAGAGGATCGATTATCAGTTCAAGAAAACCATATCATTTTCTCTTCAACATAAAATGAGCAGAATGAGCAAAATATTGAATACAATTCAGATCGTTTTTTCATAAGAAACAACCAAGCCATACGTGAATAATCATCCATAAATGTAACAATGTATCTAAACCTTGGTTTAGAAATCACAGATGATGGACCCCAAATATCATAACAAACAAGCTCAAAAGGACAATTATCCTTTTTATTTATTCTAGGACTCAAGCTTACACAATGATGTTTAGCATACTAACATGATTCACAATTAAATGACTGTAATGATTTAAATTCAGAAAAGGTAAAGATTGATGGCCTAATTGACAATGTGTCTTTGTGGCTTGAGAAGTACTTGAACAAAAAAATGATTGTTGTTTTGTTGAAGGAACATAGAGTACATACAGTCCCTTTGACTCGCGCCCTATACCACTGATTCCCTGAGTCACAAGATCCTGAAATATACAATAAGATGGAAAGAATGAGATAGAACAATTCAATTATTTGTTATTTGACTAATAGAGAGTAGATTGAACGCAAGTTTAAGTATATATAAGGCAGATGTTGATAAAGAAGGTGGATAGGTTAGACTTATTGTTCCAAGTCCTTGAACATTTGAAGAGGAACCATCGTCTAAAGTGACATTATGAGTAAAAGTTTGTGACTAAAAACTCGAGAAAAGAATACGATTACCTGTTATATTATTTGTAGCACCAGAATCAATGACCCATTGAGGTCTCCCTGGATTGGAAAAACTGCTATTATCTACAATAGTTGAAATGGGTTGAATTGATTTGTTGAGACCATTCTGATATTTGGTAAATTTAGCAAATTTTCCAGTTGAAATCATAACATTCTAGCTAACTTGATCTTGAGTCTTCACAACATTAGTTGCTTGTTGATTTGCAACCAGTTTTTTCTTATTTTGCAGCTTCCAACATTCAATTTTAGTGTGCCTTTATTTCTTGCAATATGAACATGACTTCACTGTCTGATTTTCATATCCAGGCATACTCACCTCCCTTTTGTATATGTTCTGATTAGGTTTCCATGGTTGATGTTTATTAGCTGTACCAAACAAAGAATTGTTGTGTTGAACTGATGGAGTTGAATTTGAACTTGAGACTTCAATTTTAAGAATCCTCCTAAACGCGTCATGCAATTATGTCACATCCGTTCCAGATAAAACTTGAGATTTAATAGACTCATTTTCAGATAGGAGACCTGCCAAAAAACTCATAATTTCCATTTGCTCCCTCTGCTTATGTTGCAATTTAACATCAACACTAATCAGAAGAAACAAATTAAATCCTTCATATGTTTTCTTGAATGTCATGAAGTAATTCATGAGAGATTGATCTTGCTTTTCAACCTGATAGAATGACTTACAAATCTCATACATTCTATTGAGGTTTCCCTTTCCAAAATACAAAAATTCCAGATAATCCATAAGTTCTTTCACAAATTCATGATGATTTACCAAACTAATAATCTCGCATTCTATTGTATTTCGAATTTGAAGAAACAATCGAGCATCATCACGAAGCCAATTTACTGCTTCTTTATCTGATGGATCTGCTTTCGGTGGATCTTCTGTAAGAAGATTATCTCTATCAATACTTTGCAGATACAATCGAACGGTTTTACTCCAATCAAAATAGTTTGATTCACTCAATTTATGTTCGATTATCTTAAACATCATCGGTATGATCTCCATGACCGCTTTAGTTTCTCCCATGATTCACGAATCAAATTTTAACAAAGTAGATTTTAAGAACAAATCAGAATCGATGCTCTGGTACCATGTTGTAAACGAAGAAATTATTTAGAAGAGAAGATAAACTTTCTCATTACTTTCAAATCAAGTAGTACACCACTTATTTATAGAAGAAATAGAGTGGATACAATATTACATTAATGCCATTATCACTTTTTCTTAGTATCACCTTCCAGTACTGCTTTCATTTCCTCTTGGTATCGTCTTCTCATATTTTCTCCTTAGCTTCGGTATCGGCTTCATTACTACATTATTGGCTTCGGTATCGACTTTAGTATTGTCTTCCAGGTGTCAGCTTCGGTACTACTTCTTGTATTATCTTCCTGATGTCGGCTTCGGTATTGATTTTGGTTTTGTCTTCGGCTTCTTATATTACCTTCTTGATATTGGTTTTGGTATCGACTTCTTAGCTTCGTGTCGGCACCAAGCTGTTTGCTCCAACAACTTGATGCCGATAGCATATTTACACTAACATGACACTATATACATATATACAACTTCTACTCATAATACCTAGGAAACTCTTCGATCTTCATATATGTGTTGTTGACTTAGCACCAATATCATCCTATTCTCACTTGTTAGTTGATGACAAGTCCACGACAAGCGCTAGGCTCGCCTACACTCCTAACAGCTGGCGATTATTCCTGTTGGGTTGCCACGATTATTATATTCTGGACATATTGTTGTGGTTATCCATTTCTCACTTGGTCCTCGATGACATCGGGTAAATGCCAACATTCATTCGTTTCATGTCTAGGCCTCTTATGGAACAAATAAAATTTTCCGGACGCCGATTCTCTTTCGGTGGGTTCCCATCCACTATGCATTCTCGTTGGAAGGCGATCTTTATTATCTAGTAATATCTGCTCCGGACTCGCATTCAACAACAAATACGAGTCGTATCTCCGTACCTTTCTTATTTGGGTTGCGGAGGATGGATTACCTTCAGCCTTCCTCTTTGCTTTGTTTTTCCCTACAATGGACAGTTCTCCACCATCGACATTATTCACTTGGATAGATTCCCGATCATTTTTGGCATCTTCCTCCCTTAGAATTCTATCAGCTTCGAGGTAGAAATCCCATAGATCCCGTGAGGTATCTCTTTGCAATGCAACCTTGAACTCTGATCCACCCAAGACGCCTGATACCGTGGCAATACACACCACCGACGGTTCTGGTCGATCAATAGAAGCCACAATAGCATTGGTATGCTCCAGGAATTTGCATAGAGACTCTCCCTTCATTTACTGAATCGTAGTGAGCATCATACATTCTTGGGTCTATTGATACAAACCCTCATAATGCATCAATAGGATCCTTCCTACCATCATAAGCTTCTGAACCAACAACTTGAAGTTTGGTGGGTTCCATAATTTTTGAATATTCTGAGTGAATGGACTTTGGTTCCAGTCCAAATCAGATTCGGGTAGTCCACCTCTTGATATTCTTCGGATCGTCTCCATGATGCAATTGTCTCCATTGAGTAGTAGACGCAATCTCCGATCTCCACACCCTCGGTTGGAGCATTATGAGTATCAAGTCTGAGATTCAAGCATGTGCGCGCCACAATTCTTCATTCAAGTCCTGAATTCCGATTTAAAGGTGGATTGAACGACATGTATGTAGTGGTATTGGGGGTTTCCCTAGCCATTGGTTCGATATCGACCCCATGATCAGCACTGATCCCTCTAAGTGTGGAGGGAGTTGCCCCCAGTTTTGAACTTCGAAGTAGAGTGGTGCTAGGTCTTGCCCCAGCATTTTGGTTATGAGTTAGTGGCTGAACTGGTCGTTCAACCTGATTGAGGGTCTTGTCTTGAAGTCCTCTTGTCTCTTGATGTTCAAGGCAAGTTTGTAGAGTGTAAATCGCCTCATCCATATATTCCCTTATCAGACATAGGGAAGGATTTCCCGTGGAAGAAGTCTCCCGACTCCCGCCTTCTATTGTTGCGCCTTCTGGTCATTTGTCAGTATTCCTCTTTTTAGCCATCGTCTCCTAAGCCTAGAAAGCGAAGTAGTCATGTGTGCCCCTCTACCTGGCACACAAAAATGTTGACGCTTGATTTCGGTCAATCATATGCCAACACCAAATTCGTATGATAATTAGATTATATTCGCAATAATCAGTCATAAATCAATCACATAACAATCATAAAGCAATTATAGAGTGTGTAAAAGTTAAATGAACACACAAGTTTTATAGTGGTTCGGAAAATTGCGCCTACGTCCACTTGTAGCAATCGATTGGTTATACTTTTGATTATAAGTACAATGCAATTTGCTCTTAAAAGGTAAAGAAAGATAGTTGAAATTAATCTTCAGCAGTGTCCTTGTGTAATAGAGTTCCAAAGCCCAGAAGAGATCCGTCAAAATGACCTAAAGATGGCTTATTTATAGTTGTAGAAAGATGTGCTCATCCTAAAATACCAGAGAAAAAAAAGATCTCAAATTGGCTAGGTTGTAGGAACTTTCGTATCCCGGGATCAGTAAGACTCCACATACTTAGCCAAATTTCCACAATTTTGCTCCATGCGCCAAACGCATCTCAAAACTCTTGTACTCCCTTCGTATCACAGAAGCTTGCATACTTCCTTCATTCTTCAAGTGTTAAGCATTTGATATTGATTTTGCGTTAAAGAGCATGAGCAGATCCTCTATTTTTATGTAATCAGCACATCTACCTCAAATAATCAGGATTTCGAATCCATGGAGTTCAGTACATTTCGTATCCCAAAACATGCGTTGAACACTTAAAAATGTCTCAAATTTGTGTATCGATCCTATATTTTAATGGATCCACACGCTCTGTCTTCATATCCCACTTCCTCGGCTCACTCTATATCCCTGAACTAGTGGCCCAATCATGTTAAAATACTTAAAAACATGTGTTGATCCTCACTTCTGATCGCACCCGCATTTCCAGCTTGTTTGATCATTTGCAACATTTCAGATCCTAGAGCTTCTTATTCCTAATCATGGTCCGATCACATGAAAATACTCCAAATGCACGTACCGATCCTGGTTTCTCTTTACGTTTTTCGGATCCTAGGGTTCAGACCTATAATCATGTGCATTTCTTCGCATCCCGGTTTTGCTTCCCGATCACTCATTTTTGTGTATTCCGTCCATGCTTATCACCACTTTTCAAGTGATCAACTCTTTTCCACTTTTGTCCGATCCTTGGCTTCTTGGCCGATCTAGATTTCTGAGTGATCAGGCCAATCCGATCATTAATTTTGAGTGATCTTTCTGGGTGTCTGAAGTGATCAGACATATTTCTCTAAAATTTGATCATGAGTTTTTAGGTGACCGTGTCGTGCTGATCACCTATTTTCAGGTGATCGGACCGTGTCGATCATACTTTTTTGAGACGATCGGTCCGATCCCGTGCGATCGATCAAATGAACACGGATTGATCCAACGAGTTGTTTAGGCTATTTTTGAGTGATCGAACGATTCCTCGAGGCTATCGATCCAAAGTGAGTCATTTTCTGATTCCCAAGCGAACACCGATTCTGACGCTTAGCCCAAGTTTATTCGAATCCGCGCTTAGGTCATGAGCGATTTAGATGTCCAAGTCCAAAGAGTTATTACTTTGTTAAAAGGCTGGTTAACAATAATAATGCGATTTCCTTTTGATTTTTGAAGAATAATAATGTGGCTTCTGGAAAAAAGTTTGCTAATAAAAATAATTATATGTAATGCGAGAATGAAAAGGATTTGATTTGATAACTGGACGAAGATTTGAATTGATATGTTAATCAATCTATTATAAATAAATAATAAGACAACTAGTCAGAATAAAAAACATTTTGTAAAATGAAATGATATTTTTCAAGATACCGAACAAGATTTTTAACATGAATTTTAATGCTCCTTGTTTGGTATAATTTAATATATCTAAGTAGAAATAAATAAACCATTATTATTGTACTAACGAGCGTAACGACACACGTTTCTCACATGATGATAACACGCGCTTTACGTGTGAATTATTTTTCTACAAAGTATGTGCTGTTAATTGATATTTTTTATAGATCATGTTTTTACGTAATATTAATATTTGATAGTATTTGTACGTGAATGTTTTTTTACTTTGTAAAATAACCTTTTTTGTGGATTCTATTTTCAAATGATATCGAGATTTGAAAATATTTATAAAAGAATATTTTGAATTGTAGATGGACGTTTCAGGTATTGATTTTAATTTTATGAATGGTTTGTTTGTTAAGTTTTATTTTTAGTAATATTAGATTCAGTAACATTTGCAAAAGAAAGTTATGAAATTAATAAATAATAATTATTTGCTAGATCATTTTTAAGCGAAATTAACGTTTGTAGAGATTTATTTATGTTTAAGCGATCTTAAGATTTGATCATGTATTACAAGGAGAATTTTGAGTTTGTAAAAAAAGTTATATCTAAATTTTAAGCGATCCTAAGATAAAATGACATTTTCGGTGGTTTACATTCATATTAAAAAAATGTAACACCAAACATATTGCAACTATTAATAAAGAAAGATTTGCACTAAGATTAGGAATGTACAATCTAAATCATTTTTTTTATAAGAATTATGGCACACACTCTGCGCATGACGATGCTTAGCATGTGAATTACTTTCATATTGATATATTTAGCACATTAAAAAAATGATTTGTAGAAATATTTTATCATATTTTTACGTTGAAACTACTTGTTGTTAGTTTAAATTTTATTTTTATTATTAATTAAATAATATCTTAGTTGTTAGATCATGTTTTTTTAGTGATATTAGGATTTGATAGCATGTGTAAATGGATGTTTTGAATTCGTAAAATAACTTTATTAATTATCTTCGATATTTTAAGTGATATTAAGATTTAATAATATTTGCAGACATACTTCTTGAATTTGTAAAAGAAATTTAAATGTTAGATCATATTTCGAAATGATATCAAGATTTGATATTTTGATGTTTTGGATCGTTCACGCTAACAAAAAAACGTCATAAAAAATATTACAACATTCTTATAAAATTTAATTTTTTATGTAGCTTGGATGATAATAGATCAAAAGATATTAAGAAGAATTTTTTATTTTTTTAATGTTCGATCATAGTTTTTAATTTTGAACTTGCAACATTACCTACATTTGAAATTTCCATTCGAAAATATATGTGAAATATTTGTTTTCCTATAAAATCTGAACTTTAGGCTATTTATATATAAAAAGATAATTTTGGAACTTCGTAGCCAGATTAAAAAGTTAATCCATATATTAATAAAGATCATCATACACAAAATTATAAAATTTTAACTAGTCTTGTAGAAGTCTATTAGTATTTAGTATGTATGTTGTGGTATGGTGAGCAATGTAGAAGTCTATTAGTATTTAGTATGTATGTTGTGGTATGGTGAGCAATGTAGAAGTCTATAAAACACCGAGGGTTAAAACAAACAGGGCAATGTTTCATTTTATTTTTTTACAGAGCCACTGACTTTCCAAAAACACCCTTTTAATCGAAATAAAACCATGGAATGAGCAAAGGGGAGAAAAGAGAAATTACAGAACTTCGTCTTCTCCTCCAAATATCAAGACACGAAAAAATAAAAGGAAAGAAACGAAAATTGAAAGGAATTCATAGCGAGAGAGAAACTAAAAAACAGTAGATTTCTAGAAAGATAAAGCTTCGAATCTCAATTGGGCATCTTCATACTCAATCCGTTTCAGCCTCAACGAAACCCTAAGGCTTGTCGAATCCGAAACCCTAATCCTAAATACAGCCAATATAGGTTTATGTTCCAGCATGAGCGTCGAGACGTACTAATTGTCGAGTCTCCCTTTCATGGGCGGAGCCGGAGTTACGGTTACTCTTCTGCCTTCACAGCAGCACGTGATAATTATGAAAAATATGGAAGTAAATTGCGAAAAAACTGGGATCTTCGATGATAAAATCAGAGATAAAAGGAAGAGGAGTGATTTGGAGAAGCACGAGAGACAGAATTGTGATTTGGAGCTGGGTGAGTTTGTTCCTGAAAACAGTGATACTATTACCACGAACAATTATGATACCAAGTGGAGAAGGGCAAAGAAATGGGAACTTAATCATTCAAACTCCAACAACTGGGGAAAATTGGAATATGAAAGGAAGAGAAATGACAGGTGCTTCAAGAAAAGAGATGAGAAATTTGAAGAAGGGGATAAGAGCATATGTAGAAGTAAGACAGCTGAGCTGGAGAAAGGTGAATTTCCACGTAAAAATATAAATTCGCAGAA
Source organism: Allium sativum (assembly GCA_030737875.1). NCBI lineage: Eukaryota > Viridiplantae > Streptophyta > Magnoliopsida > Asparagales > Amaryllidaceae > Allium > Allium sativum. The sequence continues at coordinate 388,140,109 of CM060920.1, read as the reverse complement.
GAATTCATCATCTGCAGATTATGAAGAAGAGCTGGGAGAGTTTAAGTATGAGAATAATAATGGAAAGGCTAATTGGAAGAATAAGTATTCTGACAATGTAGAACCAAAGAATCGAGTTAATTATGCTGAAAGGTCACATAGTTGTGCTCACTCATCATTGAAAGCTAGTTCCTGGAATAAATTTAGTCATCCGTTTAGGCATAATGGGCTACATTCTCGATCATCATATGAAAAACAAAAGTTTTGTGATTCGAGGAACCACAGTCCCGATAAGCACTCAGTGGAAAAAAGCAGACATTTTGGTTACAGGGATCGAAGTCCAGACCATTTTGAAAGGTCTTCAGTGGATAGGGGTCACCATCATGATCATAGGGATCGTAGCCCTGAGAAATCTCCTGTGGATAGGAACTGCCATTATGATACGAAAGACCGTAGCCCACATTATGATACGAAAGACCGTAGCCCACATTATGATAGATCACCGTTCGATAGAGGGCGCCATTACAATCCTCAGGATCACAGTCCAGCTTGCTCTGAAAGGTCTCCTATAGACCAATCTCGCCATTTCGATACGAGAGACCATAGCCCTGCATATTCTGATAGATCCCCCACACATAGAAGTTATCACTATGATACGAGGGATCGAAGTCCTGCTTATTCTGAGAGGTCTCGAATAAATAAAGCAAGTCATCGTGATTCTAGGGATCGGAGTCCAATGCATTATGAAAGATCTCCAGTGGAAAGAAGTCGACATTATGATTCTAGAAATCGAAGTCCTGTTTTTTCTGAAAGGTCATTTATGTCTAGAGGCCGAAATTATGATTATAAGTACAGGGATCGCAGTCCATTTGATAGGTCACGCCATTTTGATAGTAAGGAACGAGAAGATCATAGAAGAATCCCAGCCATTCATCGTGACAAGAATAAAAAGAGCGTCAGCAATGAGAAGCAGCATCTTGGCATCAGTAGTAAGTATGGGGAGTTACAAAAGAAAGGTTCTACCAAGAATGGTTTGCTTAAACTACCAAATTCTACTTTAAGCATATCCACCACTGGTAGTATCGAGGGGAGTGGTTCTACTGATATCAAGTCTAACAAACCAAGTAAAAATTTGCTCGAGCTTAAGGAACTGCCACCACTACCACCATCTTCTCCTCCACCACCTCCCCCTGAAGTGCCACCTCCTCCCTCATCGCCACATCTAGGAAGCAACAATAATGGTATAGTTGATAACATGGCATCAATGGAAGAAGATATGGATATATGTGATACCCCACCTCATGATCCTGTACAAGTTGACACCAAGCCTGGTAAATGGCATTATCTGGATTATATGGGATATGAGCAAGGCCCATCAAAGTTGGATAACCTAAAAAAATTGGTGCAGGAAGGATATTTACTTTCGGATCATATGGTGAAACATTCTGACAGTGATACCTGGTTAACTGTTGAGAATGCTGCTTCACCTTTAGTGCAGCTGGGTAGCATGCCAAGTACTTCAGCTGACATGGCGAGTCCTTCCGAAGCACAAGAAAGTACATTGAATGATGATAGAGCTGTACATGTAGAATTACAGTCTGATCTAGTGGATGAAGATTTGGCAAAAAGTATTGAAAGCGTTGCGGAATCCGTTGAAGAACTGAATATTGATAAGAGGGTTGATGCTTTGTTGGATGGTTATAATTTGGTAACTGGGAAAGAGCTGGAAGTTCTTGGAGGTAATTTTTTCGTAAATGTCTTTTTCTTCCATTTTTTTTTAAAAAAACATTTTAACAGTTTTTTGTTGTAATAAAAGAAACTCTCATAATTTTTTTTCTCACTCCTCTAAATATGTCTCATGTTTTATTTTATTTTTAGGGCAATGTTAAAGGGACTTTGGTTTTGGATATGAGTGGGTCATTTTTTCATTTTTGGAAAGGTTGATTCTATTTAGACTCAGCAAAATGCTGAGTTCCCCCCACTTAAACCAAAATTTTTAATGACGAAATTACCCTTTTTCTTTTTTTGCTTTGAACTTCTGTATTTTTTCTTCTTCATAACTTCATGTTTCCTCGCAGTGCCACTGCGAGGTCCATTCAGGTACCACGCAGTGGCACTGCATGGTACTGTGAAGTCACCTCGCACTGTGCGAGGTGACTTCATAGTACCACTGTGTGATACCCCTGAATGGACCTCGCAGTGGTACTGCGAGGGTGGCTGTTTTTGTCTTTTTTTCAAAAAGAAGTGGGGCAACTCAGTAAAACAGCGGGTGTTTTTGAATTTTTAAAATTTTTGGGGGTGACTCAGCATTTCGCCGAGTCTAAATAGAATTAGCCTTTTGGAAAATTACCAAGGGTGTGTAAAAAAAGTTTGCCCTCTCTTAGCTAAAAACAAATAAATGTAACTGCCATTTATATTTTAGCGACTCCCTGCCGAATTTTGGTTTATTTTTCGATCAAATCCTACTGAAATTGATATTCGGTGAATGATCATCGTTTTTTGTTTCAGTTTCTGATGGGGTACCGATGAATTTTACTTCTAACACCTTTCATTCCTAATTTTGTTGATTATTTCACAGAAGCCCTAAATTCAAAGTTTGAGCATGCAGATTGGGAGAAATGGGACATGACTGATGGTATTATTGTTTACTCCAGATTCTACTTCTAATACTTACATGCTTGCATTAGAGTTCAGTGTCCAAACTCAGTTTACATTATTTTTTGAGTAGATCTACTTTATAATATTCACTGCACGGATTGCAAGTCAATAAATTGTTGGCAATATGATTTGTCAATACTTAATACTAGATTAAGTTGATATCGCTGTAAAATAGGCAAGATATTTCTGATAATGGCAAGGTAATTTTATAGTAGCGTGAAAAATGTAGTATTTGGTTTCTTAGGAACAAGGAAATCAAGTACATTTATGGAGTTGAGTCAGTAGTTTCTGATATTTACCAAACTATGAAAGCAATTAACACAACCATGTGTAGGGCAACATTATTCATATATGCTTACATATTTATGTATGCATGACGGTCTGTGTTAACTATACTGTTAATTTAATGAACATGCAGGATTTTCCAGATTTCGAGCTCATAAGGTAGGTCTAAACAGGGATGGATTTGATGCAAACGTGCATGGATTTGAGACTGAAAATCGAACCGCTTCGTATTTGGAAGAAACTGCAAATGCGAACAACATAGCAGCTGATTGGTCTTCCGTCAAGTGGTCGTGCATGGGTGGGGATTGGATAAGAATTGATGAAAGTAACCATGATAGATCATTAAAGAAAAAAACTGTTTTAAATCATGGATACCCTCTTTGCCAAATGCCCAAATGTGATAATGAAGATCCACGCCGGCACAAAAGGGAGGAGCTATATAATCAAGCAGCCATTAGAAAGCTTGAATTGCCATCTTGGGCATTTTCCGTGTCAGAAGAAAATAGTGAAAATAGTTCTGAAATTTTACAATTGAAGCCTGCAATTCCAAGAGGAGGAACTATAATGCCTGTTGTTCGAATTAATGCATGCGTCGTTAGAGATTATGGTTCCGACGCTTATCCAAAATCGAAACATGATAGGCATTTTCATAGGAGTTCTAGATCACATGGTGATAGGGGCTACAGCGTTGAAGGTTGCTCGCATCCAAGAATCCCTTCACAGACAGATTCACATAATTTGCACAAGTTAAGAACTGTACTTAGCATACCAAGAGATCACGTTTGTACAATGGATGAGTTGTCAATAGATATAGGCGACTGGTATTATATCGACGGTACTGGAAACGAGCATGGCCCATATTCTTATCAGGAGTTGCAAGAAATGGCTTTAAAAGGAATTATCATGGAAAATAGCAGCATTTTTCGGAAAATTGATAATGCATGGCTTCCTATTACACTTTCTAAAGAGGAAGCCGCAGGTCCGTCTAGTAGTTCTAATTCTTTTCACGAATCTCATCCACAGTTTATTGGTTACACCCGTGGTAAGTTGTATGAACTTGTAATGAAATCGTTCAAAAATCGTGAGTTTGCTGCTGCTATAAATGAGATATTGGATCCGTGGATCAGCGAAAAGCTTGCAAAGAAAGAATCAGATAGACATTATCCTAATTCATCCATAACTAAATCAGGAGACAAGCTGTGGAAGTCAGGTGCAATCATCTATAAGTTTATGCAATTTTTATTTTCGACAAATTTGTGCATATGGAATAGTTATTACTAAAATTATATCCATCCATGTGAATAATAATACATAATATCAGTAGGGCAAACGCCTAATTTCTTATAAATGTAATTGTTCTTCCGGGTGCAAAGTGTAATAAGTAAAGCCTTGTATTTCTAAGAAGCGCCCGTTTATTATATTTTATATAGCTGTTATTTGAACCACGCTGTCAGGTATAATTTTGTACGGCGTGTCTTGCTTCCTTTTCATACTTAGAGCCAGATGCTCGTCCGATTTATTGGCAGTTTATTGCGTATGTCAGATCGGGCAGTTTGTTGTCTAACTTCGTCCGGTCCCATACGTTGACTATTGTTTGGTCTGATGAAGTAACCAAACGAGCATGAACTACAGTCCTTGTTCGGTCATAAATTCGACCCGAACTCAGATGTATGCATGACCGATTGAACGTGCTCGTGAACAACATTCTTTTTGGAAGTGGCAGTTATTAATTGAAAGTTTACACTTTATTATTAGCATACATGCGAAAGAGAGATAAATATCTATTCAAATGTTATTTCCTTCTCCAGAAAATAAATGTCTATTTTCTTTATTGATTCTCTCAATTCAGTATCACACCTGCCTAAATCTTGCTTAACCTTCAAGTGAGTTTTTTTGTTATTATTTTGTTGTATCGTGTCTATATTTTTGAGTTTATGCTTATTTTTAGTAACTTAAAGTCACGTAAAGATCTTGAACGCAATTTCTTGTTTTGGTGTGTTGTTTCAGACTTTTTATCTTTAGTGTTCCTTAACAGATTTTTGGCTCGGGGACTAGGTTGTGTTTTCGTTGTGACCTACGCTCATTCTTAGTCATATGCTGTTTATGCTTACATGATTTTGGTAATTGTAAGTATGATATGCCATTTTGATATCGGCATGTTTCTCATTACCATCTGCTGTAAAATTCTGCATTTTGTAGGTATCCATATGTAATTTCCACCTAGGATTTTATTAGTTAATGTGTTGCTAGTCGGCCTTAATTTGGTGAACTTGTTAACAGCTTAGTATTAATTGGAATGTTTAGATTCAATTTTTTTAATATTTTATTTGAATCACTTTCAATTCTTACTTTTATGTTCTAATTCAATGTACTACTTTTGATGGTTGTTTTCCTTTGTTATGTCAAACGATGATCGCTATATGCTGTTTGTGAACACAGGTTTTGTTGTATGCCTATGAATATTCTTTGTATGATATATTTTATTCTTTGCTAAAATTTTACTTCTGTCTTAATGTAGATGCCGAATATTTAACTGGAAAAAGACCACGATATATGCATGATGGAAATTTTGAAATGTTAGAAGATCCATTTGTTGACAACTCTTCTTTTGATGATCTCTGCGGTGAAGCAAAATTTATTAATGAGAATACTTCTATTAACGAGCCAAAGAACGAGAACTGGGGTCTCCTTGATGGTCATGTATTAGCCAGAATCCTCCACTTTATTAGGTCTGATGTTAAGTCATTCGTTTCTTCTTCTGCTACTTGCAGACGTTGGAATTTGGCTTCCAAGTTCTATAGAAATTTATGCACGAATGTTGATTTCTCATCTGTTGGCCCTGGCTGTTCAGATTCAATGTTTCGAAATATAATGGTTAGTTCTTTACATAATTTCTTGTCCTTCCTTGTTTGAAAATTCTTCATGCTATGTGCCCTTGAGCTTGGCGAAATATATTTCTTAGCCCGATTGCAATTTTATTCATGTGAGTGTGAACCAAAAACACCTCATTGACCTCATGAATTAAACCTGCATCAACCTATAGGAGTTTCTGTTTTGTTCGCACAGATGTGAACAGAACTGCACCCTTTCTTGCCTATGTTCATTTGATTACTCGAACACTGTGTGTACTGTACATTCTAAATACATGTATGTTGTTCCCAAAGATGGATAAATTCTTATTCTTGCACTACATTCTGTAGGAACCTACTTATTTGTAGTGAATTTACTATTATGCAGTGAAATGCTGCTATCCATTAGTTTTGTTATGCTGAGTTAAATCTTTTAGTTGCAGCTATTTTAGCAACTTAAAGACATTTGATACCTAAGTAACACCTTTTTAATCATTTAATTTAAAGGATTTGGTTCAATTCACATTGCAGTATGGCTATGCGAAGGACAAGTTAACCCAGATAAGTTTAACTGGTTGCTCCAATATTACTGCTTGTGCCCTCGAAGAAATGCTTCATATGTTTCCTTCCATATCTTTGATTGACATCCGAGGATGCAATCAGTTCTACGATTTAATACCGAAGTACCATGAAATAAAGTGGATAAAAAGCTGCACATTTTCAAATTCAAGAAGCCTAGAATATATTGCTAGCGGCGAAGATTCCTCCATTCATCCATTTAGGCAGGGCGTTTACAAACGTGCTAAACTATTTGATTCTCGGAAATCATCAGAAGTTATGTCAAGAGATGCACAGAGGAGGCGGTGGTTGCATAGGAAATCAGAGAACGGGTACAGAAAAATGAAAGAATTTATCACAGTTAGTCTGAAGAACATAATGAAGGAGAACACTTGTGAATATTTCACACGTAAAGTAAGATTTTCAATATAAATTTGTTTATTCATATAAAACTAAATCAATTTTCTTCAGGTTCTACTACGATCTTAACAATCATCTTATTATGTTCTAATTTTACAGGTTGCTCAAATTGAAGATAAGATGAGAAATGGCTATTACATTCGTCATGGCGTGAACTATGTCAAGGACGATATTAACCGAATGTGCCGAGATGCAATTAAGTAAGAACATTTTTGCATGCTTATTTAATGACATTTGACTAAAATTCAGATGTAATGCACTTACTGAAGCTATTCATTCTTGAGTATTTCACGTTTCTACAAACTTAAAGGTCCTTTTTTTTAACTCTGTTTGTTTTTGGTACTCCAGGTTGAAAAATCGTGGTAGTTTTAAAGAGATGAAGCGCTCAGTAAAGTTATTCATGAATTTAGCTAGAAATCTGGAAGGGAATCCTACTAATGATTCTGATGAACCACTGAAAACAAAAGATAGTTCAGAAACACACAGCAACAAAAAGAAGTTGGGCAAAGCTGTGGATAAGAAAGGCATAAAATCGAACGGTCACACCGACGTATTTGACCCTGAAATCAAGAGAAGCCTATCCAAACCTAAAAAGCGAGACATGGAATCTAGTAGCGAATCCTCTGACGATCATGACCATGATTTCTGGGATGGTGATGACAAAACTGATGGCGAGACTACTGAATCAGACAGAGAAAGTGACTTGGATATTAGATCAAGAGATAGTAAAGGAAACACGTATTCCGTTATGGACGATTCTTTTGATTCTATTAGTGATGATCGTGAATGGGGTGCTCGAATGACTAAAGCAAGTCTTGTTCCTCCTGTTACTCGTAAATATGAAGTGATTGAAAGTTATCTTCCTATTGCGGATGAAGAAGAAGTGAAAAAGAAAATGAGAGTTGCTTTACCTGATGATTATTATGAGAAATTGCAAGCACAGAAGAGTGGAGTGGAAGAATCAGATATGGAAATCCCTGAGGTGAAGGAGTACAAAAGCAGAAAATTACTTGGAGAAGAAGTTTTGGAACAGGAAGTGTATGGAATAGACCCTTATACACACAATCTTCTTCTTGATTCCATGCCCAAGGAATTAGATTGGCAAATAGCGAGCAAACATAAGTTCATTGAAGAGGTATAATGAATAACTCATGTTTGCACGAAGCAACTCTAATTGCAGTTAACTGTGTATATTTACTAAAAATTGCATTGTTATCAACAAATTCTCTACTTGTAAAGGCAGTATGAGTAATATATGATGCTCCCGTGGTACATGTAAAGGGCCTTGATACAATTTTTAATGACTTATTTTTTCTTGCTTGACATATAACAATTCTGTCTCAGGTCCTTCTGCGCACTTTGAATAAGCAAGTTAGACATTTCACTGGCACTGGAAACACTCCTATGGTTTATCATCTGCGGCCTGTGGTTGAAGAAATTTACAAGAATGCCGAGATGGATGGTGACAGACGGACTATGAAATTGTGTCAGGCTATTATAAAAGCTATGCAAAGCCGACCTGATGATAACTATGTTGCTTATAGAAAGGTTTACCATCGCTTCAAATCTAATTTCAGTTTTGGGTTATATCTTCATTTTTCATACTTGATTTTACGTTGTCTCAGGGTCTTGGAGTTGTTTGTAACAGAGAAGATGGCTTTGACTTAGATGATTTTGTTGTTGAGTTTTTGGGAGAGGTAAGTTATAACCTTTTTGTTACGTATGACATGACAGCGGTCTTGTATAGCTACTTTAATATAGCAATTCATGCACGTCACAGCTCACAGCAGCTATGTGGAGTCTTTATAAACGCTTAAACAAAGATCAGTGATATCAAATCAGAACCAGGGTATATTTATAGTCATGGTCCATATAATGTCCAGTAACTGGACATTAAAATGGTTATGTTGATACATTGCTGACATTTCAATTGCTCTACAAATTTTCTTTTCAATTCAACTTCATATAATTTTCATTGCATTGTCCATTTGTTCATTTCATACTTATAGACATACTTAGTTGTATTATTTATGACTTCCAGACGCTTGACACTCTTTTTTATCATGTACAATTTCAGGTTTATCCAGCATGGAAATGGTTCGAAAAGCAGGATGGAATCAGATCTATGCAGAAAAACAAAGAAGAACCAGCACCTGAATTTTACAATATTTATCTCGAGAGACCAAAAGTAAGCATCAATGTCTTTATGTTAGTCGAGCAATTAAGTAGTTGTAATAATTATATCATGCGTTGACCGATAATAATTATCTTTTGTTGTGTAAAAGGGTGATCGAGATGGATATGATTTGGTGGTTGTTGATGCTATGCACAAAGCAAACTATGCAAGTAGAATCTGTCACTCTTGTAGACCAAATTGCGAAGCAAAGTAAGATGATTTTTGTGTCATCTATTGCTTGTATTCATATTGAAAGTTAATTTTTCCTTCAATAAGTTCCACAGCCATTCTGGTTGACTGCCTTGAGCGAAAGATAGCATTAACACCTATTCTACAAATTTAAACAGATTTAAGGACGTTTTTGCATTTGGGTGATGATGCAAACTATGTCTTTACTAAATCATATGCTTATAAATGAAATCATTTTTCTGTATGTGGGTTTATTAGCTTCAAGTTTAGTTGATGCATTGACCTTCTCCATCATTATATGTGGTTACTGGGAAACTCTTTTGACATCTTTCTCCAGTTATGATATATTATATTATATTAATACCTGCACTTTGTTTAATAATCTTGTTTCACTTGTTTTTATAGTTGCGTTTGACTAATTGAATAGTGAATAAGGTTTGCGTTTGACTAGTTGCATATAGTAAATAGGGCTATTTTTTGTCAATAATTTGTAGTTTTGCCATAGTAGTCTGTAGCTTTATAATAAACAGAGAATCAAAAACAATTATGCCTATCTTAACTTTTCCTATGAGAAAAAAATGGAACTCAAAGGTCAACTTTTATGAATTTGTTGGACCTTATGATGTTTTCTGTTGCATATAAGATAGATAGGGCTGTCAATTTCCTACACGAACCGAAACCCGATCCGAAACCCACATGGGAATTAGCAAGTTAAGATGACCCATTTAGTTGGCGGGTCATTTTAGGGTCAACCCGAATTCGACCCGTTTATAAACGGGTGGAGTTAGGGTTGACCCGCTAACCCGATTTTGACCTGCCAAACCTGATCATATGTTGTAACGCTTTCATACGGTTAGTCTTTGATGTATTTTGTTAGTGTTAGTTTTTTATGCATGCAGTAATGATTATGCTCATATATTCTTGTGTAAGCTGTTATATTTTACTAATTTATTCTTGTATGCTGTTAATTATATTTTACTTATAACAACTGTATCTCTTCCACACTGTTAGTCTTTTATGTATGTGGTATGCTCATATATTCTTATGTATGAAGAATAATTTTTGGATATGGTGATTTCATGCTTTATGTATGTGCTGCGTGTTGGTGATTTTGTGCCTGTTGGTGATTTTGTAATTTGCTGCCTGTTGGTGATTTGATTCTTTTGCTATTTATATTAGTGAGCAGTATTTGCCAATGGGTCAAACGTAAACCCGACCCGTTTAGTTAAACAGGTTACACAGGTCGGGTAAACCCGTTTATAAACGGGTCGGATTAGGGTTGGGAAAAAAATTACCCGTTTAATAAGCAGGTTGACCCGATCTGTTTATAAATCAACCCGACTTTACCCGACCCATTGGCAGTCCTAATTAGATAGATAGTGGTGGAGTACTATTTTGTTCACTCAGCGAGCAAAATTCTAGTTCTTACTGCCAATACATTGTTGTTCACCCCCCCCCCCCCCCCAAAAAAAAGAAAAAACCCCAAACCCCGCATGTCAATCAACAAAAAACAACCTATTGCTCACGTTATGAACAAAATTTCACCTATAGTGCTGTAGTTTTATTTAAAAAAATATAAGAGTGGACTCATCTTGAGTTCCCTAATAGTCATTACTGGGCTTCATATGCATTTCTTATTTATTTATAACCATATTTATGTATTTCAGAGTAACAGCCGTTGATGGTCAATATCAGATCGGAATTTATACCGTACGCCCCATTGGTTACGGAGAAGAAATTACTTTCGATTATAACTCAGTTACAGAGGTGAGATGTATACATAATTTCAGTTTGACTTAAATTCGTTAAACCAATATGATACCTTATATTTTGTTCGTGTTTTGATGCCTACAGAGTAAGGAAGAGTACGAAGCATCAGTTTGTTTGTGTGGGAATCATATTTGCCGAGGGAGCTATTTAAATTTGACTGGGGAAGATGCTTTTCATAAGGTGAAATATTCTTTTGGTTTAGAGGAAAATCCAAGTTCCATAAATGTGATGGAACCACTTCATACTGCCTATAAATTCAGTTTACAAACCCCTTATTTAACACAACTTAGGACTAGATGTCTTTCCTTTACGTAACTTGTTTTGGTAAATGTTATTCTGGCCATTAAATCAATATAATACCAAATACACAGAAAATATGGGATTTAGTTCTCGTTTACTCATGTTTCAGATAATTGCAGATTCATCGGTTTTTGCATTGTTAAAACTCTGATTAATGGGCCAAATACACTAAATTCTATAAAAACCTTATTTAGAGTAGTGAAAATATTACAAATGATTTGCCTGGGTACCCTAGTTGGTTAAAGCACTAAGATTAGAAATGAGATTTGTAAAGTTCTAACGACATAAATCTTCTCGGATTATTTGAATGTGTATTAGGAGCATTCACATATGATTTACGATCAATGCTTGGTTTCAAGTGTTTTAAAAAAAAGTATGGGAATTTTTTTCCCAAAAGCGTGGCAGTTATCTATATCTTAGCAATTTTTTTTCTAATACCCAAAGAATCCAAGCTTTGCTTATAAACTTGAGTCATCTTAGTAATATGATGTCACCTGTAGTTGTAATAACTTATCTCGTACATTAACTTCAACTATTTTGAATGCCAACGATGTTAAGGTGGTTCACATTTTTTCTACATGCTTACTCTTAATATTTCTACGATGACATGTTGTACTAGGTACTGGAAGAGTCACATGGATTGTTAGATAGACACAAGCTAATGGTTGATGCTTGTGAATCCAACTATGTGTTAGAGGAAGACTATATCGAGTTGGGAAAGGCTGGTCTTGGCACGTGTTTACTTTCTGGTTTGCCAGATTGGCTTATTGCTTATTCTGCTCATTTGGTAATTGTTCTATGCTTCTTATTGCCTCATAGTTTTTACTTCACATTTTGAACTTGTTTGAGCCTATGCAGGGAAGTAATCCTATATAGGGTAAGATACGTCAGTTATGCCCAATCTTTCATGTTAACCAGCAAAATTATGAAACTTTAGTTACCGAATACAGAGAAAATATTGTTGAGCTCTTTAGTTACAAAACCAGTTATCACTGTGGAAATTATCCATCTGCTCCTTAAATTTTTTTTTTTGATACTTGCGTTAATTGATATACTCTTACCTGAGAACCTTTTCAAATTATCTTTTCATTAATTTCTTTAGAAATTTACTTGGTTGATGAAGGTTATAGTGGGTAACACAAAATTCTTGTTATTGCCGTCAACGGTTTTCAACTTTTGTATATGTGCTAGCGCTTCCATTGGTCCTAAGAGCTGTCAGTGGGTACTCGAAAAATCTGAAATTCATCTGTATTTGTATCCGAAAGCGGATAAATATCAGATATCCAGAAAAATGGATGTAGATGCGGATACGAAGACTTCCGCATCTAAAAATTACCCGTCCACCTTTTTCAACATTATTCATTGGATTTTGTGTATTTTAATACAATAAAAGATAATTATTTATTGTTATGTCAAGTATGAAGTTTATATTATACACATTAAATGCATGTTTATTGCTCAAAACTTTTATTATCATCATATTTGTTTAACTATAACACGTTAGTAATCGAATGGGATTGAAAAAGTTTATATCAAACTAAAAAATTTCTTTTATTTTTCTTGATTTATTGATTGTTAGCGGATAAGATAATTATCCAATTTCCGTTCGTATTCACGGATGCGGATATCCGATATCCGAAAATGATTTCAGATGATGATATGGCCATATTCTTATCCGAAAGCATCCATTGGCAGACCTAGTCTATATTTGTAACATTACTTGTATATCTTTTCAACTATCATTGTCACAGCTCACCTACTGTATTTTCATTTATTTATTGTCTGATTTTATAAGAATTTCCGATGGTGATATATGAAACCGTATTTTATTTTGCTACATATCAACTCCTTCAACCATTCTATTTCATATTGTGCTGTTTGTGCTTATGCACGCTAATGTTAAAATGAAGGTGAGATTCATAAACCTTGAAAGAACAAAGCTTCCTGAAGTGATTTTAAAGCATAATATGGAAGAGAAGAGGAAATTCTTTGCAGATATTAATCTTGAGGACGAGAAAAGTGATGCTGAAGTTCAGGTAGTCATCAATACTAATTGTTGACAACTTCAAAGCTGCCGGTGTGAAAGAAAATCCTGCTAACTAAATCATGTCTTTTAATGTCCCAGGCTGAAGGTGTGTACAATTCCAGGCTCCAGAATATGGCACTTACTCTTGACAAGGTGATAACTTGGTTGCGAAACATTTGATCTGTCAGCTTGTCTTAGTTTAGCACATTGTACCATCTGTGTTATGACATCTGTTTCTTCCCACATGTCAAGGCAATCGTAGATGATATATAAACCATAATTAACTGATAAATGTTCAAATTAAATATTTGTAGTGGTCAGATATTATACATTTGTCACATTATCTTCACAATATTTTTCTTACCTATATTTGTAGCAGGCTGTTTGTAAGATTGACTTATCAATTTGATAGTATCATTGTGGCATAATACATTCTTAGCTTCCATGATAACTACCAAGCTACATTTATAAACACCACATTCCTTTTTTATTAGTATTAAAGAAATATGTGTTAGAAAATTATGTGCAATATGCTAAAATAATATAATTATGGTAGAAACTTAATCTAAAATTTATTTTGAGTTTGAATGACATGAATAGCGAACATGTTTCTAACCTAAAAATAAACTGAAAAGCAGATAATCGTTACAAGCCAGCTGATATGCGCACGTGTGTATGTATATATCATCACATATTGGACCTCACATGGTTATATTTTCTGAAATTTTAGTTGAATAGTCGGTCATCAATTTAATTTACGATTTATCGATGATCAATAATACATCTGTGGGGTGATGTTCGACCGACTTTTGATGCAGATAGCAGTGGAAATAATCAAATCTCAACGTTTTGTTATATTTGTAGCAGGCTGTTTGTAAGATTGACTTATCAATTTGATAGTATCATTGTGGCATAATACATTCTTAGCTTCGTTGATAACTATCAAGCTACATTTATAAACACCACATTCCTTTTTTATTAGTATTAAAGAAATATGTGTTAGAAAATTATGTGCAATATGCTAAAATAATATAATTATGCCAGCTGATATGCGCACGTGTGTGTGTGTGTGTACATCATCACATATTGGACCTCACATAGTTATATTTTCTGAAATTTTAGTTAAAATGTCGGTCAGCAATTTAATTTACGATTTATTGATGATCAATAATACATCTGTGGGGTGATGTTAAACCAACTTTTGATGCAGGTATCAATGGAAATAATCAAATTTCAACGTTTTGTTATTACATATAAAAACATTAACATCTTATATTTCAACAAAACTTTAGTGTATATATGTGAAATTATTATTATATTGTATATATTTTCTCAATTCAAAACATTCTGTAAGCAACATTATATTCCCTGCTTGTATTCTTGTTTCCATTATAAATTGGTAATTAGCTGCACCACCTTAATTTTGTAGGTCATGTTCTACCCTTCCGTCTCACGTATGTGCTACAAATCCTAGAATTTAAAAACTAACAATAAAGAATCTACAAGTGAACCAAAAATTTCAATTTTGGTGATAATTGTAGCTCGATGGAAGGAGTCGAATTAGTGCAAAAGCTTGGCTGAAATCTCGGCTCTAGGGATTGAAATTAGCTTTTATATAGGAGATCGGAAGATGCGAAGCTGGTTCTTGTAGATGCCGATTTTGATGCAGAGTAGATCAATGTTTGTGACTGAGCAACGGCGGAGTCCATTCAAAGTTGATGTTAGGGTCAATGATGCATGGTTTGCAGTACAAATAATATCATTTTAAATAAACTGTTTGTCGGGATATTAATATTTTTCCAGAATTACTGCGTATTTTAATATGTTGCACAACAATAGGTCTCTACTGTAAATAAAGAAAATTCAATGAATATGATTTCAACAGTGTCCTTTTGAAGTTCTAACAATACCCCCATCCATCAACGTAATCTCTCCACAACCTGCACCACCATCCCCTTCTCGATTATCCATCAACATAATTTTATTATTAATGTACCGCCGACACCATCTACAAAACAACTTGAAATAGAATTGTTGCACCTTCCAAAATTTTCACGTTCACAACATGCATCCGTCCATTCTTCTTTTTTTCCATCCATTCACCTTTTTATTAGATAAAAAGTAAATATATCTAGCTATTACATGCACATACGTGTGGTTTAAACTAGTGTTGATAATGTAAATAAATCGCAGAACGATTGCACTAAAATTAGTGGTAGTAAAAATATAGAAGAAATATTTACGAAATCAAATTTAACATCAATTTCGGTTGTCATTTTATAAATATACTGAGGGATTTGATTTAAATGTTTTTCTTTACAAGAGAATGGCATGTACAGCTAGTTTTTTTTTTTTTTTTTTTTTTTTTTTTTTTTTTTTTGAAGTGAGTCTCGATAAATGTTAAATCAAATTAGATAATATATGGCCATGAATCCATAGTTTTAAATGATCTGAGGTTTATTATAGGCTAGTCAATCCATTTTTCTCCTCCACTTTGGAGCTATTGAAATACTATAGTAGTGATTAATTTGATTGGGGTGTTTTACCTTAACTAAATTCGGTTTCTCCATTTCTGAGTTCATGATATACAATTTATTGCAGGGTCTAACATAAAGATATACAAAGATATATATACATTTTTTTTAATAAAAAAATTGAGTTGTATTTGTTATACCGCAAAATCGTTAGGTAAAATAAAAGATATAAATCTTTTGGGTCTCTGAACGGCTTCCGAACGTCGTTTTCGGGAACAGAATTGAGTTATGGTGATTTTCTTCTGTTACAGACGTAGATCGTTAGAAGAGCTTCAAGTTGATAGGTTATGGGTTCTTAACTCCAAACGAGGTGAAACTTATGGCCGCACCGGTTGCAAAAGAACTAGGTCAGCCAATTGAATTAAAGAACCTATTGAATTTAACCTTTGCGAGCCAGTTGGAAGGACCTATGAGTTGGTCGAAGGAAAACGTTGTGGAGCGCTTGAAATACAATTTTAGAAAAAATGTTCGAACATGGAGTGTAGGAGGATGGTCGAAAATTGCCATAAGGTGCTCAAGCATATGACTTGGGGATGAGTGGAAGGTCCGAACCCTCAAGGATTGATCGAAACTCAACCTTGCTTCCAAATAGGATTCGATCAAGAAGAATGTGATCCAACTTTGACACCGTAGAGTTGAAATACTACTATTTTGTGTTCTTTTGGTTTATTTGGTTATTTACCTTTGAAAAGCTTTGTAAACAAATTCGATAGTGCAAAATCAAATAGATGACATAAAAAAGTGGATGTAGGCATCGATATGAACTGAAGAACCACTATAACCCCCCTCCCACACCATTGTTTTAAAAAACCCGCCTCGATACTCGCCTCAAGGCCCGCCTAAAGGAAATAAGAGATAAAATACCTTGAGGCTTATTCCAAAAGGCTTTTTACCTCTAAAGCTTATGCCTCAACAACTTGAGGCATACAAAGCGCATAAAGCGTACGTCTCGCACACCTCAAATAACTGAGACATATTACTTAAAAACCTTTTAATCTTTAGGTGTAGATATTGAAATAGATAAATGTCATTAAACTTTAATTATTTAATTAAAATAAAAAAGTGAAAATTTAAGAAAATAAAAATTTGTTTTTTTTTTCTTTTCAATTTCAATATCAACACGATCGAGTAAGATTGTGTATGAACTAATGATCATTAGCAATGTAATGAATTTTCTCATTATTATTTAAAGTATTTTTTTCAATAAATTTTGTTAAACCTCAAAATAAATTTTGCAAATTGATTTGAATTGATAGAACTTATCAAAATTGGAGTTTGATGTACTCTTCAAATAGTTTCAAGAAATCAAAATTTGAATCATATGAGTTTCGATTATTTATTTTTAGTCTATAATAAAAATATATACTTGGTAAAAGTTAGATCTTTAATTATTTGTTTTTCATTTTTTGCATTGGTTAATTTAAAGAGTCGGAATATTTTTATTTGTTTTGTGTTTTATTTTTACCCGAAAAGCTTACGCCTCAACGTTTCGAGGCTTATGCCTCGCCTCGTAGAACTGAAAACGCTTCATGTACGCCTTTCGTGTTTTGAAACTTTGCCCCAGACGCACACCTAACCTCCTTTTTAAAAAATAATAATAATACTGCATTTATGTTTTCTATTTGTTGTGATCTTGTTGTCTGAATTTATCTTTATGGTTTGATTTCTGTTTCATATAGTCGCATAGGATATGTTTTCCTGGTAAGTGATAAAATATATTTCTCTTAAAATCTTATATCTTTAGTCATGATTCCGAGGTTAGAGACCTGCATAATCTGCTGCGACATTTGTAATAAAAGGGTCACTAGCAATATATAAAAAAAGGCCTAGCAGTTTATACACACACACACACACACATATATATATATATATATATATGTGTATATATATAAGGAAACCTAACCATGGTTTAAAGAGGATATTTACTTCTTGTGCTATTGTCATATTCCATGCAATCCGCTAACAAACACATCAATATTATCCTGATATCAGGAATTGGCTTATGACACTGACACTACTTACCCTATGAGTACAAAGAATAAACTGCTATTCACATTATTCATGCGTATTATTGACCAAATTTTCTGATGAATTGTGCTGATAATCTGATTAATCTTTGTTTGTGACCAAATTTTCAGATGAATTGTGCTGATAATCCGATTAATCTTTGTTTGTGCACTATACGTCTCAATTTATACGATTTTGATGTGTCATATTCATGGTGAATAGACAAACATTTTATTATTATTCTGAGCTGTTTAATCCTCGAGCAATTGATTGATGAAGGTTGTAGAGTTCATGAAATCATGGTCTGCCTCTAAATAAAGACATACAAAAAACTTTTTGATACTTGAATTCTATGCCAATTCTTTATGTTCCACATTATCAAATCACTATCTCTAGTTCATTATTGCTGTCTCATATTGGTTGAACTTCGTTATTTCCCTAGATTTCATTTGCATGGATTCCTGTTTGATTAAAAATTGATATTTCAGGTGAAGTATGTGATGAGACGTGTATTTGGGGACCCAAAGAATGCCCCTCCTCCATTAGAAAAGCTCAGTGATTCAGAATTAGTTTTTATGTTTTGGAAAGGAGAGGGATCTTTAGTAGATGACCTACTTCACTCAATGTCCCCGCACATGGATACACACATAATGAATGACCTAAAATCTAAAATTCGTGCTCATGATCCATCAGGCTCTGAAAATGTTAATAGAGAGCTCAGAAAATCCTTGCTTTGGTAAGCTTTTCTTGCTCATTGATGCCAGGTTTTAAGTTTTGGTATCCTGAGAAGTATCATACCGTGTAATGCATCCCCTAAGACTTGCATTATATTTTTACATCATCATCCTCCTATTTTTTCTTCTTTTAAGAAAAAAAAAAGTTTAATATTTGGAGGTGGGTTGCTATCTATATATAGAGTAGCTATGGTTTTGTTGGTTGCTCGAATCAAAGCATCATGTAAATTATTCATGCTTTTTTCTTTTGTTTTTCGAATTTAAACCCTTTTTTTATTCAGTCGTTTCATGCTGTGGTGAAAAGAGCAAAATTTTGACTTTGTACAAAATGGACATCTTGAGTTCAGATTTTGATTTGTAAGCTTTAAAATTAGGTGATATGTGGAACATGAATTTTCTTCCAAATTCAGAAGAAGAAAAACTGGATATAATTTAGCAATCATGTACTGCTGTTGGCTTCAGTTAGCTAGATGAGGTAGGAAGGATCATTTGATACAGGAAAAGGAAAAAAGAACTTAAGAAAAATATATTCTAAACGGTATCTTGAAAAACACAAACAACGATAGTCCGTTGTTTTCCCCAAATCATTTCTGCTTTTTGTCGAAATTTATGAAAATTTGTTATATGCTTTTTGGCAGTGCATACCCATAGGCAAACTGATATTGTGAAAACAAGCCCTTTCAAAATTCTGTTTGTTGCCTGATTGTTGCAAAGGAAATTAACATGAAATAATGTTTAGACTAAATCTTATACATCCTCTAAAGCCAACGCTCCCCTAATGGTTGAAAACATATTCAAAAAGGGTCGTTAGATGTTGATTGCTGAGAAATTATGTAGTATGATCTTGAGAGCATGTAAATTTTAAAAGATACTTCGATTATTAATTATTGATAAAACGTTGTTTGATAAATTTCTTCTCTGCATTTTTAAGGTTAAGGGATGAACTTCGGACTCTTCCATGTTCTTCAAAGTGCAGACATGATGCTGCTGCTGATTTGATTCATATTTATGCATATACAAAATGCTTTTATAAAGTCAGGGTAAGTCGCAACTAATATGCATTTACATATTATGCATACATGTATATATGTGTGGGTGTGTTGCTGCTACTGGCAAAAGAAATTGATTGCGTACAATTAACACTGTTTTTAAATCTTGTTTGTATTGATTATCAATTAACTTTGACATACTTACAGGAGTACAAGACAATAACATCTCCCCCAGTTTATATTAGCCCCCTCGACCTAGGCCCTAAATACGCCGATAAAATGGGGTCTGGCTTCAAAGAGTATTGCAAGACATATGGAGAAAATTATTGTCTGGGCCAGCTAATTTATTGGCATAGTCAAACAGATGCAGACCCAGATATTCGATTAGCAAGAGCCAAGCGTGGTTGTGTGTCACTTCCTGATGTTTCTTCATTTTATGTGAACCAGCATAAGGCTGTTCCTGAACTCGTGTATGATTCGAGGACCTTGAGATTCATCATGAATAGAATGGTGAGTTCATCCTTCCATTGTTTTGCAAATGTGTGTGTGCTTTTGAGGGGGGGGGGGGGGGTGGGGTGTATTTTTGATAACAATGCACCCTAAGACATTTCTAGGAGCCTATTTTATATTGGCATAGGTATAATGCTGTTTAGTTTACCATATGTTTTAGATGAATTGATTTATTAGGGCTTCACTCTGTGCTAGATGAAATTGCTTTTGTTGTATATTGTTTTTACGTCTGCCAATGATAGAACTTACATGTGGCACCTGTGAGTGAGAAAATTAGAAAATGTAGAGTGAGCTGTGGTATAGACTAGTTACAAATATAAAGATCATGCACCATACTTTGGGGGGGGGGGGGGGGGGGGGCGCAAGGGAGACAAAAATTGACTTGGGAAGAATATATTAAAAGTAACCAAAATGAAAAAGAGGAATTTCTTTTTGAGGACAAAGCTACCAAAAGTATACAAAGTTTTGAAATTGGTGAGAAAGACAAAAGTTAGGCAAAAGTGGAATTCAGAGGGTCCACTCCCATTTTCACTTTTACCCTACAACTTGTCCTTCTCTCGCTAACTTTGTCCTTCTCCCTATTTTCCACAATAAAAAATACATATGACCCAAGACAAGAATTATGGAAAATGAGAATTTGTGTGGTTGATCCCTACCATTCGGTTTATTGTACAACTACCAAATTTTGTTTTGTAATTTAGCTATAAATTTTATATATCAGTCTTTCCTTCATAGCTGGCGATTCCAATATTATTATTTGTTGAAAGAGCTACTTTTTTCTATAAAAAAAAATATTCCTACAGGAGAAACAACCACAGAGGCCATGGCCGAAGGATAGAATATGGCAATTCAAAAGCAATCAAAAATTCTTTGGGAGTCCAATGCTGGATTCAGTACTAAATAGATCCCCATTAGATAAAGAAATGATGCAATGGCTGAAGACCAGACCGACACTGTACAATGGCATGTGGGATGGCTGATTCCATCACAACAAAAATAATAATCACGATTCTTTGATTTTGGGATCTGATCGCCGACATTCTATAATTTTGATGGATGGAGGGATGGATGGATTCTCATTAGGGCCTCTCGCTGCAGTTTGGTTTGCTCGCAGAGGAGTTCTGATAATTTTTTGTTAGAACAAGCAGTCGCTCGGCCTGTACAGCTTGTGTAACTTGTATTCTAACTAGGTAGAAAAATGGAAGATAGATGATTGATTCTGAAAGGATTCTTCCACTGTTTGGTGGCTTCCTTGTAAAAAGATCTCATGTAGGATAAATCAGAGTGATGATTTTGTACTCACTTTAGTATAATAATGACTCAAGCGGTAATTATTTTTTTCATTATATGTATGTATGATCCCTTATTTTAGCTGTTTAATAAAATAAAGTTGCCTTTATGACACTTTGGGTCTTTAATCTACCTACCTTTTGTGAGTTTTCAGTCTTCTTTTAGTAGTGACATAGAGCAACAAAAAATAATCCTGCAATAATAATAATTGTCAATGCCATTATTATTTTGCTTAATCTAGAAAATCATGATTCTTTTTCATTTTATTTTATTTGGGGCATAAGATCGCTTGAGGTGGCAGTGATTGCACATTTTTGGTGCTCAGCAAACGAGCCATAGCGTCAGGTCATTTTTTGTTTCGTGCTTCGTAGGTCATAGCTTGGCCTGCTGGGGTTCCGCCTTCCGGTACAGTGAAGTCGCATGTGTTAAAAAATGAAAACGTGTGAGAATTAGAAATTTATTGCCATATCAAGACGCAGTGACTTTTGGATGACAGTCTGAAAGCACTGCGCTCAAGAGTATGGTCTACTATAATATTTCAAAGTACAAATTCAGAATTTCAATGAATCACTGTAGCTGGTTATCGATCATAGTTGTAAAAGAAAAAAAAAGATATTCGAGTCTACCTTCATAGAATATAAGAATATTATAAAAATCTTACTTTAAATTAGGTGCACATTTTCAAGCACGAATGTCATGAAATTTCAAAATAATTCAATCTTTATAGATAATCATGATCATATTAGAAGTTTGTTTTGTTCTTCTTCATCTAATTATCTTACCATGCCAATTCATAGCAATATCGAAAATCCCTTGATGTTAACGTAGATGAGTTTCGAATAGTAAAAGCAGTTTAAAAAAAAAAAAAAAAAAAAAAAAACTTTTTTGGATAAAAGAAAGGTTTAGAGATCTGTCTAACAAATCCAACAGATTCAGCAATACATCGTCTCAAGCAGGGGCATTTCCTCCCGTATCATATCTTGAAGCAAGATTTGCGTCTAGAAGCAATCATAATCAATCAAAGAACTATTTCAGGGTTGCTCTTAAAGCATGACATACTGGAAGAAACAACCCATCTCGTGTCACAACCAAACAAAGAATCGAACAAGTGGTGTGCATGATACTCTAAAAGACATTTTAGCAAACACCTTAGGAAATCGCAAATAGCAATCAAAACAAAAGCATGGAGATGAATTAAAGCAAATCTGAAACATAATGGGGGATTGATAATCATGTAGTGACAGCTTATAGCAGGGAAATACAAATAGAAATCAATTAAATTAAGTGTGCACCTGGTGCACGTGAACAACTATGTTTATAGTATAATTAGGTTTAATAGCAAATCCTGTAAATTCTGGCAATTAAGCCATTCGATAAGCACGTATAAATAGTCTCAAATCTATGTAACTGGTATGCGAAGAATCATTAAATAAAATTTGCATTTACCCTACTTTCCGCTATGTATTCCTTCTTTTGCTATTTCTTATATTTACTCTTGTATTTCTTCTTGAATCTCTTATTCTCATCAAGTTGATCATCCTATTTATGCTGATCCTCTCGTGTAGATTGCCATATTTCTACGCTACCCCTCTACCTTCACCCTCCTTATAAAACCGTTGCTTTTCACCATGTAGATCACCTCATTTCTTGTGATCACACCATGTTGATCCCCTGTTTCCCTCATTTCCTCTCTATGCAAACTCTTCTTCCCAAATACCCATCACCCTTTTTCTTGCATCAACCAACATTGCCATAATGCCTGAAACTAGATCACAAGCCAAAATGAATGATGATGTTAATATTATAGTATCAGAGCCCACTAGTGTAACGACCCGTTTTTCTGGCTAATTATTTAATTTATTTTATTATCTAAAATATTGATTTGATTTAAATAATTGAATTTAGCGATTTTATTTGAATATGTTATTTAAATAAATAATATAATAATATTTTATTTCCAAAATAGTCGGAAAATGTTGAGTTTGCAATATAATGTGAATAAGCAGTTTAAAATGGTTTGATATTGTTTATAGTGAAATTATATTGACGATTTCGTTTATTTAACGACGGTTGAACGAATAATTTATAATTTAATTATAAATCGAGCTGCAGCGGTGCGACAGTTCGTAATATTGCGGTTTGAACTTTAAATGGCTGTACATGACTCAATATAAGCCGAATTTTCTCGAAACAAGAAACGCTAGAATCTATTTGACGATATTTTTCTAATGGAAGAGAAAAATTAAATTTTCATAGCGTAGATTTTGTTTTATGTCCAAATCAAATTTTCAAAAGATCGCTATGGAATCCGTTATAAACCATAATAATATATTTATATTAAATATAATGGTTTTTAAATATTTTAAATACAGAATTGCCTTGGAACTGAATTCAAAGTATTTTATTTTGTTTCAATCCGGACGCTTTATGTGCACGTACGAGCTAAATATGTCAAGCATTACAATGCACTTTAAATAATAATATAATTTGGGCTGCATTCATTAAATCTAAGAAAAATCTCGTCTAATCTTTTCAAATCCCTGTGGTATCCTAGTCCAAATGTTTAGGAAACCAGCAAACAATGAAAGAAGCAGCACAACATACCAAATCTTTGTACATAAAAAGATATATGTAGCCGAAGATAATCTTCGACCGTGTGTCAATGAAATAATAAATAAATATACAAAAATAAAAATACTACCAGTTGTTTCTGTTTGTACTTCGCTCGAAAATTCGTGAATACCTGCTGGTGATACACACCTTTACTCTGCGTCCTCCTCTGTTTAAAACCAGCAATATGAAAATGGGAAAAAAGAAAAAAAAATATCCACTAAAAATATCGCACAATGCTCTTACCAAATCACTAACAATCTCAACAGATCTAATCTCAGCGTGTTATCCAATAAAAGATTCGCAAGTCTATATTCAATGGTTACAGCTGAAATCTTAACCAAGAAAAATCTATGCAAATCTGGGAGGCACATGGTCTGAGCTGGCCTAGTATAGGTCGCCTACCGTGTTTATAAAAAGAAGAGAAGGAAATATCTCTGCAAACTATACATATAAAATTTAGCTGTCCATTTGTTTATCTCGTACGAAAGCAATGAATTATCACATCACAAACCAGTATTTAAACCCACCATCTTCCCATGCATTTCGGACTCACCATGCAAAAACAAACCAATCCGAAACTTTCAAAAGAAATAAAATGTACTATAGTAATCTCTGCCAGTAGGCAGGTTCCATGTGCCAAAATATCGCTCGTCAAAATCGCTCTGCTTAAATTGTTTGGATACAAGCTGTACCTTCTAACATTATCACGTTTTCTTTCCTTGGCAGTGAAGGTTCTTACCTTTATAAACAAACCTGCTCCTTCATTTTCATTGGAACAAAGCAGAGTAGAAGAAAGTCTATTCTTCAATAAACTTGAACTGGAAACTCTGCCATACTTTCCCACTTTCTCCTCGAAACGTATACGGTACATACCCTTTCATTTTGAACCATTTATATATATAAATCAAACGAAGGGTTGAAGGAAGCCTTCCTGTTCGTGTTTTCCTGGAATGAAAAGTCGGGTTTCAGGGAGATGCACAGTGCAAAAGCGTGATTACTTAATAACGTGCTGAGGTGGACTACATTAATTAAGGTAATTACAGTAATTTATTTGTTAATTAATTAATATATCTAATTCAAATTAAATCTGGTAAATAGTATAACTTTATCCTACATTTCAACAAAATTGGGCTCGTTGGAATCGTGGCAACGAACACCACGCTGTCGAGCTGGTCTGAACTGAGATCGAAGCAGTTGGAGATCCGTGTAATTTTAAATGCCAATTTAAATTTTTACAGTATAACGCGACAATCATGAATCAACAAAATGGTGAGTTAATTCTCACACTTTTCTGGGCTGCTATGATGTGATAAATCCATATAATACCATTAACAATATATATTGGTTGATTGACTGCTTTGGTTGCTTATGGTTGATTATATGGGTGCTGTTAGTTACATTATTGTTGTTAATTTATTAATTAAAATTATATACTATCATGAAGTGTTATAATAACCCGTGATGCGGGGAAAAACAGGTTGGAGGGATCCGACCGGATTCCTCAAAATAACATGTGTGTTGTTTATTTTTATACTGTTACACATGAACTGATTTAACCCCAAATTAACACCGAATCCTATTGAATGTTGATGGTTGAATGGATGTGATCGTTAATGTGATTTTTAATAAATCGACAATGGTTGGCAGTAAGGACCTAAATCTATTATTTTTAAAACAGCGTTTTGCCGTCAGGCGGATCGACGTAGTTTAAAGTTATATAAAAATATATTTATAACTGAATTAAAATGTTGAGTTTATTTTATATTTAAGAATGGAAACAAGTTTATAAAGATATTTATATGTGTATAATCATGTTTTTAATAGAAATTATTTAATAGTTTACAATAAGAATTTGATGTCATCAATGAGATTTATGAACTACAGTCTGGAACTAACCTACGGGTTAGTGAAAGGGAATAATTGTTTATTTAAAACAATTAACTGATGAATTAAATTAATTAAGTTATTTAATTAATTTAAGGAAGAAATGAGAAATCAGTTAACAGTTAACTGATATGTACGGTTGGCAAAAATCAACCATTTAATTTGAAATTGACGATTGGATTAAATTTGATTTAAATTAATCCAATCAATGGTTTTCAAAATATTCATTAACTTAACGAGTATTGTAGAAGTTAGTTAATCATCGATTAACCAAAACTTTAAGTGATTATTTAATTGTTTATTTATTTATAAAGTTAATTATTTCTGAATAACCTTTGTAAATCATTTAATTATCCTACCTTTAATTAATAACAAAGTTAATTAAGGAATGATTAATTATTGAATTATACTGTTTTTATTTGTTAATAATGAAGTAAATTATTACGTTAATAATAATTAAACCTATGGTTCCAATTATTGGCATTCCTTTAAAAAAGGGAAATCGAATTATAATAAGATTTTAACTAAGTAAAGGTTACCAAAGGACTTGGTTATAAATCCCAGAATATTATAAACATAAGTTGATAAAGGACCGTCGAGCCAGAGTGATATTAAAGATAAGCTTTAAACACAATTAAAGCGATGACTTTTAAGGGGAATTCAACTAAGAGGTAAATAAGCGGTGATAGGATTTGATTAAAGGTTAGAAAGGATTATAATCCAAATTTACAAACAATGTTTGTAAATAAGATTTGTAAGCTAATACGGCTATTTCAAGAAGATTTTATTAAGTAAAATGAGTATGGATAAATTAAGACTTAAAGGGGAGTTTGATAAAGCGATTATAAAGAAGTTACTAAGGTAATAAATAGTTGTAAATCCATATCAGAATCAAACTGGTTTAGTGAAAGTTTACTTAAATCAAGAGAAGGGGATTAGCATGTCAAGTGGGTTTCAAATAAAAGAAAATGATTTATGAATCCCGACTAAATGGAAATGGGAAGGATGTAGCAGATTTGGGTATTACAAGCTTGTATTTATCTTGAGATAAGAACGCTGTCGATCAAGGTCTGAAAGGTAATTAGAATACCCCAACTTGAACGGCTTCTCTATTATCAAGAGATAATATTAGTTTGTAATGGATAAAGAAGTGATTATCAAGTTGTTCGTGATTAATGAAATGTATCATTATTTAAAATAACCTTTTGAAATGGATTAACTATGCTAGTTTTAGTTAATCGAAAATATAATTACTTTTATTTAATTATAACTAAAGCGAGTACTTTAAGATTGGAATTCTTTTCTTAAACGGAATAAAATTATGGAATGGATCAGCATGGAAATGATTTGAAGTTCAATTCAAATCAAATAAACGAAGTATGAAAAGGGATTTAAACAAACCGACAATTTTAAAAATAAGCGTATACCTGAGGATTGAATTAAGTGAAATAGTATAATCAAAATAAGAGAGAGATTTTGGTAATTAATCATAGGTCGTTTGAGTAAAGTAGAAATATAACGATATGGCCAAATGGTAATAGAAAAGGAAAGTATGTTTATAAAGCTACAACGATATTTTCCAATATAAAGGAGTATAAAAAGAATGTTTGAGAATATATAAATGGCCTTCCCACGATAGAGGAAAGTAAAAGATGTTGACAATGAATATGGAAATATTTCTAAACAAAGGAAATAAAAAGAGAAGTTGGTAAAAAGAGTGCGGAGTAATGTTATCAAAGTAACGAAAGTAGGAGAGTTTTGATAAGTTGAAATTTATAGAATCAATTATAAGAAATCAACGAAATGGTTTAATGAAATATCTTATATAAGGGACCGAAGCTGCCAATTCACCTAGATACACTGTTATGTTTTGATAGTTAAATAACCGACTATCAAAGTTTGGCCTTTTATCGATTGATGGTACGGAAAGACCGGGATCGAATTCATATTCGAAAACCATTCCGACCAGCAAATACGTAAAGTTGAAAAATCAGAAGATGGCCGAGACGGAGCATCGTAGACCGTTGATCTTCATGAGCGGAAGAAATACTCGTTAAATTTCTCTGGCTAGCTACCAGAGTTATAATAACTTGTGATTCTGTCGTGATTGAAATCTTCGGATTGCAAGGACTTTTCGCTACTGATCCTTGGGGTGACTCTAATATAAGGATGCGGTAGGAGGGTGCCTTTGGTTCATCCTGTTCCTGGATGACTTGTATGGATGGATGTCTGACAGAGTATTTCCTTAAGAATCATGTACGTTGATTTTTACAAATATACCAAGTTTGGTGGCGGAAAAATTCTCTTGCTTAACACCCAAAGTATATTTGTGGACGTCAATTAGTGATTTGACGGATCTGACGATGTGACATTCAAAGATGTGTTGATTATGGAGATAAACGTAACCTCAAGCCTCATCAACCGGGAAATGCCACAAAATCGAGTAGGCAGCATGGCTATGTGGGTCGCACCCATTAAAAGGGTATATCATTACCTGATATGGAGAAATCAAATGCCCTCGGTTGTTCCTTTTATTTATACATGTATGCTATCGGTTCGGTTGGCTGGCCCGCAACCATGGTAATGATATATTCGGTACTCTCAAGCGAAATGAGGGGCCGGTCATGTGTGAGCCAGGTTGTAAGACGTTCTTGTCGAACCCCAATGTATTCATCTCCGGAGGTACATTGTCGGAAGATGGTCCCATACCTTGTCAGGAAATCCATTCTCCAATAAGAGCCCGCGATTTTGATTGTATACTATATATGTAGAGCGTGAGATGTAAGCGTTCTGCTAGATTATTATTTATTTGTGGTTTGATAGACACTATTATAATATCAGAAAAGATATTGATTTTGAAAATGTTTCGGGTTATAGTAAGATAAAAACCGTCCGTGCTTATGTGTGGGCTGGTCTTACTATTATCCTTTTCTTTTCAAAAGGATTTTTCAAAATTAAACAAGTTGTTTGTGCTGTGAATTTATCACTAAAAATATTCCAGACTGATCCGGGTGAATTTTGCTTTGCTTCAAATGTCCTCGGGTCAGACCGAGTATATTTACAGGTTAGGTTTCGCTTGGAGTTCCAGGAGATGGAAGCAGGAGGCTTCACCGATAGATGTAAAGTGTATTTCCGCTGTGATTGATGTATGTTGTACTCTGATAAATGGTATGTATATATATAGTTTCTTTTACAAAGGGATTGGTTATATTTATTCGTTCCGCTGTGAGATTCTGATGCATTCTTCTTCTTTCTTCTATTCTAAATTTTCTTTCTTTCTATTTCTCATCCTCTTACTTCTTTCTATTAACAGTCTGGGGTTCGATACTTGGATTTTTGACAAGTAATACGGATGATGTTTTATTGTTGAAAATTCGAGTGTCAATTTTTTTTCGGGCCATTACAGTTGGTATCAGAGCTATTGGTTTAGTGATAACCTTGGCTCTGTGATGTAACTCAATAGAGATGGGGTTAGAAATGCCCTAGATTAAGTTTGAGTGTATATATAAGAGTGCATATTTTAATTTATTATATTTTTTTTATAGTTTTGCTCGAATTATATTTTTATATAAATATATTTTTCTCAAATGAGTGTAATATGGATTTGATTGAATAACTTGAATAAGAATTTAAATTAGAATATTAAACTGGAATAGATTTATATAATAAAAAAGATTTCACTTGTGAAATCGAGTAAAAGATAATTGGATGGAATTAATCCAATATTAATCAATTATTGTGAACCCAAAGTGAAAGCAAATGAGAAACATTTATGTGAATCAAAATGGTTTGGTTGAATTGTTATGCCTTGGTTGTTTGTTATATATTGGATGGTTTGTACAGGGTTCGCCGACAGTTGATTGAAAACCAGTCTAGAATAAATGAATTGAAACTATTGAGATGGATCAAAGTATAATGTGGAAATCGAGGAATTGTTTGGTTGGTTATATATGGCAAGGATATAGATTGAACATTGGTTTGAAAACAATCTGAAGCGATTAGGTTAAATAAATTAATCCAAGGTTAATGAAACTGAATGGATATTTTAATGGATAAATGGATTGCTAAGTTTTAGTTATAATTAAATCCATCAGAACTGAATAAAGTGATATGATTATTTCCTACTGTTTGGAGTGAATGATATGGATGATATGAATGATATAGGTATTTGGATCTGACTGACATTTGTTTTGAAAACTAATGAGGTTCATTGGAGTTGAGAACAGGTACAGAGTTAATCCAAGAGAATTCTGGAGTATTTTGAATCCAGTTGGCATGATAATTAAACAAGCAGAATATATATATCACTTACCGCATAATAACGCCCGCAAAGAGGTATGCCTATAAAAAATATAAAATTTTGGTTTCTATTTTTGTTTTGGGAGTGGATTTTGAATTTTTCCGACCGTGTTGGTCGATGTATAAATATTTCTTGAACCAACAATATTGCAGATGTCCCTCCGTACAGGGGAGACTCTGCCAAAAATTTTCCAGAATTTAAGGTGTTAGAATTTTTTTGAAAATTTCGTTATTTGAAATAAATTGTTTTTAAAACCAGTTGGGTTAGTTTTGAAAATAAAACTGAGTTTGAATTAAATATTTGTGAAATGATAATGGGTTTGCAGCATTTCTTCTACCTTAGCAATTTCGGGGACGAAATTCTTTAAGGGAGAAGGAATGTAACGACCCGTATTTTTCTGGCTAATTATTTAATTTATTTCATTATCTAAAATATTGATTTGATTTAAATAATTGAATTTAAGGATTTTATTTGAATATGTTATTTAAATAAATAATATAATAATATTTTATTTCCAAAATGGTCGGAAAATGTTGAGTTTGCAATATAATGTGAACAAGCAGTTTAAAATGGTTTGATATTATTTATAGTGAAATTATATTAACGATTTCGTTTATTTAACGACGGTTGAGCGAATAATTTATAATTTAATTATAAATCAAGCTGCAGCGGCGCGACAGTTCATAATATTACGGTTTGAACTTTAAATGGCTGTACAGGACCCAGTATAAGCCGGATTTTCTCGAAATAAGAAACGCTAGAATCTATTTGACGATATTTTTCTAATGGAAGAGAAAAATTAAATTTTCATAGCGTAGATTTTGTTTTATGTCCAAATCAAATTTTCAAAAGATCGTTATGGAATCCGTTATAAACCATAATAATATATTTATATTAAATATAATGGTTTTTAAATATTTTGAATACAGAATTGGCTTGGAACTAAATTCAAAGTATTTTATTTTGTTTCAATCCGGACGCTTTATGTGCACGTACGAGCTAAATACGTCAAGCATTGCAATGCACTTTAAATAATAATATAATTTGGGCCGCATTCATTAAATCTAAGAAAAATCTCGTCTAATCTTTTCAAATCCCTATGGTATCCTGATCCAAATGTTTAGGAAACCAGTAAACAATGAAAGAAGCAGCACAACATACCAAATCTTTGTACATAAAAATATATGTAGCCGAAGATAATCTTCGACCGTGTGTCAATGAAATAATAAATAAATATATAAAAATAAAAATACTGCCAGCTGTTTCTATTTGTTCTTCGCTCGAAAATTCGTGAATACCTGCTGGTGATACACACCTTTACTCTGCGTCCTCCTCTGTTTAAAACCAGCAACATGAAAATGGGAAAGAAGCAAAAAAAAAAAAAAAATCCACTAAAAATATCGCACAATGCCCTTACCAAATCATTAACAATCTCAGCAGATCTAATCTCAGCTTGTTATCCAATCAGACTCGCAAGTTTATTTTCAATGGTTACAGCTGAAATCTTAACCAAGAAAAATCTATGCAAATCTAGGAGGCACATTGTCTGAGCTGGCCTAGTATAGGTCGTCTACCGTGTTTATAAAAAGAAGAGAAGGAAATATCTCTGCAAACTATACATATAACATTTAGCTGTCCATTTGTTTATCTCGTACGAAAGCAATGAATTATCACATCACAAACCAGTATTTAAACCCACCATCTTCCCATGCATTTCAGACTCACCAAGCAGAAACAAACCAATCCGAAACTTTCAAAAGAAATAAAATGTACTATAGTAATCTCTGCCTGTAGGCAGGTTCCATGTGCCAAAATATCGCTCGTCAAAATCGCTCTGCTTAAATTGTTTGGACAAAAGCTGTACCTTCTGATATTATCACGTTTTCTTTCCTTGGTAGTGAAGGTTCTTACCTTTATAAACAAACCTGCTCCTTCATTTTCATTGGAACAAAGCAGAGTAGAAGAAAGTCTATTCTTCAATAAACTTGAACTGGAAACTCTGCCATACTTCCCCACTTTCTCCCCGAAACGTATACAGTACCTACCCTTTCATTTTGAACCATTTATGTATATAAATCAAATGAAGCTGCCTTGTATATATAATGAATTGAACCCTGTTTCTTCCTCTCTAGCGTGTCTTCTGGAGGAGGAGACCGGAGGAATTGACCAGAGGATGACCACCTGAAGACGAAACGAAGGGGGAGGGCGAGCTCACCATCGTGGAGGAGAAGGGTTGAGCTCGAAGCAGTGTCGGTTGAGGAGTGCTTACAGGTGAAAGGGGGACTGGGATGTTTCTAAGGGGAAGAAGATGGAAAAAAGGGGTGTCAGGCAACGAAGATGGATTTAGGCAGCGACGCTTGGCATAGTGGTTCGCCGTACTCCGGCGATGGAGATGGAGGGGCTGAACGGAGGTCCGGTGGTTAGGAGGACGGACGACGAAGGGTTGAAGGAAGGCTTCCTGTTCGTGTTTTCCTGGAATGAAAAGTTGGGTTTCAGGGAGATGCACAGTGCAAACGCGTGATTACTTAATAACGTGCTGAGCTGGACTAGATTAATTAAGGTAATTATGGTAATTTATTAGTTAATTAATCAATATATCTAATTCAAATTAAATCTTGTAAATAGTATAACTTTATCCTACGTTTTAGTAAAATTGGGCTTGTTGGAATCGTGGCAACGAACACCACGCTGTCGAGCTGGTCTGAACTGAAATCGAAGCAGTTGGAGATCCGTGTAATTTTAAATGCCAATTTAATTTTTTATGGTATAATGCGAAAATCGTGAATCAACAAAATGGTGAGTTAATTCTCACACTTTTCTGGGCTGCTATGATGTGATAAATCCATATAATACCATTTACAATATATATTGGTTGATTGACTGCTTTGGTTGCTTATGGTTGATTATATGGGTGTTGTTAGTTATATTATTGTTGTTAATTTATTAATCAAAATTATATACTATCATGAAGTGTTATAATAGCCTGTGATGCAGGGAAGAACAGGTTGGAGAGATCCGACCGGATTCCTCAAAATAACATGTGTGTTGTTTATTTTTATACTGTTTATTTAACCCCAAATTGACACTGAATCCTATTGAATGTTGATGGTTGAATGGACGTGATCGTTGATGTGATTTTTAATAAATCGACAGTGGTTGGCAGTAAGGACCTAAATCTATTGTTTTCAAAACAACGTTTTGTTGTCAAATAGATCGACGTAGTTTAAAGTTATATAAAAATATATTTATAACTGAATTAAAATGTTGAGTTTATTTTATATTTAAGAATGGAAACAAGTTTATAAAGATATTTATGTGTGTATAATCATGTTTTTAATAGAAATTATTTAATAGTTAACAATAAGAATTTGGTGTCATCAATGAGATTTATGAACTACCGTCAGGAACTAACCTACGGGTTAGTGAAAGGGAATAATTGTTTATTTAAAACAATTAACCGATGAATTAAATTAATTAAGTCATTTAATTAATTTAAGTAAGAAATGAGATATCAGTTAACAGTTAACTGATATGTACGGTTGGCAAAAATCAACCATTTAATTTGAAATTGACGATTGGATTAACTTTGATTTAAATTAATCCAATCAATGGTTTTCAAAATATTCATTAACTTAACGAATATTGTAGAAGTTAGTTAATCATCGATTAACCAAAATTTTAATTGATTATTTAATTGTTTATTTATTTATAAAGTTAATTATTTTTGAATAACCTTTATAAATCATTTAATTATCCTGCTTTAATTAATAATAAAGTTAATTAAGGAATGGTTAATTATTGAAATATACTATTTTTATTTGTTAGTAATGAAGTAAATTATTACATTAAAAATAATTAAACCTATGGTTCCAATTATTGGCATACCTTTGAAAAAGGTAAATCGAATTATAATAAGATTTTAACTAAGTAAAGGTTACCAAAGGACTTGGTTATAAATCCCAGAATATTATAAACATAAGTTGATAAAGGACCGTCGAGCCAGAGTGATATTAAAGATAAGCTTTAAACACAATTAAAGCGATGACTTTTAAGGGGAATTCAACTAAGAGGTAAATAAACGGTGATAGGATTTGATTAAAGGTTAGAAAGGATTATAATCCAAATTTACAAACAATGTTTGTAAATAAGATTTGTAAGCTAATACGGCTATTTCAAGAAGATTTTATTAAGTAAAATGAGTATGGATAAATTAAGACTTAAAGGGGAGTTTGATAAAGCGATTATAAAGAAGTTACCAAGGTAAGAAATAGTTGTAAATCCATATCAGAATCAAATTGGTTCAGTGAAAGTTTACTAAAATCAAGGGAAGGGGATTAGCATGTCAAGTGGGTTTCAAATAAAAGAAAATGATTTATGAATCCCGACTAAATGGAAATGGGAAGGATGTAGCAGATTTGGATATTACATGCTTGTATTTATCTTGAGATAAGAACGCTATCGATCATAGTCTGAAAGGTAATTAGAATACCCCAACTTGAACGGCTTCGCTATTATTAAGAGATAATATTAGTTTTTAATGGATAAAGAAGTGATTATCGAGTTGTTCGCGATTAATGAAATATATCATTATTTAAAATAAGCTTTTAAAATGGATTAACTATGCTAGTTTTAGTTAATCGAAAATATAATTACTTTTATTTAATTATAACTAAAGCGAGTACTTTAAGATTGGAATTCTTTTCTTAAACGAAATAAAATTATGGAATGGATCAGCATGGAAAGGATTTGAAGTTCAATTCAAATCATATAAACGAAGTATGAAAAGGAATTTTAACCAAACCGACGATTTTAAAAATAAGCGTATACCTGAGGATTGAATTAAGTGAAATAGTTTAATCGAAATAAGAGAGAGATTTTGGTAATTTATCATAGGTCGTTTGAGTAAAGTAGAAATATAACGATATGGACAAATGGTAATAGAAAAGGAAAGTATGTTTATAAAGCTACAACGATATTTTCCAATATAAAGGAGTATAAAAAGAATGCTTGAGAATATATAAACGGCCTTCCCACGATAGAGGAAAGTAAAAGATGTTGATAATGAATATGGAAATATTTCTAAACAAAGGAAATAAAAAGAGAAGTTGGTAAAAAGAGTGCGGAGTAATGTTTTCAAAGTAACGAAAGCAGGAGAGTTTTGATAAGTTGAAATTTATAGAATCGATTATAAGAAATCGACGAAATGGTTTAATGAAATATCTTATATAAGGGACTAGAGCTGCCAATTCACCTAGATACACTGTTATGATTTGATAGTTAAATAACCGACTATCAAAGTTTGGCCTTTTATCGATTGTTGGTATGGAAGGACCGGGATTGAATTCATATTCGAAAACCATTCCGACTAGCAAATACGTAACATTGAAAAAAATCAGAAGATGGTCGAGATGTAACATCGAAGAACGTTGATCTTCATGAGCGGAAGAACTACTTGTTAAATTTCTCTGGCTAGCTACTAGAGTTATGATATCTTGTGATTCTGTCGTGATTGAAATCTTCAGATTGCAAGGACTTTTCGCTACTGATCCTTGGGGTGACTCCAATATAAGGATGCGGTAAGAGGGTGCCTTCGGTTCATCCTGTTCCTGGATGACTTGTATGGACGGATGTCTGACAGAGTATTTCCTTAAGAATCATGTACGTTGATTTTTACAAATATACCAAGTTTGGTGGCGGAGAAATTCTCTTGCTTAACACCCAGAGTATATTTGTGGATGTCAATTAGTGATTTGATGGATCCGACGATGTGACATTCAAAGATGGGTTGATTATGGAGATAAACGTAACCTCAAGCCTCATCAACCGGGAAATGGCACAAAATCGGGTAGGCAACATGGCTATGTGGGTCGCACCCATTAAAAGGGTATATCATTACCTGATATGGAGAAATCAAATGCCTTCAATTGTTCCTTTTATTTATACATGTATGCTATCGGTTCGGTTGGCTGGCCCCCAACAGTGGTAATGATATATTCCGTACTCTCAAGCGAAATGAGGGGTCAGTCATGTGTGAGCCGGGTTGCAAGACGTTCTTGTTGAACCCCAATGTATTCATCTCCGGAGGTACATTGTCAGTAGGTGATCCCATACCTTGCCAAGAAATCCATTCTCCAATAAGAGCTCGCGATTTTGATTGTATACTATATATGTAGAGCGTGAGATGCAAGCGTTCTGCTAGATTATTATTTATTTGTGGTTTGATAGACACTGTTATAATATCAGAAAAGATATTGATTTTGAAAATGTTTTGGGTTACAGTAAGATAGAAACTGTCCATGTTTATGTGTGGGTTAGTCATACTATTATCCTTTTCTTTTCAAAAGGATTTTTCAAAGTTAAACATGTTGTTTGTGTTGTGAATTTATCACTGAAAGTATTTCAGACTGATCCAGGTGAATTTTGCTTTGCTTCCAATGTGCTCGGGTCAGACCGAGTATATTTACAGGTTAGGTTTCGCTTGGAGTTCTAGGAGCCGGAAGTAGGTGGCTTCACCGATAGATATAAAGTGTATTTCCGCTGTGATTGATGTATGTTGTACTCTGGTAAATGGTATGTATATATACAATTTCTTTTACAAAGAGATTGGTTATATTTATTCGTTCCGCTGTGAGATTCTGATGTGTTCTTCTTTCTTATATTCTAAATTTTCTTTCTTTCTATTTCTCATCCTCTAACTTCTTTCTATTAACAGTCTGGGGTTCGATACTTGGACTTTTGACAAGTAATACAGATGATGTATTATTGCTGAAAATTCGAGCGTCAATTTTTTTTCCAGGGCTGTTACAACTAGTGAGTTTAATGTTGACCCTCACCATCATGATCCATTAAATCCTGAAGCAACAAAGATGCATCATCTACCTTAGACAGTGCAAATCATGACATCTTATCTGGATAGGGACTATGGGATAAACAAGACATGGTTGACAATGAAAATAAGTTTCTTTGTGGAAATTAGATTGTATTACACAGAAATTATCATTTCAGAATCAAGACTTGAGAGGAAAAGTAGATGACCTGAATTTTAATGTTGGGGAAAAGTTTCCCAAAAGCATGCCTTGGGAATAAAACCCAACCTCGTGGGAAAATATGGAAACGGATTGATGATGAGGAAAAACAAACAAAAGATAGTCACTAACAAAACAATCACGGATCAAGCAATAAAAGAAGTATGTTGCTACCTAACACCATAACTAAACACCACCATCCTTCCATTGGACATATGCCTCTGGCCACCACGAAATAAAAAATAGGCACCCAACCCTAAATTATTCCCGCTATTCCTTCATTCGACGCTTCGAACTCCTCAACGCCATTCTCGTTATCTTTGCCGATCTCTGTAATTTTTATCACTCTACTTCGATTCTGACCTGATCGATTTCGCTGGTAACAATAAAATTGAGAATTAGGGTTTAAGAGGAATCAATTGGGGAAGAAGTAGATGACGGATCATGTTAGGAAGCAAATTAGGTCAACGTTTATATTTGATCGATCGAGATAAAATGATAAAAAGAAATAGGGTTTACGTTTGAACTAATGACGGGAGATGGAATACGCTCGGTGATTAGCGATTGAGTGGAGGAATAAAACTGGTGTTAGGAAGTACATTAATTTAATAAAGAGTGATTAAATTAAGCACGGTGTTAGGAAGCACATTTCAGGGTGCTTGTAGCAGCACACTAAAAGAAAGAACACAAGAGATTTATAGTGGTTCTAATAACGACTTGTTAGTGTACGTCCACTTAGGGAGAAGAGATTTTATTACTTTTCTAAATAAGAAAATATTACAAGACTGATAACAGAGAAGAAGAAGAAATACAACTATTAGAGATGATACATACATTTGCCTAATCCCTATCCTTATATAAGGATTAATACTTGGGGTTGAAGTAATTGATTTATAGTTATAAAGCAATGCCTAATTAATTCTTCAATTTATTTGCTCTTGATAAGATTCCTTGTTTAAAAAACCAATCAGAGAATTAATTCCTTACTTCAATATGCAAAAAATAAACTTCATCATTTCTTCCACTTATGTAGGTAATTTATTGTCCTATCTAATTTTACAAAAGAGGCAACAAAATTTTCTGATATCTTCCAAATCTTCTACAGTTGGAAATATTATATTACTCAAATTAATAATATTTTCCAAATCTTCTCTTAATGGAAATATTGTATCACCATAATCAATAATATCTTCCAAATCTCCTGCAAATGGAAATATTATATCATGAAATTTAACAATCTCTACCTTGATACTATATTTCCTTGAAAGCATACCAACTCCACCTACATCCTCTTACTCTAAACATCTTCTCGGACAAGACACCATGGTTACTTCCCCCAATGAGCTTTGGCATGGCTATCACCCAATGCACTTTATCAAAAAACACCTGGAACGCCACCACCTGCCAACAAAGTGTTCAAAGTACCCCTTCACGTAAGACCTATCAATCTTCACCATGAATACAAACGTCTCCATGAACCATCTCAACTCTCTCCCCATACCGTGCCACCGCGTGGTACCTAGCATTTCGATAACCGATTCCAGCTCGAGCAACGCCCGAACTTAGCAATCTGCAAAGACTTATGCATATCCACTGCTTTCTCCTTTGTTCTCTGACCAACTTCAAACGATCCCTTCTTCTGTTTATCAAACACATCCTTTTGGAAAAATCCCGCCTTGTTGAAGCTTTCCCCTTTGATCATATTCTGCCTATGCGGAAATTCAAAGTCCCTTCCCGTATGCCTAGCTTTGACATCTTTTCCACGAGAACCGTAGACTCCGACCCTTGACTCTCCAAGTACAGTGCTTCCCCTCAGGAGATACAAATTATGAAACATATCTCCCTTTATCACTATAAATGCACCCTTAGAAACCCTTAGACGATCCTTATCAATAGTTACCTCGCATCATTTGGATGCCAACTGCCCAAGAGATAACATTGACTTCTGAAGACCTGGAACATAACGGACACCTATCATGGTGCGTATTACCCCATCATACATGCAAATCTGCACAATACCTTTGCTTATGACTCTACAACTAGCATCATTTCTCATAAGAATAAGTTTCCCTTTTTTTTTAAAAAAAATGAAGTAATTCTTATTAGATGTCATATGAAAAGACGCCCCCGTATATAGAACCCAATGGTCTGATACTGCTGTTGTCAATAAGTCATCAGACAAAAATTCCCCCATCGCAACCGATGAATTTCCAACTTCAATTTTTTTCTTCAAGTCCAGACATTCTCTCTTCCAATGGCCTGGTTTCTTGCAAAAGCAGTGTAACAACCCGGATTTTCTGAATCAATTTAATTTTTTTATTTTAGCTATTTTAATGGATTTTGGATATTTAAAATGATTTATTTCAAAAAATAACGATTTAAAATTTATTTAAATCGATGCGTTTTTTACAGGTCCCTTTTATGTTTTAAAATGTAAAAAAAGTCCGGCCATAAAATTTATACAAATTACATCCCTGTTTTCAAAACGCGGCGGATAAAATTCCAATTTTATCCTCAAAAACCCTTGTTACAATCTATTCAGAAATATCATCGCTCATTTACTAGAGACGATTCACAGCCGACTTTCATCTTCTAGTGTCGATCGAAAAAAATAACCATAATCGTTGCCGAAATCAACTGAAATTTTGCACAAATTGGCGATTTCAGCAGAAGATATCAGTCGATCTGACAAAAATCTGCAAAATTGATGACGATTTCATCCGATGTTTCCACGAAATGTCGAGATCTAAGGTATAATGTTGATTTATTTATTTTACCTTCCACATTCATAATTGTGCATATTATATATTGAAGTAAGAGTAAAAGGTTAGGTTTGTAGCAAATATTATACATTTTTTTTAATTTCAGTAGTTGCAAAAAATACTTAGTGGGTTTTAATTTATAATTGTTGAATAATTATATGAAATTATCAACTAATTTTTGAATTCATGTACTCGGAATACTATTACATTTATCAACTGAATAGATGCAATTATCACATGAAAAAGTGAATATAATAAGAAATTATGCAGGCAAGTATGCATGTATTCAGAATAATTTTGTTTGCATACATGGGTTCATTTATTCAACATAGTTGTATGTAATCAAAAAATTATATAGAGTAGTTATGTACAATAATGAATGTAATAAAAAAAATTTGCATTCTTGCAGACATTATTTAAAAAATGTTGCATAAATGTGTGCAAATTTAATCTGTTTGTCACATGGTTTCGTGCATTTAATTAGGAATGTTGCAGGCATGTGTGAAAATATCTTATAATAACCCGAAAATCTGAGCCAATTTAAATTTTTTATTTTGGCAATTTTAGCGAATTTTGAATATTTAAAATGATATATTTTAAATAATACCGACGAGAAATTTATTTTGAATAGAATTAGAATGTATATATTTATATAGATCGTTGTTAAAATATAAATAATTATTTATAATTATAAAAGGAATTGAAAAAGGCTTGTCCTCAAAGCAATCCGTGCTTTCCTTACCGGGGAAGTTCGGGTCGTCTCAGTTGGTATCAGAGCTTTGGTTTACAGAGCTCGAGAACAAGACACATTAGAACCGAACGAAAGAATTCATTACATATTGGATTAGTAATATCCAATTAGAATGACTCATTAGAGATAAGATCAGTAGTATCCTAGAACGAGTGTGAAGAGTGTATTTTTAAAATAAAACCAAATTGTTTTGAAGATTTAAACCTTATTCAACGTATTTGAATATTTTATTTATATTGATTTGGACAATCGAGTATATAAAGATTTTGCATATACGCGTCATGAACATATATTCGAAGTTTTAATATACTGGATAGATATAGAATCACATTCTAGACACCCAGGGATAATTTTGATGATGTGGCCACATTATCAGTATTTATGGTCGTGTTTCGAAGGTGTGATATCTATATATTTCCATCAGGCTGGTGTGAGAACCAAAACTAGATAGGTTTATTGTTGTGATTTGACACCAAAAATATGATTTTTGACTATATATCAAAATTACGAATTTGAAAAGATAATTAACTAATGGATTGCTGATTTTGTTGTTTGATTAATTAAATGTTGGATCTTTAGCCAAATTGAACCAAGTGTTGAGTTGTAATGAAAATTTGTCGCGTTTGCATACATATACATGTACTTACATTGAACAGGTCATAGCAAGGAGGCTAGAGCAGAAGAATAAAACTGTTTGCCCGACAAATAGATACATGTTTACTAATTTATTGGGTTTTGGATGATTTTATGAGCCGATTGGCTAGCCGATTGGCTGTTTCTTTTTCTTTTTGGATTGATGAGGGCCATGTGAGGCTATTTGAAATATCCCGAAGTCCCCGGTGTAGGGGAGGTTATGGCAAAAATTTTCGAAAATTTAGGGTGTTAGCCAAATTTTTGAAAAATTTGAAAAGTTCTTAGAAACTGAAAAGTTGAAGAACTTAAGCCGTATTGAAAATAATGAAAGTTGAGTTGATTTGTTAAACAACTTTCGGCTTCGTTCCTTTTCGGGGACGAAAAGTTTTAAGTGGGGGAGATTGTAATAACCCGGAAATCTGAGCCAAT
Source organism: Allium sativum (assembly GCA_030737875.1). NCBI lineage: Eukaryota > Viridiplantae > Streptophyta > Magnoliopsida > Asparagales > Amaryllidaceae > Allium > Allium sativum. Next base: position 388,098,438 of record CM060920.1, on the reverse strand, counting down.
TTAAATTTTTTATTTTGGCAATTTTAGCAAATTTTGAATATTTAAAATGATATATTTTAAATAATACCGACGAGAAATTTATTTTGAATAGAATTAGAATGTATATATTTATATAGATCGTCGTTAGAATATAAATAATTATTTATAATTATAAAAGGAATTGAAAATGGCTTGTCCTCAAAGCAATCCGTGCTTTCCTTACCGGGGAAGTTCGGGTCGTCTCATATCAATAGAGTATTGCGTAGTTCTATGAATTTAATTAGAAATGTTGCATTCAAGGGTGCAGCTATTGAATGATTATTGCATAATTCTAGGCATTTAAGTAGAAATGTTTCATACAAGCGTGCAACTATTAATGCATTATTGCATTAATCTATTCTTTCAAACAGAACTGTTGAAGGCAAGTGTGCAACTATCAAAAGATTGTTGCTTGATTATATGCATTTAATTAGTACTGTTGTAGGCAAGTGTGTACCTATCAACAAATTGTTACATAGTTTTATGCCTTTACATGTAAATGTTGCATTCAAGAGTACAAATATAAACATATAGTTGAATGGTTATATGCATTTAATTAAAAAACTTGCATGAAAGTTTGCAAATATTAATAGATCGTTGATATATTTTATGCACTTAAGTAGAGCTGTTGCATGCAAATGTGCAATTATCAGCAAATAGTTGCATGGTTCTATGCATATAAATTTTAATGTTGCTGAATAAACGTGTATTAAAATTTTTATATTTCTTATTACAGAAACCTATGGTGGGCGAAGTCGATGCAATAGATAGTAAACAGGAAAACGCATGAGCTACAACCATGCAAAAGAAATTTGCAAGCAGGAGTGTTTAAAATTGGAAATGTTGGTGTTAAGTTTTTTGTAATTTTGTTTAATGATATTTTGTTTTCTATGTACTGGCAAATGATTACTAGTTTTGAAATGGAAGCTTTGTTGAAATTTATGTACTGAATTAAGTCTTTTGAGTTTACATGATATTGCGAAATGTTGCTTACTTCTGTACATTTATCTAAAATCCTAGCATGCTTATATGAAAATATTCTTGTTAGTTGCACACGTATTTGAATACTTGAATATATTTGTTCATTTACTCTGAATAATTGCTTACATAATTACAAAAATTTCCAGTATTAAATAGGCCGATGATGCTCCATTTGTATATTAAAATACTTTATGTATGATCAGAGTTGCAAAAGTTTTAAGGAGTAAATCGGAAAATTAAAACTGAAGTATAAGCAGAATAAATAAAAGAATTCAAGTTTTAAAATAGGAACAAATTTCAAGGTTAAAGGATAGAATGCGTATATGTAGAATATTTGCATATTTGCATGCAAATAATATGAATAGTTGCATAATTCTATTCAAAAATGGAAAATAGTTGTATGCTAATATCCATGTTTACATGTTACTAGCCTAACTATATGTAGCTAGGACAAATTTTTTCATACGCATATTCATCTATTTTGAATATTTGCATCCTAGATATATACAAATATTCATAATAATTGCATATATGTATGCAACTATGCAAAATACCGGCATACATACAAGCTAGTAATGATAACTGTAAATTTCAAAGAAAATAATATTAAAATACCGAACTAAATAGAAAGTATTAGTAGCAATGTTCACAACAATTACTACCAGTAAACATTACAACCAAACATCATAAAAAAAAAGAATAAAATACAAAAAAATATCTACTAGTTTTATGTAGAAAACATCCTTCTATTTTGACCCCACTGCTTGAATCTCTCGCGATATCAACAAAACTATCAACATAAAGACGATTAGAATGGCTATAATTACCGAACTTCAACAACACCAGTACACCAATATCAGCAGGAACACTGTTACAGAAAGATTAAAATCAAAATTAATAAGTGTGATCTGCAGTAATCAAATAAAATTATGTAAACATCCTAAAATTAGTGTAAATATTTGCATAAATATACACAGATATCATTCAAAGATGCATACTTGTATGCAACTATTCATAATTGTTACATATATCATTCAACACTGTTACAGAAAGAACAATTGTGTGCATTTGATTACAGTTTCTGCATTATTGCATGCTAATATTAATCAAAAGAAGCATAATTAAAAACATATATACAAAAGAGTATTATAATGTTCATATTAAATTCATGAAAACTTGCAAATATTCAGAAAAATTGAATACATGTATGCTTAAAACACAATAATTGATGTTATAAGTAAAAAATAAACTATAACACATCATACCTTCATTTCCATTTTTTCAGGTAGCAGTTATTAAAAATCCTTATCCATGTCTATCATTACCGCAACACCAGTACACCATTATCAGTAGGAACACTGTTATACGAGAAATGGATAAACATTAATAAACATAATCTTCAGTAATCAAATAACATTACGCAGAAATTTACAAAAATTAACAATATATGCATATTTTATATATTTTATTATGCATATATTAAGAAAATATGCATATTTGTATACAATCAATCAACAAACACACGCAAACAGATATTCAAAATAGTTTTATATTCTAATGCATTTATACAGAATATATGAATACATACGGAAATTTCCTGAATATATGCAAATCCCTATACACTGGTTATAACAATAGTTGCATATTTTTATGCAAATATTAACAATTTATGCATAATTGTATACACCTATTCAGAATATAAAAACAAGTGTATTGCCAAATTTAACAAATAAAACTGTACGATCTATAATAACATTAAAACTTTATACAGTGATTAAATTATCAATCGTCAATTCTATACAATTAAAGAAGATCAAATTAACCAATTAACAAAGATCAAGCAAAAAAATGATACCCGTAGATAAATTACCTTGAAGAAGAAACATTCATTACAGAAATCAACGATGGATCGAATTAAATAACTGAAAGAATTCTGAGCAAATTAAATTTTACATCGATGGAATGAAAAAAAACTGAGAAATATGAGGCAACGTCATGAAACAGAATTATATGATTGTGGAAAGAACTAAACCCTAATACGTGTTTCGTATTATTTTAATTACGACGTTAATTAACGAAAAAGGCAATTCTAAAAAAAAAGAACCGCTATTTGAAAATAGGGATGAAATTTATATGTTTGAAAAGGGGAGGATGTGAGTCAAATTAAGTTTGGTTTTAAGGATATGAGCCTAATTTTCACTTTATTTTAATTATAAAATGAGCCTGAAATGGCGCGGTAGTTTGAAAATTCGATTTCAAATTTCAATTGCATGCACATAATTCAAAATAAATCGGATTTCAGTAAAAACAGAAATATTTGAATTTGTTTAATTATATCTTTCTAACAAATGTGAATAATTGAGATTTCACTTTATAAATTGAAAGTTATGTCCAGTTTAAAATTCAAAATAGTCGCTATGGAATTTACATATATTTTATTATAATATATAGCCCTTAAAAGTAGCTATTTTGCAAACAACCTCCGTTTTTGACGAAACCACATTAGTTGGATCTGGAATGTCAAAATATTGCTAGGTTTCAAATTTCATAATTTTTGGAACTAATATGGGAGCATGGTGAATTTAAACGTATTTAGTAATTTCAGTTTGAATTTAATCGACTGGAAAATGATCATTTTTCAAACGGCCTCCAAATTCGATGAAATTAGTTTTGTTAGGACCGTATCGTCAAAATATAACTAGATTTATTTTTGTGGAATTTTTGGAGTCAGTATGTGGCCTCGGTAAATTAAAATGTACGTCCAAATTCAATATGTATTGATTTATATTTTAATTTAAATAAAAACTGATCCAAACAGTCGAATTGGCATACGGGACATATCCCATTGTGTTCGAAATAAGGGTATTTGGTTAGGCGCGACAGTAGTTGGGTTTGAATTGGAGTTCGAATGAAAATTTACTTTTTGGAATTTAAATTAATTAAATATATATAATCACATGAAGTCAAACCCCTCTCTCTCCCTCACAAATACCAACCCGTCGCTCAGCAGCCCCCTTTTTTCCACGACGTCGCGTGCCCTCCCCCAGCCGACCACCGCGCCGCTCCGCCTCCCCAGCCCCCCACCACCTCCTCTCCCCTCTCTCCTCTCTCCTCTCTCCTTTTCCTTCTATGTGAAACCCTAAACCCCCAAATCCCTAAAAACCGCCGCCGCCACTCCCTAGGCCCCGCCTCCAGCCAGCCGCACCTCCCCCTAACCCCCAACAACCCGGCGCCGCCCCACTTCAGCCATGGTTTCACCTTTATTCAAAAATCAAATTTTTACAAATTTCAGTTTTTGCAATTAGCACCCTGACCTGTTTTAGCCAATATCTTCCAATCCGAGCGCTTTTGGCCAAAACTCCACGATGCCAAAATCGAAGAGCACGATTTTCTCTTTGATTGGCTATATGGAAGTCATACTTTGGATTGTGGAGTTGTTCAGAAAATGCGTCCAAAGTCTGCTGTCCGGATTATGTCTTTTCGCGAATTCCGACGAATTGGAGCATTTTCGGAAGAAAGACCACTAGGCAAAAGTCGTCCGGAATGGCGCGTTTAAACTGGATTAAAAGACGGTGTGAAGATTGGAGCTGGTTTGCAAATTCTGGAACTAGAACAACAAATCGAAACGTCAGAAAAGCACGGCGGAGTGGATCCCAAAGTGAGAACTCCTTCTCACTCTAATTATTTTATAGTTAATATATATACTAGGATGCAGATGGGGCTTAGAAGCCCCCGACACTATTTATTGTACAAACCATGATTGTTGTTTGGGTTGTATTATGAAAATTTGGTTGTGTTGAAAATTGATTGTATTATGGTATATTGAATGTGATTGACTATTGTGTATAGTGCGAGCCAGTATCAAGAGAGGGGTAATGCTAGACATTACTCCGGTTTTAAATATCGCGTCGTTATAATGCCGAAATTTTCTGAAATAATTATGGTCATTAAAAATATAATTTTTAATGTGTATATGAACTGTATAAAATATTCATGTGTTGAATAAAATATTTGAACATTTTTTTTTTTTTGAATGTATGGACTATTAAAAATATTCAAGTATTGAAATAAATATTTTATCGTTAAAAATATAATTTTTAACGTATATATGAACGACATAAAATTCTCCTGAAATGAAAATAAATATTCATTTACAAATTGGACGATTTGTTTTTGTACACCCATTTAACTGACATTGATTGGGACGATAAATTTTACACATCGCCCAACTGCACGAATAATATTCAGTATTTGTTGGTTGAAACCCCACACGGGTATTGGGATGATATTTGGTGTACACTAATCCCAATTGTTTAGTTATGTGTCAATCTATTGGTTGACAGACTGTAACGGCGCGATTTTCGATACCTTGAAAACCGTGTCATTATTGAAAGAATTTAGAAGATGTGGTAGAAAAGATAGAACTTATAGAATAGAAGAGTAAGAAGTTATCAGAATCTCACAGCGGAATTTCACAAATACTTATATATTACATCACAAGGTCTGACATATCAGAGTACATAACAGAATACATCATCATCATCATGGTTCAACAACATAATTATACAGTACCATATTACAATACCATAGATACTCAAACTGGGTAACTAAAACATATATGCTACTAGGGTCTTGAACTTGTTCTGCATCATGTTCCACTTGCCTTACCTGAAGTTTACTTGTCTACTCATAATAAATATTATGAGTACCCAAGAGTTTAGGAAACACAAAAATAAACTCTGGGTCAGTCAGGGGACTGGTGTGAGGAAACATAGTTATAATGATGTAAACAGGGAAATAAGTGTCAAAGTTCTCATGTAGATCCATGTTTCTACTTTAGAATCGTTAGGTCAAACCATAACTAGCATATTAGAAATGACCAAGTATTTTATATCAAAACATTTGATATTAAGATAATTTTTATCAGATAACTAGAAATCTAGTGAAACACTTGCATCTCACGTTCACGTATATGGTATACAAATATGAAAGTCGTAGAGCGCGTGTAACACCCCACCTCCGCCAGGGCCACACTCACGAGTGCTGGCACTAGCTTTGGAGGGGTGTTGTCTAGGTAAACATGCATAGAGATATCACAAGACAGAAAATAGATAAATAAATAAGTAAAGCAGCGGTAGAATTTTAAAAACCATCATTTCAAAACCAAATAGTCAACTGACATCAAAGTACTTAGTCATTATTTTCCAACTACCACAAGTCTAGAAAACATAAACTGAAAATAACATAAAGTAAACTATCCCCAAGAGAGATGTGATGAAGCCATAGCAAGCTCAAGTCCAAACCGTACATGAGCTGTCAAGAAAGCAAGCCAAGTGTCTAAGCTAAGCACTAGTGTTCCCTCCCTGAGAACTTGGGAGGGGGGGGGGGAGGAACGGAAGAAAAGAGGCGAAAGAAAAGGGATAGTCATAAAGACTGGTAAGTCCTACCTACTATTAGTATAAAAACTAATAAAGTTAACTAAACATGAGAAACTGAGATGAAACATAAAGATGGTAACTAACTGGCATGATAAATAGATAACAAGGTAGATAAAGTGTGGCATCGCATATACAAGGTTTAGTTTTGCACCAATAGTACTAGTAATCCAACCCATGTCAAGTATAAACAAGAAATGATCCCTTGGCCCAATATCATGAGATGACCCAAGTCGGGGTCCAACTACACGGTGTAGTCGATCGGCTCCCTATAAGACTAACTCGTCGAGTGTCAGTGTCATACGGCCCAATCACGGAATGTAGTCAAACTGTGCTAGGTCCACCCTAGGGTGTATCAAGTCCTAGGGTGCCAACCACTGACACAAATCAAGCACGCACAGTCTAAACCTACTGGTGCCCGTGTCTGCTTTTTCAACTCCGGACTATGTGCACGACCATAGTCCGCCTGAACCTACACCGGCGCACCTACTCAGCCGTCGTTCTGGTCACTTACAATCAGCCCAGTAATCGTGCCCCACCCTAGCCTAGTCCCTAGGGTATCGTGATACATCCAAGAGGGTTACTGCTGAAAAGGACCACGTGACTGGGGTTTCTAACGGGTTAAGTGTGGTTAACCCTATCTAGTCATGTATCAAGTTGGTTAAGTGTATCCAAGTGGTTCATGACTTAACCCTAACATGTGGCATTAATTAATTTAATGCACCCAACCTCTCACATTAGACTTTGTTGTGGTTACTGGATATGCCGGGCGGGTCCGGGCAGATTTACACCACAACCTAGTCTAACCTCGGGTTTCAAGCGCGATATGACCAACTTCTCACATTGGATCCTATTGTTTGTAGCCACTGGATTTGCCGCGCGGTTCCGGGCAGATTTACGCTACAAACTCAACCCAACCTCGAGTTGGCCACTTTATGGTTCTCTACATGTCATGTCCATATTCAAGTTTTCAAGCATGATCAAGTTTCATGTCACATTTCAAGTCATGTTTTTCATGTCATTTCAAGTTTTCCTAACTACCCATAACGTATTCCCATTCGCACGTAAATTCGCATCAACACAAGTGAATCAAAGAACATAAAAATATGACCAAGGTGGCATAAGGTGGTAAAGTTGGTCATAGGTTAAACATGATGATATTTGAGGCAAAGGTGTTCATCACAACTAGCATATAGGGGTTTTTGGCCTCATAACATGCATGACATCAAACTTAGAAAATAAACTAGCATGTAGTTCAACATCATAGGCAAAGGTGAAACATGATAATAGTTGACATAGAGTGATAAACTTGTGGGTATCATGTAGTTCAACATCATATGCAAGTTAACATCAAGGTTATGAGGGGTTCTATGTTGCATTATGCATAACCACTAAGTTCTATGTTGCATTATGCATAACCACCAAATAAAGCTGATAGCTTTCTACCCAAAAATCAAGGTAAATGGTACTAGGTTCATGATAGTGCCACAATCATAGATCAAAAGAGTCATAAATGGATCTATGCATACAAATATAGCCCCAAGACAAGTATTATACCAAAAGTCCCATTTCAACTTGCTACATGATCATATTAACTTCATAGTTTAAATCTAAGAGTAGAGTGGGGCTTACAAAGCGTGGCTATGAGAACTAGAAACCAAATAGAACAAGATAGAGACGTTGTAGAAGCTCTAGGAATAATGTAGCAACACTAGAAGCCTTCAGAATAAGTAGCTCCTTTGATTTGATGAAGAAAGATGGCTCCTTTTTGCCTTAGAAGCTCTCAAGATGAAGATGGAGGCCATGATTAGGGAGCATTTTGGCAGAATTTAGTTGTTAGGATGATTTGTGATGGTTTAGGCTAGGTATTAGGGTGTTTTTATAGGTGTAGAGACTAGTTTAGGCCATAGGATTAACCCTAATTTAGATCTGAACCATCAAATCCCGTCACAGGCTAGCTGAGCAGACCAAAGGAGCAAACTGGTGCACCAGACCAACAGGGTCCGACCAGGGGAGGTCGACCCCCAGGTCGACACCCAGGTCGACTCCCTAGTCGACCGGGGGGGGGGGGGGGGCAGGTCGACTCCCCAGTCGACCCCCCTGTCGACCTGGGGTAGGGCGGGAAATTTTCCCGCCCAATCTTCTTCTGGCTGGATTTGAATTTCGGGCTGAATTTTGATTTTTTCTGAAATCTTCTATGGGCCATATCTTGATCATACGGACTCCGATTTTCGAAATTTCGGACTTGTTTTCAAGCAGAATTTCGAGACGAACGCAATGGCGTAACCCGTTTCCATTGATTCTTAACTTATGATTTAATACTGCCCTGATTTCTTGTTTTAACATGTTATAAAAATCCGGGTTGTTACATTCTCCCCACCTTAAAGGATTTCGTCCCCGAAATCTCCAAGTTAGGAAGAACGTATCCTACCATCCATCATCCATCTACTCAAACATCATCCACAAGTAATCATTGTCCTTAAAAGATTACTAATGCTGTATGAACATATGCAAAAGTGTGTGTATATGCACCTATCTAATGTGAAAATCAGGCGGTTACTGACTCAGTAGACCTCCTTAATGCAGAATATGTTAGTGCAATGAGTCCAAATGTATGCAACTTCCTAACATAATTTATAATCTCTACATGAGTGCACATAACATTCTTCCATATGCAACATCCACGTGATAGCATAACAAGTTTCATCCATGAATAAGCATAAACACTCATGCATATGCAATATGAAAGTGTGTGAGCCGATCTTAGTGCCTAACGTGTATCATGCATCCACGAGTAACCACTTGCAAACACTTGCAACCATTTGCAACCATCAAGCATAACATGTTTCAAATACATGTTTCATCCAAAGGGTTTCTACCTAAGGTTCTCATGACAAGATTAACGAGATAACAAGATAATCATGGATAGCAAAAGAAAGATATGCTAACTAGGAAAAGAGATTGAGAATGTACCCTCAAAAAGGAATGGATAAAGCCCACGCATCTTCTCCTCAGTTTCCCAAGTTGCATCTTCGTCGGCTTCACTCCACTGAACCTTTACTAACTTGACTTCTCGATTCCTCAGCTTCTTGATCTCCGTTCCCAAGATACGAATCGGAGCTCGCCTCAGGGTTGCCTCTTTCTCTACCTCCACGTCTTCAAGAATGCTAGGCTCAACTACTTCGGCTGATTCATGTAGGCATTTTCGAAGATGCGAGACATGAGAAACATTGTGCACTCCAGCCAGCTTCTCGGGCAATTCCACTCTATAAGGCATTTGCCCAATCTTTTCGATGATAGGGAAGGGTCCTACGAACCTTGGTGCTAGCTTTCCAACTGCTCCAAAACGAACCACATTTCGCAAAGGAGAAACCTTCACAAAGACCATATCTCCAACTTCAAACTCTAAGTCTGTCCTTCGCTTGTCTGCGTAGGATTTCTGTCTGTCTTGGGCCGCTTTCATCCGCCTTCGAATTAACTCAACCTTCTCGGATGTGTCCCTTATCATGTCGGGCCCAAGTATAAGCTTATCCGTCGTCTCCCACCAACATGTTGGTGACTTGCACGGCCTCCCATACAAAGCTTCGAATGGTGCCATCCCTATGCTTGCTTGGTAGCTGTTATTATAAGCAAACTCTACGAGAGGAAGGTGGTCTTCCCAAGTTCCACCAAAGTCAAGAATGCATAGCCTCAACAGATCTTCTAGTACCCTATTCACCCTTTCGGTCTGGCCATCCGTCTGTGGGTGATAGGCTGTACTTAGACTCAATCGCGTACCCATCGCTTCTTGCAAACTGTTCCAAAATTGGCTAGTGAAGATTGGGTCACGATCGCTCACTATGCTAGAAGGAACTCCATGCAATCGCACTATCTCTCGAAGATAAAAAGATGCTAGCCATGATGCGGTCCTCTTGCTCTTTACTGGAATGAAATGAGTGCTCTTTGTGAGTCTATCCACTATGACCCATATGCTAGTATTCCCCTTCCTTGATCTCGGCAATCCATCCACAAAATCCATAGAGATACTTTCCCACTTCCATTGCGGGACCTCCAATGGATGCAGTAGCCTACCGGGCTTCTTCGACTTGGCCTTTACTTGTTAGCAAACAATGCATCTAGAAACAAACTCTGCAACATCCTTTTTCATCCCATCCCAAAAGAAAATGCGCTTCATGTCCCGGTACATCTTATCCCCTCCGGGATGTATGGTCATCCTCGAGTGATGCGCCTCCTCAAGAACTTTATTTACTAAATCTCCCACTCGTGGGACACATAGTCTTCCATCACGCCTTAGCCATCCCTTGTCATCAATAGTATATCTAGCGAGGTGACTTGACGTCTCACCACGAATCAACTTGTCCATGATCTCGACTATCTGCGGGTCTTCCCTCTGTGAAGCCCCAATTTGATCAAGAAGTGCAGGTCTAAGCTCAAGGGATGCTAACGAACCAGTCATCGACTCAACAGCAGGTGTGAAATCAAAGGTTGCCAAGAACTCTAGGCTCTTCATCTCAACAAACAAGGGACTCAAAGTCAACCTTCTTCTACTTAGCGCATCCGCCACAACATTACCCTTGCCAGGGGTATAAGCTATATCGAAGTCATATGATGCCAAGAATTCCATCCACCTCTGCTGCCTTAGATTCAAATCTTTCTGCGAGAAGAGGTACTTGAGCAACTTGTGATCAGTATATAACTCAAACCTTTCACCTAGAAGATAATGGCGCCAATATTTGAGTGCAAAGACAATCGCTGCCAATTCCAAATCATGAGTGGGATAGTTCTTCTCATGAACTTTGAATTGCCTACCACCAAAGCATATCACTCTCCCCTCCTGCATCAGGACAGCGCCTAATCCCGTGCCACATGCATCGGTGTACACGGTAAACATCTTCCCTCCATCGGGTAATGCTAGAACTGGAGCTGTGGTGAGGGCTTTCTTGAGCCTTTGAAAAGCAAGCTCACACTCTAAGTCCCATGCAAAGACTAAGTTCTTCTTTGTTAACTTAGTGAGAGGGGCTGAAATCTTAGCGAAGTCCTTAATGAACTTCCTATAAAATCCTGCCAGACCGAGAAAGCTTCTCACTTCAGTTGCATTCTTCGGAACTTTCCAGTCTTGTACCGCCACTACTTTAGCGGGATCCACAGCTAAGCCCTGCTTAGAAACTATATGCCCAAGGAACCGAACTTCACTTCTCCAGAAATGGCATTTAGAGAACTTGGCTTTCAACTGATGAGCTCTAAGCGTATCCATAACCTCCTTGAGATGTATAGCATGCTCTTCCTCGTCCTTAGAGAAGATCAGAATATCACCCACGAAGACAACCACAAACTTGTTAAGGAACTCCCTGAACACCCTACTCATCAAATCAACGAAGTATGCGGGTGCATTAGTCAAACTGAACGGCATGACTAGCCATTCAAAGAATCCATCTGGAGTCCTAAACGCAGTCTTATCAATACTATCCTCAGCCACTCTAAGCTGATGGAATCCGGTGGCTAGATCGAGCTGAGAGAAAACAGAAGCACCTACAAGCTGATCAAAGAGATCATCAATCCTCGGTAACGGGTGCCTATTCTTCTTTGTCAGCTTGTTTAACTCACGATAATCAACACATAGACGAAGCGAACCATCCGCTTTAGTAGCGAATACCACAGTAGCACCCCATTCAGAAATGCTTCGCCTAATGAAATTTTTCTCAAGCAACTCCTTGATTTGCTTGCTAAGCTCTCTTCTTTCTCGCGGGGCCATGTGCCTAACAGGCAATGAAACTGGCTTGGCATTATCAACAAGATAAATACGGAAGTCTATCTCTCGTTTAGGGGGTAACCCCTTCACCTCATCAAAAACATCAGGATATTTTCGGACCACCCTCACAGATTAAAGATTGTCAATAGACGAGTCGAGGGATTCAAAATAACATAACATGACGGGATCCAAAGGGTAACAAGAAATCTCTAGGGTATTGCCAAGGCGATTCATAAGCCTCACCACCCTATGCTCACAATCGAGAATGGCTCCATAACTGGACAACCAATCCATGCCCAAAATCAACCCGTATCCCATGAACCTGAGAACATAAGCATTACATGTGAATTCTACGGTCAAGATAGAAATCCTCAAATCCATACAAATCATAGATAGATGGGCGGAACCCCCAATTGGATTTGAAACACTAACGGGATCCTCAACTAGACTAGTACTTAGGTGCAAACTTTCAACAATGTCAGAAGAAATAAAGGTATGCGATGCGCCACAATCAAATAAAGTTCGAACAGGAAAACCAGAAATGTAAACAAGGCTTTCTACAGAAATACTACCTCGGTCCGGAGCTGGAGTAGTGTTGAGAGCATGCATCTGCCCTCCAGAAGGTCCTGCTCGCTGAGTCTGTCCCTGCCCCTGTCCTTGCTTCTTTGGGCAATCCTTACTGAAGTGTCCAGACTCTCTGCAATGAAAGCATTCTCCCAACTTCCTCTTCTTCTTCCTACAATCTTTAGCTATGTGTCCAATGATCCCACAGAAGTTGCACTTCCTTGTCTCCTTTGCCTTGTTGTTGTTGGCCTTGTTACCCTTGTTGTTCTTGTTGTTCTGGTTGCTCTGGTTGCCTCCCCACTTGGAGTCCGCCTTCTTGGTTTCAGTCTCATTAAGCTTAACTTCTTTCTTGATATTCTTATCATCTCCTTAAAGCAAGGCCATATCCACTAAGCTCTCAAAAGTGGCCCCCATGGGTATATGAGACATGGCCAAACCTTGTAATGGCTCATTCAATCCTCGAGCAAAGCGTAGAGCCTTCTTCTGAGGTGTGTTAACCATGTCTAAACCGAATCGAGCAAGTTGGTTAAACTTATTCACATACTCCCTCACGGTCATGTCCCCTTGCTTCAAAGATATAAACTTCTCCATTTGCAGATTCTCCTCAGCAGATGATAGAAACTTAAGCCCAAACCTCATCCTAAAGTCGGCCCAAGTCTCTATAGGCCTAGTAGCGTTGGTGACCTCCCACCAATAAGCAGCTTCCTCTTTCAATAGCCATACTGCCAACAGAACTTTCCTACGGTCTTCCACTTCAAAGATAGCAAAAAGGTCTTCAGTTTCCTTTAACCAGTTTCTTGCCTCCACATAAGTCTCTGTCCCAACAAAATTCCTGCCATGCATCGCCTTAAAGTCTTTGCAAATCTTCGCGAAATCCGCTTGTGGATGCTGAGGAGGAGGAAGAGGAGGAGGAGGAACCTCAGGTACGGGAGGAGGAGTGGGAGTGTTTGCTGGGCCCGCATCGTTGGCCCTAGCTTCCAAGTACCTTCGGAACCATCCGGGTATGGGTACTCCCTCGGGAAGGTTAAGATCGGCCATGCTGAAAAAGGAAAAGATAGATTTAGAACGGGGAAACAAAGGATAGTGCTAATGGCTTTTGGGGAATAGCCTTTTAAAATAAACTAGACTTTTCTTAGAAAAATACTTAATTGGTTTTGAAAATAGTTTTTTCAAAAAGGGTTTTAAAGACTTTTGTCCGGTCTAGTAAAACCTTATGCTCTGATACCAAATGTAACACCCCACCTCCGCCAGGGCCACACTCACGAGTGCTGGCACTAGCTTTGGAGGGGTGTTGTCTAGGTAAACATGCACAGAGATATCACAAGATAGAACATAGATAAATAAATAAGTAAAGCAGCGGTAGAAATTTAAAAACCATCATTTCAAAACCAAATAGTCAACTGACATCAAAGTACTTAGTCATTATTTTCCAACTACCACAAGTCTAGAAAACATAAATTGAAAATAACATAAAGTAAACTATCCCCAAGAGAGATGTGATGAAGCCATAGCAAGCTCAAGTCCAAACCGTACATGAGCTTTCAAGAAAGCAAGCCAAGTGTCCAAGCTAAGCACTAGTGTTCCCTCCCTGAGAACCTGGGGGGGGGGGGGAACGGAAGAAAAGAGGCGAAAGAAAAAGGGTCAGTCATAAAGACTGGTAAGTCCTACCTACTATTAGTATAAAAACTAATAAAGTTAACTAAACATGAGAAACTGAGATGAAACATAAAGATGGTAACTAACTGGCATGATAAATAGATAACAAGGTAGATCAAGTGTGGCATCGCATATACAAGGTTTAGTTTTGCACCAATAGTACTAGTAATCCAACCCATGTCAAGTATAAACAAGAAATGATCCGTTGGCCCAATATCATGAGATGACCCAAGTCGGGGTCCAACTACACGGTCTAGTCGATCGGCTCCCTATAAGCCTAACTCGTCGAGTGTCGGTGTCATACGGCCCAATCACGGAATGTAGTCAAACTGTGCTAGGTCCACCCTAGGGTGTATCAAGTCCTAGGGTGCCAACCACTGACACAAATCAAGCACGCACAGTCTAAACCTACCGGTGCCCGTGTCTGCTTTTTCAACTCCGGACCATGTGCACGACCATAGTCCGCCTGAACCTACACCGGCGCACCTACTCAGCCGTCGTTCTGGTCGCTTACAATCAGCCCAGTAATCGTGCCCCACCCTAGCCTAGTCCCTAGGGTATCGTGATACATCCAAGAGGATTACTGCTGAAAAGGACCACGTGACTAGGGTTTCTAACGGGTTAAGTGTGGTTAACCCTATCTAGTCATGTATCAAGTTGGTTAAGTGTATCCAAGTGGTTCATGACTTAACCCTAACATGTGGCATTAATTAATTTAATGCACCCAACCTCTCACATTAGACTTTGTTGTGGTTACTGGATATGCCGGGCGGGTCCGGGCAGATTTACACCACAACCTAGTCTAACCTCGGGTTTCAAGCGCGATATGACCAACTTCTCACATTGGATCCTATTGTTTGTAGCCACTGGATTTGCCGCGCGGTTCCGGGCAGATTTACGCTACAAACTCAACCCAACCTCGAGTTGGCCACTTTATGGTTCTCTACATGTCATGTCCATATTCAAGTTTTCAAGCATGATCAAGTTTCATGTCACATTTCAAGTCATGTTTTTCATGTCATTTCAAGTTTTACTAACTACCCATAACGTATTCCCATTCGCACGTAAATTCGCATCAACACAAGTGAATCAAAGAACATAAAAATATGACCAAGGTGGCATAAGGTGGTAAAGTTGGTCATAGGTTAAACATGATGATATTTGAGGCAAAGGTGTTCATCACAACTAGCATATAGGGGTTTTTGGCCTCATAACATGCATGACATCAAACTTAGCAAATAAACTAGCATGTAGTTCAACATCATAGGCAAAGGTGAAACATGATAATAGTTGACATAGAGTGATAAACTTGTGGGTATCATGTAGTTCAACATCATATGCAAGTTAACATCAAGGTTATGAGGGGTTCTATGTTGCATTATGCATAACCACTAAGTTCTATGTTGCATTATGCATAACCACCAAATAAAGCTGATAGCTTTCTACCCAAAAATCAAGGTAAATGGTACTAGGTTCATGATAGTGCCACAATCATAGATCAAAAGAGTCATAAATGGATCTATGCATACAAATATAGCCCCAAGACAAGTATTATACCAAAAGTCCCATTTCAACTTGCTACATGATCATATTAACTTCATAGTTTAAATCTAAGAGTAGAGTGGGGCTTACAAAGCGTGGCTATGAGAACTAGAAACCAAATAGAACAAGATAGAGACGTTGTAGAAGCTCTAGGAATAATGTAGCAACACTAGAAGCCTTCAGAATAAGTAGCTCCTTTGATTTGATGAAGAAAGATGGCTCCTTTTTGCCTTAGAAGCTCTCAAGATGAAGATGGAGGCCATGATTAGGGAGCATTTTGGCAGAATTTAGTTGTTAGGATGATTTGTGATGGTTTAGGCTAGGTATTAGGGTGTTTTTATAGGTGTAGAGACTAGTTTAGGCCATAGGATTAACCCTAATTTAGATCTGAACCATCAAATCCCGTCACAGGCTAGCTGAGCAGACCAAAGGAGCAAACTGGTGCACCAGACCAACAGGGTCCGACCAGGGGAGGTCGACCCCCAGGTCGACACCCAGGTCGACTCCCCAGTCGACCTGGGGGGGGGGGGGGGGCAGGTCGACTCCCCAGTCGACCCCCCTGTCGACCTGGGGTAGGGCGGGAAATTTTCCCGCCCAATCTTCTTCTGGCTGGATTTGAATTTCGGGCTGAATTTTGAATTTTCTGAAATCTTCTCTGGGCCATATCTTGGTCATACGGACTCCGATTTTCGAAATTTCGGACTCGTTTTCAAGCAGAATTTCGAGACGAACGCAATGGCGTAACCCGTTCCCATTGATTCTTGACTTATGATTTAATTCTGCCCTGATTTCTTGTTTTAACATGTTATAAAAATCCGGGTTGTTACAGCGCGTATTGGAGATTGGATTCCAACAGACAGGGTATGGGAGCACCCACCGATCAGTGTACTCTAGAGAGGATACACTGGTGTTCAACAAGAATGTCTTATAACCCAGCCACACATGACCGTCCACTCATTTAGCTTGAGTGTGACGAATATATTATCACTCCTACGGTTGAGCTCTATTTACCGTTTCCGAAAGTTGCAGCAGCGAAAGAGATTTAAAAAGTTAAATATGGAAATCCTCTAGATGGTGATAACATACCCTGCTTGGGTATGACCCAATTAGCCATGCTGCCTAGCCTAACTTTTGTTACTTCCGGGTTGTGAAGTTTTTGAGGTCACGTCTTTCTTCTGACAGATTTATTTCTTTTGATTCTTTGAATGCCACATCGTCCTATCCGTCAGAAATACTCATTCGATTACCCAAATATATTACGAGTAATAAAGCTAAGAGAAACGAATTTCTCCGCTGCCAACGTAATATACTTACGTAAATTCGATGTGTAAAATCTCACTGACATACGTTGTTAGACACTCGTCTATTCGGGTTTGCTCTGGGACTGTACAGACAAAAAATACAATTTTAAAATAACGCTTGCATCTTGTTGATTTCAACATTCTGATATGCATCATATACTTCGAGTCGAAGTGGAATATCTATTCCGGACTCTTCGGATCGATGTACGAATATCTTTTTACGGTCGATAAATGTTTATCGGTTTAATCATGAGTATTACTCAGTTACAGATTAATTATCTTTTTACAAACAGTGCTTGTTTACCTGGGTCATATCAGAAAAGTTTAATTATTCCTTTAAAAATAATCAATTGAGGTGTATGTGTTTCATACAGTGTTTTGTTCAGTTTTACTTATCATTTGGAAATGCCCGTGCTTCGCACACTGTATTTTTACTTCCTTTGTCATTTCTGCTCGGGCGATGTTTCAAATTCTTCCTTTCCTTTTTATTTCTTCCTTTATGATTATTTAATTATAAATAATGTAAATAATTAATTTAAATTATTTATGCACGTATTATTTAAATTTCAAACTGATCGAACTCCTACAGTCGAACTTGTCGGTTTGATATGCTTCTTCCCCTTTCCACTTGCGTTTGATTTATCAAATAAAACTCTTTCTTTTTATTTAATAAATAAATTTATTTCTAAATTTTTATTTATTTCTAATTAAAATTTAAAACTGTTTTTGAATTTAAAATATCGTTAAATCCGAAGTACCGAAGTACGGTTTACAAATTTCAAGAATACCGGCTTTGGTAAGTGTCAAAGTACGGGGCTTTGGCACTGCCAAAGTACCGGGCTTTAGCACTGGACTTGGCAAGTGCCAAAGTACCATGCCTTGGCAAGTGCCAAGGCACTAGACTTGCCAAATTCCAAGTACCAGACCTTGGTACTCTTAGCCTCCCCCACATCAGTGCACGGTGGTGCACGTGCACACCACCATCGCCCATCGCGGCGCCACCACGACCACTCCAACATGTCGCGCTTCACCTCCAGGTCGACATCCACCCATCGGAGCACCCCATCCTTGTCGCTACAGTGATTTGGCTATCGAGCTCCACATAGCAGAAAATGTTCATCAGGAAAAACCCCTGTAGCTCACAGCTCCGACCACTTGCCGCCGTACCCTTCTGACCACGTCACCACACCCCTCCGATGCCGCCATTCCCCCATGACCGCGACCCCAATGCTTCGCCGTCGATGCCCAGTCCAGACAAGAACACTCGAACCCATGAACACAGAAAAAACCCTATTTCTTCTTTTATCTCGCAATCTACTCATTAGAAAAATTAACTTGTATTTTCCTCGATGCCCCAGTCCCCGATGAAGCTTTCCTCCCAACCGCCTGACCTCTGGTGGCTCCGACGATCGGAATTTACTCAAAGACCATTTTCCGTTCATATTCAAAATTCTCGTGATCCACTAACTTAAAAATCATGATTTTCGTATTACAAATCATCATTTCCATTTGCGGTTCTATTTATATAATCAAAGTGAGTTTTTACAACATTTGAAAATCAACTTTGATTTCTACATTACAGAGAGTTTACTGTATTATGTTTTTAAACATAAATGTGCTTTGAAATGTTATTTCTTCTAATCTGATTTGTGAATGTATGATGAACTTGCCCTATATCCTATACAATTTATCAATGTAATGTGGAGGATCAGGTTTTATTTATTTCCAGAAATCACTTTCACATGTTCTGTATTTTTCTAGAACACAATATAGGTTTTAACAAAGGTGTTCAATCATCAACCAAACTTGCATCGACATTCCAAAATGGTTTCTACATGGATCTTAGTTCTTACAGATGTATATCAGGATATTCTCTCATCACTCGTTACTTGTGATAGTAACAGAAAATGATCATAACAACACTTGACAGTTAAAGCTATATAAAACTGTTTTTACAGTAAATATTTAACAAGAGATTCAAAAGTGTTTTCACTCACCTTAATGCTATCCAATGATCTCAGAAAAGAAGACTTCAGATTTTAGTATGTGAACTTCAGATTTGTTGTGAGGAAAGTGTGGGATTTTAAGGTGTATTTATAGTGGTTTTTCAAGGTTTAAACAAATAATTTCTGCACATGTTTTAACACTAAATATCCCTTAGCCTCACCCCTTTTCTCTAGTCCCTACGGCACATTTTGAGGAAGAACATGCATGGCAACATTTGTTTTATTAAGGGTTATAGCTAATGAGAGAGTACTAGGTGCTATCTTCTAGAAACTCTCACCATACTTCATTTAATGCTAGGATTCTTCTTTAGATTTTAATGTGTTATAAAAATTGTTTTTCCTTGTCTTTATTTGTTGGATATTTTCTTCTTTGCACATGCAAACTATACTTAGAGGTCTTAGGGAGATGGTTTTGCAAAACTTAGTCTACTATTCAAGGTAGCTTTCATTAAATGTTTTTGTCTCACTACGGGATTTGTATTTTGTCTCTTGTACAAGATTTTTGTTTTTATCAAAGAACAAATGTTTTTATATGCTATTTCTTTTATGGTTTCATGTATTGGCCGAACCATCAAATTTCCAAATTCATACATGTTTGGGTTGTTTTATCCTTAAGTCCTTCTCTTTTCCCAAGTGAACAAATGCTCTTTTCTTTTATGTTATAAGTCTTTTTATTTTAACATCCTTGCTTTGTTAAAATATCACTATGAAGTATTTACTCTTCATAGGAATTATTTCTTAAGATTTCTATATAAATATTTTATACTTGTTTTATATTTTCAAATCTAAGATTTAATCAAGTATTTATTATAATATTATTACATACATATGCTTATAAATGTATCAAAACCCTTTTAGTTGATTTTAAATAGCAAATCTCATTTTAATCTCCTATTAAAATGATTTAAAAATAGTCGGAAAAGTCGAGACATTACAGTCCTCCCCCCTTATAAGAATTTCGTCCCCGAAATTTAAGTAAGAAAGATAGAAAGAATTTTTCCCAAAAGATGATACTTCATACCACTACTACTTAGTACATTCTAATTATACATCAGTTTGATACTCGTACTAGACATTCATACGTACTACAATACCTAGGCCATACTTGACTAAATCAAGTTATAGGCCACATAATATACATATAGATAGTCTACACACATCAGTCTACTCTACTCTACTCGTCTGAGTCACTATCAATCACAATCCACTCGTCATCGGAGATGTTTACAACTTCAACCACCTCATCATCATCATCTGATGGCTCTACAACCCCCATAATCCCCTGGTTAGCTGGCTTCCTCGTCGTCAGAAATCTCTATAACCTCCACGGGTGGAATCATGTACACCTGAATTGAGGAATAGCCATAGTCTCCAAAGATCTCTACCCATCCTCCTACTGCATAATACTCAAAAAGTGCCTGCTCTAACCTCATCCATATCGCTAAAACGGGGTCGACAAACTCCTCTGGCTGTCCTCCCGTGGCAGCGACCGGTGTCTCAGGAACAACCTCCTCCTCCTCTTCGTATTCTTCTTCGTCATCACCATTTGCGTCCATATCCTCCGCATCATCCTCATCCTGGTCACTATCGTCGTCACCATCACTATCTCCAAAACCTGTCTCGATCATCAGTATGCCATCTTCTTCTGAGGGATCATGGCTGTCTGCTTCTTGCTCCATGGGTTCTTCTCTACCGACATTCGACTCCTCCGATGTCCTGTGGGTACCCTCATCTTCACTTGGTGTCCTCTCTCTAATGTCTTCAGAATCTCCTACTCTCGCTCTCTTGGCCAGCAATCTCTCGGTCTGGTGTGGGGTGAGTCTTTTCCTAGCTGTGGTCTTCATTAATGGTGCCATCTGGAAAGTAAACAAGGAAATAGAATTCGTCAATGATAGAATCATAGCAAGGGAGTTCATAAGTCCTAATAAACTGAATCCACAAATGTACATACCAAGGCTCATAGAAATGAAGAAATCCAAGGTTTCGTTTCATCTAAACCTGGGCAGTTAAAGCGCTTAGCGGTTCCATAACGGTGGAGGTTCTAAAAGGTGTAGCGGGGATAAAGCGGGGAAATAGCGGAGATATAGCGGATGTGCCAAAAGGTTCATAAGATGTGAAAGAATCAAAGAATAACATGGTTACACACATTAGATTTGATAATTATAATAGATGTCATGAATATATTGGACACTTATGCCTTAAAATTAGCTCTTTACACTAACTTTATTGATTTTTTTAAAAAGAGAACTAGTCAAATCAACCTTTATATATTAATAATGCTAAAGCGGATGGTAAAAAGCGTTGATTTAGAGGATGTAGCGGGAAATAGCGGGGCTACAAGCGGATCTACTGTTCATCAACGCTAAATTGAAATAGCGTAGCGGTTGAAGGGCGCTACGGGCTATAGCGGGGATATTTTTGGGCTTTAGCGGGGCTTTAACTACATAGATCTAAACAACCAAATAGCAAAACATACCTAGTCTGTAGAAAAATCCGGGTACAATTTCCTGATATGTTTCTCCGTCTCCCACGTGCAATCTTTCGGATTATCGCTCCACTGAATCTTTAGCAGACTTACTGCTTTGTTACGAAGTTGCTTTTCTTCTCTATCGATAATACGAAATTGTCGTCGAATCATTGTCAAACCTGGTTCAATTTCTATTTCATGCTGAACAAATGGTTCCATAATTAAAGACGGATCGTGCAAACATTTCCTCAAATGAGACACATGGAATACGTTGTGAATCCCTTCCATATGTTCTGGCAACTCCACTCTATAGGCTAGAAAACCAATTCTCTCCAGAACTCGGAAAGGTCCAACATATCGCGGAGTTAACTTTCCGGCTTTTCCAAATCTCACCACTCCTCTCAACGGTGAAATCTTCACAAATACCAGATCTCCTATCTCAATTACAAAATCTCTTCGCCTTTGATCAACATAGCTTTTCTGTTGATCCTGGCCTTCTTTCATTTTGCTTCTCGGATCATGTCCGGTCCAAGTACTAATTTGTCTCCGGATTCAATCCAACATGCGGGTGCTTTACAAGGCCTTTCATACAGTGCTTTGTATGGTGCCATTTGTATACTCGCCTGGTAACTATTATTATAAGCGAACTCCACCAAGTGTAGATGATCTTCCCATGATCCTCCAAAATCTAAAACACAAGCTCTTAACAAATCTTCCAATATCCGGTTTACCCTCTCAGTCTGACCATCCGTTTGAGGATGGTAAGCTGTACTGAGATTCAATTTCGTTCCCAAAGTCTTTTGCAATGCTTCCCAAAATTTACTTGTAAAGATGGGATCTCTATCGCTTACAATGCTTGTTGGGACTCCATGTAGTCGTACAATCTACTTCATGAAAACTTCGGCTAAAGATGCGGCTGTGCGTGTCGGTTTTACTAGGATAAAATGCGCGCTTTTTGTCAGCCGATCGACAATTACCCAAATTCCTTCAAATCCCCTTCTTGTCCTTGGCAATCCATCGATAAAATCCATCGATATCATTTCCCACTTCCAGTTGGGTATTTCTAACGATCGTAACAGTCCAGCAGTCTTTTGGTGATCTCCCTTGACTTGCTGACAACACAAACATTCATTCACGAAGGTTGTAATATCCTTCTTCATTCCTGGCCACCAGAATACTCGTTTCATATCATTGTTCATTTTATGGATTCCCGGATGGATGCTCAATTTTAATGCATGACATTCTTTCAAAACTTCTTGCCTCAATCCATCCACATCTGGAACACATAATCTGTTGTTAATTCTTAACACTCCTCGGTTATCCAACTCGATATCAGACTCCCTTCCATCCGTGACTCCTTGAATGATCTTCTCCAGTTTGGCATCTCTTCTTTGATTTCTCATAATCCTTTCTTGGAGAGTCGGTGTGACTTCCAATAGGGATAAAATCGCATTTCTACTCAAAGCTTCTGCTACTACATTTGCTTTGCCGGGTGTATAAATGATATCCAAATCATACGATGAAAGAAATTCAAACCATCATTGTTGCCTCAAATTTAAACCTTCTGGGCAAATAAGTACCTCAATGGTTTATGATCTGTAAAAAGTTCGAATTTTCCACCCAGAAGATAATGCCACCATATCTTCAATGCAAAAACAACGGCTAATAACGCCAAATCGTGAGTTGCATAATTCTTCTCGTGTATCTTTAATTGCCTACTTGCATATGCAATTACACGACGGTTCTGCATCAACACGGCTCCTAATCCAGTTCCACAAGCGTCGGTGTAAACTTCAAATTTGCTCGTTCCATCGGGAACAACAAATACTGGTGCTTTGGTCAAACGATCTTTTAACTCTTGAAAAGATTCTTCACATTTCGGGGTCCAAATAAACTTCTGGTTTTTCTTTGTTAATTTCGTCAGATGGGACGATATCTTAGAATAATCTTGAATAAACCTTCGGTAATATCCCGCCAATCCTAGGAAACTTCGAACATCGGTTGGTGTACGTGGTTGTCTCCATTGTTGTACTGATTCAACTTTCACCGGATCTACCGATATTCCATCTCCATTTACAATATGTCCCAAAAATCTCACTTCAGACTTCCAAAAATGGCATTTTGAAAATTTGGCCTTCAACACATTTTTCCTCAGAGTTTCTAGGACTACTCTAAGGTGATAGCGATGCTCCTCTTCAGTTTTTGAATAAATCAGAATATCGTCAATGAAAATTAGAACGAACTTGTTCAGAATTTTCCTAAAGACTCTATTCATTAAATCCACGAAAAATGCTGGTGCGTTGGTTAGACCGAATGGCATAACCAACCACTCATAAAAGAAATCCGGGCCTCTAAATGCTGTGAAAGGAATACTATCTTCAGCGATTCTCAATTGGTGAAATCCTGTTGCTAGGTCCATTTGGGAGAATACTGTTGCTCCATGCAATTGATCGAAAAGATCGTCGATTCGGGGTAAAGGGTATTTGTTTTTAATGGTTGCCTTGTTTAATTCTCTATAGTCAACACGCAGTCACAACGACCCGTCAGACTTTACTACAAAAACTACTACCGAGCCCCAACTTGAAAAACTTGGTCAGATTAAGCCTTTATTCAGTAAATCCCGAGTCTGTTTCTCCAGTTCCGATACTTCCTTTGGAGCCATACGTCTTTTTGGTTGAACTATTGGTCTTGTACCTGGAATTAAATCGATACAGAATTCTATCTCCCGATGAGGAGGTAAACTTCCGACTTCTTCGAATATATCCTTGTATTCTCTAACTACGTCCAGTGTTTCAAGGTTCTCTTTTGGTTCTTCTAGGGCGTATAGGAAACTACAGGTATGAATACCGGGTGTTCCATAAGGTATCCTAGCTTTACGGTCTAGGCTCGTTATCAAGGTTATGGTTTCTTTATCACATTTTATCTTGGCTTGGAACACGCTCTGCCAGTCCAATCCAAGAATAAAATTGAAACTTTTGAAGTTCAAGACATAGAAATCGAAACGAAAGGAATGTGGGAGATATAACAGTGCTATATCGTCACAACACATTTTAAACTCGGTTTTACCACCAATGGGATTTGAGACACAAATTGGGCTTGGGGAAATAATTGGTTTAAGGTTAAATTGGTCTACAGTTGCAGAAGAAATAAAACTATGTGAAGCGCCGGTGTCAAATAAAACTCGAAGGTAAATTCCTTTAAATTGTAAAGTACCTTCCAGCACTCCCTTCCCCTTCACATTCTGAGTGCCAGATGGTTCATTCTTGATGGCATACACCTTTTCCTGTGGTGCCCTTTTCATCAGTGGACAGTCTTTCACCATGTGACCCGGCTGGTGACAGTTGAAACAAAGGTTTTTCAGTACCATCTCATTTCTCTGGACCTGTTGCTGCTGCTGCTGTGATTGTTGCTGAGGCTTCCTTTGCTGCTGTTGCGGTTGCTGTTGCTGAGGTTTCTTGTTACTCTTTTGTTTGCATAACCTTGCAATGTGACCCTTCTGCTTGCAGTTGTGACACAGAACGTTCTTGAAACGATTCTTAGTTTTTTGTTGAACTGTCTTTCCTTGGTTCTTGTTATCCTTCCACTCAGGGTTAAACTTCCTTTTCTGGGTATTTCCTCCACTCGCTTCTCCAGTCTGAGCCTTTGCTGCAGTTGGGTTCTTAGCGTCCAGGGCTTCATACCTGAGTGCTAAATCCACGAGTTTAACAAATGGGTCTTTTAGATGCCCCATCATACGACCTTGTAGACTATCCTTCAATCCAGCTACAAACATCTCGTTCTTCTTCAGTGAGGTATTTACCAACTCTGGTCCAAAGCTTGATAGCGCATTGCACTTGTTCTCGTACTCAGTGACAGTCATGTTTTCTTGTTTCAGGTCAATGAAGTCTCGATACATTATGGTTTTCCCAGTTGCTGGCAGATATTGAGCTTCAAAAGCTTCTTTGAACATAGCCCAATTGAAATTCTCTTCTGGAGTATTTGCAGTCTCGGCATCCCACAAGATAGCTCTGGCTCCCTCCAGATTCCATGATGCTAGGAGACGTTTGTACTCGTCATCCAACTTTAGTCCCTTAAAAATCTTTTCACATGATCTAACCCATGCTTGTACGTCAACCAGAGATTCCGTTCCCTTAAAAGTTTTTCCTCCTAGAGTAGTGTAGTTCTTGCAAATCATAGCGAAGTTCGGCTGTATTGGAGTTTGGACTACTTCAGCCGTATCCACTAGAGTCTGATTAACAGTGTGCCCATTGGTCATATTTGCCCTACTTGCTCCTCGGGCTTGCCTTGCTTGAGAACTCATTGTCAACTTCCTGAGTATATGGTTTGAGAGTTAATACTCGTTGGGAAAACAATCTTAGGGATAACCTACATTAATAGCTAGGGTCGTCCTATATTGTATGGTTTTTATAAAAATACGCTCTCTCAGAACTAACTTATAGCCAAGGTGTTCAGAAAACCTAAGCTCTGATACTAACTGTAACGGCACGATTTTCGATACCTTGAAAACCGTGTCATTATTGAAAGAATTTAGAAGATGAGGTAGAAAAGATAGAACTTATAGAATAGAAGAGTAAGAAGTTATCAGAATCTCACAGCGGAAATATAGTTATAATGATGTAAACAGGGAAATAAGTGTCAAGGTTCTCATGTTGATCCATGTTTTTACTTTAGAATCGTTAGATCAAACCATCACTAGCATATGGGAAATGACCAAGTATTTTATATCAAAACATTTGATATTACGATAATTTTTATCAGATAACTAGAAATCTAGTGAAACGCTTGCATCTCACGTTCACGTATATGGTATACAAATCTGAAAGTCGTAGAGCGCGTATTGGAGATTGGATTCCAACAGACAGGGTATGGGAGCACCCACCGATCAGTGTACTCTAGAGATGATACACTGGGGTTCAACAAGAACGTCTTGTAACCCGGCTACACATGACCGTCCACTCATTTAGCTTGAGTGTGACAAATATATTATCACTCCTACAGTTGAGCTCTATTTACCGTTTCCGAAAGTTACAGCAGCGAAAGAGATTTAAAAAGTTAAATATGGAAATCCTCTAGATGGTGATAATATACCCTGCTTGGGTATGACCCAACTAGCCATGCTGCCTAGCCCAACTTTTGTTACTTCCGGGTTGTGAAGTTTTTGAGGTCACGTCTTTCTTCTGACAGATTTATTTCTTTTGATTCTTTGAATGGCACCTCGTCCTATCCGTCTAAAATACTCATTCGATTACCCAAATATATTACGAGTAATAAAGCTAAGAGAAACGAATTTCTCCGCTACCAACGTATACGTAAATTTGATGTGTAAAATCTCACTGACATACATTGTAAGACACTCGTCTATTCGGGTTTGTTCTAGGACTGAACAGACCAAAAATACAATTTTAAAATAATGCTTGCATCTTGTTGACTTCAAAATTCTGATATGCGTCGTATACTTCGAGTCGAAGTGGAATATCTATTCCAGACTCTTCGAATCGATGTACGAATATCTTTTTACGGTCGATAAATGTTTATCGGTTTAATCATGAGTATTACTCAGTTACAGATTAATTATCTTTTTACAAACAGTGCTTGTTTACCTGGGTCGTATTAGAAAAGTTTAATTATTCCTTTAAAAATAATCAATTGAGGTGTATGTGTTTCATACAGTGTTTTGTTCAGTTTTACTTATCATTTGGAAATGCCCGTGCTTCGCACACTGTATTTTTACTTCCTTTGTCATTTCTGCTCGGGCGATGTTTCAAATTCTTCCTCTCCTTTTTATTTCTTCCTTTATGATTATTTAATTATAAATAATTTAAATAATTAATTTAAATTATTTATGCATGTATTATTTAAATTTCAAACTGATCGAACTGCTACAGTCGAACTTGTCGGTTTGATCTGCTTCTTCTCCTTTCCGCTTGCCTTTGATTTATCAAATAAAACTCTTTCTTTTTATTTAATAAATAAATTTATCTCTAAATTTTATTTATTTCTAATTTAAATTTATAACTGTTTTTGAATTTAAAATATTGTTAAATCCGAAGTACTGGTTTACAAATTTCAAGAATACCGGCTTTGGCAAGTGCCAAAGTATCGGGCTTTGGCACTGCCAAAGTACCAGGCTTTGGCATTGGACTTGGCAAGTGCCAAAGTACCATGCCTTGGCAAGTGCCAAGGCACTGGACTTGGCAAATGCCAACTACCAGACCTTGGTACTTTTAGCCTCCCCCACATCAGTGCACGGTGGTGCACGTGCACACCACCATCGCCCATCGCGGCGCCACCACGACCACTCCAACATGTCGCACTTCACCTCCAGGTCGACATCCACCCGCCGGAGTACCCCATCCCCGTCGCTACAGTGATTTGTCTGTCGAGCTCCACATAGCAGAAAATGTTCATCGGGGAAAACCCCTGTAGCTCACAGCTCCGACCACTCGCCGCCGTACCCTTCTGACCACGTCACCACACCCCTCCGACGCCGCCATTCCCCCATGACCGCGACCCCAATGCTTCGCCGTCGACGCCCAGTCCAGACAAGAACACTCAAACCCATGAACACAGAAAAAACCGTATTTCTTCTTTTATCTCGCAATCTACTCATTAGAAAAATTAACTTGTATTTTTCCCCGATGCCCCTGTCCCCGATGAAGCTCTCCTCCTAACCGCCTGACCTCTGGTGGCTCCGACGATCGGAATTTCGTATCAAAGACCATTTTCCGTTCATATTCAAAATTCTCGTGATCCACTAACTTAAAAATCATGATTTTCGTATTAAAAATCATCATTTACATTTGCGATTCTATTTATATAATCAAAGTGAGTTTTTACAACATTTGAAAATCAACTTTGATTTCTACATTACAGAGAGTTTACTGTATTATGTTTTTAAACATAAATGTGCTTTGAAATGTTATTTCATCTGATCTGATTTGTGAATGTATGATGAACTTGCCCTATATCCTATACAATTTATCAATCTAATGTGGAGGATCAGGTTTTATTTATTTCCAGAAATCACTTTCACATGTTCTGTATTTTTCCAGAACACAATACAGGTTTTAACAAAGGTGTTCAATTATCAACCAAACTTGCATCAACATTCCAGAATGGTTTCTACATGGATCTTAGTTCTTACAGATGTATATCAGGATATTCTCTCATCACTCTTTACTTGTGATAGTAACAGAAAATGATCATAACAACACTTGACAGCTAAAGCTTTATAAAACTGTTTTTACAGTAAATATTTAACAAGAGATTCAAAAGTGTTTTCACTCACCTTAATGTTATCCAATGATCTCAGAAAAGAAGACTTCAGATTTTAGTATGTGAACTTCAGATTTGTTGTGAGGAAAGTGTGGGATTTTAAGGTGTATTTATAGTGGTTTTTCAAGGTTTAAACAAATAATTTCTGCACATGTTTTAACACTAAATATCCCTTAGCCTCACACCTTTTATCTAGTCCCTACGGCACATTTTGAGGAAGAATATGCATGGCAACATTTGTTTTATTAAGGGTTATAGCCAATGAGAGAGTACTAGGTGCTATCTTCTAGAAACTCTCACCATACTTCATTTAATGCTAGGATTCTTCTTTAGATCTCAATGTGTTATAAAAATTGTTTTCCCTTGTCTTTATTTGTTGGATATTTTCTTCTTTGCACATGAAAACTATACTTAGAGGTCTTAGGGAGATGGTTTTGCAAAACTTAGTCTACTATTCAAGGTAGCTTTCATTAAATGTTTTTGTCTCACTATGGGATTTGTATTTTGTCTCTTGTACAAGATTTTTGTTTTCATCAAAGAACAAATGTTTTTATATGCTATTTCTTTTATGGTTTCATGTATTGGCCGAACCATCAAATTTCCAAATGCATACATGTTTGGGTTGTTTTATCCTTAAGTCCTCTTTTCCTAAGTGAACAAATGCTCTTTTCTTTTATGTTATAAGTCTTTTTATTTTAACATCCTTGCTTTGTTAAAATATAACTATGAAGTATTTACTCTTCATAGGAATTATTTCTTAAGATTTCTATATAAATATTTTATACTTGTTTTATATTTTCAAATCTAAGATTTAATCAAGTGTTTATTATAATATTATTACATACATATGCTTATACATGTATCAAAACCCTTTTAGTTGATTTTAAATAGCAAATCTCATTTTAATCTCCTATTAAAATGATTTAAAAATAGTCGGAAAAGTCGGGACATTACACAGACTATCGTAAACGTTAATTATTTATATTTAATACTTATGTAGTTGTGTAATGCACTCTGGATGATGGTTGATTCTGTATCATGATTGTCATATACATGTGTTGTACGAAATCTATATAAATAAATTATATGGTAATTGATTGGGTCGGATTCCAATTTAGACAGAACGATATTTTAAAATAACGAATATTTTAAAATAATATTCGGTAAAGGATTAAATTGTGAATTTGATGTCCGATTTTGGGTGGACAAGAAAATATTGAAATGAATGTGAAGTCGTGTTGATTAGATTTGCGCCATTTTAACGCGAACGATATTTATATCGATTTATTTAGTTTTATAATGAATATTGGAAAAGAAATGATTTCAAAATCTGATTTTTGAAAACATTATCATTTTAATATTATAATGATATGGAATATTCAGTTTTGAATTAAAATTGAAAAGGAAGTTAGAATCGTTTTAAAACTAATTTGTAAACGATTTATAAAATACGTTTTAAACGAAAATCGATGGAATATAATATATATATATATATATATTTAATGGCCTTAATAGAACACGCCGCGCCGCGACCGTTCGCGAATTTCGACCATTGACTTCGAATTGGTATTACGGGAGATCTGGCCGTCGGACTCTCTAAAATTAGAACCATTGGGTTCATATCGAAAAGATCTTTCTAACGAATATAAGAGATTTGAAATCTAAAGGTTGGATTTTGAATTATGTCCAAATCTAATTCGGAAAATGTTGTTGTAAATGCAGTTCGGTGGATGTTATTGGAAACCGACTGTATGGGCCTTGATAAAATTATTAAAAATATTAATAATTTGTGTAGGATCATAATAAATGATTTGGAAAGAATTTGGATGAAAAATTCCATATTTGTAAAGATAGAAATATATTTTTATCGAAATGAACTAGTTATTAACTAAATAAATAATCCAATGGTTTTAAATAAATAAACTGGATAGGGAAATGGTTTTAATTTAACCAGGATTATTCCAATGTATGAATTGGAATGGATTTGAATAGAAATCATCTTCAGGAGATTTCGATATTGGATTCTGTGACTATATGGATATTATGGAGGAATTTTGAAGATAGATATATATCGTTATTTCCCATACGTTATGTGTTGGTTTCAAAATTTGATATTGAATATAAGCCGATATAATTTCTAATCAGAGCCTTATATTTAATATTAAATTGGATTTTCGGTTTGTCGTGAATGGTGTCTTCACTAACACTGTTCTTAAACCCAGTTGAGAAAAGAATAAATCTTTTAATAAAGATTATTAGAGTTTCCAATTATATTTAGTAATTAGAATAAAATGGAATGTGAATCGGGTTTATTGTGAATTGTGTTTTAACAACATTCGTTATTTAACTCGATTAACAGCGAAATGTTATTTGGAATATATAAATCTTATATAAAGATTTAATGGAAATTTTCCAAAGTAAAGTTTTCCAATTTAATAAAATAAATTGGGATGGAATGGAATTCGATTTTGTAATAATCGAAGTGAGCTTTTGTGGAGGAAGATTGTTAATATATATGAAATTTAATAGGCTTTGTCATTATTCCATTTATATTATTAGTCGGATACGGAAATTGATATAGATTTTATATTGATTTTTTTTCCTTGAAGATTTCATAGTTAATGGAATATGATTTTGGGTGTATCGTGAACTGTGTCTTAAATGACATTGGTTCTTTAACCCAGTTAACGACAGGATTACATGTCTAACATTGTATTTCAAACTGTATTGTTGATCTCTGCTAAATATATATCTGTTTGATGGCAGAGAATTTATTCTCTTTCTTAACACCCTTCTCTGAGACTTACGAGCTTAGAGGTTATATATCGACAAAAATCAATGGTACGGTGTAGATTGTCGATGCAGCATGTTTGTGTTTCCAAAGTTAAATAATCATTAAATAATGATTGCTGGAAGATTAAAACTAAGTTGAGTTTTAATGAATCTTTAATTAGATTGGAGTGTGAATTCGATAATTAAAATGATCAAATAGATTGAGAATGGTGTACCACCAGTTTTACTCCAGGCGATAGTTAAATCTTTAATTAGATTTGAATGTGAAATGGTAATTCAATTTACCGGTAACACTTGGTGTTAGATATAGAGTATTACCAGTTTTACTCCATGAGATGAATAGGTTGGGATTGGGAAATAAAACAAATGATTACTTTGGTAAGGTGCGCTAATCCCGACTAGTTTGGAAAACCTTAACTTGGTTTAAATTGTGAAAACTAATATTTGAATAAAAGAGTATTCTGGATTGGAATGAGGCGTATGTTGTGTTTTTATAGAACTAGATTATAAGATACGTGAATTATTCGGAAAGGCCGGGTTCATACCCATTCTCTGAATAATAGATGCGACGATAAGTCGACGATGAAGACGGTGGTTAAAGACTAGAGTTCTTCACATTGTTTGGACGATTACTAATGTCTTGATTAGGCTGTACACCCAAGACAAGGTAATAAGTGGTGATCATCCAGACGTACTTGGAGATCGACCGGATATGCGAGGACCTCTCTCCTGTATTGGACATATGGGACGAGGAATAAGGTGCCTCCGGTTTCGTTCAGACCCAGAACGAACTAGTAAATGGATGTGTGTCTGACATTGGATTTTATTCTGTGTTGATTGATTCCTATTAGATACATATCTGTTTGGTAGTGGAGAATTTATTCTCTTTCTTAACACCCTTCTCTGAGAGGTACGAGCTTAGAGGTTATATATCGATAGACATTTGTTGCATGGCATGAATTGTCAGTGTGGCATGCTGAGATGCAAATGATCAATGCTTCTGTTGAAAAGCAGAGTCTTGTGGTTGTTGATCAAGGCACGACTTTAAATAGCATAGCTTTGTGTATAGCATTAATTCGCGATCCTCACACCTTGATATGAGTCAAAAATGGGGTAAGGGACCTAAGGAGTTCATGCGTTTCTTTCTAGCTATGGATGGTGCCATGGTATGGATCCCAGACATTTATATTTTTACCTATGTGGATGATGGATAGCGAGGCACCTCAGATATATCGGTCACTATGGGGTAACACCCCGTGAATTCTATAACGTAAAGCTTCACAAATTAAAGTGTAATTAATTCTAAATGAAAGAATTAAGGTAAATGGGTTACACCATTGCGTTCATCTCGGAATTCTGCTTGAGATAGAGTCCGAGTTTGCGTGAATCGGACTCCGTATGAAGGAGTTATGGCCTTCGGAAGTTTTAGAATAAAATTTAAATTCAAATAGCTCAGTTTAAAATTCAAAATTCGAATTTCAGGTTCAAACTGGGCTGGGCGGGAAAATTCCCGCCAAGAGACCAGGTCGACCATAGGGTCGACCATGGTGTCGACCTGGCCCCCCCAGGTCGACCATAGTGTCGACCTGGGTGTCGACCTGCCGGTCGACTGCCTAGTCGACCTGAATGGCTAGGTCTGGCTCTGGTTCGAATTTCTGTGGCTCTGTGTGTCACTAGGGCTGGCGTGTCACCTCTTGATTGGCTCTTTAAACTTTGTATGGCCTAGATTCCTCCCGTCTTCATCTGATGACTCAAAAAAATTTAAAAATCTATAAATACACCCTAAGTCTCAACTGAAAATTCACAAAAAAAAAATAAGAAAGGAGTCGTCATGCTGCCAAGGAGGAATTAAGCATAGCCGTCAAGAGAGAAAGGCCTAAGAGACGAATCAAATTAAGAAGAAGATTAAAGTTTAATCAAATTAATCAACGCAACGTTAGTCTACCCAAAGGAGCGCATCTCAATTTCAGAATTCAGAATCCAGAATTCAAGATTCTACATTCGTTGTAAGTATAGTGACCTTTCAGAATATGAATAAAAATTGTGATGTGATTCGATGTAAATGAAAATAATATTGTGTTATTGTATTGTATAAATTCTGTGTATTGTAATGGTTCTATCATGGCTTGTGTATTGATGTTAGTGGCATAAATTGATTGATGCAAACCTATTGAACAATTGTATATGAAAACAATGGCACTTGTAAGTTTGTGGCAAAAACTAGAAATTGATCCCTTTTTGTTTATGCATATGGCATGGATTATATACATTCACTAAGTCTAAATTAAGGCTTATGTAAACATGTTCTAGATTTGAAACCTTTTATGCCTACATGACCCAAAACCTATGATATCATTTTCATGTTTATTTGCAAGTATAATTGGGGCTATGATAAGTATCGTTTGGGTTTCATAAACTATGCAAGTTCATGTTTATTTGTAAGTATAATTGGATCTATGTTAAGTATTGTTTGGGTTTCATAAACTAAGCAAGTTCATGTTTATTTGCAAGTATAATTGGATCTATGTTAAGTATTGTTTGGGTTTCATAAACTATGCAAGTTCATGTTGAAATAGGCTATGTGATTAGATGCTATAATTGGACATTTTGGTGGATATACAACGTGCTAGTTTTGTGTTTGACATTATGCCAAGTTAAGCATGTTTAAACACAAGTTTGTATTAGCCTAAACTATGCCATTTCATATGTCACCTACTTAGTTATACTTTGATTTGAATGCAAGTTCACATGACCCATATTATATGTTAGTTGAATCGCTAAATTGCAAGTTCATGCGCCACACACCTTTATGTATTACATGTTCTTGATTTCCCCTTTTTCTCACGTTTATAAAGTTGGGCTGAATTGTAACAAGCCCAACACATGTTATAATGTTGCGAACGAACGGGGCTAATAACGTTGGGTGTAAAACATAAAAATATATGTTGGCATGTTTGGCACATGCCAATGACAATGACATTTAAGCGGTATGAACTGTTATACCAAAAAATAAAAGATATGACATTTACATATATAATTGAGAAGTGATAAAATATGTATATTTAGAAAACACGATATGCTTAATCCGAGGTTGGATTGAGTTGTGATGTAAACCTGCCCGGCTGTCCAGTAGTCACAACAATACCTATCCAATGTGGGTGGTTAAGCATTGAGCCCAATAAGGACCCGAGGTTAGACTGAGCTACGGTGTAAACCTGCCCGGAACCGACCGGCACATCCAGTAACCGTAGCAATACCTGTCTAATGTGAGTGGTCTGGTGCTCCTAAGAGGCTAAGGACAGATGGTAGGGTTATGTCAACTATAACACTTAACCAAATTCAACATGTTAACAAGAATTGATGGGTGGGATAAGGTAAATACAGACACCTAACCACTTAACATGTTTGACTAGAAAATCCTAGTAATGAGGGACCCGTTTCAGCAGTAACCCAAGTTAGGTATCAATGGTACCCTGAAACTAGGCAGGGTGGGGCATGATTACTGGGCTGATTGTAAGCGGTCAAACGACGGCGGTGGGTGCACAGTGTAGGTCTAACGGGGTGCGGGTGTGCACACACTCCGGAGCAGACAACCAGGGCACTGGGGACACCAGTAGTATAACCTATGCCTTCGAGGATTTGTGTCGGGGCCGCCACCATGGGTCTTGATACACCCAATGGTGGGACCAACATAGGTATCTACAATTCTTGGGGGCCGTATGACACATGTTAACGCGTGTAGGAGCCGATCTTTCGAAAATGGGGATCACTTCACCCTCACCATGGGGTGCCAGTTAAAATAAGCTCAAGTAGGTGCAGAGATATATTGTGGGTGCGATAGTATATTCGGTTCTAAGTGACACTTCCTTAGCTTGTGACACCTTCCTATTTTTAGTATATATCTATCATGCCCTTTTCTTATTCACATACTGAAGAGTTACTAGATTTACTCAGGCTTTATGTCTGACCCTTTTTTCTTTTCATCTTCTTTTCTTTCGTTTCCCCCCCAGGTCTACAGGGAGGAAACAGCTCAGCTCAGTCAGGCTCTTTACAAGCTCCAAGACCGTAGATGTATGATTTGGTTATCTTTTGCTCGGATTATGGCTTTGGATATCACTAAGGGAATTTTTGTCACTTTATTTATGTTTTATGCTTCTTTAATAATCAAGACAGTTATGAGGTTGTAATGATGGAAGTATTTTGAGACAAATATGGAAATGTTTTGTTGGAACACGTATTGATGCAATAAAAGTCTGTTTGGTTTCTGCTGTTTAAAATATGTGTATTTATATCTGTCTTGAGTTTATCTCTGGCTTTTACTTATAAACCTCCACCAAAAATTAAGGCATTCCCCTTGTGAGTGACCTTAACGGAGGTGGGGTGTTTCACTTGGTATCAGAGCATAGGTTTACCAGACAAGATAAAAGTTTTTGAAATTGTTTTCAAAAAGAAAGTTTAAAGAAGCATTTTTCAAGAAAAAGTGTTATATTTATAAAAAAAAGACAAAATCCCCCAAAGCCATGTGCCCTATCCATCTCTCTCTATCCTTCGTTTTGAATTTTTCCTTTCTGTTTCAGCATGTCTGGAGACCTTAACCTTCCAGAAGGAGTGCCGATTCCCGGCTGGTTTAGGAGGTACTTAGAAGCAAGGGCCAATGGCGCGGGCCCAGCAGACATCCCTCCTCCAGTGGTCGCGGTTCCTCCTCCTCCTCCACCTCCTCGTGGAAATGCCTTCGCAAAAACATGTAGAGACTTCAAGGCTATGGGTGGAAAAGACTTTTATGGGACAAAATCCTTTGTAGGGGCAAAAAACTGGCTAAAGGAGACTGAGGATCTGTTTGTCATCTTCGGAGTTGATGACAGGCAAAAGATACAACTAGCGGTATGGTTGCTTAAGGATGAAGCTTCCAATTGGTGGGAAGTTACCAATGCTTAGAGGGCGGTGGAAACATGGGAATACTTCAGGACAAGGTTTGAGATGAAATTCCTCTCCCAAGCCGAAAGAAGCCTGCAAATGGAGAAGTTTCTAACTCTGAAACAGGGAAGTATGACAATCAAGGAGTATGTTAATCAGTTTAATCAGCTGGCCAGATTTGGGCTAGACTTAGTAAACACCCAACACAAGAAGGCACTTCGCTTCGTCAAGGGTTTGAATGAGCCTCTACACAGCCTTGCCATGACCCATGTATCCACGGGAGCGACTTATGAAAGCTTGGTGGACATGGCGTTGCTACACGAGGAGGACCACGGCAAGAAAGAAACTAAGGGGGAAGAGAAGAAAGAGGGTCTACAAGCAATGAAAACCGACTTCAAGAAAGGAGGGAAGAACAATAGGCCCCGTGAGAAGAGAAGGTGCAATTTCTGTGGCATTGTGGGACATATATCAAAAGACTGCCGAAAAAGGAAGGTGAAGATGGGTGGTTGCTTCCATTGTGGAGAGACTGGGCATCAAGCTAAGGACTGCCCAAAGAAGAAAGGGCAGGGACAGAAAGCCGGATTGACTTCAGGGGGTCAGGTTCATGCGCTAGTGGCACCTCAGCAGGAACGAGGTAGTAATATTTCTGTAGAAAGTATAGTCTATCTTTATGATCATCCAGTTCGTACACTTTTTGACTCTGGCGCATCACACTCTTTTATTTCATCTGCCTTAGTAGAATCTCTGCATCTAGACACTGGTATGGTAGAAGATCCCTTAGTAGTTTCAAATCCAATTGGGGGCTCCGCTTACTTGTCAATGGTTTTTTTGGGTTTGAAAATCTCTATTCTCAGCGTTGAGTTTATCTGTAATGCCTTTGTCTTAGGCTTCTCGGGATATGGTTTGATCTTAGGCATGGACTGGTAATCCAGTAATAGTGCCATTCTTGATTGTGAGAAAAGAGTAGTTAGACTCTTGACTCGGCTTGGTAACACTCTAGAAATTTCTTGTAATCCTTTGAATGCTGTTATGCTTAGTTATCTAGAGTCGCTTGATGCTTCTGACGAGAATTTGCAATCAGTTAGAGTAGTCCGGGAATATCTGGATGTCTTTGAGGAGGTGAAAGGCTTACCTCCGAGGCAAGAAATAGACTTCCGCATATATCTTGTGGATAATGCAAAGCCTGTAGCTTTACTTGTCAGACACATGGCTCCAAAGGAGAGAAAGGAGCTCAGTAAGCAGGTTAAAGAACTTCTCGAAAAGGGGTTCATTAGACGGAGCATTTCATAATGGGGTGCTCCAGTGGTGTTCGCAACCAAAGCGGACGGTTTGCTTCGCCTTTGCGTCGACTATAGGGAGTTAAACAAATTGACCAAGAAAAATTGGCACCCTCTTCCTCGAATCGACGATTTGTTTGATCAGCTTGTAGGTGCGACGTTCTTCTCCCAACTTGATCTGGCAACTGGGTTCCATCAGCTAAGAGTTGCTAAAGATAGCATTGATAAAACGGCGTTCAGAACCCCAGATGGTTTCTTCGAGTGGCTTGTCATGCCTTTCGGCTTGACAAACGCACCCGCTTATTTCGTAGACCTAATGAGCAGGGTGTTCAGAGAATTCCTCAACAAATTTGTGGTTGTCTTCGTAGATGATATCTTAGTCTTCTCAAAGAATGAGGAAGAGCATGATCAACATCTGAAAGAAATCATGGAAACTCTCCGGGCACATCAACTAAAAGCCAAATTCTCCAAGTGCCACTTTTGGAGAAAGGAGGTAAGATTTCTGGGGCATATAGTGTCGAAAGAAGGGTTGGCCGTGGACCCCGCGAAAGTGGTGGCAGTGCAAGATTGGAAGACACCAAGAAATGCAACCGAAGTTCGAAGCTTTCTTGGGCTAGCCGGTTTTTACCGAAAGTTTATTAGGGATTTCGCGAAAATCTCAGCCCCACTCACAAGGCTAACAAAGAAGAATCTGGCGTTCACTTGGGATTTGGACTGCGAGTTTGCTTTCCAATGATTAAAAAGGGCTCTCACAACAGCCCCAGTTCTGAACTTGCCAGATGGAAGCAAAATGTTCACAGTATATACGGATGCATGTGGAACGGGACTAGGCGCTGTTCTAATGCAAGAAGGAAGGGTAGTAGCTTATGGTGGAAGATAATTAAAAGTTCATGAAAAGAACTACCCAACCCACGAGCTTGAGTTAGCCGCCATCGTCTTTGCGCTTAAGTCTTGGCTCCATTATCTCCTAGGTGAGAAGTTAGAATTATACACTGACCATAAATCATTGAAATATCTCTTCTCGCAGAAGGATCTTAACTTGAGGCAGCAAAGATGGATGGAGTTTCTTGCCTCGTATGACTTTGAAATTTCCTATACTCCCGGCAAAGGCAACGTAGTAGCAGACGCGTTGAGCCGAAAGAAACTGACCTTAAGCCCTCTCTTTGTGGAAAGGCAAAGCTTGGAGTATATAGCCAGTTTTAACTTTAGGCCCTCCTCAGATTTTGTACTGGGTTTGTTAGCATCTCTCGAAGTACATCCTACTCTCTTTGACTCAATAGGGGCTGCACAACGTGAAGACCCTCAGCTTGTTGATGTGATTGATAAACTTATTAGGGGTGAGACTTCTAGTCACCTCAGTAGATACGCCATCGATGATAAGGGTTGGCTAAGGCGAAATGGAAGATTATGCGTCCCACAAGCAAGGGAGTTGACAAAGAAGGTTCTCGAGAAAGCGCATCATTCCAAGATGACTATACACCCTGGCGGTGATAAGATGTACAAAGATACAAAAAGAACTTTCTTTTGGAATGACATGAAACAAGACGTGGCAGATTTCGTTTCTAAGTGCATGACCTGCCAACGAGTCAAGGCGGAACAGAAGAAGCCTGGAGGACTACTTCATCCTTTAGAGGTCCCACAGTGGAAGTGGGATAGCATTTCAATGGACTTCATTGATGGACTGCCTAGGTCGAGAAGAGGCAACACTAGCATTTGGGTAATAGTGGGTAGGCTTACTAAAAGCGCCCACTTTATACCTATCAAGAGTAGAAGGACTGCCGCATCTCTAGCATCTCTTTATCTCAAGGAAATAGTTCGACTCCATGGGATACCCTCCAGCATTGTTAGTGACCGAGACCCTATCTTCACAAGCGAGTTTTGGCGGAGTCTGCAAGAAGCTGTAGGCACACAGTTATGTTTGAGCACGGCCTATCACCCCCAAACCGATGGCTAGACAGAAAGGGTGAATAGAGTTTTAGAGGATCTTTTGAGACTTTATGTTCTTGACTTTGGGGGGACGTGGGAGGATCACCTTCCTTTAGTGGAATTTGCGTACAACAACAGCTATCAAGCTACCATCGGTATGGCGCCCTTCGAAGCCTTGTATGGAAGACCGTGCAAATCACCAACTTGTTGGTGGGAGTCTACAGATAAGCTTATACTTGGGCCAGACATGATTCGAGAGACTTCAGAGAAAGTGGACTTGATACGGAGAAGGATGAAGACAGCCCAAGACAAACAGAAATCCTACGCCGACAAAAAAAGGACCGACCTTGAGTTTGAGGTTGGGGACAGGGTTTTCCTTAAGGTATCTCCCTTAAGGAACGTCGTTCGTTTTGGATCCGCAGGAAAGCTAGCACCAAGATTTGTAGGACCGTTTCCTATCATCGAGAAGGTTGGAAAGATGGCCTATAGATTAGAGCTACCCGAGAGAATGGCCGGAGTTCACAACGTCTTTCATGTATCTCACCTCCGAAAGTGTTTGCATGAGTCTGCGGAAGTGGTGGAACCTAACATTCTAGAAGAAGCCGAAGTGGAACGTGAAGAAACTGTGAGGAGAGTGCCAACCCGCGTCTTAGGAACTGAAGTGAAAAAGCTACGCAACCGCGAAGTCAAACTCGTTAAAGTTCAGTGGAGCGACGCCAAGGAAGACGCGACTTGGGAAACTGAGGACAGAATACGCGCTGCCTACCCTCTTCTTTTTGAGGGTACATCTTTAATCTCTCTTTTTCCTTAAGTTATGATTTATCTATTTTTTTTAGGTATATCTCCTTGGTCCTTTTTCCTAACTCCTTAGGTTGAAAACAAATGGATGCAAACATGTATTTGAAAACATGTTATGGATGATGGCTGCAAATGGTTGCTAGTGATTGCTAGTGGTTGCTCGTGGATGCATATACACACACACCCTAGGTTATAGATCGGCTCAGTCACTTCATATTGCATATGCATATATGTATTCTCATTTGTATATGGTTGAAAACTTGATATGCTGTCATATGGTCGTCGCATTTGTATGAATAGTTGTGCACTCATGTGGAATTATGAGTAGGAGAAATTTGCATACATAATGGATTCATGACACTTACATGATTCGCATTAAGGAGGTCAACTGAATCAGTAGACCGCCTGATTTCTACATTAGATAAGGACATGTACACACACTATGCATATGATCATGAAGCATTAGAAGTCTTTTAAGGATAGTGGATGCCTGTGTTTGTTGGTTGAGTAGATGGACTGTTGGATGGTAGGATATACATTCTTCCTAACTTGAAGATTTCGGGGACGAAATCCTTTTAAGGGGGAGAATGTAACACCCCGTGGATTCTATAACGTAAAGCTTCACAAATTAAAGTGTAATTAATTCTAAATGAAATAATTAAGGGAAATGGGTTACGCTATTGTGTTCGTCTCGGAATTCTGCTTGAGATAGAGTCCGAGTTTGCGTGAATCGGACTCCGTATGAAGGAGTTATGGCCTTTGGAAGTTTTAGAATAAAATTTAAATTCAAACAACTCAGTTTAAAATTCAAAATTCGAATTTCAGGTTCAAACTGGGATGGGCGGGAAAATTCCCGCCCAGAGACCAGGTCGACCATAGGGTCGACCATGGTGTCGACCTGGCCTCCCCAGGTCGACCATAGTGTTGACCTGGCCCCCCCAGGTCGACCATAGTGTCAACCTGCCAGTCGACCTGCCTGGTCGACCTGGCTGGCTAGGTCTGGCTCTGGCTCGAATTTCTGTGGCTCTGTGTGTCACTAGGGCTGATGTGTCACCTCTTGATTGGCTCTTTAAACTTTGTATGGCCTAGATTCCTCCTGTCTTCATCTGACGGCTCAAAACAATTTAAAAAGCTATAAATAACCCTAAGTCTCAACTGAAAATTCACAAAAAAATAAGAAAGGAGTCGTCATGCTGCCAAGGAGGAATTGAGCATAGCCGTCAAGAGAGAAAGGCCTAAGAGACGAATCAAATTAAGAAGAAGATTAAAGTTTAATCAAATTAATCAACGCAACGTTAGTCTACCCAAAGGAGCGCATCTCAATTTCAGAATTCAGAATCCAGAATTCAAGATTCTGCATTCGTTTTAAGTATAATGACCTTTCAGAATATGAATAAAAATTGTGATGTGATTTGATGTAAATGAAAATAATATTGTGTTATTGTATTGTATAAATTCTGTGTATTGTAATGGTTCTGTCATGACTTGTGTATTGATGTTTGTGGCATAAATTGATTGATGCAAGCCTATTGAACAATTGTATATGAAAACAATGGCACTTGTAAGTTTGTGGCAAAAACTAGAAATTGATCCCTTTTTGTTTATGCCTATGGCGTGGATTATATACATTCACTAAGTCTAAATTAAGGCTTATGTAAACATGTTCTAGATTTGAAACCTTTTATGCCTACATGACCCAACACCTATGATATCATTTTCATGTTTATTTGCAAGTATAATTGGGGCTATGATAAGTATCGTTTGGGTTTCATAAACTATGAAAGTTCATGTTTATTTGCAAGTATAATTGGATCTATGTTAAGTATTGTTTGGGTTTCATAAACTATGCAAGTTCATGTTTATTTGCAAGTATAATTGGATCTATGTTAAGTATTGTTTGGGTTTCATAAACTATGCAAGTTCATGTTGAAATAGGCTATGTGATTAGATGCTATAATTGGACATTTTGGTGAATATACAACGTGCTAGTTTTGTGTTTGACATTATGCCAAGTTAAACATGTTTAAACACAAGTTTGTATTAGCCTAAACTATGCCATTTCATATGTCACCTACTTAGTTATACTTTGATTTGAATGCAAGTTCACATGACCCATATTATATGTTAGTTGAATCGCTAAATTGCAAGTTCATGCGCCACACACCTTTATGTATTACATGTTCTTGATTTCCCCTTTTTCTCACGTTTATAAAGTTGGGCTGAATTGTAACAAGCCCAACACATGTTATAATGTTGTGAACAAACGGGGGTAATAACGTTGGGTGTAAAACATAAAAATATATGTTGGCATGTTTGGCACATGCCAATGACATTTAAGCGGTATGAATCGTTATACCCAAAAATAAAAGATATGACATTTACATATATAATTGAGAAGTGATAAAATATGTAAATTTAGAAAACACGATATGCTTAATCCGAGGTTGGATTGAGTTGTGATGTAAACCTGCCCGGACCCGCCCGGCTGTCTAGTAGTCACAACAATACCTATCCAATGTGGGTGGTTAAGCATTGAGCCCAATAAGGACCCGAGGTTAGACTGAGCTACGGTGTAAACCTGCCCGGAACCGACTGGCACATCCAGTAACCATAGCAATACCTGTCTAATGTGAGTGGTCTGGTGCTCCTAAGAGGCTAAGGACAGATGGCAGGGTTAAGTCAACTATAACACTTAACCAAATTCAACATGTCAACAAGAATTGATGGGTGGGGTTAGGTAAATACAGACACTTAACCACTTAACATGTTTGACTAGAAAATCCTGGTAACGAGGGACCCGTTTCAGCAGTAACCCAAGTTAGGTATCAACGGTACCCTGAAACTAGGCAGGGTGGGGCACGATTACTGGGCTGATTGTAAGCGGTCAAACGATGGCGGTGGGTGCACAGTGTAGGTCTAACGGGGTGCGGGCGTGCACACACTCCGGAGCAGACAACCAGGGCACTGGGGACACCAGTAGTATAACCTATGCCTTTTAGGATTTGTGTCGGGCCGCCACCATGGGTCTTGATACACCCCATGGTGGGACCAGCATAGGTATCTACAATTCTTGGGGGCCGTATGACACATGTTAACGCGAGTAGGAGCCGATCTTTCGAAAATGGGGATCACTTCACCCTCACCATGGGGTTCCAGTTAAAATAAGCTCAAGTAGGTGCAGAGATATAATGTGGGTGCGATAGTATATTCGGTTATAAACGACACTTCCTTAGCTTGTGACACCTTCCTATTTTCAGTATATATCTATCATGCCCTTTTCTTATTCACATACTGAAGAGTTACTAGATTTACTCAGGCTTTATGTCTGACCCTATTTTCTTTTCTCTTCTTTTCTTTCGTCCCCCCCAGGTCCACAGGGAGGAAACAGCTCAGCTCAGTCAGGCTCTTTACAAGCTCCAAGACCGTAGATGTATGATTCGGATCTCTTTTGCTCGGATTATGGCTTTGGATATCACTATGGGGATTTTTGTCACTTTATTTATGTTTTATGCTTCTTTAATAGTCAAAACAGTTATGAGGTTGTAATGATGGAAGTATTTTGAGACAAATATGGAAATGTTTTGTTGGAACACGTATTGATGCAATAAAAGTCTGTTTGGTTTCCGATGTTTAAAATATGTGTATTTATATCTGTCTTGAGTTTATCTGTGGTTTTTACTTATAAACCTCCACCAAAAATTAAGGCATTCCCCTTGTGAGTGAC
This sequence comes from Allium sativum, assembly GCA_030737875.1. Taxonomy (NCBI): domain Eukaryota; kingdom Viridiplantae; phylum Streptophyta; class Magnoliopsida; order Asparagales; family Amaryllidaceae; genus Allium; species Allium sativum. The sequence continues at coordinate 388,054,012 of CM060920.1, read as the reverse complement.
CTTAACGGAGGTGGGGTGTTTCAGCCAATGTAGAGGTCTGATAGGACCGGGAAACATGTGTTCAGGAATTGCTAATCCACTAACGTAAGTGTGGACCGGCCTTGGAGGATCCGAGGATTGCCCAGAATGTGTAATCCTAGGTTATTCCGCTAGAGATGACCCGAATCGGTAAGGATTGCATCCCTTGCCTTGACTCATGATGGAAATCCAATTTCCAACACAACATTACAGATTTGATTGTAAAACTAGTATGGCGACATAATATATAGTAGCTATGCCGTCTATGATTGATACATTTGTATTTGAAGTGATTTTGACACTATACACTTATAGTAATATCAAAGTGATTTGTTTTAAAACGTACCAAACATGTTTAGCTATTATAAGGGAAAATTCTATCCTCTGGCTTGCGTTACATTATGTGATGGGACATGAGTCTTATAATAGCTTCATTTTTTGAAAAGGATTGCACTATTTATAATTTGTTTTGTGCACTAGTATTATTGGGAGAAAACCCGTTCCGTGTTATACGGCATGGTCCCTTGATTTACTTTATTTCTAAAGTAAAGTTTTAAATAATTGTTTTAGTTCTCACACGAGTCCCATGACTGACTCGGAGTTTATTGTTTTAACCTAAACTATGGGAGCCCATATTTTCCACACGTGCAGCTAGTAGTTTTGGTTTTGCAGATATTATATTCACAGGATCCTGGATTTACAACTGGAGTTATATTCGGAAAGCTTTGTATTCGTGTATCTCTTTCAGTTGTGTTATGTGTTATTTTTCTGCTACTAATGTAATTTAAATCACTGATATTTTTCTGATATATATTATTTATTCATACTCTGTTATGTTCTTTTACTCTGATGTAATTGCTGTAATAGCAAGGAAATGTTCTATTGTTTATGTTCTGATTCGTCGTGCTCTCAACTCAATCCGGGCTTTCTTGTAAGTGTGAGTTTAGGTCGTTTCAGACATGGTATCAGAACTCTGATTTATAGAGCCCGAGAACAAGACACATTAGAACCACACGAAAGAATTCATCAGATATTAGATTAGTAATATCCAATGAGAATGTCTCATTGTCTCGTTAGAGATGGGATAGGTAGTATCCTAGAATGAGTTTCAAAGAGTGTTAACCAACTAATTGATTGTTGTTGCTATGTGTGGTTATTCGTTCAACTAATTTAAAATATTGGAATGATAAAACCAATAAGCGAATGAAAGGTAAATTTAGCCAAACTGAATCAAATATTGAACTAAACTGAAAATAGATTGGAATTGCATATATGTACATGCGTATATAATGAATAGGTCATAGCATGGAAGCTAAGATGAGGAATAAAATTGTATGCCCGACAAATAGGTACATGTTTACTAATTTGTTGGGTTTTGATGATTTTATGAGCTGATTGACTAACCGCTTGGCTTTTTCTTTTTATTTTGGATTGATGAGGGCCCTGTGAGGCATGTTGCGGTTTTAAAGGTCTCCCCATACAAAGGAGGTTATGGTGAATTTTTTCGAAAATTTACGGTGTTAGCCAAATTTTTGAGAAATTAGAAAATTCTTAAAAACTGAAAGTTGAAGAATGAAATTTGTATTGGTTAGTTAAACAACTTTCAGCTTCGTTCCTTTTCGAGGACGAAATGATTTTTTTAAGTAAGGGAGATTGTAACAACCCGGATTTTCTAAACCAATTTAATTTTTTTTATTTTAGCTATTTTAATGGATTTTGGATATTTAAAATGATTTATTTTAAATAATAACGATTTAAAATTTATTTAAATTGAAGTAAGAAGGAATAAATTTATTTCAATTATAAGAAGAGCTTGAAATGGCGTGGTGGTTGAAAATTCGATTTCAAATTTCAATTGAATGTACATAATTCAAAATAAATCTGATTTCAGTAAAACTAGAAATATTTGAATCTGTTTAATCATATCTTTCGAATGGTTAGATTTCATTTTATGAATTGAAAGTTATGTCTAGTTTAAAATTCAAAATAGTCGCTATGGAATTTATATATATATTAATATAATATATAGCCCTTAAAAATAGCCATTTTGCAAACAACCTCTATTTTCGACGAAATCACTCTTGTTGGATCCGGGATGTCAAATTATTGCTAGGTTTCAAATTTCATTATTTTTGGAATTAATATGGGAGTGTGGTGAATTTAAACGTGTTTGGTAATTTTAGTTTGAATTTAATCGACTGGAAAATGACTATTTTTCAGACGGCCTCCAAATTCGACGAAATTAGTTTTGTTAGGACCGTATCGTCAAAACATATCTTGATATATTTTTCTGGAATTTTTGGAGTCAGTATGTGGCCCTGGTAAATTAAAATGTACGTTCAAATTCAATATGCATTGATTTACATTTTAATTTAAAGAAAAACTGATCAAAACAGTCGAATTGGCTCACGGGATATATCCCATTGTGTTCGGAATGGGGGTATTTGGTTACGGGCAACAGTCGTTGGGTTTGAATTGGAGTTCGAATGAACATTTACTTTTTGGAATTTAAAATAATTAAATATATTTATTCATATAAGTCAAACCCCCTCTCTCACTCCCTCACAAATACCAACCCGTTGCTCAACAGCCCCCCCATTTCCACAACGTCGCGCGCCCTCCCCCAGCCGACCACCGTGCTACTCCGCTTCCCCTCCCCCTCCACTACCTCCTATCCCCTCTCTCCTCTTCCTTCTATGTGAAACCCTAAACCCCCAAATCCCTAAAAACCGCCATCACCACTCCCTATGCCCCGCTTCCGGCCAGGCGAACCTCCCCCTTACCCCCAACACCCAACAACCTGGTGCCTCCCCACTCCGGCCATGGGTCCCCCTCTATTCAAAAATCAATTTTTTACAAATTTCAGTTTTGCAATTAGTTCCCTAACCTGTTTTAGCCAATATCTCCCAATCCGAGCACTTCTGGCCAAAACTCCACAATGCCAAAATCTCAGAGCAGGATTTTCTCTTTGATTTTGCTATATGGAAGTCATACTTTGGATTGTGGATTTGTTCAGAAAACGTGTCCAAAGTCTGCTGTCCAAATTATGTCTTTTCGCGAATTCCGGAGAAATGGAGCATTTTCGGAAGAAAGGCCACTAGGCGAAAGTCGTTCCGAAATGACACGTTTAACCTAAAAAAAAGACGGTGTCAAGATTGGAGCTCGTTCGCAAATTCTGGAGCCAGAAAAACAAATCAGAACGTCAGAAATGCACGGCGGAGTGGATCCCAAGGTGAGAACTCCTTCTCACTCTAATTATTTTATAGATAAATATATACTAGGATGCAGATGGGGCTTAGAAGCCCCCGACACTATTTATTGTACAAACCATGATTGTTTGTTTGGGTTGTATTATGGAAATTTGGTTGTGTTGAAAATTGATTGTATTGTGGTGTATTGCATGTGATTGACTATTGCGTATGGTACGAGCCAGTATCAAGAGAGGGGTAATGCTAGACATTACCCCGGTTTTAAATATCGTGCCGTTATAATGCCAAAATTTTCTGAAATAAATATGGTTCATTAAAAATATAAATTTTAATGTGTATATGAACTATATAAAATATTCATGTGTTGAATAAAATATTTGAACAATAAAAATATCATTTTTATAGAATGTATGGACTATTAAAAATATTCAAGTGTTGAAATAAATATTTTATCGTTAAAAATATAATTTTTAATGTATGTATGTACGACATAAAATTCTCTTGAAATAAAAATAGATATTTATCTACAAATCGGACAATTTGTTTATGTACACCCATTTAACTGACATTGATTGGGACGATAAATTTTACACATCGCCCAAGTGCACAAATAATATTCAGTATTTGTTGGTTGAAACCCCACACGGGTATTGGGATGATATTTGGCGTACACTAATCCCAATTGTTTAGTTATGTGTCAATCGATTGGTTGACAGACTGTCGTAAGCATTAATTATTTATATTTAATGCTTATGCAGATGTGTAATGCACTCTGGATGTTAGTTGATTGTGTATCATGATTGTTGTATATATGCGTTGTATGAAATCCATATAAATAAATTATATGGTAATTAATTGGGTCAGATTCCAATTCAGAAAGAATGATATTTTAAAATAATGAATATTTTAAAATAATGGATATTTTAAAATAATATCCAGTAAAGGATTAAATTGTGAATTTGATGTCCGATTTTGGATGGACAAGAAAATATTGAAATGAATGTGAAGCCGTGTTGATTAGATTTGCGCCATTTTAACGCGAATGATATTTATATCGATTTTATTCATTTTTATAATGAATATCGAAAAAGAAATGATTTTAAAATTTGATTTTTGAAAATATTATCATTTTAATATTATAATGATATGGAATATTCAATTTTGATTTAAAATTGGAAATAAAGTTTGAATCGTTTTAAAACAAATTTATAAACGATTTATAAAATTGTTTTAAATGGAAATCGATGAAATATATGATATATATATTATATATATTTAATGGCCTGAATAGAACGCGCCGCGCCGCGACCATTTGCGAATTTCGACCATTGACTTCAAATTGGTATTATGGGAGATCCGACCGTCGGATTCTCCTAAAACCGGAACCGTTGGGTTCGTATCGAAAAGAGCTTTCCAACGAATATAAAAGATTTGAAATCTAATGGATGGATTTGGAATTATGTCCAAATCAAATTTGGAAAAGGTCGTTGTAAATGCAGTTCTGTGGATGTTATTGGAAACCGACTGTATGGACCTTGATAAAATTAATAAAAATATTAGTAATTTGTGTAAAATCATAATAAATGATTTGGAAAGAATTTGGATGAAAAGTTCCATATTTGTAAAGATAAAAATATATTTTTATCGAATTGAACTAGTTATTAACTAGAAAAATAATCCAATGGTTTTAAATAAATAAATTGGATAGGGAAATGGTTTTAATTTAACCAAGATTATTCCAATGCATGAATTGGAATGGATTTGACTATAAATCATCTTTGGGATATTTTAATATTGGATTCCTTGACTATACAGATATTGTGGAGGAATTTGGGAGATAGATATATATCGTTATTCCTCATACGATATGTGTTGGTTTCAGAATTTGATATTGAATATAAGCCGATATAATTTCTATTTAGAGCCTTATATTTAATATTAAATTGGATTTTGGGTTTGTCATGAATGGTGTCTTCAGTAACACTGTTCTTAAACCCTGTGTGAAAAGAATAAATCTTTTAATTAAGATTATTAGAGTTTCCAATTATATTTAGTAATTGGAATAAAATGGAATGTGATTTGGGTTTATTGTGAACTATGTTTTAATGACATTCGTTTTTTAACCCGATTAACAGTGAAATGTGATTTAGAATATATAAATCTTTTATAAAGATTTAATGGAAATTTTCCATAGTAAAGTTTTCCAATTTAATAAAATAAATTGGGATGGAATGGAATTCGATTCGGTAATAAACGAAGTGAGCTTCTATGGAGGAAGACTGTTAATATATATGGATTTTAAAAGGCTTTGTCGTTATTACATTTATATTATTAGTAGGATACGAAAATTGATATCGATTATATATTGATCTGTTTTTCGTGAGGATTCCATAGTTAATGGAATATGATTAGGGTTTATCGTGAACTGTGTTTTAAATGACATTGGTTCTTTAACCTAATTAAAGACAACATTACATGTCTAGGATTGTATTTCAAACTATATTGTTGATCTCTACTAAATATATATCTGTTTGGTGGCAGAGAATTTATTCTTTTGCTTAACACCATTCTCTGAGACATACGAGCTTAGAGGTTATATATCGGTAGAAATTAATTGCACGGTGTAGACTGTCGATGCGGCATGTTTGTGTTTCCAAAGTTAAATAATCATTAAATAATGATTATTGGAAGATTAAAACTAAGTGGAGTTTTAATGAATCTTTAATTAGATTGGAATGTGAATATGATAATTTAAATTATCAAATATGTGAAATGGTCGAGAATGGAGTACCACCAGTTTTACTCCAGGCGATAGTTAAATTTTAATTAGATTTGAACGTGAAATGGTAATTCAATTTGCCGGTAACACCGTGGTGTTAGATATGACTATTACCAGTTTTGCTCCATGGGATGAATAGGTTGGGATTGGGAAATAAAACAAATGATTACTTCGGTAATGTGCTCTAATCCCAGCTAGTTTGGAAAACCTTAATTTGGTTTAAATTGTGAAAAAGAATATTTGAATAACAGAGTATTCTGGATTGGAATGAGGCGTATGTTGTATTTTTATAGCACTTGATTATAAGGTACGTGAATTATTCGGAAAAGCCGGGTTTGTACCCATTTTGAATAAATGAGGCGACGATAGGTCGACGATGAAGACGGTGGTTAAAGACCGGAGTTCTTCACATTATTTGAATGATTACTAATGTCTTGATTGGGCTGTACACCCAAGACAAGGTAATAAGTGGTGATCGTCCAGACGTACTTGGAGATCGACCGGATATGCGAGGACCTCTCTCCTGTATTGGGCATATTGGACGAGGAATAAGGTGCCTCCGGTTTTGTTCAGACCCAGAATAAACTAGTAAATGGATGTGTGTCTGACATTGGATTTTATTCTGTGTTGATTGATTCCTATTAAATATATATCTGTTTGGTGGAGGAGAATTTATTCTCTTGCTTAACACCCTTCTCTAAGACGTATGAGCTTAGAGGTTATATATCGATAGGCATCAGTCGCATGGCGTGAATTGTCAGTGTGGCATGATGAGATGCAAATGATCAAGGCTTCCATTGAAAAGCAGAGTTTTGTGGTTGATGATCAAAGCACGGCTTTAAATAGCATAGCTTTGTGTATAACGTTAATTCGAGAGCCTCACACCTCAGTATGAATCAAAAACGGTATAAGGGACCCAAGGAGTGCATACGTTTCTTTCTAACTATGGGTGGTGTCATGGTATAGAGCCCATACATTTATATTTTTATCTATGTGGATGATGGATAGCGAGGCGCCTCAGATATATCGGTCACTACAGGGCCGATGGAGAGGTACGATAGGACCGAGAAACATGTGTTCAGGAATTGCCAATCCACTAATGTAAGTGTGGACCGGCCTTGGAGGATCCAAGGGTTTCCCAAAGTGTGTAATCCTGGGTCATTCCGCTGGAGATGACCTGAATCGGTTAGGAGTACATCCCTTGCCTTGACTCATTATGGAATTCCAATTTCCAATACGACATTACAGATTTGATTGTAAAACTAGTATGGCGACATAGTATATTGTAGCTATGCCATCTATGATTGATACATTTATATTTGAAGTGATATTGACACTATACACTTATAGTAATATCAAAATGATTTGTTTTAAAATGTACCAAGCATGTTTGGCTATTACAAGGGAAAACTCTATCCTTCGGCTTGCATTGCATTATGTGATGGGACCTGAGTCTTATAATAGCTTCATTTTTCGAAAAGCATTGCGCTGTTTATAAATTATTTTATGCACTAGTATTCTTGGGAGAAAACCCGTTCCATGTTATACGGCATTGTCCCTTGATTTACTTTATTTCTAAGGTAAAGTTTTAAACAACTATTTTAGTTCTTACGCCTGTCTCGTGACTGACTCGGAGTTTATTGTTTAACTTAAACTTTGGGTGCCCATATTTTCCACATGAGCAACTAGTAGCTTTGGTTTTCCAGATATTATATTCACAGGATCCTGGATTTACAATTGGAGCTATATTCGGAAAGCTTTGTATCCGTGTATCTCTTTTAGTTGTGTTATGTATTATTTTTCTGCTACTAATGTAATTTAAATCACTGATATTTTTCTGATGTATATTATTTATTCATACTCTGTTATGTTCTTTTACTCTGATGTAATTGTTGTAATAGCAAGGAAATGTTTTATTGTTTGTGTTCTGATTTGTCATGTTCTCAACTCAATCCGGGCTTTCCCGTAAGGGTGAGTTCGGGTCGTTTCATGCAGCACTTCCCATCTCTTAACTTTATTTTCTTCTTCTTCTGCCCTTTCTCCATACCAGCTAATAAGGCTTCTGTACTGCTTCTTCCTCTATTTTCACTCGACCCCTTCATTTGATCCCTCAAGTCTTCAGATAGAAGACTTGCCCTCACATAATCTACTGTTGTGTATCTCTGGCTTAGTTAAGACTATTATCGAAACCTATGTATCACTCCGGAAGAGAACACAAAAGAATCATTGCTATTTGCTCCTCATCGACTTTCAAGCCAACAGTCTTCATCTTCATCACGAGATCATCGAAGAAACTTAGATGCGCCTTCATTGAAGTGCCTTCTCTCATCCGCATGGTGAAAAACATCTTCAGTAAAATCAGACGGTTGGTTTGTGACTTCTTTAAATAATATTTTTTTAGCTTGGTCCAAATGTCCTTAACAGTAGTCTCACAGCTAATCTCTGAAATGACATTTTCTCCCATTGATAATTGTAAGTAGTAAATGCCGATCGTTCCATCTTCTTCCTTTCCACGTCTGAAATATCATCCATCAATTCTTCAGGAGCAAACACCACAGGATGAACATTGTTCCTCATCAGTACAGCTTTCATCCTCCATTGTCACTTCTCAAAGTCTTTATCCCCATTCCATCTTTCTATTGCTAACTGAGATCCTGCTGCCATATGTATCCCTTTGACATATAGCCTTGATACAATTGCTGAATTCTCCTCATCTCCTACCATAATGCCTAACACCCTTTCTCAATCAACCTCGTAGCTCCGATACAAATTATTGGTAAAAATTCCCCAAAAACACGTCTTGCGAATAAAACCCAACCTTGCGGAAAAACAAATAGGAACGGATTGATGGTAAGGCAAAACAAGGAACAGTTTGTCACTAGCAAAACAATCATGAATCAAGCAATAAAAGAAAGAACATAATAGATTTATAGTGGTTCCACTAACGTCTTGTTAGTGTACATCCACTTGGGGAGAAGAAATTTTATTACTTTTCTAAATAATAAAATATTACAGGACTGATAATAGAGAGGAAGAAGAAGAAATACAACCTTTTGAGATGATATATACATTTACCTAATCCCTATCCTTATATATAGATTAATACTTGGGGTTGAAGTAATTGATTTATGGTTATAAATCAATGCCTAATTAATTCTCTAATTTATTTGCTTCTGATAAGATTCCTTGTTTAATAAGCCAGTCAGAGAATTAATTCCTTACTTCAATATCCAAAAAAAATTCTTCATATTCTTCCACTTATATAGGTAATTTATTGCACTATCTAATTTTACAAAAGAGACAATAAATTTTCTGATATCTTCCAAATCTTCTGCAGTTAGAAATATTATATTACTCAAATTAACAATATTTCCCAAATCTCCTCTAAATGGAAATATTGTATTACCGTAATCAATAATATCTTCCAAATCTTATGCAAATGGAAATATTGTATCACGAAATCTAACAGTTAATGTGGATGATCTTACTACAAAGGTGGACAAAATTCAAGACTCACTAGCCAAACAAATTTCTAAATTAAAAAAACAGAAATTCAAGATTACAAGACGCTCTACCTCGATCAGATATACAAAGACAGTATATCAGCAATCAGAACCAGAGATCAAATGTTTACTTACCTCCAAATGTTCGACCACCAATACTAGCAAGGCCTGATCAAATCGACCTGGACAATTCACAACCAAGAGCCGCTGATATTGTGTCAAGAACTACAGATACACATTCAAGTTATTATGACACACAAGTAACCACATCAAGAGACTCTTCAAAAATGAATTTCAAGGTAGACTTCCTAACTTTCTCTGGAGTGGACATAGTTATGGATTAGCTAAGACAAGTTGAACAAATTTTCAAGTTTAACAATACATGTGCTCAAGACTTGGTATACTTATGCTCCTACAATTTAGGAAATGAGGCTTTACAATGGTTTTACAGGTAACACCTAAATATGATAATGGGTCTGTCTTCTTAAAAGCTATTCAGGTGCGCTTTACTACTTATGAACTGGAAAGCCCTTATGATATATTCTCCTCACTAAAAAAAACTACTTCAGTCATGAATCATGTTAACCAATTTGAACAGCTTGAGGGTATGATAGAACAAATAACCCCAATTCATCTGTTACAAATATTTCTTGGAGGGTTAAAGGAAAAAATTAAGTACCATGTTATTACAAATAATCCTACTGATTTTGATCATGCTGTTATCCTAGCAAAAACTTTTGAAATTAAGTTGTTATCAAAAGCTAAAAATAAAACCGTTGCTATCAATAAAAACAATAGTACTTCTGCAACATCCACTGTGCAAAAATCTTTTCCTAATAATCTTGAAAAAAATTCTAAGATTAAGAAATTAACTTTAGGAGAATTGCTAGAAAGAAAAGAACAACCTATGTCTTGGCTGTAATGAAAAATATCATTATGGCCATAAATGTAAAACAAAACAAGTTTATATCATGGAGGGAGCTATTAACTTATATACACTATCTGACCAAGAAATTAGTGATTCATATGACATTATCAAACTTACAAATACTGATAGTGACACTGAATCACATAACATAGTGCATACTATTTCACTTAACACATTATTGGGTATCCTAACTTTACATACAATTACAATTAAAGGGATAATAAATAACAAAGCGGTGGTTTTTCTAACAGATTCAGGATCATTTCATAGTTTTATAGACGTAGCTTTAGCATAGTAATTAAAATTGGTTAATTGCCAATCAAAACCTTTTGAAGTCCAAGTTATAAATGGACATAAGTTAGAAGGGTCTGAAATAAGCACAAATGTAATATTACACTGCCAAGGGTGTGAAATTCCCCTTCAACTTTAAGTTCTTCTTGCGGATTCATGCCAGATTGTGTTGGGATCACAATGGATGAAGAAGCTCGATGAAATTTGATTTAATGTTAAAAAATTGCAAGTCAGATTTTCTTACAGGGGCAAAGAATATAAGTGGCAAGGTTTACTATAAGATGGCATCAAAACAATTAAAGGAAGAAAAAATCAACAAAAGAGTTCAATTCAACAAGCTTACATTTCATGTTGTTGCCAGCTGCTACTTCATCACAAAATGTTCCACTAGTTCATGCAGATATACAACTTATACTTTATCAGTTCCCACCAGTTACTACTTATGCAATTAATGCCCCGCTATAACCCTGCTATGTCCTATAGCAAATTATCACCGCTACGATTTTCCCTAAATAGCCTTTAATATAGACTTTCCGCTTTAAGCCACGCTATATTATGCTATTCCCGATATATCCCGTTATTTCTGCTATATTTCGCTATTCTTGCTATATCTTTGGTGAAAGAAATGAACTTAAAAATGAAATTTATGCATTATGAAAATTGTAAATTTGGTGTTTAATTGAATTATTAAATATACATTATTAGAAACAAAAATATCCTAATATTCTATTAGATTTAATTAATTTAAATGAATTTTTATGTTTATTTGTCGATGTTTGCACATACTTGTGTTTAAAATTAAATTTTTACTAAATAGAGTTAAATAAAGTGTTATTTTTTCACTTAATTATCATTTATATAATCATGAAAATATTAAAAAGGAGTTATATGTGTTATTTTAGGGTCATCCAGCAATGACCCAGATTTTTAACCGATTTGATTAAGCATTTAATTTAGTTTTTAAATGTCGATTTTAAAATATAAAAGGATATTTATTTATTTATTTAACGAAGTTTGAACGTATAATTTATGTTTAATTTAAAAACGAGCTTGGAATGACGCGGTAGTTCGTAATTTTGAGTTTTCAACTTCAATTGAATATACAAGATTTGACATAAGTTGGAGTCCCATGAAACATGAAACGTTGGAATCTAATTGATTATAATTTTCATATGAATGTGAAAAATCCAGATTTCGTGTTATAGATTGTTAGTTATGTCCAATTCAAATTTTTAAATAGTCACTATGGAAATCATTATTAAATTATAACGTTTATTGAATATATTTAAAAGGGTTTTAATATAATTTTTACATCGTTTAACTCAAAATTTGATGATATTGAGTAAAATTGTTTTGTATTTATTTATATTTTAATTTATTTATTTAAGCCTTAAAATAGTTTTTGTAGATAATCTTCATCTCCAACGAAACCAGTTTTATTGTGTTCAAGATATTAAGTTATTGCACGATTTCTAATTTTGTTTGATCGGACAGTGTATGTGCTAGTAACCAAACGTTAATTACGCGTTGAATAATATAATAAAATAAGGTCACTTCCAGAAAACATCGTTTTCAAATCTTTGGAAAATATCAGCACATTCGTTCAAAATCCTGTAAGACCGAAAACACATTTGCACAAAATCATGATTGAATATTTTGTTACCCTTTGTCAATATTGGCAGTGAATAAAATATGAAATCTGGCTTTAAACCTTTTCACATGCCTTCATTCTTTCCCATTCAAACGGCCGTATAAATGAAATCACTAAAGCGTCCTGGTATACAAAATCTCATCAGATCCTATCCAAATCTTGGCGCAGCATGTCTGCACAAACAGAACCCAAATCTCACATATCTTTGCAGAATGCTTATCCAACTCCTGTGTATAAGCCTCGTCGATGCACAAATCCAGCTCAATATATCTTGATCAAATTTATATATAATCTCACCTGATCTCTGTAAAAGGATGCTGTCTTTATTTAATACCTCAACAACTCGTTCAACAATTTCGGTTGCCTAGTTGGCACCTTAAACTTTAAAATAAGAAATAATAAAAGCATATCTTTTGGTCTTGGGTTCAAACACTGTTATGCAGAACAATAGGGACGTTAGAAAAAAAGATTGTAAATACAAAGCTAGCACAATCTTATCTTCAAATCAGATAGGATTTTTGGTACACAGGGTCAAATATTGCGGCTCCCCGTTTCACATTTGAGCAACGTCTATAAAATAAAATTAGAACTCTGCCTTCATTCTTTTATCGATTCGAACCAATCAGCCTCGTCCATTTTCTTCACTCAACCAGAACGAAACCTGCAAGCTATTTCCATTCTTTACAGATGTATATAAAATCGGATAGGCAACGAAATCAAATGAGACTAAGTTCGCTAGGCTCGCATGAGCTTAAGCTTCATTGTCATTGAAATTTTATGAGTGCGATGGTTTTTTTTGGCTGAGCTTGGTTATGGTCGTTGGCCTAGGGCTGGCTTTGCTAATCGGTTAAGGGGAAGAGGGGGACTGGAGTTGTTGGCGTGATGATCAGGCTGACGAGGCGCGCGCATTAAGGGAGTTCTAGAGCAGCTCGTGACAATTTGTGATGCACCTAGATCGGAGCAACTAGGCATTAGCTCGACGTCGCATTTTCCTGGATCCACGCGGGTTCGACGTGGAGGGGACAGCGAGCGAAGACAGTCAGGCGTAGGTGGATTCAAGCTTAAATAAAGAGAAGCAGTACGGTATGGTTTGTAGAGGAAGCTGTGCATATTTTTGAATGATTTGCATGGAGAAAAGGGTGTTGAAGGATGCAGCTTTCACATGAAAATTGAAGATGTGACGGCTGCTCCGCATCATCAGACATTTCCCGAAATGCGTTGTGCCAGTGTCCGACTAGCACGGTATGATCGCCCAAAGAGGGTTGAAACAATGAATCATCAAGAACCTGTAGTATATCTCACAGCTCATGGAATACAATATAATAATAACATACTTGATATAAACAGGCGAGAAAGTGCATAAGCTGAAAACTAAACCATATCCATTAGAGTAGCAAAATCCAAAAATACATCTTATGATCCAAACCATTATTACAACTTCAAAATACTGTCTCTAAAAAGGAAAAAAAAGGTACACTACTAATGACCAAGCAGTGACCAGCAACAACACAGGGAGAATATATGTATATAGTACGTGGAAGCCTCCTGCTCATCTACGGACAGCTACTCGTTCATAACCACCTACCCTGTCTCTAGTCTGCTCGTTTAGGAGCACCCAAAGTAATAAGAAGAGACATGAAACTTTGGGTCAGACGAAAGTTTGGTATGAGCGATAACAAATCTATACCACTAAATAGAGCAATAACAGGCATAAGAAATCATACCTGAACTGGACATGCAAACAAAGAGTTAGCACAACAAGATGTACAATAATCTAAGGTAACACTAACATATAGTGTAAAAATGGGAATGTGCGTGTCATGGTGATAGCAAAAATCAAACATAGAAATCATCCTCACATCTCTCACTCAGTGCGTAAAGCATATGATATCCACCACTTTGATCACCAGATCCATTGGGGCCATAATGGAGTCTAACTCCGTCAAACTATTGCTACGACCACTTTGCCCTTTGGGGCCCCACTCCATACAAACTCCGACCCCACTGTACTGGTTCATAGTCAATAACCCTATCGGGTCAACCGGTCCACATAGCCTGGTTCTGGTTCGTCTACATATCCCCTCTCTCAATGGTGAACCAAAGTTAGGATATCGATAACCCCTTTTGCACACGTCCTGCAGCAAAGCCCAAATGTAGAAGTTAACTCGTTGGTTCCCATCTGGATCCTGAGTAATAACTTCTCATTTGGACCTCCTTTGCATCTTGGATGTTAGTTGAATTGGACTTGATCTTTAGAAGAGTTCACAATCATCGTCATGTGGTAGAAGTTCAAATCCAGTTCGGTTCGTGGTGCTCCATCTGGACAGTTCGTGACCCTCTCTTGGTGGCACTTTGTGACCCCGGTTCCTGACCCTCTCTCGGTGGCGGTTCGTGACCCTCTCCTGGGGCGGTTCGTGACCCGCTCCTAGTAGCGGTTTGTGACCCTCTCCTGAGGGTGGTTCGTTACCCTCTCCTGGTGGTGGTTCGTGACCACGGTTTGTGACCCTATCTTGGTGGCGGTTTGTGACCCCTTTGGCGGTTAATGAGACATACCCGCTTCAGGAACCGAAATCCTCCTGGTCGGTTCGTGAGGCATATCCCCTTCAAGAACCGAAATCCTGCAGTTTTTCCAGCAAGCTAATTTTGCCAAACGACGACATTTTCAACCATTCTAACTTTCCTATGACATCAAAAGACATACCAAATAGTAGTAGCAACATATAGAATCAATCAAAAACATTAAAACAAACTACCTAGGCTATTGTAGATCAAACATACCCCAAATCTAGCATCTTCCCGTTAACCATGTTTAACCATATCTAACTACAGGATTAGAAAACTTAATCCAAATTAATCAAATTCATACCAGCGACATAAAATAATATTTCAGAATTTCTACATATTTTTTTTAGAATTTTTAGATGCATAATTTCGCTAATTATCACTAGTCACCCCTAATTTCCCATAATTAGTTTATAAACATGCAAATCACTCGCCTTAGCCACAAATGAATGTTAGATCTAAAACTTATATTGATTTGGCACAGATTCCTGTGTAGCGCTGTAGCTCCAACTCTGATTTGGTGTTAACCCGACTTGATTTGACGTAGATTAGATCAATTAGTGATTAGAAAGCAATTAGAGAGAGATTCGATAGACGAAGACCATGATTAGGGTTAGAGGAATGTTTGTGGTGGCTGGAAAAATGAAAGGGAATGTTTCTCCAAACCCTCTCAGCCCTCCCATAACCATATTCCAAAAATGAGTTATGGGCCTAGCTGCTAGTCACCCTATTAAGCCCGATTAAGCTGTTTTCCATCTTTCAAACCTTATTTCGGCTATATCTCCCAAACGGTAAGTCTGTTTGATTAATGTGACCACTCTACGGAATGGGAAACCATCATCCAAATCCAACAGAAGTAGTTTCAGGTCAAAACTCCTTACTACTAAAAAGTTATAGGCGAAACAACATTCGCTGGAGGCAAAATGGTCAATTAAAATTCGCCAAAAATCATGAATGTGGGAAATGACCCCAATAGTCGTTTCCCAAAGTTACACACCATATTACTTTGTATGAGAATAAAATAAATATTCTACGATCCTCCGATATGTAGAATGCGGGTCATTACAGAGGAATATGAGGGTGGGGAAAATAAATCAAACATGATGGAAATGAACTAAAGCAATAAACAAAGAAGGGTAGCAGACGTGGTATTAGCTGTTGTTTATAACTAAGTAAGGTAATTAACCTTAAATATGTGGATTAAAGCAATAAATTATTATTTAAAACCACTTATTCTTAAATTCAGGCTAAGCTTTGTGGCGTGCTGAAGAAACTATACAGGAGGAAGGAAACGTGAAAGTTTAATCGAGTTTGACAGCATTATTAAAAAGCAATTAGCTTTAAGGTTAATGATTAATTAAGTTAAGTATTTAGTAAAAAATCTTGTTACCTTTAAACTTTTAATTTTATTTTATTTCGTGAAACAGGAGCATTATACGGAAACGAAGGAATGCGAAGTAAAGGGACCGAAGTATAATCGGCTGCAACAGTAGTTAAAGTAATTTGGATTGATAATTTTAATTAAAGGAATAATTATTTTAATTATAATCGTGTATTAAATCGTTGATAACATTTGATTGCACTAATAGAATTGAACAAAACCGGTGACATTGAATTCATATTAGAAAATAAATACTACATTGCTAAGATGAATGGGAAGAGATCGCAAACAAAAGTTGACTTCGTTTAATTTTAAATGTCAGTTTAAAATTAAAAGAAACAGCGCTGAAATCGTTAATTGGAAAATAAATGTGAGTTAATTCTCGCGATTTCTGAAATACTATGATGTGATTAAATTCATGTAATTATAATTTATCATTATTAGTATGAATTTGGATGATTGGTTACTTCGTTGATTATTGGCTGTTTTTTTTATTATCGACATTGTTTATGTCCAATTGCATGATTTAGATTAGAATATTTATTTCAGTTATTATTATTATTAATATTAAATGATGATGTTATGCAAGAAAGAACAGGTTGGAGGAATCCAACCGGGGTCCTCAAAATATTATATGTGCTATTTGTTTTTATATTATTTATATATGCACTGACTGACCCAAATGACACAGGAAACCTGTTTGAATGTTGACGTTGAATTGAAATTCAACATTATTGTATTTCTAATCAATTTTTAATCAATAAACAATATTGATTTAAGGGATTGGCAGCAAATGGTTTAAAATCAACTTTTCTGTTTGGTTGTTGGTTTTTCCATCAGGCGAATTAACGTAGTTAAGTTATAAAATTTTATTTTTATAACTGAAGCGAGTTTTCCTATTTATATTTATTATATTAAAGGAGTTTATAAATAAATCGATATTAAAAGATTGGTTTTAACATTATAAAATGATTATATAATAAGAAGTTACGTTAAAGAAGTCTTTATAAGGAATAATAAGATTATTAACCTACAAGTTAATTATTTAAGGCAATTGTTTTAAAGAAAATAATTAAACGATATTATTCGATTAGTGATATTATTCTAATGAGAAGAAGTAATTAAATTCAATTAACTGATGGTTTGAAATTGACCAAATCAACTGTTTTGTTTGAAATTGATTATTAGATTAATTGATCTTCAATTAATCTAACGAAAAGGGTTTTGTAAATAATTATTTTCAATTAATAAGATTTCTTAAATAATAATGACCTTTTTATTTGATGACGTTTATAAATGATAATCAACGTAGTAAAGTAATTAACTAATCTATTTTAGTTAAGGAAGAAGTAAACTATTTTTACTTCAGAAATGATAAAATTAATTATCAATTGATTAATAATAATTAAAGTGGTTATTTCTTAAATGGAATTCATTTAAGATAATAACGTAGTTGAAATGAGATTAAATTGGATATTCAAATCCAAATGTTTGGAAAGGGTTTATAAAGTGAAATCAAAAATAAATTATTGATTTAAAAAGAGATGTTTACCGAATTAAGTATAGTGATTTGAATAGAAAGAAAATGTCGGAAAGACAAAGATGAGGAAATCAAATGTTTTAGGGTAAAGAAACTAAGTAAATGGATTTAGTTGTAAAAATATAAATTTTAGTTATAATGTGGTGTTTAATAATTTTGTATGAAGTATTTAATAATGGAAAATCCAAACTAATGGAAATGGATAAAAAGAATTTAATGTTAAAGGTAAAGTTTTGGCGAGAATGATTTAATATATCGATTGAATAGAAATAGTTATAATCAATCGAGATTTCCCAGAATAGGTATATGGTTTATAAACCATATCTTACATAAAATAGGAATAAGATTTTGGTTATTTGTTTCAGTAATATGGATTTTTGAGTTACATACTTTTATTGATTTCGAGATAAGATTATTACTGATCAAGGTCTGAGAGGTAATTAAAATACCTCAACTTGAATGACTTCACTATTATTGAGGAATAGTATTAGTTTGTAATGGTAAAGGAAGTTGAAAATATTTTATTATTTTCCATAAGAAGGAATACTGCAATGCTATTTGCAAGATTTGAACTATAACTGAACTATTGGGATTTTTAATAAACAAATGTATAATTAAACATCTGTTTTGCACAAGATTGAAAATATGATTATATTTATATAAATTGTTTATATATATAGCACTATTTCCTAGAATTGGAGATGTTACGATTGAAATACACTTGTTCTACATGACAAGTAATTGAAATTGATTTAATCGATGAAGTTGTTTAAAGATTGAGAAAGAGTTCAAATGAATGATTCTAAATATAAAGACCTGAGCTGCCAATATACTTGATCATACTGTTTGAATGATAGTTAAAAACTCGACTATCAGTGAAATATCTTATTGGACCTTTTGACGTGTTGTTTCGAAGAGAATAGGATGGGAACCAGATCCAAAACCACTTCGAATCAGCGCTGCGATTGAAACTAACTTACAGCAAATAAAGATGAAGCATTGAAGACTATAGATCTTCATGAAATGGAAGAACTACTTATAATCTATGGTTAGCTCCCATAGATATACTGTGGTTCCTTCGTGATTGGAATCTATGGATTTGCAAGGATTTCTCGCTACTAATCCTTAGGGTGATTCCTATACAGGATGTGGTAGAAGGGTGCCTTCAGTTCATCCTGTTCCTTGATAATGAGATGTTCTTTGAAGATAAATCATGACCTCAAGCTTCATCAACCGGAAAATGACAAAAATCGGGAAGACAACATGGCTAAGTGGAACCCATTAGGGTATAATTGTTACTGATCTAGAGAAAGTTCGTATTTGTTCTTCTTTTGCTTTTGTATCTCCCGGAAATGGTTATGTTGCTAGCAACCATTGGTGACAATATATTCGACACACTCAAGCTAAATGAGTAGTCGATCATGTGTTATTAGATTACAAGATGTTCTTGTTGAACCCGAGTGTATCATCTCTAGAGTGCACTGATCGGAAGGGGTCCCATGCCTTGTCAGGTTTGGAAATCCATTCCCCTATAAGCGCCCTGCAATTTTTGATTTCATATTATATATGTGTGGAGCGTGAGATGCAAGCATTCCATTGAATGGTTATTTATTTGCGATTTGATAGACACTATTATAATATCACCGGATTTTGATATATCGAAAATGTTTTGGGTTATAGTATGGTAAAAACCGTCCGTGTTTATGTATGGGCTGATCTTACTATAAAACTTTTCTTTCAAAAGTGATTTTCAAAGTTAAAAAACTTGTTGTGTTATGAATTTATCACTGATGGTATTCCGGACTGATCTGGGTGAAATTTTTCTTTGCTTCAAATGTACTCGGTCAGACCGAGTATATTTCCAGGTTACGTTTTCGTTTGGAGTTTTAGGAGAGGAGCTGAAGTCGAGACGTATTTACTGGTATTATATTATTCCGCTATGTGTGATGTATTGAAATGTATGTATACTCTGATGTTGTAATATATGGTTTTGTTTTTGTATAAAGCATTTGATATATTATATTTTGTCCATTCCGCTTTGAGACTCTAATCTTCTTAATTTTCTATTCTAATATTTCTTTCTTCTCTTACCCTCTAACTTCTTTCTCCTACCTATCTGCTTTTCTGTGCAATTTGAGTTGACATGAGTTGTTAGATATTTGAAAAGTTGGTATGTACGACTTAAAGGATCTATGTGGATACTGCGGAAATATATGTAATATACTATCTAAACAATATGCAACAATTATGCAAATAAAATATAAGTTACGAGATATATAAACAAGTAAAGTAAATACAGAAAGTAAAGTAAAAGAGACACCAGGAGTTTTTATACTGGTTCAGACTTCCCGTCCTACTTCCAGTCCCGAAGCTCCTTTTCGGAATTTCCACTAACAACGCCATCTCTTAACCCGGAGGAACAGGTCAGTACACCCGAGCCCCAATAAGGATGCCTCTCGCCTGATCACACACATGACTTCAACAAATACGATGGTTTTGACTTCTGCTTTGTGTTCCTGAATCAACACGGATAGTCAACGGTTTAAGTACAATCTTCCTATATTCTGATCCTCGGGTATATGATTTGAATGCGTAGATTTGATAAAGTAAAATTGCTTGTTGAATCAAGTAATATTTAATCGATTCAAGGATTAAACAAGTATTTGAATTTGGAGAGCTTTTATATGCAAAGAATGTATATGGAGAGAATAGAATAATGATCTTTAAAATTGGTAGAATGGATGCTTGTAAAACATGATTGAAGTTGTTTATATAGTAGTAGAAAAATAGCAATCCTTCATGAAGAGTTTCTACAAAAAGCTGTGTTCATTTCCCTTGATTAATGAAGAGAAATCTCTTCATGAATGGAAGCAACCCTTTAGGAAAATACTTGTTGTTTCAGATCAGTCGACTAGTCTGAAATTATCAGTCAACTAGTTAAAGAATTATAAAATCGTATATATTTAAAATCATACAGAAAATAACCGTTACTGGAGAAAAAATGCTCGATCAGTCGACTGGTATATTTCCAGTCAGTCGACTGGTTGAGGCATTTTTTGCCCAACCAGCCTATTTCATGCCTTTATAATATATATGTACACACACACTTTGTTTTATACTTGTGTTTATCCTTGAGGATAGATTTTAACATATTTCTAAACACGACATAATGTATAAAACCTTATCTCTATGACATGATCTTCATTGCAACTTCATTTATTTGGCATCGATTAAAATCTTGTTATCAACATTCTACCCCTTTTTGGTTGATGACAACACTTTGGGTTTTCTTCCCCTGAATGTTTAGCTCCCCTGAATCTCTACAATATTTTGTTAGTGCATATATATAAACTTACCATTTAATTCCTGCACAACAAACGTTAGCACATACATTCAAAAGTAAAGTATCATGAGAGATTCAAGGCATTTCTCCCCCTTTTTCATCGATTAAAAAGAATAAATACTATGATAAAATAGTAATCGATCATAAGACATAAATAATTAAAGCACCTTTGGGAAATATTGGATCATGTGCATTTCGATAAAACTGAAATTTGTTTTCACAAATATTTATAGACATCGAAAATAGCCTTCTCTTTGTTGTGGTGTACCTGCAAAAAATATGATATATATACTTTGGTACCCACTTGTTTTGTTTGGGTCCAGGGGTTAGATGGAAGGTAACCATACCCAAGAGGGTTTAATGGAACCTTTAAAGATAAAATTTTCATTATTAACTACTAAATCAAAATAATCATCGATATATTTTTTCTCTATTTCTCCAATTTACCGGAACCCAAATACTTAAGTAATCTCTGTTGATATTTCTTTTCGTACTTCTAGATTTATGATAAACATCTCTAGTCATAGAAGTATTCAAATAATAACTGGATCTAGGATGTGCTTTAGTACTACAGTGATATTTTTATTGTACATAAAAGCATATCTAGTACTATTTCTATGATTATATCCTAAACCACTTTTGTCATGTAAAGGTCGAGATCTAGATAAAATCATACTTAAATCATTTTGACCTTTATTAAATTTCGCGAACTTATTTATACATTTATCAAATTTAATTCCAAAGTCACGACTGACACAAGAAATTTTGTTATTTTGAAAATCAACAGTTTCCTTATTTAATTCAGAGTTCTTCCTTTTTAAAGCATTCTCAGTTTTGAGACCACAAATTTAAGGTCTTGAATTAACTAAAGAAGATTGTAATTTTTCAAAATTTTCTTTTGAGCCAAAATTTTCATTTTGCAAAATATTATTATACACGTTTAGAAACTCACATTATTTAGATAATTCTAAATTCTTTTCAGTTAAAGCTCCATTCTCTTTTTCAAGAGATGAAATTAAAGAACTAGAATTATTTAAAGAATCTCTTAATGATTTATTTCTATTTTGCAAAAGATCAGTTTCCTTTAAAAGAACGTTGTTTTTATCTTCTAGTCGCTTATTTTCTTTTTGAAGGAAATCTTTTTGAGAAACAAGCCCTTCTAAGGTATTTTCAAAACATTTGGCATGTTTTACTAAAAAGCTGTTTTCTCCTTTTAATTTGGAATTTTTTTGCTCACAATTTTTTAACTTAGCTAAAATGACCGTATTAAGTTTATCCACAGTTTAAAAATCTTTCAATATTTTTTCATGGTCTAATAAATGATCTTTATATAATGAATCTACACATACCGATTGTGATCTGACTTTAGCCATGAGACATTTGTTTCCTTGCTCCCTTGATTCTGCTTTATTGTCCTTCCACTTTCTAATGCTTTGACTAGATTTATTTATTGTCATTTGTTCTAGGATGTTGTTATGATCTCTAAAATGCTAGGCTCTGATACCAACTGGAAAGTCGGTATGTACGACTAAAAGGATCTATATGGATATTGCGGAAATATATGTGATATACTAGCTAAACAATATGCAATAATTATGCAAATAAAATCTAAGTTACCGACATATATAAACAAGCAAAGTAAATACGGAAAGTAAAGTAAAAGAGACACCAGGAGTTTTTATACTGGTTTTGGCTTCCCGCCCTACTTCCAGTCCCGAAGCTACTCTTCAGAATTTCCACTAACAACGTACTTTCTTAACCCGGAAGAATATGTCAGTACACCCGGACCCCAACAAGGATGCCTCTTGCCTGATCACACAAAGGACTTCAACAAATACAATGGTTTTGACTTCTGCTATGTGTTATTGAATCAACACGGATAGTCAACGGTTTAAGTACAATCTTCCTATAATATGATCCTCAAGTATATGATTTGAATGCATAGATTTGAGGAAGTAAAATTTCTTGTTGAATCAATTAATATTAAATCGATTCAAGGATTCAACAAGCATTTGAATTTGGAGAGCTTTTGTATGCAAAGAATGTATATGGAGAGAATAAAATAAAGATCAGTAAAATTGGTAGAATGAATGCTTGTAAAACATGATTGAAGTTGTTTATATAGTAGAAGAAAAGTATTAATCCTTCATGAAGAGTTTCTACAAAAAGTTGTGTTCATTTCCCTTGATTAATGAAGAGAAATCTCTTCATGAATGGAAGCAGCCCTTCAGGAAAATACTTGTTGTTTCGGATCAGTCGACTGGTCTGAAATTACCAGTCAACTGGTTAAAGAATTATAAAATCGTATATATTTAAAATCATACAGAAAACAGCCGTTACTGGAGAAAAAATGCTCGACCCGTCGACTGGTATATTTCTAGTCAGTCGATGGTTGAGGCATTTTATGCCTATTCAGCATATTTCATGCCTTTATAAAATATATATATGTATATACTTTTTTTTATACTTGTGTTTATACTTGAGGATAGATTTTAACATATTTCTAAATACGACACAATGTATAAAACCTTATCTCTGTGGCATGATCTTCATTGTAACTTCATTTGTTTGGCATCGATCAAAATCTTGCTATCAACAATATTGGCTTAAACCATACGGATAAAATGGGTCGTTAAAGTTGGTATCAGAGCTAATGGTTTAGGAATATCCTTGGCTATGTGGCATAACTCAATAGAGATTGGATTAGCAATATCCTAGATTGAGTTTGAGTGTATATATGAGAGCACGTATTTGTAATTTAAATCTAAAAATATTTTTTAATTGTTTTGTAAAGAGGGTATATGAAATAATTTTACCCAAATCATTTTTTTAGAAAAGTAAATAAATCTCTCAAACAATAAATTTGATTGTTCGAAGCTTATATTGGCTTGATTAATTTGAATGGAATTTGAATTGGATTTGGAATCATTTAGCCAAAAGTGAAATTTCAAATATGAAATTTAGGAGATACAAACTTTAATGTAAAGTTTAATTGAAACTGAAATGAAATGGAAATTAGACTTAAGTAGGTAAAGTCAAGTTAGAATGGAATTAAATATAGTATATTTGAAATTTGGAAAACAGTCAGATGTTAGCTGATTGTTGTTAAAATATGGTAAATCAAAGTGAAGGCAAATAAGTAAGTATTAATATTTAATATTAATTGGAGTAAACCAAACCAATTGAATTTAATAAATACTTGGATGGATAAATTAAATTGGTTGCGCTTTGTTTGTTTGATATATATTTGATGGTTGAATAAAATTCAATAGTAGTTTGATAAAAAGTTGAATGAATTGAAGACAAGAAATGAATTCCAGTATAATAAATTTGAATGGAATAGTTGAAGTTGATGTTTGAACCAATTTGTCTGATTATGAAGCTAATGAATTTTATATGAGTTAAGAACATGTGCAGAAGAGATAATCCATTTTTAAGCCTATATCGACTGAGTTTTGGAATTAATTGAATCCAGTTTGGCTAGAACAACATACAATTAAGCAAGCTCATTTATTGCTTATTGTTGATCACTTATTAACGCTCGCAAAAGGTACGCTTTTGCGAAAATATAATTTTTTGGATTTTGAGTTTTGTTTTCCAACCATGTGGGTCGAGGTATATATATTTGTTAATCTTGTAATATTGTAGAAGTCCCTCTGTACAAGGGAGACTCTGCCAAAATTTTTACAAAATTTAAGGTGATAGAAATTCTTTTAATATTCTTTTGAGGATTTTTGATAATAGGGATGAATTGATTTATGTTTTAACTAAAATAGATTTTGTAATGACCCGAAAGGTTTACGACCCCGAAATCGACACAGAACATCATGTCAACTTTTCAAGCATCGGAAACACTGGATTGTTATTGAAAGAATATAGTGGGTGAGATAAGAAAGAAAGAAATTGTAACGATACGGATTTCGCCTGGACCTAATCGACGGCTAAACCGACCAAGATCATTCGAATCCCGCATACGCTAACTCTGGGCATACAACACATCAGAATAAATAACAGAAGACTTTTATAAACATCATAATAATCTTACATCAGAGTATAAAATATATCAGAGTATATCGAAATATAATACAGCGGAAGATTTATTTACAATAAATGTAATACAATGCAGCGGAAATATAAAATAACACAGCGGAAGATGATAAATGCACTGGATACAGCTTAAAGCTTCAATCCAGAATCCTACTCAATATATCTACAAAATAAAAACTACTCGACTGCCCATATGGAAAATAGGGGCACCCGAATTTGCAAGGGAAACACAAACTACAGGTCAATCATGGGACTGGTGTGAGAAACTCTAAACAGTTATAATTAACTTATTTAATAATATGGCATATCACGGGACCACGAAGCTAACACGGAACGAGTTTACCCCCATGAATGCCAGTGTATATATGGATCTACTATGCATTAATCAACATGCAATATCCCAATCTACCCATTTAGATTAATCACCACATGTATATTTTCTAAATCCAATTCAATTTACAGAAATTATTCCTTTGGACTTTATTCCCGATTTCTTATTTTAAATTATTTTGAAATAAATATTTAGCTTTTATATCAAAGTAGATTTCACTTCGGGATCTCAAATCAAATCATTTGGAAATATGAATTCCAAAACAGATGCATACAAACAAGTTTGCAACCAAATATTGGGCTCCCCTCAGACAAGGCAAAAGGGCACGTACCTAAGCAACTCGATATATATATATACACCTCCCACACATGGAGCAGGCTACACACTGACCACTCACCCTACGACACTAGATCCCACCCATACTTTTAGTAGACCGGGTTACCAAATCTTTAGCCACATGCCAAATCGTTTCATATCCTGAAGTAGGGAAAATCATTTCACAACATAATAATCACAAGTACTTTCATAATATAGTACTTCACATCAGCAGTTCGCGCATATGATTAGTCACTATTAATCACATCACCTTTGAGCTCTACGTCTCAAAGAAGGGTGTTAAGCAAGAGAATAAAGTCTCCGCCACCAAACAGATATATCATCAATAGCAACTAATCGGTTATGTGTCGAACCACAATGTAAAACATAATACATTTCTAAATCATTTTAGAAATCATCGGGTTTAGGCCTCAAAATCCTTTCTGTTTTATAATTTTTTTTTAAAACATTCCTTGTCCAAAATCGGGAATACATTTCTTTTCACTTAAGAAAAACACCATTTCAAAATCATTCATTTAATTTGAAATGAACTCAACATCGCTAAACACCTTATCGCCAAATCGTGAAGTGTTTCACAGGGTGTTAGCACCCAGGTATTTTTACCCAACCCAATGCTAAATGTAAAAGCATATTTTTCTCATAAACTGGTCGAGCACAATCCAAACAATCAATCAATCCAATTTGACATTAAATATAAGGTTTTGAATAGATTTAGTATCGACTTATATTCAACATCAAATCCTGAAACCAACAGACATCATATCGGGAATAACGATATCGATATCTTCCAAATTCCCATCACAATGTCCGTATAATCACGGAATCCAATATCGAAATATTCCGGATATTATTTCCATTCCAAACCATTCCAATATATTCATTGGAAATTTCTGGTTATATTAAAACCATTTCTCAATCCAAATTATTTATTTAGAAATAATCGGATTATAATTCTAGCTAATAACTAGTTCATTAAGATAAAAATATATTTTTATCTTTCCAATTATGGAATTTTTCATCCTAATTCTTTCCAAATCATTTATTATGATTTTACACAAATTATCGATATTTTTAATAATTTTATCAAGGCCCATTTAGTCGATTTCCATAAACGGTCATCGAACTGCACTTACAGCGACCTTTTCCTATTTTGATTTGGACATAATTCCAAATCCAACCGTTAGATTTCGAATTTCTTGTATTCATTAGAAAGCTCTTTTTGATACGAACCTAACGGTTCTGGTTTTAGGAGAATCCGACGGTCGGATCTCCCATAATGTCAATTTGAAGTCAATGGTCGAAATTCTCGAACGGTCGCTGCGCGACACGTTCTATTCAGGCCATATACTATATAATATATATATATATTATATTTCGTCGATTTCCATTTAAAACATATTTTATAAATCGTTTTAAATTTGGTTGAAAACGATTTCAATTTCTATTCTGGCTCAAGTTCTTCAACTTTTCGGTTTCTAAGAACTTTCTAATTTTTCAAAAATTTGGCTAACACCCTTAATTTTTGAAAATTTTCGCCATAACCTCCCCTGTACGGGAGCACCGGGAAAATCCCGAAATCGCCATACAGGCCTCTTCAACCCAAAAAGAAAAAGAAACAGCCAAGCAGCTGGCCAATCGGCTCATTAAATCATCATACCCAAACAAAACAGTAAATATGTACCTATTTGTCGGGCATACAATTTTATTCCTCTTCTCTAGCCTCCTTGCTATGACCTGTTCGGTATATTGTATATGTATATTTTCATACAACGCCTATATATATATTTTCATTCAACGCTTTTATATATTCATACAACGCATATATAATTTCACACAACACATATATAAGCTAAAAATAATATTATTAGCGAACTAATAATATTTCCATCGTATGACAATTTTATATATTCCATATATATGCTAAAAATGATAATTTTAGCGAACTAGTATTTATTTCAAGGTATGACTATTGTTAATAGCTCGTATACATGTTAAAAATGTTATTTTTAACAAACTAGAATTCATTTCAACGTATGACTATTTTTATTACTTCACATACATGATAAAAATGATATTTTTGGCAAACAAAAATATATTTCCACTCATGACTTTTTTTAACACTTCATATACATGATAAAAATAATATTTTTGGCGAACAAAAATATATTTTGACTCATGACTATTTTTAACACTTCATATACATGATAAAAATGTTATTTTTGGCAAACAAAAATATATTTCGACTCATGACTATTTTTATTACTTCACTTTCATGATAAAAGTGTTATTTTTTCATTTTAAGAATTTATTCAACACATGAATATTTCATATACTTCATACGTACAATAAAAATGTTATTTTTATCGTTTAAAGAATTTATTTCAAACATGAATATTTTTATATACTTCATTTCACATCACAAACCAAATTCTCACAAACAAATCAATCCAAGCACACAACCAAACAAACAAGTCGTCCATGGTCTATGGACGACTGGGAGCAATTTATATTTGCAGTTATAAAATATATAACTAAACAGAAATTTTTAGTGAGGAGTTCTCCATTTGGGTTCTGTAATGACCCATATTTTTTACTTTTCAAATCGACAATAAACCACACATGTCGACCCAAACAAATCACTAACACAGGCAGTTATTGGGAAAAGAAGAAAAAGAAGAAAGAAGAGAAAAACAAATCTCAGAATCTCACAGCGAAAGGACAACATATAATAAACAAATAGCAGTTAAAAACAATTGGAATATATACATTTGACTATAGCGTACAAATGATAAATCAGAGTAGCACATAAACAGATATACACAACATGGCAGCGGAAATAAGATGCAGCAGAAATACATATATAATAGATATATACCAAATATTCGTCTTCGGTCTCCAAGGCAAAGTAATCTTCATTAACTGCAACATCTGTTGACCCGAACGTATTGCATAAAAGGAAACACAACAAACACTTGGATCAGCACTAAATCATTCTCATATTAGTCAAATTAAAATACGAGATAACATCAGTGTCATGGGTAACTCAAGAGATGTTACGGGATTTTTTCCATCTCTCAAGGATCCGTTAAACTAATACATAGATAGTATAATATGCTATTATTATAGTGTCTACTCAGTAAAGTATAAATACTGAAAATAGCGTAAGCAGGATTACATTTTTACCCTTACACCATTTATAATACCGTAGTCTATACAGTACCGTAAACCCAACCTAACACGGATGACATCAGAGGGCACTCCATAGGTACGATATAAATCAAAATCGTAGGGGCTCGATAAAGATAAATATGACAAGGCACTCGAGGTAATGCCCAGGGTAGGATTCTACCAATTGCACTCCCGGACCGGTGGTAACGCATAGCAGCCACTACCGCCCACCTCGGAACACACTCCCAAAGTCATAAAGGGACCTTAAATCATCATCATCACTATCATAGTCATAGAAATAGTATCGAAGAAGTGTGTCCGATCAAAGGGGCTACCTCAATTAGTCACGGTATAGCTCCTGTTTTAGTCATTTCAATTCTGACCCGAAGGTCAGGGCTATTTCGTCATCGTTCATCTTCTTTGATTCAATAATCGCCATCAAGTCATCATACTCATTCCGGATACGCCATAACGTTCACAGTTGTCAAAGTGGTATCGACACTGACAAAGAGTATGCCATTTGTCGACTCCGGTCTCTTTAACAACCAACACTTACATTTTCCACATCGGTCGGTTCTTTTACATTTCTCAAAGGTTCGTATTCATATCCCCAAAATATCATAATTTGTCTCGAACCAGATTTATATTCAAAATGTAGAATATAATTTTATATCAATATATCCTAATCATACCAAACCGATTTTATTCTAAACTAGAATATATTTAATTTCATTATATTATAATCATATAATATTTCACCAAATCGATTTATATTCAAGTGGAATATACTACATATCAAAGATTATAATTATCTCAAATCGATTTGAATTCGAAATCCATTCATATTCAATAGAGTAAAAATTCCCCATAACACCCCATTCATATCATTTATGGAATCCATTATATTCGAATAAAATATCAATTACATTTCCATGTAAAATTGGTTAAAGTCGATTCATATTTGAATACTTTATCTCGACTCCATCTCGAACTAGGGTTTAAATCCGACACTTTCCATTCAGAAGAAATTTACGATCATTTAATATAACTTGAAAATAGGTGCTTTTAAATAAAATCTTTATATAAACATATATGTATAGAAACAATGGTTAAACAAAATAAGATAATTTAGATCATTATGAATATATATATAAAATAAAAGTTTACTAATTAGTTTAAATAAATAAATAAATAAATAAAATATAAGAAAAATTTAAGCTAAAATAAATAGTCTATAGGTAAAAATTAGATAATAAATTTTAATGAAAGAATAATTATTTGAATCAACATTGTAAATATATATATATATATTAAAATTTCTTTAATCAAAATTTCTCTTTTCTTCCGAACTTCAAATACTTGAACCCATACCCCAGTCTCAATGGAGTTACATAGTTCAATATCTTTTTTTTAACTGCCATTCAAACTAATCTTTCAATTTCGAGAATTCAAATCAATATTCAAAACTGAGATAAACAACTCAGAATACCTCGATTCCCTTATTCAAGATTTAACTTCAATAAGAATTTATTTCATTCAAATCCATCCCATAAATTTGAAAAAATTCCAAATCATATTCACATCCCAATTTAAGAATTTCCACTTTGTTTTGGGAAAATTTCCTTAACCCTTTTTAATAAACATCCCAAGTTCAGAATCTTTAAAGAAATGGATTTATCGAGTATCGGCACATTCTTCTAAATGAAAATTCTACCAAATAAAATTTCCAAATATTTAAAATCATTTAACCAACCGATGTCTGTATTTAATTATCTATCCAATGGCCACGTGATTTTTAATTTAATTACTCGATATTTCAGGGATGGATCTATCATTTCAATCCAAATCGGGGTCACGGAGATTTATCATTTCACTATGTGTTCTTAATTTATTTTATCGATAAACCCCGGGTTCATTAGATGCCCGTAACATCAAGGGTAAAACTAGGGTTCATCGTCAAATTGAACATGCAACACAATATACTGAGCATTAGCAGTGTCACATCAATTTAGTAATAAATTTCAACCAACAATCCATCACAACCATTCCATCCAATTAATCAGTATTAGCCTGTTCCACGGATTATCAAGGGTCAAAATTTCTAATTAGAAATCTAATTAAATTAAATAACTGATTACCGATCTACTTTGCATGTTAACCCACTTGTATATCAAATGTAAGCAACCAATTTCAACAGCCAATCACAACCACGCAACCACACTTATTTCATAATTTAATTCAACAAATATGGGAATAGTTCAGTTCATTATGAGTGAAAAAATCACTCACCTCTTGGTCCTTAGTGGATCGGACGTCCAACCAAAGCCCAAAATTTCACAGTCCCCAAATGCAGCAAAACCAACTCAGATTGTCCGCAATTCCGCCACGATCCCAATGCAACAAACCGCGTCCAAATCCGATTTAAAACGAGAGAGTTATCAGCGTTTAACCATTTGGATTTTTTATATATATATATAATTAAAAAAATAACTCCTCACCTATTAAATACTGCCACGTCATCATCCCCCATAACCCGTTCTCCCGCTCGCCCGTGCTACAGAACCCGACATGCAAAGAACCCAACTTTTGCCGAACTTTGACCCTCGATTTCTCACTGCTCCGCCCACCGGAAAATGTGAGACCACTGCCAAACTGACCCTCATCGAAAACCGCACCCAGTCATGCCGGAACCCATGCCTTCGGTGGCCCCGAGCTCCTTCACCGTCAACCCTAAAACTGCCCAAATAGAAGCTTCAAACACCAAATTCCAGCTATATACTTGGCGATAGGACCTCCGACTATCATCAACGAGTTCGTGCGCTCCTCCTCTTCAATACCCAGAAGTCGGATTCTTCGATTAAGCTTTAAATCGAAAACGCCCAATTTTGACTTCATGGGTTTCGTGACAACCACCTTTGACTGCAAATTCCGGTCAAATGAAGCACTGCATGTCGAAACGAATTACACCAGAAGCTATGTATCATCGAGAGCTTGACATATAATACGTTATGGTTTGAGGAGATTTGAATTTGAAGATAGGATTTTTATTTAAATCTAGGGTTTAGAAGTTTGATTTTTCTTTCTGCCATTAGAGAAAACGATGAATGAAAAATGAGGTGATGAGGTGGATAGGCCTTAAATTTAAATATAAGGCCCAAATATGAGAAACACCCAGTTATCTTATTACACTGATTTCCTTTCACTTTTTCTCTCGTACTATCAAATAGTAAGTCGGATTGTAACGCAAATTGAAATCCCAACATAATTTACTGTTCCGGTTCCAATGAGACTGGTT
Source organism: Allium sativum (assembly GCA_030737875.1). Taxonomy (NCBI): domain Eukaryota; kingdom Viridiplantae; phylum Streptophyta; class Magnoliopsida; order Asparagales; family Amaryllidaceae; genus Allium; species Allium sativum. The sequence goes on along the minus strand of CM060920.1, from coordinate 388,021,630 downwards.
TCATCTGATTCCGAGACAGCTGCTAAAATGGTTAAATTTCGTAGTTAAATAATTAATAAAATATTCAAATATTCATTTAACTTTTTTTTACCTAATTTGAATATTCATTGAATTCAAATTTAAACCAAATTATAACTTAAATAAATTTTATAAATAAACTTCACACATTTTAAATCTTAATTTTGATTATTTGAATCTTGGATTTGTATTCCAGTTATTATTTCCCAACCTAGAATTCTCCATTTATCAAATTAAATTTTAATTTCCATTATAAACTAAACAACTCAAATTATTAAATAAATAAAATATAAAATTTCAATTTCCATAATTCTAAGTATAAAAAAAATTTAAAAAAAATCTATTTATACTCCATTCAAATAATCATCATCATTAAAATCAACAAATTTTGATTTCTCTAATTATTATTCCATTTCATTCATTTTTAACTTAAAATTTAAATATACAGAAGAATGTGGGATGTTACATTCTCCCCTACTTAAAATCTTTTTGTCCTCGAAAAGAGAACGAGGTAAGGTATTAAACAAGTCATACTTCAACTCCATACTTATAAAATAGTTTTTATGAGATAAGTTATATAGTTGTAAAATTCCATAAATTTTCTTACTCTCGAAATCACGGAAAATTTCGGCAGCATCTCCTTTGTATGGAGAGGTCCGGGAAAAATCCCTACATGTATATATACTCAAATATTCATCTCATCGTTCGATGAGGCATCCCAAAATGGGGAAAACAAAATATAAAACCACAAAACCATATAACGCAATTACGTATCTTCTTTAGCATTATTAGCAATTTCATTTACCTTAGCATTTTGGGACTTAGCGCAAGCGAGCTCCAAAGCGTAGCGCAACTTCCCTACACCTTCTACATACTCATATACGCATGAGGATCAAACATATATACAATATATAGCAAATGTATATAATCTACACAACATGTATCGAACATTTCAACTACAAAACCAAGCTACTCATAACAGGCCAGCGAAAAAATCGTTGATTATCATCATTTTGAATGTTGGAATTTGACAAAAACACAATAGGCAAAAGTTGTTGCATTTCTTCTAGGCTTTCCGAATTGTCCGGACTCGTCGAATTCGGATAATTCGTTCAAAAGTTACGACTAATTTAGTTAAGGCGAACACCTCGGCCTGTACACTGAAAAATGCAGATCTGAGTTGTTCAACCCAGTTTTTACCCCTTTTAAATCTCAGATTTTACATCGCAGATTAAGGTAAAGTTTTTGTTCAGATCCTAGGCTTTCCGAATTGTACTCGCACATCGAAATCCGACGTTCCGTTAGGAAGTTATGGTCAAAACAATATAGGTATACGCTTCAGATTTTTATTTTCTGCGCATACAACTACGACTAGTTCTTGGTTTTCAACCTAATAGACATGAAAATTAGATAAGGCACTATTAACAAAAGTTTTAGTTGGTTTCCGAAAAGTCCGGAATCGTCCAATTCCGATCAGCCAATCAAAAGTTATGGCTGTTTTACTACAGCTTATTGAATATTTCAGATTTACGCATAAACAACGGTTTAATTTATTAGAGGTTTTAAACCCTCTTTATTCCAATAATTTTGTAAATCTTAACACCTCAACTTGTTATCACCTCATTTCTCGAGAAATGCATTCACATTCAATTTGCTTACTCTATTCCGATATATTATCTATTCCATTTCTCGTTTCATTCCAAGCATAAACTTTAGTTAAAACTTGAAGTCATTCTAACCCTTTTAAACTATCTTGATTTGTATTAAATCCCTAATTCATAACCTAGGTCGATTCATCAACTTCCATCCTTATTCATATTTACTTCATCCAAGTTACACCAAGCATAGTTCCATTTATCCATAATCAATTAGTCATACATTCGAATCAATCCCGATTTTTTTTCATTCTACCTACTCAAGTTTATTCTTACTTTGTTTCATTCCTTTATACTTGGTTTAAGTCGACCAATTCCCATTTCCCGAGTTTACTTTACTTATTCTAATTCATTCGACTCAATACAATTCATTTAATTCCAAATCTTTGATATTATAATTTAATACATTAGACTTCGGTTTTAAATTTCCTATACCTTCCTTCCATAATTCCAATCTTCATTTTATTTCAATTCCTCGTTCAAATTAGTTAACTTCGAATCTATATCAATGGAATAAGGTCCGTTTGGTTTTATGTAAACCCTCTTATTCTATCTCATCATTAAATTTTGAATAAAAATTGAATTCATTCTAACGTTTCCCAATTATCTTGAATATATTCAACCCTTAATTCATTAACACGGACAAATTTGCCAAATTTCATCTCTCATTTCCCTGGTATTGGCACTTCTATTCATTTGTTTAACCGTTTCCTTATTCACTCATTTCCATTTTTATTTCAAATAAATTTTATTTCATTAACTTGGCTTGTTTATCCGACTCACAAAACATGAATCAAATTAAGGACTAATCATGCCCAATTTTTATGCTTAGTTCTCAACCATTCCTATTCGATTTCTAAGTTAGCTTCATTTAATTCGATCCCTCTACACGATTTAATTTATATTTCATTCGATAAAGGTTTTGTATTCGTCCCTTTCATCATTCATACTCCGGTTTACATTCAGGTATTATCCAAATGAGGTTTTTTTTTCATTCGGATCTCTTCCATTTCTAGTTTATCGACCATTTATATTTTATTCACGACATAACTTCCTTTCAACTCCTCCTCGAACTAACTAATAAACTTATTGATTATTTCAAGTTATGAGTTGTCACTTTTTATCACACAATCTAATCTTCCAATCTATTTAGATGAATTTTATCTCGCGGTTAATTCACTTCTCTAACATTTATATCGACCAAACTTTGAAATTTGTTTAAACTTACTATCACCCATACTTAAGCATTTCGACGACCACTTCCCTTTTCTTAATGCTTAAGTAAATTTCCTGGTTTCATAACCAAAATTCTAACATCTCGTTTTACCTTAGTACGCGAGTTATAGTTATTAGTTAAGGTGGACTCAAATGCTCGATTCCGGGTTTATAAGCCAAGTTTTAAATAACACCTGTACTTATGAAATTTTATAGAAAACCAGACCATAAAATTTGAAATGTAAAATCTTAATTAACAAAGAACATAGGATTTTAATTCTAGCTTAATCCAATTTCAACTTTAAATAACTTATACTAATAACTTTATATAATATTTATACCATATGAAGTTAAATACAAAATCCTTTGTGAAGCCGTTATAATAAGCATTGAGTGGTCTCCCCCACTTAGACTCTTCAAAATAAACATCGATAACGCGTGCACTCATTACCGAAGTTAATTCCAATATCCAAGAAGGGATTACACCAATTCCTTTAAAATCCTTGGTAAACCATTTCTGGAACCATTAGTTACACTACGATATTATTTCAAAATTTTTGGCAAATCTATTTTCAAATGCCCAGAATCAAGTTCTCAAGTTCACCCCTATTTTATTTACAAAATATATTTAATAGATTTCATTTCCAATTTTTTTTCATCACCCATTAATTTCCTCTCATTATGTTTATCATTTCATTTCAAATATTTTCTAAATTCATTAAATTTCCTTATTAGACTTATTATTAAATCGACCATAATAGGTATTAACTTAATATTATTACCTACCAACGACCAATGATTATACACTTAAATCCAATAATAATATATCTTTAATATATTTTAAAATATAATCGAAAACCATATTATGTCGATCATTCTGTTCGATTATTTAGAAATCCCTATCGATTCTATGGCGTCCCATATATCGACCAAAATCCATAAATATTCAACAGAACAAGTCAACATAATATAAACCAATTTATATCAAAATTTACAAGTACGCTCTCTAATATCACTCAAACACATTCTAGGGCGTTTCTAATCCCTATCTCTAATGAGTTTATTCCCAAACAGAGCAAAGGTTATCGCTAACCATCGCTCTGATACCAAATGTAACGACTCATATTTTTGACCGTTCAAATCGACAATAAACCACACATGTCGACCCAAACAAATCACCAACACAGGCATTTATTGGGAAAAGAAGAAAAAGAAGAAAGAAGAGAAAAACAAATCTCAGAATCTCACAGCGAAAGGACAACATATAATAAACAAATAGCAGTTAAAAACAATTGGAATATATACATTTGACTATAGCGTACAAATGATAAATCAGAGTTGCACATAAACAAATATACACAACATGGCAGCGGAAATAAGATGCAGCGGAAATACATATATAATAGATATATGCCAAATCTTCGTCTTTGGTCTCCAAGGCAAAGTAATCTTCATTAACTGCAACATCTGCTGACCCAAGCGTATTGCATAAAAGAAAACACAACAAACACTCGAATCAGCACTAAATCATTCTCATATTAGTCAAATTAAAATACGAGATAACATCAGTGTCATGGGTACAGTAACTCAAGAGATGTTACGAGATTTTTCCATCTCTCAAGGATCCGTTAAACTAATACATAGATAGTATAATACGCTATTATGATAGTGTCTACTCAGTAAAGTATAAATACTGAAAATAGTGTAAGCGGGATTACATATTTACCCTTACACCGTTTATAATACCGTAGTCTATACAGTACCGTAAACCCAACCTAACACGGATGGCATCAGAGGGCACTCCATAGGTACGATATAAATCAAAATCGTTGGGGCTCGATAAGGATAAATATGACAAGGCACTCGAGGCAATGCCCAGGGTAGCATTCTACCAATTGCACTCCCGGACCGGTGGTAACACATAGCAGCCACTACCGCCCACCTCGGAACACACTCCCAAAGTCATAAAGGGCCCTCAAATCATCATCATCATTATCATAGTCATAGAAATAGTATCGAAGAAGTGTGTCCGATCAAAGGGGCTACCTCAATTAGTCACGGTATAGCTCCTGTTTTAGTCATTTCAATTCTGACCCGAAGGTCAGGGCTATTTCGTCATCGTTCATCTTCTTTGATTTAATAATCGCCATCAAGTCATCATACTCATTCCGGATACGCCATAACGTTCACAGTTGTCAAAGTGGTATCGACACTGACAGAGAGTATGCCATTTGTTGACTCCGGTCTCTTTAACAACCAACGCTTACATTTTCCACATCGGTCGGTTCTTTTACATTTCTCAAAGGTTCGTATTCATATCCCCAAAATATCATAATTTGTCTCGAACCAGATTTATATTCAAAATGTAGAATATAATTTTATATCAATATATCATAATCATACCAAACCGATTTTATTCTAAACTAGAATATATTTAATTTCATTATATTATAATCATATAATATTTCACCAAATCGATTTATATTCAAGTGGAATATACTACATATCAAAGATTATAATTATCTCAAATCGATTTGAATTCGAAATCCATTCATATTCAATAGAGTATAAATTCCCCATAACACCCCATTCATATCATTTATGGAATCCATTATATTCGAATAAAATATCAATTACATTTCCATGTAAAATTGGTTAAAGTCGATTCATATTTGAATACTTTATCTCGACTCCATCTCGAACTAGGGTTTAAATCCGACACTTTGTATTCAGAAGAAATTTACGATCATTTAATATAACTTTAAAATAGGTGCTTTTAAATAAAATCTTTATATAAACATATATGTATAGAAACAATGGTTAAACAAAATAAGATAATTTAGATCATTATGAATATATATATATAAAATAAAATTTTACTAATTAGTTTAAATAAATAAATAAATAAATAAATAAAATATAAGAAAAATTTAAGCTGAAATAAATAGTCTATAGGTAAAAATTAGATAATAATTTTAATGAAAGAATAACTTATTTGAATCAACATTGTAAATATATATACATATTAAAATTTCTTTAATCAAAATTTCTCTTTTCTTTCGAACTTCAAATACTTGAACCCATACCCCAGTCTCAATGGAGTTACATGGTTCAATATCTTGTTTTAACCGCCATTCAAACTAATCTTTCAATTTCAAGAATTCAAATCAATATTCAAAAATGAGATAAACAACTCAGAATACCTCGATTCCCTTATTCAAGATTTAACTTCAATAAGAATTTATTTCATTCAAATCCACCCCATAAATTTGAAAAAATTCCAAATCATATTCACATCCCAATTTAAGAATTTCCACTTTGTTTTGGGAAAATTTCCTTAACCCTTTTTAATAAACATCCCAAGTTCAGAATCTTTAAAGAAATGGATTTATCGAGTATTGGCACATTCTTCTAAATGGAAATTCTATCAAATAAAATTTCCAAATATTTAAAATCATTTAACCAACCGATGTCTGTATTTAATTATCTATCCAATGGCCACATGATTTTTAATTTAATTACTCGATATTTCAGGGATGGATTTATCATTTCAATCCAAATCGGGGTCACAGAGATTTATCATTTCACTCTGTGTTCTTAATTTATTTTATCGATAAACCCCAGGTTCATTAGATGCCCGTAACATCAAGGGTAAAACTGGGGTTCATCGTCAAATTGAACATGCAACACAATATACTGAGCATTAGCTGTGTCAACATCAATTTAGTAATAAATTTTAACCAACAATCCATCACAACCATTCCATCTAATTAACCAGTATTAGCCTGTTCCACGGATTATCAAGGGTCAAAATTTCTAATTAGAAATCTAATTAAATTAAATAACTAATTACCGATCTACTTTGCATGTTAACCCACTTGTATATCAAATGTAAGCAACCAATTTCAACAGCCAATCACAACCACGCAACCACACTTATTTCATTATTTAATTCAACAAATATGGGAATAATTCAGTTCATTATGAGTGAAAAAATCACTCACCTCTGGGTCCTTAGTGGATCGGACGTCCAATCAAAGCCCAAAATTTCATAGTCCCCAAATGCAGCAAAACCAGCTCAGATTGACCGCAACTCCGCCACGATCCCAATGCAACAAACCGCGTCCAAATCCGATTTAAAACGAGAGAGTTATCAGCGTTTAACCATTTGGATTTTTTTAAATATATATATAAATAAAAAAATAACTCCTCACCTATTAAATACTGCCACGTCATCATCCCCATTAACCCGTTCTCCCGCTCGCCCGTGCTACATAACCCGACATGCAAAGAACCCAACTTTTGCCAAACTTTGACCCTCGATTTCTCACTGCTCCGCCCACCGGAAAATGCGAGACCACTGCCAAACTGACCCTCATCGAAAACCGCACCCAGTCATGCTGGAACCCATGCCTTCGGTGGCCCCGAGCTCCTTCGCCGTCAACCCTAAAACTGGCCAAATCGAAGCTTCAAACACCAAATTCCAGCTATATACTTGGCGATAGGACCTCCGACTATCATCAACGAGTTCGTGTGCTCCTCCTCTTCAATACCCAGAAGTCGGATTCTTCGATTAAGCTTTAAATCGAAAACGCCCAATTTTGACTTCATGGGTTTCGTGACAGGCACCTTTGACTGCAAATTCCGGCCAAATGAAGCACTGCATGTCGAAACGAATTACACCAGAAGCTTCGTATCATCGAGAGCTTCGAATTGACATATAATACGTTATGGTTTGAGGAGATTTGAATTTGAAGATAGGGTTTTTATTTAAATCTAGGGTTTTAAAGTTTGATTTTTCTTTCTACCATTAGAGAAAACGATGGAGAAGTTATACGTAAATGAGAAATGAGCTGATGAGGTGGATAGGACTTAAATTCTATAAAAATATAAGGCCCAAATATGAGAAACACCCAGTTATCTTATTACACTGATTTCCTTTGCACTTTTTCTCTCGTACTATCAAATAGTAAGTTGGATTGTAACGCAAATTGAAATCCCAACATAATTTACCGTTCCGGTTCCGATGAGACTGGTTTCGTCGGATTCCGAGACAGTTGCTAAAATGGTTAAATTTCGTAGTTAAATAATTAATAAAATATTCAAATATTCATTTAACTTTTTTTACCTAATTTGAATATTCATTGAATTCAAATTTAAACCAAATTATAACTTAAATAAATTTTATAAACAAACTTCACACATTTTAAATCTTAATTTTGATTATTTGAATCTTGGATTTGTATTCCAGTTATTATTTCCTAACATAGAATTCTCCATTTATCAAATTAAATTTTAATTTCCATTATAAACTAAACAACTCAAATTATTAAATAAATAAAATATAAAATTTCAATTTCCACAATTCTAAGTATAAAAAAAATTTAAAAAATCTATTTATACTCCATTCAAATAATCATCATCATTAAAATCAACAAATTTTGATTTCTCTAATTATTATTCCATTTCATTCATTTTTAACTTAAAATTTAAATATACAAAAGAATGTGGGATGTTACAGGTTCCACTCCGTCATTCTTTATCGGACGATGGTTTGGATTTACCCGACATTCCAACTCCATCTTTCCACGCTGTTCATAAATAGAAAATCACGTTTTTATCTCATCGCTACCTGGATAAAAATCAAATTTTTATTACTTCGTTATATTTATAAAAATCAAAATTTTATAGCGCTAAAAATTGAATTTTATATAACTAAAAATCAAATCTTTTTACTACAGCATATATAAAATCGAATCTTTATATTATGAAAAATCATATATCTCTCGCCATTTCATATAAATAAAAATCATATTTTTATTTCAAATCTCTATATGTAAAAATCGTATTTTTATATTGCTAACTTCATAGTAAAGATCGTATTTTTATATTTCTAACTTCATAGTAAAGATCGTATTTTTATATTGCTAAAAATCTAGTCTTTCTTTAAATAAAAATCAATTCTTTTCTTTTTATAAAAATATAAACTTTCTCTATATAAAAATATAAACTTTCTCTATATAAAAATGAAAATTTTCTCATATTAAAAATAAAATCTTTCTCATATTAAAAATATAATCTCAACAAAAATCATTGTTAAACCAAAAATTGGCTCTAACACCCAAATTAGATATGAATTTAATGAAATAGAATCAAAAAAGGAGCAAAGAACACGCAATTTATAGTGGTTCGGCGTTAACGAGCCTACGTCCACTTTATTTGCTTTGATTTGGTAATTTGAATATGAATACAACAAGGATTCTCACTCAACCTCACAATTTCAATTCACAAACTCACTCAAATCTCTCAAATATGGGCTTTAAGAGATGATTTTGATCTGAATATGATTGTAGAATTCGGCTATGGAGGAAGTATAGACTGAGAATTTGCCAAAAGATCCTTTCAAATGCCTCTAGGTGGTGTATTTATAGGTGAAAAATCCCCTTGAAGTGGCTCCGGTTCGGAATTGCGTGGCATCCATCCCTTGAGAGTCGGGTTCGGAGGCTCTAAGATGGCTACAGCGCATTGATTGAGTAGGAGATCGTGGAAGAAATGGTCAGATCTTGTCCGCGTCTTCAGAGGATATGCGTAGCAACGACTACAGATTCAAAGGAAAAAGGGGTTCGGATCGGGGCCTCCGATCCGATCCGGCAAAGCAACTGGTTGTTCCTAGATGCTGCTGATGTATTCATCCGATCCGAACCGCTGAAGCCACCTGCTTTATGATGTTGCTGACATGCTCTTCCATTCCGAACTGATAAGGCCACTTGCTATACTTTGGTATTGCTGACGTATTACCGATCCGATGTAATGAGGCTACTGACATATCTCTCCGATCCGATCCGAAGTGGACTCTGCATCTTTGATCTCTACTCATGTCCGGCGCTATCTTTCTCCGATCCGATTGGTGTCCTCCTCACTATTTACTCTTTGTGTAGCCTAGTTCACAGAGTAGGCTAACATTTTGCCCCCTCGAAGTACACTCTTATCTGAGGTAAATGTGCTTCAAAGCAATTTACAAGTCATCCTTTGAACTAGAGTCATTGAATGATCGCCTTCGGTTCGGATCTCGATCCGAACGGGTTCTTTTCCGTAGCACACTCGAATGTGCCTTTCAATACTGCTACACCACAGACTAACATGCCAGAGTTTCTTCATGGGCTCGACTTCCGGTCCGAACGGAATGAAGTTGGCTAGGAATACGAGTAGTCACAGCGATTTCATATAAGTACCCCCTCCGTTTCCTTCTTCTTCTTCCTTTTTTGTTATCTTCTTCCAGCGAGATTTGCATTAAAACCCTAGAATTTTTAAAAACTCTGAAATTCTTCTCGTTTTAATCCTCGAATTCAACACATAGGTAGGTTTAAAATCTCGAATCACTTTACTGTAATCGATCTCGATTTAGATTTGTGGTAAAACTGGACGATTTGAACCTGGTGTGTGTTTAATTCCAACGCCGCCGCCCTCTCTCTCTCTTCGCCGTCGTCGTTGGTGGCTCTTGTCACCACCTCGAGGCGTTGCGAGGAAGAGTTTGGGTTCTACAGAACATTTAAGCACGTAAGTGCCTGGACTCGGTTGGGTTTTGCGAAATTGAATCAGGTTCAGCGAGATGGAGAAGGAAGGAGATGAAGGGGAAGAGAGGAGCTTGGATTGGTTCGGATGAAGAAGCGTTGAAGTGAAAGAAAAGGAGAGGTGTTCACATAACCAGATCGGGTCGGGGTAAAAGAAAAGGCAAAAAAGAGGAAACGAAACCCACTTAACTGGATCGGATGGTGTTTACGAGACCGGATCGGGTCGGAGCAGAGAAAGGCAAAAAAGAAGGGGAAACAAAAACTCACCTGTTCGGATCGGATGGTAATAAGAGACAAATAAAAGAGTGATTACTCGAACTGATCCGATCCGTTCCGAAAGTCTGCATCCGAGCCGATCCGGTTTACCTCACTGTCCGATCGAAACTTGACTTTTCCCCCCGATCCGATCCCAATGCAGATGTCCGAACCGAACCGAAATAGCCTAACTTAGAGTGCAAGAATTTTTTCAACTATCTTAATAAATGCTTGACATAGTCTTCAACTTGACGAACAATTAGGATAGCGCCTTTCAAACATGAAAAATATCAAGAATCATTCTGAACATTATTGCTTCCTTGGCCCTTTTCATTATGCTTTCATGTATTTGCTCTGCATTTCTGTCACACGTAGCACACACTTTAGTTCACATACACACACGGGGGACACGGGCAACTTTACTCTAATCCTTGCCATTGTTTCTTCAATAGTCTAGCGATCATGGCCGAAAGACGTTCTTCTAGATTAGCAAAGAAGACGGAAATTGCAGAAACTTCCGAGAAATATACTCTCGATGACATATCTTCTTCTTCAGACCCTGAATAGATGACGAGGGCTCAGATTATGAAATATAAACGCATAACAACGAAACACCTTTGGACAGCGAAGCTTCTCTGGGCTATGAGGAGGAAGGAGGGATTGTTGCCGAGCCCCTGACGAATTTGAGTCTGCCATTATCTTGGAATCACCCATGGACTCTGTTGAATCAACGATCGACAATGATAGACTTGCTCGCATATGTCTAAAGCACGGTATACTAAGAAGGGATACTCCGGTGCCATCGAAAACTGACCGTCCTCACAATCCCCCAGAAGGATTTATAGCAATCACCCGATTGATGTGCATGGTTGGGGCTATCCCACCGTTTTCTCCTTTTGTTGTCGACTTCCTAAGACAGATGCGGATTGCCCCCATGCAGCTGCATCCCAACTCTTATGCTTACCTATATACCTTATATGTAGCATACCGCGAGATCTTAGATACAGAGCTCACTTTCGATGACGTTCATTTCTTTTATAACTTCAAGCATCAGACTCTAGAAACTCCTTCTTTCTTTTACTTCGAATCAGTCCCAAAAAGAAAAATAATTTCGGCTCTGTTCAGCAGCAAGGCCGGCGACTCCAAGCTGGAATGGTTTTATATAAGGCAACAGCCGGAATGTGCTAGGAGATGGACAAAATCAAGTAAAGCATTGGTTTTCTAAATCTCAACTCTGAGTGTCCATGCCAATACATCAATCTGTTTTCTTTTTGTTTGCATTTGATAATCCCAAACAAATATCGGATCAAGTGTATTTTGATCGGATGCATCAGCTCCTCAATGGTGACCAAAAATTTCTAACTATCGATGAGGTCCTCAAGGACGAATATCTTCATCACCACGGGCTACTGTCCATTACCCATAGCATAGGTCACGGGTCAAGTCCATATGTATAAATCCCTCCAGTGGATGTAATTCCAGAAATGGGCGGGAGCTCGAAAAGTCCCATCATACCACTTCGAACTTATCCTTCTCCATCTTCGACCCAAGACGATGAGCTGGCTAACATACCCGAAAAGCACCGAGAATGGTACATCGCCCCTGGAGATGCCATCTCTCCTGAAAAATCACTATCTCCTAAAGAACAGCCAACAAACGCTTTCCAAGGAGATGCCCCTACTGCTGATGATCCTACATTTCAGGGCTTAGGAGATCTCCCCCTACCTGCACTATTTACAATTTTGAGGATTTTGGAACAAATCCTTTAGTTTTTACTTCTTCAGAGGAGACTACTCCTGTCAAGGCCAAAGAGCCCACTCGTACTGTCTTGGCTTCGGACTCTGGTTTGTCGGTGGGAACATCACTTAGGATGCACTTAACACAATAGCACTACACTCCACAGCATTTACTCCTCATGAGAATAATGATTCTGAGTTCCACTTGTATTGTTGCGCAGGTACAATGTCTCGTGCTCACTATGACATCAGGAAACTACGCCGCAGCATGACCAGACCCCCTCATGATGTTGAGCATGATCGCCGCGAAGGCCGCGGTAGGGAGGATAGAAGGCCTTATGACTCTTATCAGTTGCGGACCTCACGCTCTCGCTCTCCTGTTCAGTCGGATCCAGAGCGATACAAAAGCTCCCAAGGTCGTAGAGGAGATGACACGTCGCAGTCAAAAGATCAAACCTCTTCTCAAGAAAAACACAGTAGGGAAAGGAGCCCGCCGAAAGGTACAGACTCGCGAGGCAAGCATAAGGTTCCTGCTAAGCGGCCTAGGAAGGGTGAGGAAGCCATTGTGCCCGCTACTCGTAAGGACACCGAGTTAACATTCCCCGCACCTCCACCATTGGATACTGAAACTAGAGTTAAACGAGCATACCTGGAGGAGCAGTTCCCCGAACATTATTTTGAGAACCTAACTTTCTTACCTGCCCTCGAGCCCATTTCCTCGAGGTCGGCAGACGAGCCCAAGGCGAAAATTGACGCAGTCGAGAGACAATATTCAAAGATGTTCAAGTATTCGCGTAACCTTTCCAGAATCATCCGAACACTAATCACGGATACTAACTCGATGAAGAAGACTGTAGAAGCTGACGCAAAGGCCTTGAAAAATTTGGGGAAAGACTTTGAGGATACCTAGGCCCAGCTTGCCATCGCTCAACGGGATGCTGCCAACTTCAAGCAGCAATTTGAAGAGCTACAAAAATGTTATCATGACTTGCTCGAGTCTCATACTCAAGAGCGCTCGGAACTGAAAAAGCAGGCAGAAGACGCTAAGTCAGATAACGCCAAAATGCAACTTGCTTACGCTACTCTTGAGCGAGAAAAGGCCGAGTTAGCGAGGAAGAATGCTGAATTGGAAGAGAAAAACGCTGACTTGGCTTCCAAGCTGATGGAGGCTGAAAACAGGGCTGCCCTAGCGGAGGGCAATGTTGAAAGTGTCATTAAGTTGGCCGAGGAGACCCGCAAGCAGCTGTCTGAGGCCCAGGAGGATGTGCATGGTTTCGGCGAACTAATGATCGATTTTTTTGCACATATAATCCGCCACCGAAACATCTCTTGGATCGAAGACTATCCGACCACCTTGGTTCACGTGTGGAGCCAAATTGTTGAATGGGAGAAAGAAGAGCTCAAGGTATATTCCATCGACGAGGACAAGCTCATGGAAAAATATCTAAGAGATGACAAGCCGACATGTCTGACCGAGGGGCATCGCCTAATCGCTACTGCCATGGAGGAGGAAAAGAGGAGGGCCAAACAAAAGCATGTCTCTGAGGCTAGTTCTTCTTCTACTGCCGCTGAAACTCCTGAAGTCGAGGGATATGACCCCGAAAACCCAGCTATCCCTCAGGAATCTCTTTTATCCCCCATTCCTGAGACGGTGTCAAGGACGGCAGTTACTCCAGTTGAAAAATCATCGGAAGGTATTTCTACCTTTTCACCCCAATTCGTCAACGCCGTCTCCACTTTCCATCACATAATCGGGCAATCGACGAAGGCCCCTTTATTTTCTCCCAAGTTGATAACTGTTGCTTCTCATTCTGTAGGTGCTGAACCGTCCGAGAAGACAGATGTGCCTCAGGGGACCACCATCAGAACAGAATCCGCGGAGAAGGCTGAAGTAGAAAAGGATAAGGCTGATGCTCCTCAGGATGACGAGATGATAAACGCCTTAAAGGGTGACGGCGGCAACGTGGGACCTGAGGATGATCCTGAGGTGGCTATAGTTGGGGAGTCAAAAAGCGTTGATGACATTACTTTAGCTGCATTGAAAGCCGAACAAGACAAACATATGCAGCTTAAAGTTGAAGACCTGGTCCCCGAAAGCCTTAAGCCTCTCGCAATGGTGGATGCTGGATCAAGGTTAGTTGTTAAGCTTTCGACTAGGTCTATTACAGAAGAGCTTGCTAAAAAGTCTTCTCTTGATTCCAGTGTTCCAACTCCTGGGAAAAAATCAACCGATTCTAGCACTTCAGTCACAGGGAGGAAAAAACCAAGGCGTATTTTAACTGATGCTGAAAGAGAGGCACAGGATGCTCAGAAGGCTGCTAAAAAATCCAAGTCCACTCCAACGCCTAAGTGATGAAGTGTTTTGTTTTATTTTAGCATTTAATTGGCCCACAATTGTTGCAGCGAGTGTGGCCCTCGCATCTTCTTTTTTTCTTGTTTTCCTTGTACAAACTCACACATTTGTAAATAAAAATAATTTATTTCCTGCAATGAAGTCGTTAGTTCAGTACTTATGTAAAAATACAAATGCATGTCATACTAAAGTTATGTAATGAAATCATGATGGAGGGGAATATGTGTGTACATGCATGCCCCCAGTCAATCTTGACTAACTGAGGGGCAACTATTCAAGATTAAATTAAAAAGTTCAAATGTCCCCGATTCTCTGACGGGGGTCATATTCCTTTCGTCATTGATGCATGTTCTTTCTGGCATCTTTATACTCTCCTGTCTTATATCCACGTTAGAGTTTTCGTTGAGGCGGTCTCTCATCTGGGTGCACCTTCACGCCTCAGAGGACGCCGTCTTCCCATCCTTTATACTCTCTCTCGATTCTTGAGAGTTAGAGTTAAGAGTGTCGTCTTCCCATTCTTATATGTCTTATTGTACAAACAGTCATTTTGTTTGTTCCTGCATATAGGTCATCTCCAACTTCAATTTAACATTTCATGTTCCACAGTCATAGCAGAGTAATAGTTGAAGATATAAATAATGCAGGAAAGTAAATGACACACGATATTTTTTTAGTGGTTCGGCAAAGTCATAGCCTACATCCACTTTATAATCTTTTGTTCACATAAACAGACTTTTTAAGGCAAGTCGTGCCTTTTTACATAGCTTATGAAAACAAAAGAAATGACATTTCATATTTAGCTCAGATATCGTCGTAAGTGCTGAGCGTTCCAGGCTCTGGGAATCTCTTTACCGTCCACGGTCGTTAGCTTGAATGTTCCTGTATCAAGATTCCGTTGGATGGTGTACGGTCCTTCCCATTTTGGACCCAACCGGGTTGAAGGCGGGAAGATTCGCTTCAGTACTAGGTCTCCTGGTTCGAAGGTTTTGAGGCGAACCTTTTGGTCATAATAACGTGCCACTTGATGTCGATGTCTTGAGGCACGCAAGTCGGCTTCATCTCTTTTTTCTTCAATCATATCAAGAGACTCTGGGAGGAGCGCTTTATTCGTCATCAGGTCATAGTACGCGACTCGATGAGAAGGGACTTCCAATTCTATCGAGATCACTGCTTCAGACCCAAATGAAAGTGAATAGGGAGTATAACCAGTAGCCGTCTTAAAGGTCGTCCTGTATGCCCATAAGGCTAATGGAAACTCATCTACCCATCTGGCTTTGCCCCGTTTCAGCCGCTTTTTTAGAATTGATTTAATGACTTTATTTATGGCCTCGACCTGTCCATTTGATTGCAGATGAGCTACTGCAGTGTATCGCTTATCAATTTTGTATTTCTGGCAAAAGTTTCTGAACTCTATGCTGTCAAACTGCGTCCAATTATCAGTTATGATGGTCTTCGGTATCCCAAATCGACAAATAATATTTCTCACCACAAAACTGATCACTTTCCTTGCCGTGATGGTTGTTAAAGGTTCAGCTTCCACCCACTTCGTGAAGTAATCCACGACAACGATTGCATACTTGGCTCCTCCTCTGGCAAGGGGTAGCGCTCCAATAATGTCAATTCCCTACATGGAAAACGGCCACAGACTTACCATTGACTTGAGTTGAGTCGGAGGCACTCTGGGAACTTTGGCATATCTTTTACATCTGTCGCAACATCGTGAATAAGCAGCTGAGTCTTTGTTCACGGTAGGCCAGAAATATCCGTACCGTAACACTTTCTTTGCTAAGGTTTGGCCCCCAGTGTGATCTCCACACTCACCTTCATGCACTTTTTGCAGTACACGCTTGATGTCGTCATGTGCGATACACCGTAGCAGGGGCATTGAGAACCCTTGACGATAAAGGACGTCGTCCTGTAAAACGTATCTTGTGGCCTTATGTCTTACCGCTCGTCTTTCGCTCTTTTTCAACGGGAGAGTTCCACTTTTGAGAAAGTTCTTAATTGGTGTCATCCAGGATTCTCTTTCTGGTTCAATTTCCAAGGCTAGCTCTACTTCCATCAGGTCGAAACTGGGTGAATCCAACACTTCTATCGGAACCATTTCAGATTCTTTAAGACTATCTGAACTTGCTAGCTTCGCCAATCGATCTGCTTTCTGATTTTCTGCTCTTGGAATATGTGTTATGCTATAACGCTCCAAACCTTCCAACAACTCCTTTACTTTCTTGAGATAAGTGATGAGCCGAGGTCCCTTAGCAGCAAATTCTTCCCGAACTTGACATACCACTATTTTGGAATCGCAATATATATCTAGTGTCTTCACTCCCAAATCTTTGGTGAGTTTCAGCCCGGCAATTAGGGCTTCATACTCGGAATCATTGTTAGTAGTAGTAAATTCCAACCGCAATGCATAGTAGATAGATCGTCCTTCAGGAGTTATTAGAACAACCCTGGCGCCAGACTTTCTATTGTTCTTGGCTCTGTCCATATATAATTTCCATGGACTAAGCTCTAATTCTTGATCCAAAGTAACTGCCTTGTCACCCACCGTTTCTTCTTTAGGAATTGTAAACTCAGCTATGAAGTCAGCTAAGGCCTGCCCCCGTATTGACCTTCGCGGCTGAAAGTTCAAATCAAACTGGCTCAGCTCGATATTCCATTTGAGTAGCCGCCCTGATGCTTCAGGTATCTGCAACACTTGTCTCAAAGGTTGGTCGGTATACACAACTATTGGGTGTGCCTGAAAATAATGGCGGAGTTTGCGGGAAGCAATCAGGAGGCTATAAGCAAGCTTCTCTATCTTTGGGTAGTTGCGTTCTGCAGCCGCTAGTTTTTTGCTTACGTAATACACAGGTATCTGGATTTTTTCCTCTTCACGTACTAGTGCTGCACTGACGGCGTGAGATGATACCGCCAAGTAGACGAAAAAATCCTCATGTTGCACAGGCTTTGATAATATTGGAGGTTTTTCTAAGAAGTCTAACAGATTCTGGAACGCCTCCACATAGTTGGGGGTCCACTCAAAATTTCGCTTTCCCCGTTTTATGAGATCGAAAAAAGGCACACACTTGTCTGTTGCTTTGGAGATGAACCTGCCCAGTGCTGCGACCTTCCCAGCTAAGCTCTGAATATCCCTAATTTTCCGCGGCTCCTCTATATTCCGGATTGCTGCTATTTGGTCTGGGTTGCTTTCAATTCCTCTGGAACTCACGATAAAGCCAAGGAACTTGCCTGTTGCTATGCCAAAAGAACACTTCAAAGGGTTCAACTTCATCCCATACCTTCGTAGTATGCCAAACATTTCTGCTAAGTCTTTCGTATGATCGGAAGATTGCTTGGATTTCACTAGCATATCATCTACGTAAACTTCCATAGTCTTCCCAATTTGATTATGAAACATGCGGTTGACCAGGAGCTGATATGTGGCTCCCGCATTTTTTAATCCAAATGGCATTACGACGTAACAATACAACCCCAAGTCTGTAATAAAGCTTGTATGCTCTTGATCTGGTATGTGCATAGGAATCTGATTGTACTCGGAATAAGCATCCATAAAGGATAAAAGTTCATGCCCGGTAGTTGAATCCACTAGTTGGTCAATTCTGGGGAGAGGAAAACTATCCTTCGGGCAAGCCTTGTTCAAATTAGAAAAGTCGATGCACGTTCTCCACTTCCAATTTGACTTTTTGACCAGGACAGGATTCGATATCCAGTCGAGATATCTTGAATCCTTAATGAATCCGTTACCTTTTAACTTCTCTACTTCTTCTTTCAAAGCTACTGACCGCTCTGGGCCCAACATCCGTCTCTTCTGCTTGACTGGTGGGTGCTTTGGATTAATGCACAAGGAGTGACTCATGATGGCAGGCGAAATCCCACACATGTCAGCGTGGGTCCAGGAAAACACATCCAGATTTGCCTTCAAAAAATCAGCCAATTCTCTTGCTCTAACTGGATCTAGTTGCGAGCCAATCTTTAGCACTTTTATTGGATCCGTATCATCAATGGGTATATCAACTGTTATTTCATTGGGAGTTGCCTTCATGTCCCCGGGTTCTCTATCCTCTCTGGGATCTATATCCTCGAGTACGTCTGAAGGCGACTCTCTCGGGGCAGGACCCTTAGTTGCTATGCTGTGGCCCCCTTTGGAGAGGCGGAATCATCTTTAGCATCTATATTCAACCCCTTCATTAGCATCTTTAACTCTGCCACGTAACAAGCTCGTCCCGTAGCTTGGTCACCTCTCATTGTCCCAACTCTCGAGTCAGTCGGGAATTTTAGCAGCAAAAACCAAGGTGCAATACATGCCCTAAATTCGGCAAGGGCTGGTCGGCCTAGGAAGGCATTATAAGGCGACTCCAAATCCAGAACTACAAACGGCAGGATCCTTACTCTCTGGCGATCCCCCTGCCCTAATGTGACTGGCTATTCCACAAAACCCATCGGAGCTGTGGATCCTCCGTTAAAACCACGTATCCATCCTTGACACGGCTTTAAGTCTTTTGCTTCGAGCCTCATTTTTTCGGAGGCTTTCTTGAAGAGGATATTAACTGAGCTTCCATTGTCCACTAACAACTTATGAACCAGAGCGGGGCCAATTGTCGTGGTTATCACTAGCGGATCGTCGGTTGGGGATTGAACTCCAAACTCGTCTCTATTGCGGAATACGACATCATCGAACATCGTTTTTTGCTGCTTTATTGGAGTGACGTCTTCAAGGCTGCTGCATTCTCCTACTTCATAATGCTTGGCGGCGTTGACGTACTGGTCCATGGATTTAAAACTACGACCAATCAAGTGAGGTCCGCCTATAATGGAGTTAATCACGATCCTCTTACTCTTTTGCTGAGTCGTGGGTTTTGAAGCAGGTTGTTCTTTACTCGGGGCTTGTCCCCCTTGCCCTCTGTCCCTTGGGGCAGCTTTGTACTCATCCAACTTCCCTTCTCGCGGCAATTTCTCGACGATATCCCTCAAATGACGACACTCATTAGTGGAATGACCGTGTGTACCACGAAACAAGCAAAACTTTCCTGTCTTAATCTCCTTGTCTGTAGAATCTCTGGGTGGTGGCTTTTTGTACTACAATAAGTTGTATGTGTCTAGATAGATGTTCTCCAACGTATCATTTAACGGCGTGTAATTTTCAAAACTCTGGAATCTGGGTCTTTTATTGGAGCTATTCCCACAGTTTCTATTCCTTCTATTGCCGTTCCTATTTCTGTTGCTATTACCACCACTCTGGTTGCCAACATTTACTTCCACTTTTCCTGAACTATCACCAGACTGTTTCACAGTGACATTACTCTGAACACCTTCCTTCAAGGTCCCTTTGGACTTTCTCTTCCGATTTGCCTTAGCTTCTTCTCGCCTTAGACTAACATTAGCCTTTTCATAGAATAGCTCTCTTATAGGAGGTGGTTTTCCAACCAAGTAATCCCCGAATTCTGTGTCGGGATCCACTCCTTCTATCAAAGCCATCAGGATAGTAGGCTCATGTGAATCAGTGACTTCAGTGACGGCCAGGTTAAAGTGATCCAAATATTACTTCAATGATTCTCCTAGGCCCTGTTTGATTCATGACAACTCTATGACGGTCTTGGACTTTTGGGCATGGAGTCGGAACTGATTCATGAAACGCTCACTCAATTCTGTGAAATTGGACACCGACCGAGGAGGAAGTCGAGTGAACCACATTAATGCTACATCTTCAAGATAAATGGGAAAAGCTTTGCACTTTATGGCATCAGGAGCTGCTGCCATGTTCATAAACCATGCATATCTCATTAGGTGCTGCCTTGGGTCTGTCCTTCCTGAATATTGATCCATCTGAGGCAAATTGAATCGTTGGGGGAACTGGTAATTCAGGATGTCATCTGTGAAAGGGGTATGACTTTGCTCAATGCCCCAGTCTTCATAAGTATACCGCAGGCTTTCCGACATAATCTGTCGCACCATCGCCTGTACATCGGAGTTGGTTAGTGTCTGCACAGGCTCTCTAGATCTGATGTTCGGGTTACCCCTGGGTTCCTGATCAGGGGATAACCTTCTGTTTCTGGCGGCAGCTGCTATACGTTGCTCTTTGTGCTCGCGGTCAATCTCTCGAGGTAAAGGTTGGAGAAGTTTTTGCTGTGTGGGGTTAGTAATATTAGGATACCTGGGTAAGACGCGGGATCCGCGCATAGGTAGCAACATAGGCTGTTGTAGACTCGGGTCATCAGGACCCAATACACGAGCAACATCTTCTCGGGATCCTAAAGATCCAAAAGTCAATTAGTCAAGGTTCTGAGGTCGTTCAAGTGGCCTTCTCTCGCGAGGACGTTCCTCCTCCGAAGAAGACGAATCATCTGTAGGAATGTGGCGTGGTGGGGAAGGAGTTCTCTGTCTTCGGAGCTCTTATAATTCTCTACCCATGGTGATCATGTTTTCCTGCATGCGAAGGTTGTCATGACTTTGGGCTTCCAATGCTTCTTTAGTGCTCTGGAGTATGTCAAGAAAACGTGAAAAGTCTCCCTGAGTAATGGGTGCAGATGGATCAGGCTGGACATTGGTCATCGTGGCTGGAATTGGAGCATCAGAGGGAGCTCGAGTAGAAGTTCCAGCTTCATTCTGATTCGGATCGGATCGGCCCATAGCAGCCTAGTCGGGGCGGTTCGGATGGAGAGAGTGAGAGCCCCCAACACCATCGGTTCGGATCGGGTCATCATGTCGGATCGGTGTCAGCACAATCCGGTTTGTTTCCTCTCAGTTCGGATCAGCCCCCCCGATCCGATCCGGATTCTCCAGATTGGAGTGATCTGCTCTAGAGATTTGAGCGTGTGACCTTGTTAACACGATAGCTTGCTGGTTTTCTCTAGCATCATTTCCCCTAGCGCCTTGCACTTCCTTTCCTTTGGTCTTAGCCATAATGCTTGATTCTTCAATGATTAGGCAACAAGTACTGAAAGATGTCAGAGAAAGGGGATTAACTTCTTTGAACTTGAAGGTCCAAACAGTAGAATGATAATCCCAGAAAGGCTTAGAATCTGAAAGCTCTCAGTGAAAGCACCAAAATGTTAGACCAAAAATTGGCTCTAACACCCAAATTAGATATGAATTCAATGAAATAGAATCAAAAAAGGAGTAAAGAACACGCAATTTATAGTGGTTCGGCATTAACGAGCCTACATCCACTTTGTTTCCTTTGATTTGATAATTTGAATATGAATACAGCAAGGATTCACACTCAATCTCACAATTACAATTCACAAACTCACTCAAATCTCTCAAATATGGGCTTTAAGAGATGATTTTGATCTGAAATGATTGTAGAATTCGTCTATGGAGGAAGTATAGACTGAGAATTTGCCAAAAGATCCTTTCAAATGCCTCTAGGTGGTGTATTTATAGGTGAAAAATCCCCTCGAAGTGGCTCCGGTTCGGAATTGCATGGCATCCATCCTTTGAGAGTTGGGTTCGGAGGCTCTAAGATGGCTACAACACATTGATTGAGTAGGAGATCGTGGAAGAAATGGTCAGATCTTGTCCGCGTCTTCAGAGGATATGCGCAGTAACGACTACAGATTCAAAGGAAAAAGGGGTTCGGATCGGGGCCTCCGATCCGATTCGGCGAAGCAACTGGTTGTTCCTAGATGCTGCTGATGTATTCATCCGATCTGAACCGCTGAAGCCACCTACTTTATGATGTTGCTGACGTGCTCTTCCATTCCGAACCGATAAGGCCACTTGCTATCCTTTGGTATTGCTGACGTATTACCGATCCGATCCGATGTAATGAGGCTACTGACATATCTCTCCGATCCGATCCGAAGTGGACTCTGCGTCTTTGATCTCTACTCATGTCCAGCGCTATCTTTCTCCGATCCGATCCGATTGGTGTCCTCCTCACTATTTACTCTTTGTGTAGCCTAGTTCATAAAGTAGGCTAACAATCATATTTTTCTTTCAACAAAATCATAGCTTTTCTATCAACAAAAATCATAGCTTTTCTAGCGTAAAAATCTAATTTTTACTAGAATAAAAGTCTAATTTTTTTACTAACTCTAAAAATCTAATTTTTTTCTTGCTATTCATGTATAAAAAAACTAATTTTTTTTTCTTGCTATTCATGTATAAAAAAACTAACATTTTTCTTGCTATTCATGTATAAAAAACTAATTTTTCTACTTGCTATTCATGTATGCAAAAAACTAATTTTTCTACTTGCATAAAAATCTAAAAGACTTACATCGATAGAAGAAAGAGGGGTTTTCCATTGAAGAAGAAGGAGAAGAAGAGGGAGGTGGTCTGAGGTGGGGGAGGTAGCGTGCGGGGTCGAGGTCAGGTGGTCGGAGCATTCGGTTTTGGGCGATGGAAGCTTAATGGCGCAGTTGCTTTAAATTAGGGGAGAAGGAGGACGAGGGGGGTGAGCTGGAGGCGGAAGGGGGTGGCCAGGCGAGCGCGGCGCAGCAGAGCTTGGCGGTGGGGCAGCGCTCCAGATCAACGGTGGCTCCATAGCCCTTTTTATTCTTTCTTTCTGATATTCGATTGAGCGATGGGAAGAGGAGGGAGTATAGGGGGCGACGGGTTTGACCCGGTTGACCATGGGTTGGGAGATGTGAGAGGGAAATTAGGTTTAGAACCTATATATTATATTATTTTCAGATTTCCTTCTATAAAGTTACTTTTCCATCTGAACTCGAAATCGAACCCACCGACTATTGCCTCTTGCTAATTACCCTTATTCCGAACACAATGAGATATGTATCGTAACCCAATTCGCTTGTTACGATCAGTTTCCATTCAAATTAAAATATATATCAATGTATCTTGAATTTGAACGCACATTTCAATTTACCGGGGCCACATATTAACTCTAAAAATTCCCTAAAAATTATTTTTAGCTACGTATTGACGATACAGTCCTAACAAAACTAATTTCGTCAAATTCCGAGACCGTTTGAAAAATAGCCATTTTCTGGTCGACCGAAATTGACTGAAACTGTCAAAACACGTTTAACTTCGCCACGCTCACATATTGATTCAGAAAATTATGAATTTTGGAATCTAGCAATAACTTGACATCCCGGATCCAACAAAAGTGGTTTTGTCGAAAACAGAGGTCGTTTGCAAAATTTCCATTTTTAAGGGCTATATTTTCCATAGCGACTATTCTGAATTTTCAATTGGACATAACTTTTTATTCCGACTATGAAATTTCAATTTTTCGGATTTGTTGGAAAGATATTTCCAAATAGATTCAAATATTTTTGGTTTTGTCAAATCCGGTTTATTTTGAATCCAGTACATTCATTTGAAATTTGAAATCGAATTTTCAAAGTACCGCGCCATTTTCAATTCCTTTTATAATTAAAAATAAATATTTATATTCTAACGTCGATTCAAATAAATATTTCCATTCTAATTCTATTCAAAATAAATTTCTCATCGTTATTATTTAAAATAAACCGTTTTAAATATTCAAAATTCGCTAAAATTGCCAAAATAATTTTTTTAATTGGTTCGGATTTTCCGGGTTATTACAGAAATATTAGAATAGAAGAAGAAGAAGAACACAACACAGAGTCTCACATCGCAGTAGAACAAAATATAATATAGAATTAAATCTTTATAGAGAGCTTGAAATTAAAACTTATAGTCATCAGAGAACGTCACAAATCTGGATAGTTATAATGACATGTCCTTATATACAACACACAACGAATAAATAAATATAATACGTCTGGACTTCTACAGCTCATTTCTTCACTGCATCCGATAACCTGAACCTGTACAACCCAGTCTAACACGAGCATTACAAACGCTAGGTCAGTCCAGTAAACTAGAGTGAGAAAAACACACTAAGTTTATAGGTAACGTCCAACTTGATTTTCAAGTAAAAATCTTTTCTAAAGTAAAGAATAATCATAAGACCAAATCCACACATAAATACGGACGGTTTTTACCTTACGATAACTCAAAACATTTTTGAAAACAATATATTTTCTGATATTATAATAATGCCTAATATTAAGTAAATAGCAATCCAGCAGAACGCTTGCATCTCACGCTCCACATACATAGTATACAATCAAAACCGCGGGCTCTTATTGGAGAATGATTTCCAACTATGGCAAGGCATGGTACCACCTTTCAACAATGTATCTCTGGAGATGAATAAATTGGGGATTCAACAAGAATGTCTTGCAACCCTGGCTAAACATGACCGGCCCCTCACTTCGCTTGAGAGGGGGATTCATTAAGAACGTTTTGCAACCCCGACTAAACATGATCAGCCCCTCACTTCACTTGAGAGTACCGAATATATCATTACCATGGTTGGGGGCCATCCAACCGAAATGATAACATACAAAATGAAGGAACAACCAAAGGCATTTAGTTTCACCAGATCAGGTAATGATATACTCTTTTGATGGGTGCGACCTACCTAATTTTATACCATTTCCCGGTTGAAGAGGCTCGAGGTCATAAATAATTATTTAATTAAACACTTTACCTTTATTATTATTTTAGAACATTGGGCCACCATTCACTTTGAATGTCACATCGTCAGATCCACCAGATAATCATTAATAGACGTCCACAAAAATACTCTGGGTGTTTATGCAAAAGAACGAATTCTTCCTCCACCAACAAAAGTACATTTAAAGAAATCAATATACGTAATCCTTTGGAACTACTCTGTCATACATTCGTCCGTATAAGTTATCCTGGGACTGGACAAACCGAAGGCACCCTCCTACCACTTTCTTAAGGATCCTTAGCGAGCTATCCTTGCAAATCCGTAAATTCTCAACCACAACTGAATCATGTCAGAATACCTCTGGTTGCAATACCACACAATATTCGAAAAGTAATCCTTCCGCTTATGAAGACCCACGGTCTTCAATTGCTCCATCTTCGTCTTCAGGTATTTGTTGGCTCGGAATGGTTTTGAATATAAATTCGATCCCGGTCTTTTCGTACCAATAATCGTATATGTCAGATTCTGATAATCAGTGATTTAACTATCAAATAAATAATCATGAGAATAAAATGAGTTCACTGATTCAGTACTTGGCATTGCTTGGACTTTTTAATTAAAACAATTAACGAATGTTAATTTAATACTCTTAAAATATTTCTATGTTATGAATATAACTTTTCCCTTCTCTATTCTTCTATCATTTTCAAAACAATTCCTACATCATTACTCGTTATTTATAATTGGGAAAAATCAATTCAACTTATCATTCGTAAAATATCGTTACGAAATCTCTTTTGTTTCATTATTTGAAAATGAAATCTAACACTTCTCTTTTTCGAATAAACTCATTTCAAAGCTCAACTTTTCATTCCCTTTTTATGTTTGAAATATCATTATACTTTTACAAAATCTCCTTTATTTCTTTTATTTTGGGAAATTCCTTATGTGTACATATATTCTCAAATATTTCCATCTCCATTACTTTGGAAATCTCATTTTATATTGTCAAACCTTTTTATTTCCATTACTTTGGAAATCCCACTATATCTATTTCCAAATCTCGCAATTTACGTTGCGTTATTATTTCTCATATGGAAATAATGAATTAATCTTAACTCTTTCTCATTACCACATATACCATCTTCAGATAATCCTGAAGTCATTCAAGTTGGGGTATTTATCTACCTCTCAGACCTTAATCAACAACTTTCTCATCTTAAGATAGATATGAGTTGTAACTCAAAACCCATATTCATTCTCATATCAAATAAATAGCATTAAATTATTTTATTTAAAATATGGTTTATAAAACCTTCTTATCCTTTTTAAAATATATCTTTTATAATATACTTATTATTACTTAATATGTTGATTAAGTAATAAAATCACTTCTTAACCTTATCTTCTTTCAGAGCATTCATTTTATATTTTGAATTATTATTTTCAATTCCCATTATTAAATCCTTTACCAATTTCAATTACAATATTTTTTCCATTATCTATAACTTTTTGGAAATCTCACTTCGATCCTAACCATTTCATTTAATTCCATTATTAAGTATCGCCAATTCGAATCATGCTTTGACTTCTCATTTCCTTTTATAAACTTTGTTTATAAAATCTCATGTTTACTATAAACCCCCTTTTTCTTGATTTCCCTTTTCCTTCTTATTTCAAATGTCGAGTAAACATTTATTTAAACCATCTATGCGCTTATAATTCCTTTTATAACTTCATTATAAAACTCGGTTTTTATAATAAAACTCATTTATAACCTCTTTCAAACTCAACCATATTCCCTTTCAAAATTGGTTACATACCTAATTCATTTAAGAAGTAATTACTCAATTTTTTATAAATTAAAATAATACTTCACCTCATTAATAACTAGAATTAGTATTAAATTTATTTTTAAAATCTTACTTAAGTTAAACAATTATATTCTAAATTATGTCATTTCTACTTGGCACAACTAATTTAATTAAATAATCAGTTTCAATTAAAACAGTTGACTTGGTCAATTCTAAAACATGATTAACTCGTTGATCAACTTTAACTTGTCTTTTCATTTAAATTAATTAATAAATTAATTTAAATAATCTCATTTACTTCGATTAATAATAAATAATAATATAATCCTACTTTAATTATTTCTAAAAACAATTAATCTCAGTTATAAATCGTTACATTAATTAAGATGAGGCACGTGCTTCGCACACGGCTGATTTTTGGTATAAAAATGGTGATTGGTGGTTAAAACAATCAACATATATATATATATGTTTGGTTTATTTCCCTTTTATAAATTTCATTTTAAATTATTTAAAAATCTATATTCAATTATAAAATAAATTTCATAACTTCATTTTTATTGATTTACTTGACGGTAAATCAATATTTCGAAGCGATTGATTTATAGGCCAACTGCTGCCAATTGCTCAACCAATACTACCCATTGGTTAAAGCAAAACAATTTGTTGAATTTCAGGTCAGTGGCCAACAATTCAATTTATCGTTCAAACAGATGGGTTTAAACAGTTCATATAATGATAATATGAAAATAAATAACGTCTAATATATTTGAGGAATCCGGTTGGATTCCTCTAACCTGTTCTTCTCTGCAGCAAATGGGTTACTTCATTTAATAACATTCAATTCAATTTTACTGATTTAATTCTAAAACAGTAAAATAACAGCAATTTAATACCAACCAGTTTTTTTTACACTAGGAAAACAATTCAGACAATTCATTAAATTAAACACGGTTATTTTATAACCGTGACCAACAAGGTAAGTTACCTTGTTTGGAGAAATAATCATTAAAATAATGTTAGGTTTTCATTTAAATTTAACTAACATGCAATTCAACCAATTCAAACAATATATATGCAAACATTCAGCACACAACAACAATCAGCAATGATAACACACAAAATAAAAAACCAACTTATTTAAAATATAAGTGGGAATAACTGAGTGAGTTTAACTCACCTTGTTCTGATTTCGTTGAAGTGGTTCAGTTAATGATTAAATTAAACAATTTTCAATTTAACTATTCATCCCAACTCTCTCCGTATTTGTCCAACACAATTCCATAATGTTTTGTTCTTCATCACGATCCCAACATAACTTATTCAGTTCAATTCTGTTTACGACCTAAAAAGATATTAACATTTTAATCTAAACGAATTAAACTTTAAATTTATTATTATAACAATTGGTGATTTCGCTCGATCCGAATCGATCGCTAAACTGACCAAGACCATTCGAAACCCCTGATTGTTTTGAGAACCCGACAATTCAGAACACAAACAGAAGAACATTTCATTGTTTATTACAACAATTCCATCAGAATACAAGAATATACAGAATATGAATAAATACTACACATTTGACAAATATCAGAGATTTAAATTATATTTAAATACATAGCAGCGGAAAAGTAATACAACACATAACTGAAAGAAATACACGGATACAGAGCTTTCCGAATATCACTTCAGCTATAAACCAGGATCCTATGAATATAAATCTGCAAAACCAAAACTACTAGCTGCCCGTGTCGAAAATAAGGGCACCCAGAGTTTAGATTAAAACAATAAACTCCAGGTCAGTCATGTGACTGGTGTAAGAGCTAAAAAAGTTATTAATATTTATTTTTAAAGTTAGGTAAATCAAGGGACCATGCCATATAACATGAAACGGGTTTCCTCCCAAGAATACCAGTGCATAAAACAAACAGCGCAATGCTAAATAAAGAAAAATGAAGCTATTATAAGACCCAGGTCCATCACACAATGCAACGCAAGCCGGAGGATAGGGTTTTACCTTATAATAGCCAAAGAATGCTCGATACGCTAAATTTCATCTTTTATTATTACTAGAAGTGTATAGTGTCAAAACAATTTCAATCATAAGTATCAATCATAGACGGCATAAGTGCCCCATACCACTATGTCGCCATACTAGGCTCTACAAATAAAACTGAAATGTCACGTATTGGAAATTGAATTTCCATCATGAGTTGAGGCAAGGGGCAAGCTCCTCTCCGTTCGAGACACTCTAGCAAATGTCTCAGGACCACACACAGCGATCCTGGATCTTCAGGGCCGATCCTCTCTTACTTTTGAGGATTAGTTATTCCTGAACACACGTTTCCCGATCCTATCAGACATATATCTGAGGCGCCTCACATTCCAACAACCACACAGGTAAAAAGTATATAAATGTCAGGGCTGGTAGGTCACTAACATCACCCATAGCTAGAAAGAAAGGTCGTGCTCACCCTGCAGTCACTGTCCCCTTTTTGACTCATACCGAGATGTGAGGCTCGCGAATTAATGCTATACACAAAGCCATGCCACATAGGCCGTGCTTTGATCATCAACCACAAGACTTTGCTTTTCAACAAAAGCCTTGATCATTTGCCACTTAGGCAATCCATGCCATGCGACTGATATCTATCGATATATAACCTCTAAGCTCGTACGTCTAAGAGAAGGGCGTTAAGCAAGAGAATAAATTCTCCACTCAAACAGATATATATTTAATAGAAATAAGTCACACAGAATAAAATCCAATGTCAGACACACAGTCAATTTACAAGTTCATTCTGGGTCTGAACGAAACCGGAGGAATCTTATTCCTCGCATATCCATCAATCTCCAAGTACGTCTGGACGATCACCAACGGATTCCCTCCTCTTGAGTGTACAGCCCAATCAAGATCATCAATAACCATCCAAACGATGTGATGACCTCCGGTCTTCAACCACCGTATTCATCTTCGACTTATTGTCGAATCAGTTATTCAGAATGGGTATAAACCCGGCCTTTCTGAATAACTCGCGTATATAATAAACAAGTGCTACACAAACACAACATACGCCTCATTCCAATTCAGAATATTCTTTATTCAAATATTCACATTCTTAGGGAAAGGTTCCCATTAATTTTAGCAAAGATAAATTCTTCTAAATTTATTCTTTAATCTTCCTTTGGATATCATTTCAAACCATGTTAAGGTTTTCCAAACTAGTCGGGATTAGCGAACCACACCAAAGTAATCAATTATTTTATTTCCCAATCCCAACCTATTCATCCCATGGAGCAAAACTGGTAATACTCCATATCTAACACCATGATGTTATCGGTAAATATTAATTACCATTACACGTTCAAATCTAATTTAAGATTTAACTATCGCTTTGGAGCAAAACTGGTGATATTCCATCCTCGATCACTTTAATCTAATTAAAGATTCATTAAAACTCCACTTAGTTTTAATCTTCCCAAAAATCAATATCCTGTCTTCAACTGGGTTAAAGAACCAATGCCATCTAAAACACAGTTCACGATAAACCCAAAATCACTTTCCATTGTTAATCGGGTTAAGGAATAGGTGTTATTCAAAACGCCGCTCACGATAAACCCTAAAAACCAATTTAAATTTAATTCCAATTAAATACTGATTAACTGGACAATTTCACTAAATCTTAATTAAAAGATTTATTCTTTTCTAAACTGGGTCCAAGAACAGTGTTTTTCAAGACACCATTCACGACGAACCCAAAATCCCATCTGATATTAAATACAAGGTTCTGAATAGAAAATATATCGGCTTATATTCAATATCAAATTCTGAAACCAACAGATATCGTATTGGAAATAACGATATAAATATATCTTTCAAATTTCCACAAGCATATCTATATAATCACGAAATCCAAAAACGAAATATTCCGAAGATAATTTCGATTCAAATCCATTCCAATTCGTATATTGGAAATTCTGATTATTTTAAAACCACTTCAAATTCAATTTATTTACTCAAAAACATTGGATTATAATTCTAGTTCATAACTAGTTCATTTCGATAAAAAAAATATTATTATCCTTTTTAAATATGGGATTTTTCACCCTAATTCTTTCAAAATCATTTACTATGATTTTACACAAATTATTGATTTCAATAATTTATCAAGGCCCGTACAGTCGATTTCCAATAACGGTCGTCGAACTGCACTTACAACGACCTTTTCCAAATTTGATTTGGACATAATCCCAAATCCAACCGTTAGATTTCAAATTTCTAATATTCATTGGAAAGCTCTATTCGAGACGAACCCAACGGTTCTAGTTTCAGGCGAATCCGACGGTCGGATCTCCCGTAACGTCAATTCGAAGTCAATGGTCAAAATTCGTGAACTACCGCGGCGCGACGCGTTCTATTCAGGCCATTTAATATATATATATATATAATATATATATATATATATATATTGTATTTTGTCGATTTCAATTCTAAACGTATTTAATAAATCATTTAAATTCGTTTTAAAAATGATTTCAACTTCATATTCAATTTTAAATCAAAATTGAATATTCCATATCATTAATATATAAATGATGATATTTTCAAAACGTTATATTTTGAAATCACTTCCTTTTCTATATTCATTATAAAAACGAATATAATCGATATAGATATCGGTCGCATCAAAATGGCGCAAATCTAATCAACACGGCTTTATATATTTCAATAACTTCGTTATTCTATTCAACAAATGAATATTTTCTTCAACACATGTATATATATATATATTTTATTCAACACATGAATATTATTAATTCTTACCTACAATAAAAATGTGAATTTTATTGTATAAAATATTTTATTCAACACATGAATATTTTCAACACATGAATGGTTTCAACACATGAATATTCTCAACACATGAATTGCCAACACATGACTATTTTGTTTATTCAACACATGAATATGATTTATTTTCTAAATTGGAATGAGACCTACTCAATTACCATATAATGTTATTTATATGGATTCTCTACAACACATGTATATAATAGCAATGATAAATAGTCAACCATCATCCAGAGTGCACCACACAACTATTTGTCAAACTATCGATTGACATACAACTAAATAATTGGGATTAGTGTACGCCAAATATCATCCCAACACCCGTGTGGGGTTTCAAATCAACAAACACTGAATATTATTTGTGCAGTTGGGCGATGTGTATAATTTATCGTCTCAATCAATATCAGTTAAATGGGTGTACATAAGCAAATCGTTCAATTTGTAAATGAATATTTATTTATTCACATTCACGTTAAATTTATATTTTTAACGATAAATAATTTATTTCAACACATGAATATATTTCCATCTATTCCACATCATAATTAATTTTCACAACACAACAAAATCAAACAAGTCGTCCATGGTCTGTGGACGACGGGTATCGGGTGCTGCTAAGCATCGTCTGCATCCTAGTATATATTTTTAACTAGAAAACAAGAGTTAAAGTGAGAAGTTCTCACCAGAGCTTAACCAAATGCCGTGACTCTTCGTATGTAGGAAATCTTCGCCGTGCCCGCCTGTTGTCACTTTCGTCATACGTGTTCGCTACATATATAAAAATCACATTTTTATATTCTCTATTATATAAAAATCATATTTTTACATTGCTACTTCTATAAATATCACATCTTTACCTTCACTTCATATGTATAAAAATCGAATTTTTCATTAATATAAAAGTTGAACCTTTCATTAATATAAAAATCGAACCTTTCTAAAACTAAAAATCAAATATTTTTCGGTCTCATCGGTCAAAAAATCTCTATAAAAATCTAATCGTTATCTCTATAAAAATCTAATCTTTATCACTACAAAAATCTATTCTTTATCTCTATAAAAATCTAATCTTTATCACTACAAAAATCTAATCTTTATCTCTATAAACATCTAATCTTTATCACTTGGTAAAAATCATATTTTTCTTTCTATGTTTACACTATAAAAACTGCATTTTTATTCACATAAATAAATAAAAATAAAAACTTACAAGAGGAATTGGGGGTGCTCGTGATGGCGCAGGTTGTCGGGGAGGCAGTGTGGCCAGCGGCGGGGCCCACATTGGTCGGAGCATCAGTTTCAAAAGGGTTTGGGTTGTTTTGGGGTGGATTGGGGTTTTAGAGGGAGGGAGGAGGGAAAGAGGAGATCTAAGGCGAGAGGGGGGGGGGGTCAGGGAGGAGGTTATGGCGTAACTGGTGGCCATGGCGGGGTCTGGCGGGGCTGCTTTGGGGAGCAGTGCGGTTTTAATCGAAGAAGGAGGAGAGGGGGACGGAGGGGGAGGTGCGGCATCACCTGAGGGAGGAGACACACCAGGTGCGGTGGCGGCGATGGCCCCCCTGAAAGTGCGACGGTCATCGATTATGCTACAGTTTTTTTGTTTCATTCTGATTTAGTCGGGGAGAGAGAAAGTGAGGTGAGAGAAGAGAGTTATATAATTTATTATTTTTAATTCCACCAAAGTAACTTTTTAATTCGAATCCCAAATCGAACCCATCGACTGTCACCACTAGCTAATTGCCCTAATTTCGAACACAATGGGATATGTCACGTTAGCCAATTCGACTGTTACGATCGGTTTCCGTTCAAATTACAATATAAATCAATGTATATTGAATTTGGTTGCACATTTCAATTTACCGGAGCCACATACTAACTCTAAAAATTCCCGAAAAAATTATTTCTAGCTTCGTATTGACGATACGGTCCTAACAAAACTAATTTCGTCATATTTGAAGACCATTTGAAAAATAGCCATTTTCTAGTTGATCGAAATTGACAAAAACTGTTAAAACACATTTAACTTCGCCACGCTCACATATTGATTCAGAAAATTATGCATATTGTAATCTAGCAATAATTTGACATCCCTGATCCAACAAAAGTGGTTTCATCAAAAACGAAGGTCGTTTGCAAAATTTCCGTTTTTAAAGGCCTTTATATATATTAAAAAATATATAAACTCCACAGCGACTTTTCTGAATTTTAAACTGGGCATATCTTTCATCTGCTAAAGTGAAATCTCAGTTTCTTAGATTCGTTAGAAAGATATGATTAAACAGATTTAAATATTTCTTGTTTCATCCAATTCTGACTTATATTGGATTATGTATATTCATTTGAAATTCGAAATCGAATTTTCAAACAACCGCGCCATTTCAGGCTTGTTATATAATTAAAATAAAATTATTTGTTTTAACTTCGTCGATAATAAATTTCCATCGTTATTATTTAAAATAATTCATTTTAAATATTCAAAATCCGTTAAAATAACCAAAATAAAATTTTTAAATTGGTTCAGATTTTCCGGGTTGTTACAATCTCCTCCACTTAAAATCTTTTCGTCCTCGAAAAGGAACGAAGCTGAAAGTTGTTTGACTAACCAACTCAACTTTCATTATTTTCATTACGGCTTAAGTTTTTTAACTTTTCAGTTTCTAAGAACTTTTCAAATTTTTCAAAAATTTGGCTAACACCCAAAATTTTCGAAAAATTTCGACATAACCTTCTTTGTACCGGGAGCATCAGAATATTTCAAATAGCCTCCCATGGCCCTCACCAATCCAAAAGAAAAGGAAAAAGCCAAGCGGCTCATAAAATCATCAAATCCCCAAGAAATACAATAAACATGTACCTATTTGTCGGGCAAACAATTTTATTCCTCTTCTCTAGCCTCCTTGCTATGACCCGTTCAATGTATATACATGTATATGCATGCAATTCCAAACAATTTGCAATTCAGTTCAATATTTGATACAATTTCGCTACATATACCTTACATTCGCATAATGGTTTAAAATTTTAATTAATCAAACCAATAATCATACAACACAACCAACAATCGATTAGTGGATTAACGTTTCAAACACATAAATTTAATACATATTCCAAAAATCATGTTTTTTGATGCCAAATCACAACAATAAATCCTATTTAGTTTTGGTTTTCACACCAGTCTAATGGAAATATATAGATATCTCACTTTCGAAACTCGAACATGAATACTGATGATGATGCATCATCATCAGGATTATCCCCGGCCAACTAGAGTGTGATTCTATATCTATCTAGTATATTAAAACTTCGAATATACGTTTGCAAGGCGTATATGCAAAATCTTTATATACTCGATTGTCCAAATTCAAAATAAAATGAATATTCAAATACGTATAAAATGGTCTAAATTTTCAAACCTAAGTTGTTTTCATTTTTATTTTAAAAATAACACTCTTTCGAATCATTCTAGGATACTGCTGATCCTATCTCTAACGAGTCATTCTCATTGGATATTACTAATCCAATCTCTGATGAATTCTTTCGTTTGGTTCTAATGTGTCTTGTTCTCGAGCTCTGTAAACGAAAGCTCTGATACCACTGTAACAATTGGTGATTTCGCTCGATCCGAATCGATCGCTAATCCGACCAAGACCGTTCGAAACCCCTGATTGTTTTGAGAACCCGACAATTCAGAACACAAACAGAAGAACATTTCATTGTTTATTACAACAATTCCATCAGAATACAAGAATATACAGAGTATGAATAAATATTACACATTTGACAAATATCATAGATTTAAATTACATTTAAATACATAGCAGCGGAAAAATAATACAACACACAACTGAAAGAAATACATGGATACAGAGCTTTGCGAATATCACTTCAGGTATAAACCAAGGTCCTGTGAATATAAATCTGCAAAACTAGAACTACTAGCTGCCCGTGTCGAAAATAAGGGCACCCAAAGTTAAGGTTAAAACAATAAACTCCAGGTCAGTCATGTGACTGGTGTGAGAACTAAAACAGTTATTAATCTTTACTTTTAAAGTTAGGTAAATCAAAGGACCACGTCGTATAACACGGAACGTGTAACGACCCGTATTTTTACGATATATAAATAATTTATTTAATTATTTAAATAATGGTTTGGTTATTTAAAATGACTAGAATTAAATTATAGTGAATAATTAATTAAAATAAATAATAGAATAATATATTTAATTTCTGAAATAATTAGAAATAGTGAATTGACAATATAATGTGAACTGGAAAATTCAAGGTATATGATTCAATTTAGAATTGAATTAGAATAACGAATATATTATTCGAACGACAGTTTGAACGTATAATTATATTATAATTAAAATCGAGCTCGAAATAGCGCTGCAGTTCGTAATTTGGCGATTTGAACTTCAACTGAATGTACAGGGTTCGTTTTAAATCAGATTTCTATGAAACAAGAAATGTTAGGAGCTGGTGAAGTATATTTTTCTAATGGAAGAGAAAATTCAGGATTTCGTCGTGTAGATTTTGAGATATGTCCAAATCAAATTTTAGAAAAGTGCTATGGAATTCCTTTATAATTTTTATTGATTTATTTATATTTTAAAATGGATCTTTAAATATAAATCGAATATCGATGTAACACTGGATTTGAAATATTGAGTTATAAATCCCAGTGTAGCACTATGGTAATATATGTTGAATATATATGATAATATTTATTTTTAAATATTTAATTTAAATATTTTTAAATATTTTTATATATTTAAATGGGTTATTTAGAGCTTTAAAAATAGCCAGTTTTGCAAACAACCTCAGAATTCAACGAAACTAATTTTGTTGGATCCGCAATGTTAAATTATTGTTAGATTTCAATTTCCGCGATTTTTGAAGCCAGTATGTGGTCGTATAGGATTTTAATGTGAAATACAATCGATATTTTGACGGTTAAAAATACGTTGTGTGAGCAAACGGAGTCGGAATTCGACGAAACCAGTTTCATTGGATTTGTAATGTCAAACTCTAGTTGTATGTCAATTTTCACGAATTTTGAATATCGTATGTAATTATATGAATTTTTAGAAGGTAAATTCAAGCAGCGATGGATTAAAATGGAATATAAAAATCGAATTAAAAAAATTATAATCTACTTATATATATCCCACCATTCCCAAACCCTAATTTCATTCCTCCGTGGTAAACATTTATCCGCCGCATCATTTTTTCCAAAAAACGTGAGAAATCCACTATTCAATAATTCCTATAAATTCTTGAAAAATCCTATAAAACATATGTATTTGAATTCCTCAATGGATTTCCTTCAAGTCTATGCACTTTTCCATTGGTTCGACGTCAGTTTATTCCCTTAGGTTTTATACAGCGAAGTTGTTGGTAACTAGGTCTTGGATTCTTTGGGAATTGAGGTTGTAATTCGGATTGTAGTTGTTTGTTTTGGATTCACGAGTTCAAATGGAGTGGCGCATGTGATTTTGGGGTATTTCGGTAACAACTTGTGTCGGGACCTTGCTGGTACCTACCATTTCCGAGCTGGAGACGCAAATCGTAGGAGGAGCTTGAATGGGTCACTGATGGTATGAAGATGGAGAGCTTTGCAAGAAAGGAATTATGGTATTTTCTATTTGAATTTTTGGTTGAAGGAAGGATGTGCGGTTTGGGGGATAAAGGTGCTGTAATGGCTTTTGAAAGAGGAAGCAGCGAGATGAAGGTCTGAACAGGGAAGGAGGTCACTGTTTTGAGCGGGTGCGTGGATTTGGACCGCTAGGAAGAAAGTAAGGCCCAACTTCAAGTTAAAATTCAGTTTATTTAGATCTAAATATGTGTGTAAACTTATAACGATTATATCTTCCTCATACATTATCGGAATTGGACAAAACAGGATCCGTTGGGATCGTAGGGACGAGCACTACACAATGGAACTGACTAGGAGTAAATTAGAGCTCATTACAATTTATTGAAAAATAAATTACCCATCTGAATCAACTGACAGTTATCGTTATTTAACGATCACCGTCCAATGTGAGTAAATCTCACTAACTCTACTCAATTTATGTTTTTATAAAATATTTTTAGAATTCATAAATAATGGTTGTTTGCTGTGTGTTGGCTGTTTGGTTGAACTGCTAGTCAGTTGATTGAAAATATAGATAACGATATATATAAATCGTTAATCGAATATTGATTCTATTTATCATAATATTTTGTATTCATGTTATTTATATTGATTAACCTCTGTGGGTGCAGGGAAACAGGTCGGAGGGACCTAACTGGGTTCCTCAACATTTATTTTATTGTATTCATATATTGTGTTAGATGATGTGATATGAAATCTGTTGTTGATTTTCTATGGTTGAATGATATCGATCATTGTTATATGGTACGTTGAATAGCATAAGGAATACTGGAATGTTAAAAAGGAAATTTTCAATGTTATATTGAAAAAGAAAATATTTATAAAATCAAAAGATTTTATAAAAAGAAAACTATTTATTTAGAAATTAAATAGATTAAAAAGGAATATTTATTTGTTAATCAAATAGATAGAATTGAAGAGAAATATTTGTAAAACATTTACAGATAGAATTGAAAAGGAAATATTTGTAAACATTTACAAATAGAGTTGAAAAGGAATATTTATTTGAAAAATAAATAGAATAGAAAGAAGAAATATTTGTAAAATAAATAGAAAGGGAATAGTTAGATAATAAAAGGAATTTCTTATAAAACCAATGGATTTTATATAAAAAGAAAATATTTTATAAATAAATAGAATTATCAAAAAGGGATTTATTTTGTAAATAAATAGATTATAAAAGGAAATACTTGAAAAGTGACTAGAATTGCATAAAAGGAAAATTTTACATTTGAAAGGTTTAGACCCGTGCTTCGCACACGGGTATAACATGATATGGATTTAAAGCAAAGATTTTAAATAGAACCTATTCTAATATATAGATTGAGAAGATAAATTTATAAATAATATTTTATAAATTAAATAAAATGTTTATCATTGGATAAATAGAATATATATGTCAGGACTTATATAGAGAAGTAAGAATCGATTTCAACATCGATATTTGAAACTAAATAAACGTAGAGTTAATCAAAGGAGTTAATCAATTAGAGTTTATCCGTTAAGAGTTAATAAGTTAGAGTTAATCAGTTAGAGTTAATCAATTAGTGTAAATCGATTAAGTTAGAATTAATCGAATTAGAGTTAACTGAGCATAGTTAATCGAATTAGGATTAATTGAATATTAGTTATTCAATTAGAGTTGATCGAATATAGTTTTTTGAGATAGGGTTAGTCAAACATAGTTATTTAGGATGAGTCGCCATTTCGTACGACTGCTAGCGTAATTCGCAGGGCTGCAGATAGCCTACGGCGGTCGGATGTTTTCCTGGGGGAATCAGGTGTAACCATTGTGATCGCTGCGATCTAGAGTCAAGCGAATGGAGTTAAATCGAATATTAGCCATTTCGAGATAAAGTTTAAACAAAAATAGTTAATCGAATATTAGTATTAGATAGGAGTTAAATAAGTTGAGTTAATCAAGTAAGTTAATCAAGTTGAGTTAGTCAAAATGAGTTAATCAAACCGAGTTAACCCAAATGAGTTAATCCAAAGGAGTTATTCGATATAGTTTATTCGAAAGGAGATTAATCGAACGTAAATCATTCTTAGAAAGTTAATCGAATGTAAATCATTCGTAGAAAGTTAATCGAATGTAAATCATTCATAGAAAGTTAATCGAATGTAAATCATTCATCGAAAGTTAATCGAATGTAAATCATTCGTAGAAAGTTAATCGAATGTAAATCATTCGAAGGGAGATTATCGAATATAGTTATTCGAAAAAAGGGTTATCGAATATAGTTTATTCGAAAAGGGGTTATCGAATAGAGATTATTCGAAAAAGAGAACTATACATTGAATTCGATTATATCGAATTCGGGAAAGTAATATTTACTTTCCGTTTTTTATCAAGATTTACTTATTTATTAACAAATTAGTGGTTTAGTTATTTAGTTAAATTAAGGAATAAGAGTTATATTTTGAAGTTGGATATTTCAGAAGTAAGGATTATAACGCTATAGTTATAATAAATGTTTTCAAATAAAGAAGTGGATTCGTAAATAGAATCTGAATTACATAAGGAAGTTGGTTAGAAGATTTTAAAGGGTGAAATTTGTCTATTTCGAGGTTAGAAATGTTGTTCAGTTAAGGTCAGAGAGGTAATTATACGCCAACTTGATTGACTTCGTTTTTAACTAAGGGATGGGTAAGGTTCGATAGTAAAGATTGATTAAGTGAATTTAGTTAATGAGTGTAATGGTTTAAATTGGCTTGGTGATGTTTTATTTAAACATCTGTTTAAATCAAATGAATAAATTTTTGGAAACATTTTCCAAATATAATCAGAGATATTTTCTAATGATAGAAAATGAAATGTTGATGAGAAAGAATACTGGAATGACAGTGACACGTGAAACAGAGATGGAAATGTTTTCCAATGATTGATGACGTATATTTCCTAAATTTATAAAATAAGAAATGTTGAGTATATAGGAATGGGAAATGAATAAATAAATGATTTATTAAATTAAAAGAGATAAGTGTTGGATGATGATTGATCGATCGAATTTCTATCTGGAAATAAGATCGCTGGTTGTACACCTATTTTTCTTTGATAGTTAAATCACCGACTATCGAAATTTTTGACCATTTTTCCATCATCAATACAGAGAGACCGGGATCAGAATCATTATCTGAAAACCACTCTATATAGATGTTAGCGTTGCGATCAAATATGATGAAAATCATTGAAGATGGAGTTGTGCAAGGGCTATCCTGTTTACAGAATAGTGCATTTGGTTTGTCCAGTCCCAAGACAACGTGAATGGACGAATGTCTGACAAAGTATATCTAACGGATCGTGTAAGTTTATCTCTTCAAACGTACTTACGTTTGGTGGCGGAGGAATTCATTTCTCTTAGCTTTATACCCGTGGTATTTTTGGGGAAATCAATTTGTGATTTGGCGGGTATGATGATGTGGCATTCAAAGTGAATGGTGGTCAGGTGTTCCAAAGATACATTATGACCTCAAGCCTCATCAACCGGGAAATGACAGAAATTGTGCAGGCAGCATGGCTAAGTGGGTCGCTCCCATTAGGGTGTATATCACCTATCTAGAGAAAATCCATTTCATTCTTTTATCTATTATCGATGCTGTCCCTTTTCAGGAAACGGTGGGTACTTCCAACCGTTGGTGGTATACATTCGATACACTCAAGCAAAATGAGTGGTCGGTCATGTGTGGGCCGGTCTGCAAGATGTTCTTGTTGAACCCAATGTATTCGCCTCTAGAGATACACTATCGGCAGGTGGTCCCATACCTTGTCATAATTGGAATCCAATCTCCAATAAGCGCCCACGGTTTTGTTTTTATACTATATATGTGGAACGTGAGATGTAAGCGTTCTGCTAGATTGTTAATTACTTGTGATTAGACATTATTATAATATCAGAGAAGTACTGGTTTTCAAAACTGTTTTGGGTTATCGTAAGGTAAAAACCATCCGCGTTTATGTGTGGATCGGTCTTACGATTACCTTTTCTTTTGAAAAGGATTTTGAAAAGTTAAACAAAAATGATTTGAGTTTACTCACACCAGTCCCATGACTGACCCCAAGTTTATTTTGTTTTGTTTTCCCTAAACTCTTGGGTGCCCAAATTTGTACGGGCAGTCAATTAGTTCAGGTTTTTACAGATATATCTGGAGGAGCTTGAAACAGGAGGCTTCAGGATTATATAGCTATTGTTATCTCCGCTGTGTGTAAGTGTTGTACTCTGATAATGTTATTATATATATATATATATACTATTTTATTGAAAAGTTATGTTATATATTATATTTTATTCGTTCCACTGTGAGATTCGTATTATCTGATTCTGTGCTGTGGTGATCTTCTTCTTCTTCTATTCTAATTTTCTATCTTATCTATTCTCACCCTCTAACTTCTTTCTATTAATGATCAGGTATTTCCGATGTCTGAATAGTCAACATGGTAGTTTTGTGTTGATTTTCGGAGTCGAAAATGCCAGTTCGTTACAGAACGGGTTCCTCCCAAGAATACCAGTGCATAAAACAAACAGCGCAATGCTAAATAAAGAAAAATAAAGCTATTATAAGACCCAGGTCCCATCACACAATGCAACGCAAGCCGGAGGATAGAGTTTTACCTTATAATAGCCAAAGAATACTTGATACGCTAAATTTCATCTTTTAATATTAATATAAGTGTATAGTGTCAAAACAATTTCAATCATAAGTATCAATCATAGACGGCATAAGTGCCCCATACCACTATGTCGCCATACTAGGCTCTACAAATAAAACCGAAATGTCACGTATTGGAAATTGGATTTTCGTCATGAGTTGAGGCAAGGGGCAAGCTCCTCTCCGTTCGAGACACTCTAGCAAATGGCTTAGGACCACACACATCGATCCTGGATCTTTAGGGTCGGTCCTCTCTTACTTTTGAGGATTAGTTATTCCTGAACACACGTTTCCCGGTCCTATCAGACCTATATCCGAGGCGCCTCGTATTCCAACAACCACACAGGTAAAAAGTATATAAATGTCAGGGCTGGTAGGTCACTGACATCACCCATAGCTAGAAAGAAACGTCGTACTCTCCCTGCAGTCACTATCCCGTTTTTGACTCATACCGAGGTGTGAGGCTCGCGAATTAACGCTATACACAAAGCTGTGCCACATAGGCCGTGCTTTGATTATCAATCATAAGACTTTGCTTTTCAACAAAAGCCTTGATCATTTGCCACTTAGGTATGCCACATAGGCAATTCATGCCATGCGACAGATATCTATCAATATATAACCTCTAAGCTCGTACGTCTCAGAGAAGGGCGTTAAGCAAGAGAATAAATTCTCTGCCGCCAAACAGATATATATTTAATAGAAATCAGTCACACAGAATAAAATCTAATGTCAGACACACAGTCCATTTACAAGTTCGTTCTGGGTCTGAACGAAACCGGAGGAACCTTCTTCCTCGCATATCCATCGATCTTCAAGTACGTCTAGACGATCACCAACTGATTCCCTCCTTTTGGGTGTACAGCCCAATCAAGATCATGAATAATCATCCAAACGACGTTAAGACCTCCTGTCTTCAACCACCGCCTTCATCTTCTACTTATCGTCGAATCAGTTATTCAGAATGGATATAAACTCGGCCTTTCCGAATAACTCGCGTATATATTAAACAAGTGCTACACAAACACAGCATACGCCTCATTCCAATTCAGAATATTCTTTATTCAAATATTCACATTCTTAGGGAAAGGTTCCCATTAATTTTAGCAAAGATAAATTCTTCTAAATTTATTCTTTAATTTTCCTTTGGATATCATTTCAAACCATGTTAAGGTTTTCCAAACTAGTCGGGATTAGCGAACCACACCGAAGTAATCATTTATTTTATTTCCCAATCCCAACCTATTCATCCCATGGAGCAAAACTGGTAATACTCCATGTCTAACACCACGGTGTTACCGGTAAATATTAATTACCATTACACGTTAAAATCTAATTAAAGA
The DNA here is from genome assembly GCA_030737875.1 of Allium sativum. Taxonomy (NCBI): domain Eukaryota; kingdom Viridiplantae; phylum Streptophyta; class Magnoliopsida; order Asparagales; family Amaryllidaceae; genus Allium; species Allium sativum. The sequence goes on along the minus strand of CM060920.1, from coordinate 387,978,053 downwards.
TTTAACTTTCGCTTTGGAGCAAAACTGGTGATACTCCATCCTCGATCACTTTAATCTAATTAAAGATTCATTAAAACTCCACTTTGTTTTAATCTTCCCAAAAATAAATATCCTTTCTTTAACTGGGTTAAAGAACCAATTCCATCTAAAACACGGTTCACGACAAACCCAAAATCACTTTCCATTGTTAATCGGGTTAAAGAACAGGTGTTATTCAAAACACTACTCATGATAAACCCCAAAAACCAATTTAAATTCAGTTCCAATTAAATACTGATTAACTGGACAATTTCAGTAAATCTTAATTAAAAGATTTATTTTTTCTAAACTGGGTCCAAGAATAGTGTTATTCAAGACACCATTCACGACGAACCCAAAATCCCATATGATATTAAATACAGGGCTCTGAATAGAAAATATATCGGCTTATATTCAATATCAAATTCTGAAACCAACAGATATTGTATTGGAAATAACGATATAAATATATCTTTCAAATTTCCACAACCATATCTGTATAATCACGAAATCCAACATCGATATATTCCAAAGATAATTTCGATTCAAATCCATTCCAATTCGTATATTGGAAATTCTGATTATTTTAAAACCACTTCAAATCCAATTTATTTACTCAAAAACATTAGATTATAATTATAGTTCATAACTAGTTCATTTCGATAAAAATATATTTTTAACCTTTTTAAATATGGGATTTTTCACCCCAATTCTTTTAAAATCATTTACTATGATTTTACACAAATTTTTGATATTTTTAATAATTTTATCAAGGCCCGTACAGTCGATTTCCAATAACGGTCGTCAAACTGCACTTACAACAACTTTTCCAAATTTGATTTGGACATAATCCCAAATCCAACCGTTAGATGTCAAATTTCAAATATTCATTGGAAAGCTCTTTTCGATACGAACCCAATGGTTCCGGTTTCAAGCGAATCCGACGGTCGGATCTCCCGTAACGTCAATTCGAAGTCAATGGTCAAAATTTGCGAACTGCCGCAGCGCGGCGCGTTCTATTCAGGACATTCAATATATATAATATATATATTATATATTTTGTCGATTTCAATTCTAAACGTATTTTATAAATCATTTAAATTCATTTCAAAAACGATTTCAACTTCATATTCAATTTTAAATCAAAATTGAATATTCCATATCATTAATATATAAATGATGATATTTTCAAAACATTATATTTTGAAATCACTTCCTTTTCTATATTCATTATGAAAACGAATATAATCGATATAAATATCGTTCGCGTCAAAATGACGCAAATCTAATCAACACGACTTTATATATTTCAATAACTTTGTTATTCTATTCAATAAATGAATATTTTCTTCAACACATGAATAAATATATTTTATTCAACACATGAATATTTATTAATTCTTCCTACAATAAAAATGTGAATTCCATTGTATAAAATATTTTATTCAACACATGAATATTTTCAACACATGAATGGTTTCAACACATAAATATTCTCAACACATGAGTATTGCCAACACATGACTGTTTTGTTTATTCAACACATGAATATGATTTATTTTCTAAATTGGAATGAGACCCACTCAATTACCGTATAATGTTATTTATATGGATTCTCTACAACACATGTATATAATAGCAATGATAAATAGTCAACCATCATCCAGAGTGCACCACACAACTGTTTGTCAACCTATCGATTGACATACTAAATAATTGGGATTAGTGTACGCCAAATATCATCCCAACACCCGTGTGGGGTTTCAAATCAACAAACACCGAATATTATTTGTGCAGTTGGGTGATGGGTAAAATTTATCGTCCTAATCAATATCAGTCAAATGGGTATACATAAACAAATCGTTCGATTTGTAAATAACTATTTATTTATTCACATTCACGTTAAATTTATATTTTTAGTGATAAATAATTTATTTCAACACATGAATATATTTACATCTATTCTACATCACAATCAATTTTCACGACACAACAAAAACAAACAAGTCGTCCATGGTCTGTGGACGACGGGTGTCGGGTGCTGCTAAGCACCGTCTGCATCCTAGTATATACTTTTAACTAGAAAACAAGAGTTAAAGTGAGAAGTTCTCACCAGAGATAAACCAAACGCCGCGACTCTTCGTATGTTGGAAATCTTCGCCGTGCTCGCCTTTTGTTACTTTCGTCGTCCGTGTTCGCTACATATATAAAAATCACATTTTTATATTCTCTATTATATAAAAATCATTTTTTTACATTGCTACTTCAATAAAGACCACATCTTTGTCTTCACTTCATATGTATAAAAATCGAGTTTTTCATTAATATAAAAATCGAACCTTTCATTAATATAAAAATCGATCCTTTCTAAAACTAAAAATCAAATCTTTTTCGGTCTCGTCGGTCAAAAAATCTCTATAAAAATCTAATCTTTATCTCTATAAAAATCTAATCTTTATCTTTATAAAAATCTAATCTTTACCACTATAAAAATCTAATCTTTATCACTATAAAAATATAATCTTTATCTCTATAAAAATCTAATCTTTATCACTTGCTAAAAATCATATTTTTCTTTCTACGTTTACACTATAAAAACTGCATTTTTATTCACATACATAAATAAAAACAAAAACTTACAAGAGGAATTGGGGGTGCTCATGATGGCGCAGGTGGTCGGGGAGGTGCTGTGGCCAGCGGCGGGGCCTACATTGGTCGGAGCATCGGTTTCAAAGGGGGTTTGGGCTGTTTTGGGGTGGATTTGGGTTTTAGAGGGAGGGAGGAGGGAAAGAGGAGGTCTAAGGCGAGAGGGGGGGGGGTTCGGGGAGGAGGTCACGGCGTCACTGGTGGCCGTGGCGGGGCCTGGCGGGGCTGCTTTGGGGAGCGGTGCGGTTTTAATCGAAGAAGAAGGAGGACAGAGGGGGAGGTGCGGCATCACCTGGGGGAGGAGGCGCACCAGGTGCAGCGACGACGATGGCCCCCCTGGAGGCGCGGCGGTCATCAATTAGGCTAGGTTTTTTTATTTTGTTCTGATTTAGTCGGGGAGAGAGAAAGTGAGGTGAGGGAAGAGAGTTATATAATTTATTATTTTTAATTCCACCAAAGTAACTTTTTAATTCGAATCCCAAATCAAGCCCACCGACTGTCGCCCCTAGCTAATCACCCCCATTTCGAACACAGTGGTATATGTCACGTTAGCCAAATTCGACTATTACAATTAGTTTCCATTCAAATTAAAATATAAATCAATGTATATTGAATTTGAATGCACGTTTCAATTTACCGGGGCCACTAACTCTAAAAATTCCCGAAAATTTATTTCTAGTTTCCTGTTGACGATACGGTCCTAATAAAACTAATTTCGTCAAATTTGAAGACCGTTTGACAAATGGCCATTTTCTAGTCAATCAAAATTGATTAAAATTGTTAAAACATGTTTCACTTCGCCACGCTCACATATTGATTCAGAAAATGTGGATTCTAGCAATAATTTGACATCCCTGATCCAACAAAAGTGGTTTCGTCAAAAACGAAGGTCGTTTGCAAAATTTCCATTTTTAAGGGCCTTTATATATATATATATATTAAAATATATATAAATTCCACAGTGACTTTTCTGAATTTTAAACTGGACATATCTTTCAACTTCTAAAGTGAAATCTCAGTTTCTTAGATTCGTTAGAAAGATATGATTAAACAGATTCAAATATTTCTTGTTTCATCCAATTCTAACTTATATTGGATTCTGTATATTCATTTGAAATTCGAAATCGAATTTTCATACTACCACGCTATTTCAGGCTCGTTATATAATTAAAGTAAAATTATTTGTTTTCACTTCGTCGATAATAAATTTTTCGTCGTTATTATTTAAAATAATTCATTTTAAATAACCAAAATCCGTTAAAATAACCAAAATAAAAATTTTAAATTGGTTCAGATTTTCCGGGTTGTTACAATTATCCCTTAACTATATTCTTAATTATAAACATTAGATAAATTAGAATATTAAATTCAATACTTTTGCAAAATGATTTCCAGGCTGATAAACTAGACTTCTTTTCGTTCTCAATATCACCATTTTACCGATATGTTCCAGTATCCAAGTGTTCTTCGCTCTGCATGAGTAAAAATCATTTAAATATATGCTTTGATTAAATTAAATATTTAGTAATTTCTGATTACTTCACTCAAACTCTAACGGCCCATCGCTCTGGAAATACAAGGCCCGATAACTTTGCTTATTCCCAACCATTCATGCACGTCTTCATTCTTCCTTTAACACACTAGAGCCACTGTTAGCATTCCAAATTGCTTACTGTTTTCCCTTAAACATAATAACCCAACACGCCTGGGTTTCTTCGATCTGAAATGCAGTACCGAATGGACTAGTTAACATCTTTAAGTACAATATTTAACTATTAATTATATTATTAATCATATAATAAGATTGCAGATTTTACTTTGGACATAAAAAAACGGTGGCCGACTCGTGTGCTTCTGCTTCGATCCCAGCATGCTTCATCAGTTCAAAATCGAAACCACGTGGTTTCCTTATGCTCCCTCAACCACGACACTGCGCCACTACCCTTCCATCAGAGTTCAATTAGGGCTGTCAATGGATATCCAAAAAATCCGAAATCCGTCCGCATCCGTATCCGAAAAGCGGATAAATATCCGATATCCGGAAAAACGGATGCGGATGCGGATATAGGCATATCCGCATCCGAAAATTATCCGTCCGCTTTTTTTCCGATTATAGCTTAAATTATGTACATTTTAACATAATTAAATATACTAATTTATTAATTTGCAAAATTAAAAGTCTACTAAACGCATGTTAATCGCTCAAAATTATATATTATCATCATATTTATTTATTTTTAGCACTTTAGTAATCAATTAGGTTGAAAAAGATTAATATTAAGCTATAAAAATTGATTTATATTCATTAATTTATCGATTATTGGCAGAGCGGATAATTATCCGATATCCGTCCGTATCCGCGGATACGGATATCTGATATCCGAAAATGGTTTCGGATGCGGATACGGATATGGCAGTATCCGTATCCGAAAGTATCCGTTGACAGCCCTAAGTTCAATCCAAACTCCTCAGAACATGCGCCTCAGGTCCACCGCTCCTCGCCGGAACCAGTTCGATACCCTGCTATGCCATCACCTATGAAATGTTGACCAACTCCGGCGCCTTCTTGATATTGCCACGACCATCTCAGCGATTGAGACTCGATCATATCCATTCAGTTCAAAGAGCTCAGGGAGCTCAACATCTTTTGTGTTGACAAGATTCAAATTTGATTAATAGATTGCAAGTAAATTAAGGAGAAAACTAGGAATTTCTGGCCATTGATTTATTTGATGGCAGCGACCATTTAGTGTTTGTCCATGTGTTGAACTGTCGACTCCAATTTAGGTTTCTGCTTCTTCTTTATATAGTGAGAATGGATATAATTTAATAATATTATATTCAATGAAACTTCATCGCTAAGTATCGCATTAAAAACCAATACATATGATATTCAATTGAGACATAACCCCTAGTTCTAGCATAAAAAAATATTCCAGACCCAATGGTCATTTGTTGAATTCCAAAGTCATTTGTAAAAAATCCTTTATATATCGATGAAAATCAAGCATTTAAAATTCCTATAATTACAGAAAAATCCAGTAAATCTGAAACCTTGACATTTTACTAGGCCTCTTCCTAACGGATCCAATGAAATTTGTTTCGTTGAATTTGGAGTTTGTTTAGCCAGTCATTTATTCATTAAAAGTTATCCCTGTCTAAATTGTATAAATAATTAAATAGAAACAGAGACATTTTTGGCCATCGAAGTCACATACGACATCCATTGCCATGAAATTTTATTTTTTGACAATAATTTAACGAAACGGTTCCAGTGAAACTAATTTCATCGAAAACTGAGACCGTTTGTAAAAATGGCTACTTTTAACGCTTATATAATATCGATTAAAATATTATATAAATTCCTAAATAATTCAATAAAATAGTATTAAATTATTTTTATGATGTATATCCAAACAGAATATATATGCAACTTCAAATATAAATTATACAACTCAATATTGTCGATTTTGACTTAACCACTATTCAAATTATATTAAAATCCTTATTAAATTATAAATAAACGTTATATTTTAATAACGATTTCCATAGCGACTATTTTAAAATTTGAATTGGACATAACTAGCAATCTATAACACGAAATCTGGAATTTTTCTCTTTCGTTAGAAAATTATCATCAACAAGATTCCAATATTTCTTGTTTCACAGAAATCCGACTTATATCGGATCCAATATATCCAGTTAACGTTCAAATCGTAAATTTTGAACTACCGCGCCATTTCAAACTTGATTTACAATATATATAAATTTAACGTTCAAACTTCGTTTTAATAAACGAATTCAATATTAAAAACGATTAATATTCCAAATATAATATTTAAAATAATAAATGTATCAAATATTTGACTGCCAGAAATACGGGACATTACAATCTTTCCCCCTTAATAAAATTTCGTCCCCGAAATTACAAAGGTAAGAAAAAAATGTTACAAACCCATTCATTTTAAAATCTAATTTATTCTAAATTGAAAACCAATTCATTATAATCAATATAAATTTTCAAAAATATCGAAAATCTTCTAACACTTTAAATTCTTGGAAAAATACGGCAGAGTCTCCCCTGTACGGAGTGACATCTGCTAAATCGTAGGAACAAATAATATATATATATATATACATCGACCACACAGTCTGAAAACAAAATCCAAAACCCAAATTTTTTATTTTCCATAGGCGTACCTTATGCGAGCGTTATTGAGTATATTACTCAATTTATTGCGATCAAATCCTATCCCCATAGCTTTCGGCTGCCTGTACTCAACTCAGTTCAACATATAAGTAACATTCACATGAAATTTGGAATAACATTCATTTATCATCATGTATAATTCACAAATTCCAACCCTTATCCAACACCAAATAAGGGTTGAATAATTCAGTTTTCAATTCATATGTGATTCCATTCCAATCCATAATACAAGAATTCGTTTCTTAGCCTTTAATTCATTATAATGTTACTAAACCATTAATGAATTCTATTCAACCAATTGAACATACAATTAGAAATCAATGCGCAACCAGTGTAAACAAACAATCCGACTTTATATTAACTCAATTTATATTTAACATTAATATCAACTTAGTTTTCTCCACTTTGGTTTATATATTAATATCCATCGATTAATACTCGATTAATGTAATGACCCGAAAATCCGAGCCAATTTAAAAATTTTATTTTGGCAATTTTAGTGAATTTTGAATATTTTAAATAATATCAACGAAAACTTTAGTTTGAATAAAATTCGAACGTATATATTTATATAGATCGTCGTTAGAATATAAATAGTTATTTATATTTATAAAAGGAATTAAAAATGGCGCGGTAGTTCGATAATTCGATTTCAAAGTTCAAATGAATGTACCGGGTGCAAAATAAACCGGATTTTAGTGAAACCAAAAATATTAGAATCTATTTGTGAATATCTTTCCAACTAATCCGAAAGATTGAAATTTCATAGCGGGAATCAAAAGATATGTCCAGTTGAAATTTCAGAATAGTCGCTATGGTATTTCGGCCCTTAGAAAATGGAAATTTTGCAAACGACCTCGGATTTCGACGAGACCACTTTTGTTGGATCCGTGATGTCAAGTTATTGCTAGGTTTCAAATTTCATAATTTTTCGATTCAATATGTGAGCATGGCTAAGGAAAACGCGTTTGACCAGTTTTAGTTGATTTTAATCGACTGGAAAATGGCCATTTTTCAAACGGTCTCAGAATTTGACAAAGCTAGTTTTGTTAGGACCGTATCGTTAATACAAAGCTAGAAATAAATTTTCTGGAGTTTTTCGAGTTAGTATGTGGCCCCGGTAAATAGAAATGCGCGTTCAAATTCAATATATAGAGTTATATGTTGATTTCGACGGAAACTGATCGAAACGGTCAAATTGGCCTACAATACATATCCCATTGTGTTCGGAATAGGGGTATTTAGCTAGGGACGATAGTCATTGGGTCTCGTTTGGAGATCGGATAAAAAGTCAACCTTTTTGTGGGAATTAAAGAAAAAAATAATAATATAAAATAAACCTTTTTCACATAACCCCCTATTCCTTTCTTTACTCAAAAACCTGCCTCCCCCAAAATTAGAATTCTCCGATCCAAAATGGCGCTCCAGGCGGATCGCCAGCCCACCGCTCCGCTTGCCACGACCGCCGGAGGTCGGCGCTCGCCCCCCTCTACCTCGCGCTACCCTCTCTTCCTCCTTCCCCTCGCCCCCTTCTCAGTTAAGCCGTCGCTCCCCCCCCCAAACCCAACGCAACCTAGTTCCACCACCGCCGGCGAACCCTCCTTGCCACCTCCCCTTAGTCCAGCGCCGCCCTACCCCCTCTTCACTCTTCATTGAACGCCCAAGACCACCTCAGCCTCAAATCGACCTCCACCGGCCAATGTGGACCTTCCGGCGCCACCGCGAAGACTGCACCACCTCCTCGACCCTGCTGTGAGCTTCGACACCGCCCTCGGCCCCCTCTAATCTCCTCCATCCAAAATTGTAAGCATTTTATTTATTTAAAGGTTTTCAGTTTATATTAAAAATGATTTTTGCCACGAAAATTTAATTAGATCTTTGATGTATGAATGATTATGTTTTTGGATGTAGAAAAGATCATATTTTTAATGTAGAGAAGTTTATATCTTTAGTTGTGAAAAGATTATATTGTATATAACATAAGACACAAGATTTTTATAGATATAAATATAAAGATTAGATTTTTATGTAATGAAAGATGATATCTTTACATAGCCAAAGGTGTGATTTTTAATGTAGGAAAAGTAGGATTTTTTAAGTAGGAAAGTTAGGATTTTTATATAAGGAGAAGAATAAAAATATGATTTTCAAAATTGAAATCGCTTTGAATAAAAAAGTTTGTTTTGTTTCTGAGAAAATATTATTAGCATGGTTTTAAAAAAAATAGAAATAGCAATATTTTTTTAAACAGAAATATCATTGTTTTGTGAATAAAAATAGGATTTTTATAATATCATAGAGAAGAAAATTCGATTTTTATGAATATGTAGTAGAAATAAAAATATGATTTTTATATTGTAGCGATAATGAAAATGTGATCTTTATAGCGTTGGAATAAAAATGTGATTTTAATATGAACAGCGTGGAGAAGACTATGTTGGAAGTACGAGCAAATCCAGACTGTTCTGGTTTTCAGAAATTTCTATGGAGGAGAGGAGCCCTCTGTGAGAACTTCTCACTTTTTAATTTTTTTTCTAGTTGAAATATATACTAGGATGCAGACGGTGTTTAGTAGCACCCGACACCCGTCGTCCACAGACCATGGACGGCTTGTATGCTTGTTTGTTTGATTTGATGTGTAGTTGATTGTGTGATGTGATGTGAAATGAAATAAAATATTTTACAGTGGAAAATATTTTATAGTTAAAAATAGAATTTTTAAAGTGTATATGAAATGAAATAAAAATAAACAAATCGGACGATTTGTTTATATACACACATTTGACTGATATTGATTGGGACGATAAATTTTACACATCGCCCAACTGCACAAATAAAATCTGTGTTTGATTATTTGAAACCCCACACATGTATTGGGTTGATATATGACGTACACTAATCCCAACAATTAGTTGTATGTCAATTGATTGATCGACAGACTGTTATAAGCGCTGAATATTTATATTTGATGCTTATACAGTGTAGAATGCATTTTGGATGATGATTGATTATTTGTCGTTGTTGATATATACATTCGTTGTATGGAAGTCCATAGAAATAAAATCTATGGTAATTGATTGGGCCTCATTCCAGTTTTGAAATAGAATATTTGAAAAGAAATATTTGAAATAGAAATATTTGAAATAGAATATTTGAAAGTAGAAATATTTTAAAGCCGTGTTGGTTAGATTGACGCCATTTTGACGTGAACGTTATTTATATCGATTTTATTCATTTTATAACGAATATCGAAAGTGATTTCAAAATCTGATATTTTGAAAAGAATTGGAATTGGAATTCGAATTAAATTGAATAGAAATGAATTCGAATTGAAATTGAATAGAAATGAATTCGAATTGAAATTGAATTGAATTGAATTAGAACTGAAATTGAATTAGAAATCAATTTGAATTGAAATCGATTTGAAATGAATTTAAAACGAATTTATATTGGAAAAATTCAATTTTGATTTGAATTTGAAAATGAAGTTGAAATCGTTTCGAAAACAAATTTAAAACGATTTATAAAATACGTTTTAAAAGGAAATCGATGAAGTATATATTATATATATAATATAATGGCCTGAATAGAACGCGCCGCGCTGCGGTAGTTCGTGAATTTCGACCATTGACTTCGAATGGATATTGCGGGAGATCCAACCGTCGGATTCTCTTAAAACCTGAACCGTTGGGTTCGTATCGAAAAGAGCTTTCTAACGAATATTAGAAATTAGAAATCTAACGGTTGGATTTGGAATTATGTCCAAATCAAATTTGGAAAAGGTCGCTGTAAGTGCAGTTCGATGGCCATTGAGGGAAATCGACTGTACGGGCCTTGATAAAATTATTAAAAATAGTAATAATTTGTGTAAAATCATAAGAAATGATTTAGGAAGAATCGGGATGAAAAAATCTCCATATTTGAAAAGATAAAAATAGATTTTTATCGAAATAAACTAGTTTTGAACTAGAATTAAAATTCTATTTATTTTTAAATAAATAAATTGGATTTGAAAAGGGTTTTAAAAGTAACCAGAATTTCCAATAATTGAATTGGAATGGATTTGAATCGAAATTGTCTTTGGATTATTTCGATGTTGGATTTCGTGATTACACAGATATTGTTAAGGAAATTTGAAAGATATATTAATATCGTTATTTCCAATACGATATTTGTTGGTCATAGAATTTGATATTGAATATAAGCCGATATATTTTCTATTCAAAGCCTTGTATTTAATATCAAATGTGATTTGGGTTTGTCGTGAATGGTGTCTTCATTAACACCGTTCTTAAGCCCAGTGGAGAAAAAGATTAAATCTTTTTAGTCAGATTTAATGAAGTGTACCAATTAAATAATATTTAATTGGAATTGAATTCGAATTAATTCTTGGGTTTATCATGAACGGTGTTTTAAATAACACTCGTTCTTTAACCCGATAATTAATAGAATGTGATTTTGAGTCGTCGTGAACGGTATCTTCAATAATACTGTTCTTAGACCCAAAGGAGTTAAGAAAATCAGAAACTAACTGGAGATTAGTTAAGTTGAATGGTTTTTGGGGTATTGATCTGATGTTGGTTTCGGCCTTCGGGGTTAATACTTAGGTAATTGCTCACTTGTTAATTTACGGTTAGGGACTGATTGAAATGTGATGTGATTTTGGGGTTTATCGTGAACCGTGTTTTAAATGACACTGATTCTTTAACCCAATTAAAGATTAAAACTAAGTGGAGTTTTGATGAATCTTTAATTAGATTGAAAAGATCGAGAATGGAGTATCACCAGTTTTGCTCCAGGCGATAGTTAAATCTTTAATTAGATTTGAACGTGAAATGGTAATTGAATTTACCGACAACACCGTGGTGTTAGATATGAAGTATTACCAGTTTTACTTCGTGGGATGAATAGGTTGGGATTGGGAAATTAAAACAAATGATTACTTTGGTGAGGTTCGCTAATCTCGACTAGTTTGAATTGATATTAAAAAGTATATTAAAGAATAAATTTAAAGAATTTATCTTTGATAAAATTAATGGGAACCTTTCCCTATGAATGTGAAATTTAGAAACTAACTGTCGGTTAGCTAAGCAGAATGGTTTTCTGGATATTGATCTGATGTTGGTTTCGGCCTTCGGGGTTAATATTTAGGGAATTATTCTCTTGTTAATTTACGGTTAGTGACTGATGAATTGGAATGAGGCGTATGTTGTGTTTGTGTAACACTTGTCTATAATATACGCGAGTTATTTGGAAAGACCGGGTTTATCCCATTCTGAATAAGTGATACGACGATAAGTCGAAGATGAAGACGGTGGTCGAAGACCGGAGGTCTTCACGTCGTTTGGGTGATTACTAATGATCTTGATTGGGATGTACACCCAAGAGGAGGGAATCAGTTGGTGATCGTCCAGACATACTTGGAGATCGATGAATATGCGAGGAATAAGGTTCCTTCGGTTTCGTTCAGACCCAGAACGGACTTGTAAATGGACTGTGTGTCTGACATTGGATTTCATTCTATGTGATTGATATCGGTTGCATGGAATGGTTTTCCTGTGTGGCATGCTAAAATGCAAATGATCAAGGCTTCTGTTGAAAAGCAGAGTCTTGTGGTGGATGATCAAAGCACAGCCTGTGTGGCATAGCTTTGTGTAACGTTGATTCGCGAGCATCACACCCTGGTAGTGAACCAGAAACGGGTGAGGACTGCAGGGAGAACATGCGTTTCCTTCTAGCTAGGATTTGTGGCAGTGTTTTTACACGACCTGACATTTTACTTATGTGGATGATGGATAGCGAGGCGCCTCAGATATATCAGTCGTTCTCGAACCGATGGAGTCATTCGTTGGCTCATTGACACCCCATAGGGTGGGGAAACGTAGTGTTCAGGATTTCGTCTAATCCACATCGGTGGACCGGCCCTGAAGATCCAAGGGTCGATGCGTTCTGATCCTGAGCGTCTCGAATTCGGTAGAGGACGATCCCTTGCCTCGGTTCACAAATGGAAATCCAATTTCCAAATACGTGACATTTGCGGTTTTGATTGTAGAGCCTAGTATGGCGACATGATATATGGTACCCATGCAGCCTATGATTGATATTTATGATTGAAATTGTTTTAAACACTATACACCTATTATAGTATCAAATGATTTGTTTTAAACGCATCAAGCATGTTTTGGTTATTATAAGGGAAAACCCTATCCTCTGGTTTGTGTTGCATTGTATGATGGGACCTGGGTCTTATAATAGCTTCATCTTTCTTTATTTAGCATTGCGCTGTTGTTTTATGCACTGGTATTCTTGGGAGAAAACCCGTTCCGTGTTATACGGCGTGGTCCCTCGATTTACCTAACTTTAAAATAAAGATTAACAACTGTTTTAGTTCTCACACCGGTCCCATGACTGGCCTGGAGTTTATTGTTTTAACCTAAACTCTGGGTGCCCTTATTTTGACACGGGCAGCTAGTAGTTTTGGTTTTGCAGATTTATATTCACAGGATCCTGGTTTACAGCTGGAAGGATATCCGGAAAGCTTTGTATCCGTATATCTCCTTCAGTTGTGTATTGTATTATTTTCCGCTGCTATGTTATTTATTGTAATCTCTGATATTTATCGAATGTATATTATTTGATTTATACTCTGTATATTCTTGTAATCTGATGGTATTGTTGTAATATACAATGAAATGTTCTTCCGTCTGCGTTCTATTGTGGCTTGTTCTCGACTCAATCCGGGATTTCCCGTAAGGGGGATTTCGGTTCGTTTCAGCGTGGTATCAGAGCTTTGGTTTACAAAGCTCAGAGAACAAGACACGTTAGAACCAAATGAAAGATTTCATCAGAAATTGGATTAGTAATATCCAACGGGAATGACTCGTTAGAGATGGGATCAGTAGTATCCTAGAACGAGTGCGAAGAGTATATTTTTAAAATGAAAACAAGTTTTGTTTTGAAAATTTAAATCAATTATTCGTATTTGATTATTTATTTATATGAATTTGGACAATCCAATATATAGAGATTTTGCATATATGTCTTGCGAACGTGTATTCGAAGTTTTAATGTATTGTATAGTTATAGAATCGCACTCTAGTGCCCGGGGAGAATTCTGGTGACGGGGCACCATCGCCAGTATTTATTTTCGAGTTTCGAAAGTGAGATTTCTATATATTTCCAATTGACTGGTGTGAGAACCAAAATTAGATAGGGCTTATTGTTGTGATTTGGCATCAAAAATGTGATTTTTTGACTATATATCAAAGTTATGAATTTGAAAAGATAACCAACTAATTGATTGATGGTTGTGCTGTTTGATTATTGTTTGATTAATTAAAATTTGTACCCTATAGCCAAATTGTATCAAATAGTGAATTGTATTGAAAATTTGTCGCATTTGCTTGCATATACATGTACTTACATTAAACAGGTCATAGCAAGGAGGCTAGAGCAGAGAATAAAATTTGTTTGCCCGACAAATAGGTACATGTTTACCATAATTTACTGTTTTGTTTGGGTGATGATGATTTTATGAGCCGATTGGCTAACCGCTTGTCTTTTTCTTTTTCTTTTTGAGATCAGAGGACCTATATGGCAATTTTGGGATTTTCCCGGTGCAGGGGAGGTTATGGCGAAATTTTAGGGTGTTAGCCAAATTTTTGAAAAATTTGAAAAGTTCTTAGAAACTGAAAAGTTGAAGAACTTAATCCGTAATGAAAATAATGGAAGTTGAGTTGAACTGTTAAACAACTTTCGGCTTCGTTCCTTTTCGGGGACGAAAAGTTTTAAGTGGGGGAGATTGTAATGACCCAGAAATTCGAGCCAATTTAAAAAATTTATTTTGGCAATTTTAGTGAATTTTGAATATTTAAAATGAAATATTTTAAATAATATTGACGAAAAATTTAGTTTGAATAAAATTCGAACGTATATATTTATATAGATCGCCGTTAGAATATAAATAGTTATTTATATTTATAAAAGGAATTGAAAATGGCGCGATAGTTCGATAATTCGATTTCAAAGTTCAAATGAATGTATTGGGTGCAAAATAAACCGGATTTTAGTGAAACCAAAAATATTAGAATCTACTTGTGAATATCTTTCCAACGAATCCGAAAGATTGAAATTTCATAGCGGGAATCAAAAGATATGTCCAGTTGAAATTTCAGAATAGTCGCTATGGAATTTCGGCCCTTAGAAAATGGAAATTTTGCAAACGACCTCGGATTTCGATGAGACCACTTTTGTTGGATCCGTGATGTCAAGTTATTGCTAGGTTTAAAATTTCGTAATTTTTCGATTCTATATGTGAGCGTGGCGAAGGAAAACGCGTTTGACCAGTTTCAGTTGATTTTAATCGACTGGAAAATGGCCATTTTTCAAATCGTCTCAGAATTTGACAAAGCTAGTTTTGTTAGGACCGTATCATCAATACGAAGCTAGAAATAATTTTTCTGGAATTTTTCGAGTTAGTATGTGGCCCCGGTAAATAGAAATGCGCGTTCAAATTCAATATATAGAGTTATATGTTGATTTTGACGGAAACTGATCGAAACGGTCGAATTGGACTACGATACATATCCCATTGTGTTCGGAATAGGGGTATTTATCTAGGGACGATAGTCGTTAGGTCTCATTTGGAGATCGGATAAAAAGTCAACCTTTTTGTGGGAATTAAAGAAAATAATAATAATATAAAATAAACCTTTTTCACATAACCCCCTATTCCTTTCTTTACTTAGAAACCTGCCTCCCCCAAAATTAGAATTCTCCGATCCAAAATGGCGCACCAGGCGGATCGCCAGCCAACCGCTCCGCTTGCCACGACCGCCGGAGGTCGGCGCTCGCCCCCCTCTACCTCGCGCTGCCCTCTCTTCCTCCTTCCCCTCGCCCCCTTCTCAGTTAAGCCGTCGCTTCCCCCCCCCAAACCCGACGCAACCTAGTTCCACCATCGCCGGCGAACCCTCCTGGCCACCTCCCCTTAGTCCAGCGCCACCCTACCCCCTCTTCACTCTTCATTGAACACCCAAGACCACCTCAGCCTCGATTCGACCTCCACCGGCCAATGTGGACCTTCCGGCGCCACCGTGAAGACTGCACCACCTCCTCGACCCTGCTGTGAGTTTCGGCACCGCCCTCAGCCCCCTCTAACCTCCTCCATCCAAAATTGTAAGCATTTTATTTATTTAAAGGTTTTCAGTTTATATTAAAAATGATTTTTGATATGAAAATCTAATTAGATCTTTGATGTAGGAATGATTATGTTTTTGGATGTAGAAAAGATCATATTTTTAATGTAGATAAGTTTATATCTTTAGTTGTGAAAAGATTATATTGTATATAACATAAGACACAAGATTTTTATAGATATAAATATAAAGATTAGATTTTTTATGTAATGAAAGACGATATCTTTACATAGCAAAAGGTATGATTTTTAAAGTAGGAAAAGTCGGATGTTTTAAGTAGGAAAGTTAGGATTTTTATATAAGGAGAAGAATAAAAATATGATTTTCAAAATTGAAATCGCTTTGAATAAAAAAGTTTGTTTTGTTTTTGAGAAAATATTATTAGCATGGTTTTAATAAAAAAATAGAAATAGCAATATTTTTGTAAACAAGAATATCATTGTTTTGTGAATAAAAATAGGATTTTTATAATATCATAGAGAAGAAAATTCGATTTTTATGAATATGTAGTAGAAATAAAAATAAGATTTTTATATTGTAGCGATAATGAAAATGTGATCTTTATAGCGTTGGAATAAAAATGTAATTTTAATATGAACAGCGTGGAGAAGACTACGTTGGAAGTACGAGCATATTCAGACTGTTCTGAATTTCAGAAATTTCTATGGAGGAGTGGAACCCTCTATGAGAACTTCTCACTTTTTAATTTTATTTCTAGTTGAAATATATACTAGGATGTAGACGGTGTTTAGTAGCACCCGACACCCGTCGTCCACAGACCATGGACGGCTTGTATGCTTGTTTGTTTGATTTGATGTGTAGTTGATTGTGTGATGTGATGTGAAATGAAATAAAATATTTTATAGTGGAAAAAATTTTATAGTTAAAAATAGAATCTTTAAAGTGTATATGAAATAAAAATAAACAAATCGGACGATTTGTTTATATACACACATTTGACCGTTATTGATTGGGACGATAAATTTTACACATCGCCCAACTGCACAAATAAAATCTGTGTTTGATTGTTTGAAACCCCACACGGGTATTGGAATGATATATGACGTACACTAATCCCAACAATTAGTTTTATGTCGATCGATTGATTGACAGACTGTTATAAGCGCTGAATATTTATATTTGATGCTTATACAGTGTAGAATGCACTTTGGATGATGATTGATTATTTGTCGTTGTTGATATATACATTCGTTGTATGGAAGTCCATAGAAATAAAATCTATGGTAATTGATTGGGCCTCATTTGTAACACCCCACGTTCGTTAGTGTCACTCACAAAGGGAATGCACTAAGTTCTGTGGAGCACTTAGGGTAAAAGATGCAGATAAATTACAAGACAGACAAAAATTAAACAGCGGAAAATAAAACTTTGCTTTATTGATAAATAGTTTGTACAATGATTTCTTTACAATATCAGAGTATCATTTGTCTTACAAAATAAAGAAGCATGAAAATACATTTATATTCCCCAAATTTAGCAAGAGCCAGCCATAGCATCTGAAAAGAGAATCCAAGCAAACTTCGACAAATCTTCAAGCTGGGAAAGGGTGACATTCCAACTCAATCTGAGCTATACTACTCCCTCCTCTACTACCTGGGGGGGGGACGGAAGAAAAGAAGACGAAAGAAAAACAGAGTCAGACATAAAGCCTGAGTAAGTTCAGTAACTTCTAGCATGTGAACATGGAAAAACAAAACGACATGAATTAACTGAATACAAGATTCCACCATGACGATAGGGTTCACTAGATTAGACAAGGTAATCACAAGATATGCTAAGATAAGACTAACTGGATATGCTTTAATACTTTCGCCGCTTCACTCTAATACTTCGTCGCTTCGCTATTTCCTTGTTATACTGATTTCTATATCTCTGCACCACCTATCTAGTGTCCCAACTAGTAACAATAACGTGATCCCAATCCCTGTATTTTCCATTGCCTTCCGGCATACATTCATTATTTATTACCTAGATCAAATCTAGGGTTTTCTATCAAGTGCTTTCTAGATGTAACTAGAGTTTACGCTATCTGCTGAACGTTTTTCGAGTTCAGGGTTTATGCCACCTAGTCCAACTAGGGATTACGCTACCTGTCGAACGATGCCCCCAAGTCTAGGACACACTACCTAGAGTGGTATATGTTCCTATACTTCCCCACGCATGTATCGTGAATCGTTATCGCTTGTCTAGATGCACATGTCCTGTAATGTGCGGTCCGAGTCCTGTGACAGGGCAAATCAAGGAATACAGAACTCGGTCGGGAGCTTACAGATATCTGTCGATGCAGATGCTAAGGTCTGTTTTTATTCCAGTGGCTATGGTCCCACTTGACCCCTCCCTCAACTAATGAAAGGCACCCTTTGTAAAATGAGAACTATACGCCGGCCCCCGGTGCCCCACTATCCTATGGCCATCCGCAACCATAACTAGATAGCAAGTATATGGTCTTTTGGAGTTCTCCGCCTTTCCGCTTCACGTATCTCGATTGACTCAAGATGGATGGTAGACGACGAGTTGCTATCACAGGGCTACCGTTTTCTCGCCGAATCACGCCGGTCCATCCTAGTCTTTAGGTTGCCATATATATTGCAACCAAGGCATACCCCTGGTTCTTCTACGCAGACCTTAACCTCTGTGGGCCCAGGCGGATCATCTGCAGCCTCACAGAGGGATACCAAGAGTACCCTCACGACCCCTCAAAGCCTCGGGCTTCGTAACCCAATTCGTTGGAGCCTTCTCTCTATTTAGACGGACATTCGCTCCTTCCCGTCTTATACTAAGAATTACTACTTAGTTTTACTAACTAAGATTTACCACTTAGTTTCCAGAATCGTTGTTTTCTAAGGTTTACTACTTAGTTCCCTTTCCCGTCAATTTGGATTGGTTAAGTGTCATTAGTCAATTCAAGCCAACTTAACCCTCTTCATTCATCCTGTTATACTGGTTAAGTGTTATCGGTAATTCATGTTGACTTAACCCCACCACAAACCAAGTTATATTGGTTAAGTATTTCTTATTACTTAACCCTACCCATTCACCTTGTATTGGTTAAGTGTTCCTTTTTAACTTAACCTTGCCCGTCTGTCTTAACTAACCTGTTATTAACAGTTAAGTATTATCCCTTCATGTTTTTGACTTAACCCTATTTCTTTATCAAAATCTGATGGTTAAGTGTTCAAGTTTACTTAACCCTACGGTCTAGCCCAGCTAACATATCAAATTGGCTAAGTGTATTAAATCTTATTTAACCCCAACCTCTAGTCTAGTTAACACGTTAATTTGGCTAAGTGTTTTCTTAGTTACTTAACCTCTACAAATCTTATCTTGTTACCATGAGTTTGGTTAAGTGCCCCTGTGGACTTAGCCCTCCGTTCTAGCTTAACTGTGCTTAAGTTGGTTAAGTGTTCCTATGGACTTAACCCTCCCATTCTAGCTTAACTGTATGAACCTAACCCCACCTATCAGTTTAGTTGTCATGTTGAACTGGTTAAGTGTCTTAGTTAACTTAACCCTACAATTCTTGTTCTGGCTTTAATTAAGTAGATTAAAGCCACGACCACTCACATTAGACAGATATTGTTGCGAATACTGGATGTGTCGGTTGGTTCCGGGCAGGTTTACATCGCAACTCAGTCTAACCTCGGGTTAGGCCTATTCGTGTTTTCTAGTTCAAAAGGGTTTTTAATTAATCTCCAAATCCGGTTTTGAAAGTAACCATCCCGTCCGTCGGATCAGTTAGGGATAGCCAGGGAGAGCAGGAAACTTGTATTTTCCAAACTCAAGCCTAGACACTATCCTCTCTGTCACCCTAGAACTTTCTGGTGTTTCATTAAAAGAGATGTCGTTAATAAATCTTTAATTTGTCTAAATTTACATTTCTCACTTAGGACAAATTCTATAAGTAAATTAATCCTAATTTACTTATTTCCCAATACTCTTTTAATGTAAATTGTCAATATTTATTCTTACGACCCATTTTCCCCTTTATATCATGTTTATGCTTTTTGGTATGTAAACCATACCAAATGAAGTGTCACTAACCATGATTTTGCTAATCCTGACAATTACTCCCAATTATGGCCAATTTCCAGTTTATGCCAATATACTTATCGAGCCAAATTAGCTAATCCAATTCTGATTTAACATTCTAATTCACGTCAAACTAGACTTATTACTCTAGTTTACTTTTCATGTAAATACTAGATTTACACGTCAATACAAGATTCAAATTACACATCTTATAATTCATGTCAAATTTATCCAATTTGCATTTCTATGAACATGCCATAATACATGTTCCCAATTTATGCCAATTTCCAAGTTAAACTACGTTTTAGTAAATTTCATATTTTGCCCCAAATCGCATTCCCACCGTTCGTACAATCGTGTCTCAATCTAGATTATAGATAAATCTAGATTCGCAGAAAATAGGGAATGAACCAAAGATTGCTATGAAAAGGATAGATATAACAACTGGCATAAAATGGTTTTGAATAACGACGTAGGTTCAAGAACATGGGTAGACCTAACTTAATAGTTAAATTCCCAAGGTCTAAAACCAAAAATAGACAGAGTAGGTTCAAGAACATGGGTAGACCTAACTTAATAGGTAAATTCCCATAGTCTAAAACCAAAGAAAACCAAGGACAAGCAGAATAAATAATCGGGTTTAGCCCCAATCTCAAAATCACAGAACTTAAGCAACATTTTTCCTAGTCAGGAATCATGGAGGTTTAATCACAGATGTCTCTGTTATGTCATAGGCAATAGTTTATGTTAATCAAAGGCATAGGTTTTGTCAAGGAAGTAATCCTCATAGTCATAGTCACAATCATAGGCAATGTTCATAGTCATAGGCAGTGTCCATAGTCATAGGCAATGTCCATAGTCATAGGCAAATGTTCATAGTCATAGGCATATGGTTTTTAGGTCCATAGTTTCAAAGTCACAGTCTTATTTGTCTTTGAATCATGACAGTTCTTAATTAGGTCCAAAGAGATAGGCACAGATTCGAATAGAAAGAAAAAGAATTGGCATATTCTTATATTCCTTTAATTTCATGTCACGAACAAAGAAAAACGTTCAAATCTAGAAATAACTGACTTACCGAGATTTAGATTAGAAAAGAAAGATGGTGTTGCTATGATTCGTAGAAAATCATTCGTTGAAGTCGTTTGAACCTCCTTTTGAATCCTAGCTTGAATCTCTTCTTCTTGAAAGTCTTTTGAGCAGCATCTCCTCGTCTTGTTTTATTTTATATATACATTATTTATTTATTTATATATTTTAGAGGAGGAGAAGAAGCCATGCCTAACTAGAATCTTCGCAGCATAAGGGTAGAAAAAGAATTGTGAATAGAGAAGAAGACCAGGGCTGTTTATATAGTGCTAGGCGGACAAACCTGGTCAGAAAGCGTGACCAAATACAGCAGAACGAACCAGGTGCAGAAAGCTGGAAAAAGCGGGCAGGTCGACACCCGTGTCGACTGGGCAGTCAACATGGGGGGGGGGGGGTGTCGACTGCGCAGTCGACACCCCTGTCGACTTGACCTGGGCGGGAATTTTCCCGCCCTGCCCCCCTGCCCCCCTGCGCGTTTGAATTTCGAATTTAACTCTATTTTAAACTATTTTGAACTTGGAATTTTCTGAAAACTTTGACGGGCCATATCTTGGTCATACGGACTCCGATTTTTGAAAACTCGGACTCTATTTCGCGTATTTTTCCGAGACGAACGCAATAGCGTAGCCCGTTTCCCTTGATTTTGATTTTCACTCTTAATTCTGCCTTGATTTGTGAATCCTAGTGTTATAGAATTACGGGGTGTTACATTCTCCCCCACTTAAAAAGGATTTCGTCCCCAAAATCTTCAAGTTAGGAAGAATGTGTCCTACCATCCAATCACCCATCGACTCAACCATTCAACACAGGCATCCATTGTCCTTAAAAGATTTCTAATGCCTACATGTTCATATGCATAGTGTGTGTATATGCCTTTATCTAATGCAAAATCAGGCGGTCTACTGATTCAGTTGACCTCCTTAATGCGAATCATGTCAGTGCCATGCGTCCAATCATGTATGCAAGCATCCCTAGTGATGTAAATACTACATGCGTGCACAGCCATTCATCCATATGCAACATCCATATGATAACATATCAAGTTCAATTTACAAACAAATACATATCAGTAAATGCAATATGAAAGCGTCCGAACTTGATCTAGTGCCTAATACGTATGCATATGCATTCACGAGCAACCATTTGCAACCACTTGCAACCATTCAACCATAACCTGTTTCAAATACATGTTTACATCCATTGGCTTCTACCTAAGGATCGATGATACGTCCTAGAGGATATACTTTGGAAAGAGAGAAACAATTATGCGTAAAGCTCCTACAAACAAAAGAAATCAAGGATGCACCCAAGGAAAAAAGGGTATGATGCTAGCATCTAGCCTTCTTGAGCTTTACTCCACTGTATCTTAACTAATTTCACTTCATGATTGTGAGGTTTCTGACCTCCATTTCTAAAGTAAACAGATGTCAACTATGATACCAAGTGTATGTACTAAGATGTTTAGAGGTCTCTCCTCTTAGCTTATCCATCACGCTATAACTATGAGGGTAAAAAGGTCACTACGCACTTTCTAGAGAGCCTGCCACAACTATTCATTTCTCACGCAAACCACCCTAGTCGAACTCGACATTCCTCAAGTACAAGCCCCAAAGGCCTAAACCAATATCAGACAAGCATCCAAGGAATATCTCCTTCGAATTTAGACGACCTTCGTGAGATGATATAAGCAAACTCGATAGCTATCCTCAAATCCCTACTAAAAATAGACTGGTCGGACCACCAATTGGATTTGAGACTCTAGTGGGATCTTTCTACTATACAAGTACTATGGTGCAGAGACTCAACTAGGGAAGTGGATGCAAACAAATGCGAAGTGCTAAATCCAAAGGAAAGAGTACGAACAGCACAACTAGACTCTGCCAACAGAACTTTACTACCTTTCTCCGAGGTACGCTTGGTGGTGAAAGTATGTACTTGCCCTTCTGAAAATCTTGTTCCTCATTCTTGCCCTTGTCCCTAATTATATGCCCTATCATACCCTAGCAAAGATACTTCCTCTTGTCTTAGGTTTTATGATTTCTTTCTCCTTCGTGAGCTAAATCTACATCCATGAATTCCTCATCCTCGGGTTGTGCTTCCTTTGCCAAACTCCTCATCCCTTTCTGTGTGTAGTCATGTTGACAATCCCTCGAAAGCTGCCTCCATCATACGGAAAATCCTACTAAGCTTGGAAGAAAACTAAGCAGGTGAAACTACTACGGTTATAGATGGAGGTCGGGCACTACTTCGCTCATCGATGAGGTTACCTCCCAGAAAGCCAGGAGCCCCAGAGACACAAGAAAGAAGGAGACAAGAATTCAAACAGAGGAAGAGAAGACAATGCGTATGGCTTTGGGGAATATGCCTTTAAAACAAATCTTTTCTCTTGAAAATGCTTCTTTTTAAACCGTTTTGAAAATAAAATTTTCAAATCCTTTATCTGATCTGGTAACCTTCAGCTCTGATACCACGTGTAACACCCCACGTTCGTTAGTGTCACTCACAAAGGGAATGCAAGTTCTGTGGAGCATTTAGGGTAAAAGATGCAGATAAATTACAAGACAGACAAAAATTAAACAGCGGAAAATAAAACTTTGCTTTATTGATAAATAGTTTGTACAATGATTTCTTTACAATATCAGAGTATCATTTGTCTTACAAAATAAAGAAGCATGAAAATACATTTATATTCCCCAAATTTAGCAAGAGCCAGCCATAGCATCTGAAAAGAGAATCCAAGCAAACTTCGACAAATCTTAGAGCTGGGAAAGGGTGACATTCCAACTCAATCTGAGCTATACTACTCCCTCCTCTACTACCTGGGGGGGGGGGGAACGGAAGAAAAGAAGACGAAAGAAAAACAGAGTCAGACATAAAGCCTGAGTAAGTTCAGTAACTTCTAGCATGTGAACATGGAAAAACAAAACGACATGAATTAACTGAATACAAGATTCCACCATGACGATAGGGTTCACTAGATTAGACAAGGTAATCACAAGATATGCTAAGATAAGACTAACTGGATATGCTTTAATACTTTCACCGCTTCACTCTAATACTTCGCCGCTTCGCTATTTCCTTGTTATACTGATTTCTATATCTCTGCACCACCTATCTAGTGTCCCAACTAGTAACGATAACGTGACCCCAATCCCTGTATTTTCCATTGCCTTCCGGCATACATTCATTATTTATTACCTAGATTAAATCTAGGGTTTTCTATCAAGTGCTTTCTAGATTTAACTAGAGTTTACGCTATCTGCTGAACGTTTTTCGAGTTCAGGGTTTATGTCACCTAGTCCAACTAGGGATTACGCTACCTGTCGAACGATGCCCCCAAGTCTAGGACACACTACCTAGAGTGGTATATGTTCCTATACTTCCCCACGCATGTATCGTGAATCGTTATCGCTTGTCTAGATGCACATGTCCTGTAATGTGCGGTCCGAGTCCTGTGATAGGGCAAATCAAGGAATACAGAACTCGGTCGGGAGCTTTCAGATATCTGCCGATGCAGATGCTAAGGTCTGTTTTTATTCCAGTGGCTATGGTCCCACTTGACCCCTCCCTCAACTAATGAAAGGCACCCTTTGTAAAATGAGAACTATACGCCGGCCCCCGGTGCCCCACTATCCTATGGCCATCCGCAACCATAACTAGATAGCAAGTATATGGTCTTTTGGAGTTCTCCGCCTTTCCGCTTCACGTATCTCGATTGACTCAAGATGGATGGTAGACGACGAGTTGCTATCACAGGGCTACCGTTTTCTCTCCGAATCACGCCGGTCCATCCTAGTCTTTAGGTTGCCATATATATTGCAACCAAGGCATACCCCTGGTTCTTCTACGCAAACCTTAACCTCTGTGGGCCCAGGCGGATCATCTGCAGCCTTATAGAGGGATACCAAGAGTACCCTCACGACCCCTCGAAGCCTCGGGCTTCGTAACCCAATTCGTTGGAGCCTTCTCTCTATTCAGACGGACATTCGCTCCTTCCCGTGTTATACTAAGAATTACTACTTAGTTTTACTAACTAAGATTTACCACTTAGTTTCCAGAATCGTTGTTTTCTAAGGTTTACTACTTACTTCCCTTTCCCGTCAATTTGGATTGGTTAAGTGTCATTAGTCAATTCAAGCCAACTTAACCCTCTTCATTCATCCTGTTATACTGGTTAAGTGTTATCGGTAATTCATGTTGACTTAACCCCACCACAAACCTAGTTATATTGGTTAAGTATTTCTTATTACTTAACCCTACCCATTCACCCTGTATTGGTTAAGTGTTCCTTTATAACTTAACATTGCCCGTCTGTCTTAACTAACCTATTATTAACGGTTAAGTATTATCCCTTCATGTTTTTGACTTAACCCTATTCCTTTATCAAAATCTGATGGTTAAGTGTTCAAGTTTACTTAACCCTACGGTCTAGCCCAGCTAACATATCAAATTGGCTAAGTGTATTAAATCTTACTTAACCCCAACCTCTAGTCTAGTTAACACGTTAATTTGGCTAAGTGTTTTCTTAGTTACTTAACCTCTACAAATCTTATCTTGTTACCATGAGTTTGGTTAAGTGCCCCTGTGGACTTAGCCCTCCGTTCTAGCTTAACTGTGCTTAAGTTGGTTAAGTGTTCCTATGGACTTAACCCTCCCATTCTAGCTTAACTGTATGAACCTAACCCCACCTATCAGTTTAGTTGTCATGTTGAACTGGTTAAGTGTCTTAGTTAACGTAACCCTACCATTCTTGTTCTGGCTTTAATTAAGTAGATTAAAGCCACGACCACTCACATTAGACAGATATTGTTGCGAATACTAGATGTGCCGGTTGGTTCCGGGCAGGTTTACATCGCAACTCAGTCTAACCTCGGGTTAGGCCTATTCGTGTTTTCTAGTTCAAAAGGGTTTTTGATTAATCTCCAAATCCGGTTTTGAAAGTAACCATCCCGTCCGTCGGATCAGTTAGGGATAGCCAGGGAGAGCAGGAAACTTGTATTTTCCAAACTCAAGCCTAGACACTATCCTCTGTCACCCTAGAACTTTCTGGTGTTTCATTAAAAGAGATGTCGTTAATAAATCTTTAATTTGTCTAAATTTACATTTCTCACTTAGGACAAATTCTATAAGTAAATTAATCCTAATTTACTTATTTCCCAATTACTCTTTTAATGTAAATTGTCAATATTTATTCTTACGACCCATTTTCCCCTTTATATCATGTTTATGCTTTTTGGTATGTAAACCATACCAAATGAAGTGTCACTAACCATGATTTTGCTAATCCTGACAATTACTCCTAATTATGGCCAATTTTCAGTTTATGCCAATATACTTATCGAGCCGAATTAGCTAATCCAATTCTGATTTAACATTCTAATTCACGTCAAACTAGACTTATTACTCTAGTTCACTTTTCATGTAAATACTAGATTTACACGTCAATACAAGATTCAAATTACACATCTTATAATTCATGTAAAATTTATCCAATTTGCATTTTTATGAACATGCCATAATACATGTTCCCAATTTATGCCAATTTCCAAGTTAAACTACGTTTTAATAAATTTCATATTTTGCCCCAAATCGCATTCCCACCGTTCGTACAATCATGTCTCAATCTAGATTATAGATAAATCTAGATTCGCAGAAAATAGGGAATGAACCAAAGATTGCTATGAAAAGGATAGATATAACAACTGGCATAAAATGGTTTTGAATAACGACGTAGGTTCAAGAACATGGGTAGACCTAACTTAATAGGTAAATTCCCAAGGTCTAAAACCAAGAATAGACAGAGTAGGCTCAAGAACATGGGTAGACCTAACTTAATAGGTAAATTCCCATAGTCTAAAACCAAAGAAAACCAAGGACAAGCAGAATAAATAATCGGGTTTAGCCCCAATCTCAAAATCATAGAACTTAAGCAACATTTTTCCTAGTCAGGAATCATGGAGGTTTAATCACAGATGTCTCTGTTATGTCATAGGCAATAGTTTATGTTAATCAAAGGCATAGGTTTTGTCAAGGAAGTAATCCTCATAGTCATAGCCACAATCATAGGCAATGTTTATAGTCATAGGCAGTGTCCATAGTTATAGGCAATGTCCATAGTCATAGGCAAATGTTCATAGTCATAGGCATATGGTTTTTAGGTCCATAGTTGTGACGGCCCGCCTCGCACCGGCCTGCATTACCTCCAAAAGTGCGCTGTACACATGCCCGACTAGCACAAGACGGTCGTCATAAGAAAGGAAAGAAGGGAATGAACTAATCAAAGAACCTGTAGAATGTCTCACAGCGCATGGAATAAAATATAATAATAATGTACTTGACATAAAACAGGCGAGACAGTGCATAAGCTGATAACTAAAACCAACATCAATCTCAAAGCAGCGGAAATCCAAATACAGCTTATTACAATTTTCCAAATTTACTGTCTCTAAACAAAAGAAAGCTGAAGTAGAAGATACACCAACAATGCCCAAGCAGTGATCTTCAACAACACAGGGAGAATACTAAATATATATATCACGTGGAAGCCTCATGCTCGTCTTCGGATCATCTACCCGTGCATCACCAGCTAACCTGTCTCTAGTCTGCTCGTGTGAGCACCCAGAGTAATAAGAGGAGACATAAAACTCTGGGTCAGACATAAAGCCTGGTATGAGCGATAAGCATCTAAACAGAATAATAACAGGTACACTAAACCATACCTGAACCTGGACCTGCAACCAAAGAGTTAGTACCACATACCGTACAATACTCCAAGGTGCCATAATAAATAGTGTAAGAATACGGGGGTGGGGTGTGCATGTCAAAATGATAGTAACAAATCATCCATAGCAACCATCCTCACATCTCTCACTCGGTGCGTAAAGCGTACGACATCTACCACTTTGGAACACTAGACAAACTGAGGCAACGACGAATCCCGACTTGTAGAAACCCTGCTGTGACCAAGCCAAACACTTGGAGTCATGACCAAACATTTCAATGACCCACTTCATTGGTCATAGCCCTTGGTTCTACCAATGCCATAATGGCCCTGAATCCGCCTTCGTACCTCCTACCATAGTGGTCCAAAGCTATAGGTGTCGATAACTCCTTGGCACGCGTCCCGCAGCAAAGCCCAATCATGAAGTGAACTCGTTGATTCCCATCTGAATCTTAAGCTCTAACTTCTCATTTGGACTTCCTTTGCATCTCGGGTTTGGTCGAATTGGAGTGGGTCTTCAGAAGAGTTGTCGTGCGGTAACAGTCCTAGAACTCGGTTCGGTTCGGTAGCGTCGGTTCGGGTCGGTCCTCCATCCTTGCCATCTTCTATTCGGTTCGGGTCGGGTGCTTCACCCCGGGTCGGGTCGGCGTCCTCCTCCGAGTCGGGTCGGGTGTCCTTCCTTCCAACGCTCCGATCCGCTCCCTTATTTCTTCACGTATTCCGATCCGATCCCTCCTTGTCATCTGATCCGCGTGGCCTTCCCTCTTGCTAGTCCTCCCAAGTGTTTACTTCCGATCCGAGCCCTGCATCTCCAAGTCTATCCGATCTGGCCTCCAATTATTCTTCCGATCCGATCCCCTCGTCCACTCCAACTCTAAGCAAAAGCCTTCCTTCTCGCCGAGCCTCCTCCAGTGACAAGTTCCAATCCAGTTCGGATCCCCCTTGGTCAGTTCACAATCCGATCCGACCCCTTTCTCCGATCCGAACCGGTTCGGAACCTGCACACTTCTGCAACTTTCCAGCGAGCTTTCTACGCCATTCGACAACATTTTCAAGCAATTTAACTATTCTAATCAATCATAAAACATACCATAGAGTCATAGCAACGTGCAATAGCAACCACAAACAGCAAACAACAATTCAATTGAATCAAAATGGATCAAAAGTGGCTAAAACCTCACATTTTCCTATAATCCTTCTTAATCATGTTTAAGCATACGATTAGCAAAACACATCGAAATTAACCCAAATTTCTAATAGAGCCTTAAAACATTATTTTAGAATTTTAAGAATTTTTTCAGAATTTATTCACGTATAAATTCGCTAATCTTCACTAATTACCCTTAATTACCGTAATTAGTGCAAAAACTATGCAAATCACTCACCTTGGCCACAAACAAAATTCTCAGAACTGAAACTCCTCTGATTTGGGCGAATACTGATGTCCAACAGCAGCTCTAACCTTGCTTTGGTGCTTTTTCTTCTTAATTTGATGCCTCTAAGCCTTAATCCTTGATTAGGAAGTGATTTTGGGTGTTTTAGAGAGATTTAGAGAGTGGAGGCCATGACTAGATCAAGAGGAATGAAAGTGGCGGCTGGAAAATGTCTAAAGAAATGTTCCCTAACCCTAATCAGCCCCTACATACTCCTAAACCCGAAATTCCCCTTTGGGCCAAGCTGCTAATCACCCGGTTAAGCCCAATTAAGCTGTTTTTCACCATCTGGAACTTGTTTCAGCCATATCTCCCAAACGGTAAGTCCGTTTGGCTAATGTGACCACTCTACGGAAAGAGAAACCATCATCCAAAGCCAATGGAAGTAGTTTCAGGTCAAAATTCATTTCCAGTCAAAAGTTATGGCCAAAACAGTGCCAACTAGGGGTAAAATGGTCATTTAAAAATCGGGAAAAATCATGAACATGGGAAATGACCACAATAGTCGTCTCCCAAAGTTACATGACCATACGACTTCGTATGTGAAAGAAATAAATATTCTACGATCCTATGATGCGCAGAATGCGGGTCGTTACACTCTCCCCCCCTTAAGAAATTTCGTCCCCGAAATTCCTTAACTCAAAACATACACAGGATCCCGCATGCCTAACACCCACATACAACAATCAAACATGCAAAGCAAGCAAACAAGTCTATCCTAGCATGCGGAAAACTAAATCGTTAATAAAATCTTACCAGACAAAGAGTTCTGGATACTTCTTCCTTATGTCCTCCTCTGTTTCCCAAGTACAATCATTCTCGTCTTCGCTCCACTGTACCTTGACTAGCTTCACCGACTTCCTTCGAAGTTGCTTCATGTCGTGTGCGACAATACGGGCCGGCTTGCGGTTTCCAACCGCCTCGGGTTCTACTTCGAAGTCCTCCAACTGATCAGGTGAGATAGTCATATCTGAGTCGTGAACGAACTTCCTTAGTTGGGAAACATGAAATACGTTGTGAACTCCCGCCATCTTCTCTGGTAAGTCAATTCTATATGCCAAATTCCCGACTAGTTCAAGAACAGGGAATGGACCAACAAATCTTGGTGCTAATTTACCTCTCCTGCCAAATCGTATTACGCTCTTCAACGGAGAAATCTTGACAAACACCAAGTCACCAACGGAGAATTTTAAGTCTCTTCTTCTCCTATCAGCATAACTCTTCTGCCTATCTTGGGCTGCCTTCATTCGTTGCTGAATGATCTTGATTTTATCTGAAGTTTCCCTCACCACATCTGGTCCAAGCATAAACTTCTCGCCAGTTTCTATCCAACATGATGGTGAGTTGCACGGTCTTCCATACAAAGCTTCAAATGGAGCCATACCGATACTGGATTGGTAACTATTATTATATGCAAACTCTACTAGATGCAAATGGTCATCCCATGATCCACCAAAATCCAATACACATGCTCTCAAGAGATCTTCCAAAATACGATTCACCCTTTCCGTCTGACCGTCGGTCTGAGGATGATATGCGGTACTGAGATGTAACTCTGACCCTAGCGCTTCTTGCAAGCTCCTCCAAAACCCACTAGTGAACAACGGGTCTCGGTCGCTCACAATGCTTTTAGGTACTCCATGAAATCTCACTACCAACTTCATATACAATTCTGCTAACTTAGCTGCCGTTCTGGTCGATTTGACTGGTATAAACCTTGCACTTTTAGTCAGTCGATCTACAATTACCCAAATGCTGTCATATCCCGATCTAGTCCTTGGTAAACCATCGATGAAATCCATCGAGACTTGCTCCCATTTCCATTCGGGAATTTCTAAAGGTTGCAACAACCCACTAGGCTTCTTTTGCTCGGCTTTTACTAGCTGGCAATTCATGCACTTGGATATAAACTTCCCAACGTCTCTTTTCATCCCTTCCCAGTAGTAGGTCTGCTTCATATCTCGATACATCTTATTACCACCGGGGTGTATGGTCAGCCTTGAGTGATGACACTCTCTAAGCACTTCATCCCTCAATCCATTGACATTGGGTACAACAAGCTTTCCATTCTTTCTAAGCCATCTATCTCGATCAAGCCCATACTTGTTCATCTCCTCATCGATACCCATCTCTAACTTGGAGATGATCTCCAATAGGTTAGGATCGTCCCTCTGACTAGAGCCGATCCGTTCAATCAAAGTGGGTCTGATCGTCAAACTTGCTAACATTTCTGGATCCAATTCGCACTTTGGTCTGAAATCAAACCCCGCGATAAACTCCAGTTGCTTCCATTCAAGGAACATAGCCCCTAAGCTGGCATGTCTTCTACTCAATGCGTCAGCCACCGCATTGCCCTTTCCCGGTGTGTATGCGATGTCAAAATCATAGGAAGCTAAGAACTCTAACCATCTCTGCTGACGGAGATTTAAATCCTTCTGGGAGAATAGATACTTCAACGACTTATGATCTGTAAACAGCTCAAATCTTTCTCCCAAGAGATAGTGTCTCCACATCTTTAACGCGAACACGATCGCTGCCAATTCTAAATCATGGGTAGGGTATCTTCTCTCGTGCGGTTTCAATTGCCGACTTGCATAAGCTACAACCCTACCGCCTTGCATTAATACAGCACCCAGTCCGGTACCACATGCATCCGTGTATACCGTCATCTCTTCATCCCCCTTAGGAATGACTAACACTGGTGCGCTTGTCAACTTGTCCTTTAGGCTTTTAAATGCATTCTCGCACCTTTCATCCCAGACAAAAGCTTGATTCTTCTTGGTCAACTGGGTCAATGGTGCTGCTATCTTGGAGAAACCTTGGATAAACTTACGATAATATCCCGCTAACCCCAAGAAACTCCTTACATCTGTTGCATTCTTGGGCGTAGGCCAATCCTGTACCGTAGCCACCTTCGCCGGGTTCACGGCAATACCATTCTCTGATACAACATGGCCCAAGAACCTCACTTCCCTCTTCCAGAAGTGACACTTAGAAAACTTTGCTTTCAATTGGTGTTTTCTCAACACCTCCATCGCTACTTTTAAATGTTTCTTGTGTTCTTCCTCTGTCCTCGAATAGACCAAAATATCATCAACGAACACAAGGACAGACTTATTCAACTGATCTCTGAATACTCTATTCATAAGATCCACAAAATATGCCGGGGCATTAGTCAGTCCAAATGGCATAACCAACCATTCATAAAATCCAGACGGCGTTCGAAATGCCGTTTTAGCTATACTCTCAGCTTCCACTCTAAGCTGATGAAAACCTGTCGCGAGATCCAACTGAGAAAATATTCTCGCGCCACTCAACTGATCGAACAAATCATCTATCCGCGGTAGAGGATACTTATTCTTCCTCGTCACTTTATTCAACTCGCGGTAGTCTACACACAAACGAAGGGAACCATCCGCCTTGGTAGCAAACACAACTGGTGCTCCCCATTCAGAAACACTCCTTCTGATAAATCCCTTCCTCAAAAGATCGTTGACTTGCACCTCGAGCTCTCGCTGCTCCCTTGGTGCCATACGACGAAGTGGCATCACTATAGGTCTGGCATCTTTTACCAAATCAATACGGAACTCAATCTCTCGGTGTGGTGGAAGTCCGGTCACTTCTTCGAAAACATCCGGATACTGGCCAACCACGGGCAAACCTGACAACTCACTATGCGGAATGTCGAGGGAGTTTAGAAAACTAGCCAATACCCCCTTACTGGGTAGACCACCAAACACTATCCTCCGCCCATCATCCGCTCTAGCTGTCACCAACAAGCCCTCACAGTCTACCACCACCCCGTATCTTTGGAGCCAATCTACTCCCAAAATAATTCCAAACCCAGTAAAGCCCAAAACAAAGCAATCACAAACAAACATGCATCCATGACTCGATAGAACCACATTACGACAAATCATGCTAAGGCTAGTCGAACCACCAATCGGGTTCGTCACTACTAAAGGTCTATCGACAATCTCGGGCTCCAATCCCAACCTATCTACCAGGTCGCTAGATATGAAAGAACTGGAAGCTCCGGTATCAAACAAAACTCTAACGGGAACATCATAAACAGAAAGCATACCTTGAATGACGACATTCTTTCCCTTCTCCGCCGCAGTTGGGGCATTCGACGAAGAAGGAATAGCATTAAGAGCATATGCTTTCACCATTTGCTTTTCCTTAGGGGGCTGGGGACACTTGTCCTTGTGATGTCCCATTTGGCCACAGTTGAAGCACTTCCTATCTGCTGGCTTGGCCCGACAATTACTAGCATAATGGCCCTTCTTACCACAGCTGAAGCACTCCACATCTTGCTTATTCTTTTTCTTCTGGCCATCCTTAGCCTGATTCTGCTTTCTCTTATTCTGGGAACCACCTTTGCCTCTACCACTAGCTTGTGGCTTTGGCTCATCTGCGGATGCAACCTCAGTCTTTGGCTTAGGGTAGAGACTTTCTGACCTTAACGCTTTCCCCACAATCGATTCAAACGTCTCATCGATGTGGTTAATAAGTTTTTTCCCCAAGTACTGATCCAATCCAGTTATGAATTTCTCATTCTTTTTCTCGGCAGTATCTATAAGAGATAACCCATATTTTGACAAGGTGTCAAATTCAGCAATATACTCCGAGACAGCCCTGCCATTCTGCTTGAGCTCCAAGAATTTCTTAAATAACATTGACTTCTGAGCAGCTGGGATGAACTTCTCACTAAAGCGAGCCTTAAATTGCTCCCAAGTAATCTGATCTTCGGGAGTAGCTGCCTTTATAGCATTCCACCAATTCATTGTCCGCCCTTGCAGCTGACGGGACGCTAACTTTCTCTTCATCGCATCCTCGATACCCAAATCCTCGAAGATACGTTCGCAACTATCCACCCAATCCTGAACATCCGTAGCCGACTCCGTTCCATGGAACGGCTTCCCACCAAGGCTAGTATAATCCTTATTCAGCTTGGCGAAGTCAACTCTTGGCGCCTGCACCATTGGACCACCACCATTTCCACCATTGGGAGCTGCCCTCTGTACATCTCTAAGCATCTCTCTCATGAGGTCAGTAAACATCGTCCTCATGTCAGCAGCATTCCCATTATTGGCCCCTCTACCGGTACCTCTAACATATCGGCTCATTGTCAATCTGAAAAAGGAAATGATTAACGACTCCATAGTGGTGTTAGTGCAGTACGACTTCATCCTTATACTACTAATAGTATATACATATATAGCTTTTGAAAACCAAAATAATCACAAATACGCTCTCTCGTATACGTATACTATCTCTCCCTGATAACTTCCCTAGGTTAACTACGCAACCTAGAGCTCTGATACCAAGTGTGACGGCCCGCCTCGCACCGGCCTGCATTACCTCCAAAAGTGCGCTGTACACATGCCCGACTAGCACAAGACGGTCGTCATAAGAAAGGAAAGAAGGGAATGAACTAATCAAAGAACCTGTAGAATGTCTCACAGCGCATGGAATAAAATATAATAATAATGTACTTGACATAAAACAGGCGAGACAGTGCATAAGCTGATAACTAAAACCAACATCAATCTCAAAGCAGCGGAAATCCAAATACAGCTTATTACAATTTTCCAAATTTACTGTCTCTAAACAAAAGAAAGTTGAAGTAGAAGATACACCAACAATGCCCAAGCAGTGATCTTCAACAACACAGGGAGAATACTAAATATATATATCACGTGGAAGCCTCCTGCTCGTCTTCGGATCATCTACCCGTGCATCACCAGCTAACCTGTCTCTAGTCTGCTCGTGTGAGCACCCAGAGTAATAAGAGGAGACATAAAACTCTGGGTCAGACATAAAGCCTGGTATGAGCGATAAGCATCTAAACAGAATAATAACAGGTACACTAAACCATACCTGAACCTGGACCTGCAACCAAAGAGTTAGTACCACATACCGTACAATACTCCAAGGTGCCATAATAAATAGTGTAAGAATACGGGGGTGGGGTGTGCATGTCAAAATGATAGCAACAAATCATCCATAGCAACCATCCTCACATCTCTCACTCGGTGCGTAAAGCGTACGACATCTACCACTTTGGAACACTAGACAAACTGAGGCAACGACGAATCCCGACTTGTAGAAACCCTGCTGTGACCAAGCCAAACACTTGGAGTCATGACCAAACATTTCAATGACCCACTTCATTGGTCATAGCCCTTGGTTCTACCAATGCCATAATGGCCCTGAATCCGCCTTCGTACCTCCTACCATAGTGGTCCAAAGCTATAGGTGTCGATAACTCCTTGGCACGCGTCCCGCAGCAAAGCCCAATCATGAAGTGAACTCGTTGATTCCCATCTGAATCTTAAGCTCTAACTTCTCATTTGGACTTCCTTTGCATCTCGGGTTTGGTCGAATTGGAGTGGGTCTTCAGAAGAGTTGTCGTGCGGTAACAGTCCTAGAACTCGGTTCGGTTCGGTAGCGTCGGTTCGGGTCGGTCCTCCATCCTTGCCATCTTCTATTCGGTTCGGGTCGGGTGCTTCACCCCGGGTCGGGTCGGCGTCCTCCTCCGAGTCGGGTCGGGTGTCCTTCCTTCCAACGCTCCGATCCGCTCCCTTATTTCTTCACGTATTCCGATCCGATCCCTCCTTGTCATCTGATCCGCGTGGCCTTCCCTCTTGCTAGTCCTCCCAAGTGTTTACTTCCGATCCGAGCCCTGCATCTCCAAGTCTATCCGATCTGGCCTCCAATTATTCTTCCGATCCGATCCCCTCGTCCACTCCAACTCTAAGCAAAAGCCTTCCTTCTCGCCGAGCCTCCTCCAGTGACAAGTTCCAATCCAGTTCGGATCCCCCTTGGTCAGTTCACAATCCGATCCGACCCCTTTCTCCGATCCGAACCGGTTCGGAACCTGCACACTTCTGCAACTTTCCAGCGAGCTTTCTACGCCATTCGACAACATTTTCAAGCAATTTAACTATTCTAATCAATCATAAAACATACCATAGAGTCATAGCAACGTGCAATAGCAACCACAAACAGCAAACAACAATTCAATTGAATCAAAATGGATCAAAAGTGGCTAAAACCTCACATTTTCCTATAATCCTTCTTAATCATGTTTAAGCATACGATTAGCAAAACACATCGAAATTAACCGAAATTTCTAACAGAGCCTTAAAACATTATTTTAGAATTTTAAGAATTTTTCCAGAATTTATTCACGTATAAATTCGCTAATCTTCACTAATTACCCTTAATTACCGTAATTAGTGCAAAAACTATGCAAATCACTCACCTTGGCCACAAACAAAATTCTCAGAACTGAAACTCCTCTGATTTGGGCGAATACTGATGTCCAACAGCAGCTCTAACCTTGCTTTGGTGCTTTTTCTTCTTAATTTGATGCCTCTAAGCCTTAATCCTTGATTAGGAAGTGATTTTGGGTGTTTTAGAGAGATTTAGAGAGTGGAGGCCATGACTAGATCAAGAGGAATGAAAGTGGCGGCTGGAAAATGTCTAAAGAAATGTTCCCTAACCCTAATCAGCCCCTACATACTCCTAAACCCGAAATTCCCCTTTGGGCCAAGCTGCTAATCACCCGGTTAAGCCCAATTAAGCTGTTTTTCACCATCTGGAACTTGTTTCAGCCATATCTCCCAAACGGTAAGTCCGTTTGGCTAATGTGACCACTCTACGGAAAGAGAAACCATCATCCAAAGCCAATGGAAGTGGTTTCAGGTCAAAATTCATTTTCAGTCAAAAGTTATGGCCAAAACAGTGCCAACTAGGGGTAAAATGGTCATTTAAAAATCGAGAAAAATCATGAACATGGGAAATGACCACAATAGTCGTCTCCCAAAGTTACATGACCATACGACTTCGTATGTGAAAGAAATAAATATTCTACGATCCTATGATGCGCAGAATGCGAATCGTTACAATAGTTTCAAAGTCACAGTCTTATTTGTCTTTGAATCATGACAGTTCTTAATTAGGTCCAAAGAGATAGGCACAGATTCGAATAGAAAGAAAAAGAATTGGCATATTCTTTTATTCCTTTAATTTCATGTCACGAACAAAGAAAAACGTTCAAATCTAGAAATAACTGACTTACCGAGATTTAGATTAGAAAAGAAAGATGGCGTTGCTATGATTCGTAGAAAATCATTCGTTGAAGTCCTTTGAACCTCCTTTTGAATCCTAGCTTGAATCTCTTCTTCTTGAAAGTCTTTTGAGCAGCATCTCCTCGTCTTGTTTCATTTTATATATATATTATTTATATATTTTAGAGGAGGAGAAGAAGCCATGCCTAACTAGAATCTTCGCAGCATAAGGGTAGAAAAAGAATTGTGAATAGAGAAGAAGACCAGGGCTGTTTATATAGTGCTAGGCGGACGAACCTGGTCAGAAAGTGTGACCAAATACAGCAGAACGAACCAGGTGCAGAAAGCTGGAAAAAGCGGGCAGGTCGACACCCGTGTCGACTGGGCAGTCGACATGGGGGGGGGGGGGGGGGGGGGGTGGCGTTGACTGCGCAGTCGACACCCCTGTCGACTTGACCTGGGCAGGAATTTTCCCGCCCTGCCCTCTGCGCGTTTGAATTTCGAATTTAACTCTATTTTAAACTGTTTTGAACTTGGAATTTTCTGAAAACTTTGACGGGCCATATCTTGGTCATACGGATTCCGATTTTTGAAAACTTAGACTCTATTTCGCGTATTTTTCTGAGACGAATGTAATGGTGTAGCCCGTTTCCCTTGATTTTGAATTTAACTCTTAATTCTGCTTTGATTTGTGAATCCTAGTGTTACAGAATTACGGGGTGTTACATCATTCCAGTTTTGAAATAGAATATTTTAAAAGAAATATTTGAAATAGAAATATTTGAAATAGAATATTTGAAAGTAGTAATATTTGAAAGCCGTGTTGGTTAGATTGACACCATTTTGACGTGAACGATATTTATATCGATTTTATTCATTTTATAACGAATATCGAAAGTGATTTCAAAATCTGATATTTTGAAAAGAATTGGAATTCGAATTAAATTGAATAGAAATGAATTTGAATTGAAATTGAATAGAAATGAATTCGAATTGAAATTGAATTGAATTAGAACTGAAATTGAATTAGAAATCAATTTGAATTGAAATCGATTTGAAATGAATTTAAAACGAATTTATATTGGAAAAATTCAATTTTGATTTGAATTTGAAAATGAAGTTGAAATCATTTCGAAAACAAATTTAAAACGATTTATAAAATACGTTTTAAAAGGAAATCGATGAAGTATATATTATATATATATATATAATATAATGGCTTGAATAGAACGCGCCGCGCTGCGGTAGTTCGTGAATTTCGACTATTGACTTCGAATGGATATTGCGGGAGATCTGACTGTCGGATTTTCCAAAAACCGAAACCGTTGGGTTCGTATCGAAAAGAGCTTTCTAACGAATATTAGAAATTAGAAATCTAACGGTTGGATTTGGAATTATGTCCAAATCAAATTTGGAAAAGGTCGCTGTAAGTGCAGTTCGATGGCCATTAATGGAAATCGACTGTACGGGCCTTGATAAAATTATTAAAAATAGTAATAATTTGTGTAAAATCATAAGAAATGATTTGGGAAGAATCGGGATGAAAAAACTCCATATTTGAAAAGATAAAAATAGATTTTTATCGAAATAAACTAGTTTTGAACTAGAATTAAAATTCTATTTATTTTTAAATAAATAAATTGGATTTGAAAAGGGTTTTAAAAGTAACCAGAATTTCCAATAATTGAATTGGAATGGATTTGAATCGAAATTGTCTTGGATTATTTCGATGTTGGATTTCGTGATTACACAGATATTGTTAAGGAAATTTGAAAGATATATTTATATCGTTATTTCCAATACGATATTTGTTGGTCGTAGAATTTGATATTGAATATAAGCCGTTATATTTTCTATTCAGAGCCTTGTATTTAATATCAAATGTGATTTGGGTTTGTCGTGAATGGTGTCTTCATTAACACTGTTCTTAAGCCCAGTGGAGAAAAAGATTAAATCTTTTTAGTTAGATTTAATGAAGTGTACCAATTAAATAATATTTAATTGGAATTGAATTCGAATTGATTCTTGGGTTTATCGTGAACAGTGCTTTAAATAACACTCGTTCTTTAACCCGATAATTAATAGAATGTGATTTTGAGTCGTCGTGAACGGTATCTTCAATAATACTGTTCTTAGACCCAAAGGAGTTAAGAAAATCAGAAACTAACTGGAGATTAGTTAAGTTGAATGGTTTTTGGGGTATTGATCTGATGTTGGTTTCGGCCTTCGGGGTTAATACTTAGGGAATTGCTCACTTGTTAATTTACGGTTAGGGACTGATTGAAATGTGTTGTGATTTTGGGGTTTATCGTGAACCGTGTTTTAAATGACACTGATTCTTTAACCCAATTAAAGATTAAAACTAAGTGGATTTTTGATGAATCTTTAATTAGATTGAAAAGATCGAGAATGGAGTATCACCAGTTTTGCTCCAGGCGATAGTTAAATCTTTAATTAGATTTGAACATGAAATGGTAATTGAATTTACCGACAACAACGTGGTGTTAGATATGAAGTATTACCAGTTTTACTTCATGGGATGAATAGGTTGGGATTGGGAAATTAAAACAAATGATTACTTCGGTGAGGTTCGCTAATCCCGACTAGTTTGAATTGATATTCAAAAGTAGATTAAAGAATAAATTTAAAGGATTTATTTTTGATAAAATTAATGGGAACCTTTCCCTATGAATGTGAAATTTAGAAACTAACTGTCAGTTAGCTAAGCAGAATGGTTTTCTGGATATTGATCTGATGTTGGTTTTGGCCTACGGGGTACGGTTAGTGACTGATGAATTGGAATGAGGCGTATGTTATGTTTGTGTAACACTTGTTTATAATATACGCGAGTTATTCAGAAAGACCGTGTTTATCCCATTCTGAATAACTGATACGACGATAAGTCGAAGATGAAGACGGTGGTCGAAGACCGGAGGTCTTCACGTCGTTTGGGTGATTACTGATGATCTTGATTGGGATGTACACCCAAGAGGAGGGAATCAGTTGGTGATCGTCCAGACGTACTTGGAGATCGATGGATATGCGAGGAATAAAGTTCCTCCGGTTTCGTTCAGACCCAGAACGGACTTGTAAATGGACTGTGTGTCTGACATTGGATTTCATTCTATGTGATTGATATCGGTTGCATGGAATGGTTTGCCTGTGTGGCATGCTAAGATGCAAATGATCAAGTCTTCTGTTGAAAAGCAGAGTCTTGTGGTGGATGATCAAAGCACAACCTGTGTGGCATAGCTTTGTGTAACGTTAATTCGCGAGCCTCACACCCCAGTAGTGAACCAGAAACAGGAGAGGACTGCAGGGAGAACATGCGTTTCCTTCTAGCTAGGAGTTGTGTCAGTGTTTTTACACGGCCTGACATTTTACTTATGTGGATGACGGATAGCGAGGCTCCTCGGATATATCGGTCGTTCTCGAACCGATGGAGTCATTCGTTGGCTCATTGGCACCCCATAGTGTGGGGAAACATAGTGTTTAGGATTTCGTCTAATCCACATCGGTGGACCGGCCCTGAAGATCCAAGGGCGATGCGTTCTGATCCTGAGGGGCGGGCTAGAGCGTCTCGAATTCGGTAGAGGACGATCCCTTGCCTCGGTTCACAATTGGAAATCCAATTTCCAAATACGTGACA
Organism: Allium sativum; assembly: GCA_030737875.1. Lineage (NCBI taxonomy): Eukaryota > Viridiplantae > Streptophyta > Magnoliopsida > Asparagales > Amaryllidaceae > Allium > Allium sativum. Next base: position 387,936,965 of record CM060920.1, on the reverse strand, counting down.
TTTGTGGTTTTGATTGTAGAGCCTAGTATGACGACATGATATATGGTACCCATGCCGCCTATGATTGATATTTATGATTGAAATTGTTTTAAACACTATACACCTATTATAGTATCAAATGATTTGTTTTAAACGTATCAAGCATGTTTTGGTTATTATAAGGGAAAACCCTATCCTCTGGTTTGTGTTGCATTGTGTGACGAGACCTGGGTCTTATAATAGCTTCATCTTTCTTTATTTAGCATTGCGCTGTTGTTTTATGCACTGGTATTCTTGGGAGAAAACCCGTTCCGTGTTATACGGCGTGGTCCCTCGATTTACCTAACTTTAAAATAAAGATTAACAACTGTTTTAGTTCTCACACCGGTCCCATGACTGACCTGGAGTTTATTGTTTTAACCTAAACTCTGGGTGCCCTTATTTTGACACGGGCAGCTAATAGTTTTGGTTTTGCAGATTTATATTCACAGGATCCTGGTTTACAGCTGGAAGGATATCCAGAAAGCTTTGTATCCGTATATCTCTTTCAGTTGTGTATTGTATTATTTTCCGCTGCTATGTTATTTATTGTAATCTCTGATATTTATCGAATGTATATTATTTGATTTATACTCTGTATATTCTTGTAATCTGATGGTATTGTTGTAATATACAATGAAATGTTCTTCCGTCTGCGTTCTATTATGGCTTGTTCTCGACTCAATCCGGGATTTCCCGTAAGGGGGATTTCAAGTCGTTTCAATTAATTACCATTCAATCATTATCAATATTTACTTTGGTTTACCATACCTCCATAATAATTAATTTACAACAAATTGACTCCAAATCACGAATTTTATTCACTAACTCGTTTACTTAACCAAGTTAATTCCAATTCATATTTAATTTACTAATTTATTTTCAAAATTAGTTTACTTTCATTAACTATCAAAATTTTGTTTTATTTCAAAAATCATTCAATTTCCCTTCAAATTCCATTTAACTTATTTTTAGGTTAAATTCTAGCTCATTCAATTTTACTTACTAATTTCATATTGAAATTACCATCTCAAATTCCTAATCAAATTTCAATTTCATACAAATCAAACAAACAAATTAACAAATAAACCAATATTAAAAAAACTTGATAAAATTATTTCTTTTCTATACAAAATTATAATTCGAGTAAAATTATTGCATACTTTAACAAACAACATTGTGTCCATTACCAATTCAAGGCTTCTCAACGCTTGAACCGATCAACAAACACAATACAAAACATTTGTATATAAAATTTACAAATAAGTTCTCTTATATATATACACTCAACTCAATCTAGGATATTACTAACCCCATCTCTATCTAGTTATGCCACAGAGCTAAGGTTAGTACTAAACCATTACTCTGATACCGCTGTAATGACCCGAAAGGTTTTCGACCCAAAAATCAACTCAGAACATCGTGTTAAGTTTTCAAGCATCGGAAACACTGGATCGTTATTGAAAGAATATAAAGGGTGAGATAAGAAAGAAAGAAATATTAGAATAGAAGAAGAACACAACACAAAGTCTCACATCGCAGCGGAACAAAATATAATATAGAATTAAATCTTTATAGAGAGCTTGAAATTAAAACTTACAGTCATCAGAGAACGTCACACATCTGGACAGTTATAATGACCTATCGTTATATACAACACACAACGGATAAATATATATCATATGTCTGGACTTCTACAGCTCATTTCTTTACTACATCTGATAATCTGAACCTCTACAACCCAGTCTGACCCGAGCATTACAAACGTCAGGTCAGTCTGGTGAACTAGAGTGAGAAAAACACATTAAGTTTATAGGTTACATCCAACTTGATTTTAAAGTAAAAATCTTTTCTAAAGAAAAGAATAATCGTAAGACCAAATCCACACATAAATACAGACTGTTTTTACCTTATGTTAACCCAAAATATTTTAGAAAACTATATATTTTCTAATATTATAATAATGTCTAATATCAAGTAAATAGCAATCTAGCAGAACGCTTGCATCTCACGCTCCAATCGCGGAATCTTATTAGAGAATGGATTTCCAACTATATCAAGGTATGGGACCACCTTCCGACAATGTATCTCTGGAGATGAATACATTGGGGATTCAACAGGAACGCCTTGCAACCCCGGCTAAACATGACCGGCCTATCACTTCGCTTGAGTGTACCGAATATATCATTACCACGATTGGGGGCCAGCCAATCGAAACGATAGCATACAAAATGAAGGAACAACCGAAGGCATTTAATTTCATCAGATCTGGTAATGATATACCCTTTTGATGGGTGCGACCCACATAGCCACGCGACCTATCTGATTTTATACCATTTCCCGGTTGAAGAGGCTTGAGGTCATAATTAATTAAATAATTAATTACTTTACCTTTATTATTATTTTAGAACATTGGGCCACCATTAACTTTAAATATCACATCGTCAGATCTGCTAGATAATCATTAATTGACATCCACAAAAATACTCTCGGTGTTTACGCAAAAAGAACGAATTCTTCCGCTACTAACGTAAGTACGTTTGAAGAAATCAGTATACATAATCCTTTGGAAATACTCTGTCAGACATTCGTCCATATAATTTGTCCTGGGACTGGACAAACCGAAGGCACCCTCTTACCACTTCCTTAAGGATCAGTAGCGAGTAGTCCTTGCAAATCTATAAATTCTCAACCACGACTGAATCACTTCTGAATAACTCTGGTTGCAATCCCAGAGAATATTTGACAAGTAATCCTTCCGCTTATGGAGATCCACGGTCTTCAATTGCTCCATCTTCTTATTCACGTATTTGTTGGCTCGGAATGGTTTTCAAACATAAATTCGATCCCAGTCTTTCCGTACCAACAATCGTATAGGTCAGGTTTGATAGTCGGTGATTTAACTATCAAGTAAATAATCATGAGAATAAAACTAGTTCACTGATTCAGTACTTGGTATTGCTTGGCCTTTTTGATTAAAACAATAAACAAATGTTAATTTAATACTCTTAAAATATTTCTATATTATGAATATAGCTTTTCCCTTCTTATTTAACATAAGACTAATTTCAAAACCATTTTATTTCAATACATTCTATAATCATCTCTAATACTCTATTCTTATATCATTTTCAAAATAATTCCTACACCATTACTCATTATTTATAATATGGAAAAATCAATTCAACTTATCATTCGTAAAATATCGTTATGAAATCTCTTTTGTTTCATTATTTGAAAACGAAATCTAACACTTCTCTTTTTAGAATAAACTCATTTCAAAGCTCTACTTTTCATTCCCTTTTTATTTTTGAAATATCATTATACTTTTATAAAATATCCTTTATTTCAGGAAATTCCTTATGTGTACGTATATTCTCAAATATTTCCATTTTCGTTACTTTGGAAATCTCATTCTATATTGTCAAACCTTTTTATTTCCATTACTTTGGAAATCCCACTATATCTATTTCCTAATCTCGCAATTTACGTTGCATTATTCTTTCTCATATGGAAATAATAAATTGATCTTAACTCTTTCTCATTATCATATACACCATCTTCAAATAATCCTAAAGTCATTCAAGTTGGGGTATTTATCTACCTCTCAGACCTTAATCAACAACTTTCTCATCTTAAGATAGATATGAGTTGTAACTCAAAACCCATATTCATTCTCATATCAAACAAATCGCATTAAATTATTTTATTTAAAATATGGTTTATAAAACCTTCTTATTCTTTTTAAAATATCTCATTTAAAATATACTTATTATTACTTAATATGTTGATTAAGTAATTGCTTAATAAAATCACTTCTTAACCTTATCTTCTTTCAGAGCATTCATTTTATAATTCGAATTATTATCATCAAATCCCAATATTAAATCCTTTACCAATTTCAATTACAATCTTTTTTCCATTATCTATAACTTTTTGGAAATTACATTTCGATCCTAACCATTTCACTTAATTCCATTATTAAGTATCGCCAATTCAAATCACGCTTTTACTTCTCATTTCCTTTTGTAAACTTTGTTTATAAAATCTCAGGTTTATTATGAACCCCCTTTTTCTTGATTTCCCTTTTCCTTCTTATTTCAAATGTCGAGTAAACATTTATTTAAACCATTGTATGCGCTTATAATTCCTTTTATAACTTCATTATAAAACTCGGGTTTTATAATAAAACTCGTTTATAACCTCTTTCTCAACCATATTTTTCTTTCAAAATTGGTTACATACCTAAATGTATTTCATTTAAGAAGTAATTACTTAAATTTTTATAAATTAAAATAATACTTCACTTCATTATTAACTAGAATTAGTATTAAATTTCTTTTTAAAATATTACTTAAGTTAAACAAATATATTCTAAATTATGTCATTTCTACTTAGCACAACTAATTTAATTAAATAATCAATTTCAATTAAAACAGTTGACTTGGTTAATTCTAAAACATGATTAACTCGTTGATCAACTTTAACTCGTCTCTTTATTTAAATTAATTAATAAATTAATTTAAATAATCTCATTTACTTCGATTAATAATAAATAATAATATAATCCTACTTTAATTGTTTCTAAAATCAATTAATCTTAGTTATAAATCGTTACATTAATTAAGATGAGGCACGTGCTTCGCACACGGCTGATTTTTGGTATAAAAATGGAGAATGGTGGTAAAAAAAATCAACATATATAGTTTGGTTTTTTCCCTTTTATTAATTTCATTTTAAGTAATATATTTAAAAATCTATATTCGGTTATAAAATAAATTTCATAACTTCATTTTTATCGATTTACCTGACTGTAAATCAATATTTCAAAGCGATTGATTTATAGGCCAACTGCTGCCAATTACTCAACCAATACTAACCATTGGTTAAAAAAAACAATTTGTTTAATTTTAGGCTAATGGTCAACAATCCAATCAGTCATTCAAATAGATGGGTTTAAATAGTTCATATAATGATAATATGAAAATAAATAACATCTAATATATTTCAGGAATCCGGTTAGATTCCTCCAACCTGTTCTTCTCTGCATCCAAATGGGTTACTACATATAATATCATTCAATTCAACTTTACTAATTTAATTCTAAAACAGTAAAATAACAACAATTTAATACTAATTTTTTTTATACTAGCAAAACAATTCAACAATTCATTAAATTAAACACAATTATTTTATAACCGTGACTAACAAGGCAAGTTACCTCATTCGGAGAAATAATCGTTAAAATAATGATTGGTTTTCATTTAAATTTAACTAACATGCAATTTAACCAATTCAGACAATATATACGCAAACATTTAGCACACAACAACAATCAGCAATGATAGCACACAAAATATAAACCCAACTTATATAAAATATAAATGAGAATAACTAAGTGAGTTTAACTCACCTTGATCTGATTTTATTGAAGTGGTTTGGTTAACGGTTAAATTAAACAATGTTTAATTTAACTGTTCATCGCAGTTATCTCTGTATCTGCACAACACAGTTCCATAATGTTCTGTTCTTCACCACGATCTCGACATCACTTATTCAGTTCAATTCTGTTTACGACCTAAAAAGATATTAACATTTTAATCTAAACGAATTAAACTTTAAATTTATTATCCCTTAACTATATTCTTAATTATAAACATTAGATAAATTAGAATATAAATTAATTACTTTTGCAAAATGATTTCTAGGTTGATAAACTAGACTTCTTTTCGTTCTTAATATCACCGATTTACGAAGATGTTCCTATATCCATGCGTTTTTCATTCTGCATGAGTAAATATCATTTAAATAAATGCTTTGATTAAATTAAATACTTAGTAATTTCTGATTACTTCACTCAAACTCTAATGGCCCATCTCTTTGGAAATACAAGGCACGATAACTTTGCTTATTCCCAGCCATTCATGCACATCTTTGTTCTGCCTTCAACACACCAGAGCCACTGTTCACATTCCAAATTATTTAATGTTTTCCTTAAACATAATAACCCAGCATGCCTGGGTTATTTCGATCTGAAATGTATTACCAGATGGATTGGTTAACATCTTTAAGTACAATAGTTAACTATTAATTATATTATTAATCATATAATAAGACTATAGATTTGAAACAACCCAAACTCGCCCTTATGGGAAAGCCCGGATTGAGTTGAGAACACGACAAATTAGAACACAAACAGAAGAACATTTCATTGCTTATTACAACAATTTACATTAGAGTGCCAGAATAAATAGAGTATGAACAAATAATATACATTTGATAAATGTCCGAGATTTACAAATTATTATGCAGCGGAAAATAATACAAAACACAACTGAAAGAAATACACGGATACAGAGCATTCCGAATAAAGCTCTAGCTGTAAATCAGGATCCTATGAATATTATTTCTGCAAAACCAAAACTACTAGCTACCCGTGTGGAAAATAGGGGCACCAGAGTTTAGGTTAAAACAATAACCTCAAGGTTAGTCATGTGAGTGGTGTGAGAACTAAAACAGTTATTAAAATTTTACTTTAAAATAAAGTAAATAAAGGGACCACGCCGTATAATACTGAACGGGTTTCCTCCCAAGAATACTAGTGCATAGAATAAACAACGCAATGTTTTTGGGAAAAATGAAGCTATTATAAGACTCAGGTACCATCACACAATGCAACGCAAGCCGGAGGATAGGGTTTTCCCTTATAATAGCCAAACATGCTTGGTACGTTTAAAACAAATCATTTGATACTATTATAAGTGTATAGTGTCAAAACAACTTCAAATATAAATGTATCAATGGTAAAGGGCATGGGTACCATATATCATGTCACCATACTAGGCTTTACAATAAAAACCGAAATGCCACGTATTGAAAATTGGATTTCCATCATGAGTCGAGGCAAGGGATGTACTCCTCGCCAGCTTCGATACACTCTAGCAAATGCCTCAAGATTCCCCGCAGAGAATCCTTGGATCTTGCAGGGTCGGCCCTATCTTACGTTTGAGGATTGGCAATTCCTGAACACACGTTTCCCAGTCCTATATGACCTATATCCATCGGCTCCATAGTAACCGATATATCTTGGGCTCTATACCACGACACCACACGTAGCTAGAAAGAACATCATGCACTCCCTGCTGTCCCTTATTCCGTTTTTGACTCATATCGAGGTGTGAGGCTCGCGAATTAACGCTATACACAAAGCTATGCTATATTAAAGCCGTGCTATGATCATCAACCACAAGACTCTGCTTTTCAACAGAATCCTTGATCATTTGCATCTCAACATGCCACACTGACAATTCACGCCATGCGACTGATGTCTATCGATATATAACCTCTGAGCTCGTACGTCTTAGAGAAGGGCGTTAAGCAAGAGAATAAATTCTCCGTCGCCAAACAAATGTATATTTAATAGAAATCAATCAACATAGAATAAAATCCAATGTCAAATACACATCCATTTACTAGTTCATTCTGGGTATGAACAAAACTGGAAGCACCTTATTCCTCGTCCCATATGTCCAATACCAGTCGATCTCCATGTATGTCTGTACGATCACCACTTATTACCTCATCTTAGGTGTACAGCCCAATCAAGACATCAGTAATCATCCACCTTCGATCTTCAACCACCGTTTTTATCGTCGACTTATCATCGAATCAGTTATTCAGAATGGGTATAAACCCGGCTTTTCTGAATAACTCGCGTATATAATAAACAAGTGCAATAAAAACACAACATATGCCTCATTCCAATCCATAATATTCCTTTATTCAAATATTCTTATACTTTGGGAAAGGTTCCCATTAATTTTATCAAAGATAAATTCTTTAAATTTATTCTTTAATCTTCCTTTGGATATCAATTTTAAACCAAATTAAGGATTATCAACTAGTCAGGATTAGCGAACCTTACCGAAGTAATCATTTGTTTGATTTCCCAATCCCAACCTATTCATCCCATGGAGCAAAACTGGTAATAGTCCATATCTAACACCATGGTGTTATCGGTAAAATTAATTACCATTTCACATTCAAATCTAATTAAAGATTTGAATATCGCTTGGAGCAAAACTGGTGATACTCCATTCTCGATCATTTCCCAAATTTGATAATTCAAAATATCACATTCATCTTTCAATCTAATTAAAGATTCATTAAAACTCCACTTGGTTTTAATCTTCCTAAAGATCAATATTAATGATTATTTAACTTTGGGAAATCAAACATGTCGCATCGACAATCTACACCGTACCATTGATTTCTGCCTGTATATAACATCTAAGCCCGTACGTCTTTGATAAGGGTGTTTAGCAAGAGAATAAATTCTCCGCCCCCAAAGAAAATATATATTTAGCAAAGATCAACGTATACAGTATAAAGGAATCTATGTTAGACATGTAACCCTGTCTTCTAACTAGGTTAAAGAACCAATGTCATTTAAAACACGGTTCACAATAAACCAAAATCCTCTTCCATTAAAATGGAATCTTCACGAAAAACAAATCAATATATAATCGATATCAATTTTCGTATCCGACCAGTAATATAAATGGAATAATGACAAAGCCTTTTAAATTCCATATATATTAACAGTCTTCCTCCACATAAGATCATTTCGATTATTACCAATCGAATTCCATTCAATTCCAATTTAATATATTAAATTGGAAAACTTTCCTTTGGAAAATCCCATTAAATCTTAATAAAATATTTATATATTCCAAATCACATTTCACTGCAAATCGGGTTAAAGAACGAATGTCGTTAAAACACAGTTCACAATAAACCCAATTCACATTCCATTTTATTCCAATTAAATGTTAATTAACTAGAAAGACTAATAATCTTAATTAAAATTTATTCTTTTCACATGGGGTTTAAGAATAGGGTTATTTAAGGCACCATTCACGACAAACCCAAAATCCAATTCTTTTATTCAATTCTGATTAAATATTAATTAATTGGAAAACTTCACTAAATCTTAATTAAAAGATTTATTCTTTTCTCAACTGGGTTTAAGAACAATGTTATTTAAGACACCATTCACAACAAGCCCAAAATCCAATTCTTTTATTCAATTCCAATTAAATATTAATTAATTGGAAAACTTCACTAAATCTTAATTACAAGATTTATTCTTTTCTCAACTGAGTTTAAGAACAGTGTTATTTAAGACACCATTCACGACAAACCCAAAATCCAATTTAATATTAAATACATGGTCCAAAATAGAAATTATATCGGCTTATATTCAATATCAAATTCTAAAATCAATAAATATCTTATTGGAAATAATGATATATATCTTCCAAATTCCTCCACAATAACCATATAATCACGGAATCCAATATCGAAATATTCTGAAGATAATTTCGATTCAAATCCATTCCAATTCATATATTGGAAATTATGGTTATTTTTAAAATCATTTTGAATCCAATTTATTTATTTAAAAATATTGGATTATAATTCTAGTTCATAACTAGTTCATTTTGACAAAAATATATTTTGTCTTTACAAACATGGAATTTTTTATCCAAATTCTTTCTAAATCATTTATTATGATACTACACAAATTATAATATTTTTAATAATTTTATCAAGGCCCGTACAGTCGATTTCCATAAACGGTCATCGAACTGCACTTACAACGATCTTTTCCAAATTTGATTTGGATATAATTCCAAATCCAACAGTTAGATTTCAAATCTCTTATATTCTTTGGAAAGCTCTTTTCGATACGAACCCAACGGTTCTAGTTTTAGGAGAATTCGACAGTCGGATCTCCCATAATATCGATTCGAAGTTAATGGTCGAAATTCGCGAACGACCGCGGCGCGGCGTGTTCTATTCAGGCTATTAAATATATATAATATATGTATTATATATATTTCGTCAATTTCCATTTAAAACGTATTTATAAATCGTTTTAAATTCATTTTAAAAACGATTTCAACTTCATATTCGATTTTAAATTAAAATTGAATGTTCCATATCATTAATACATAAATGATAATATTTTCAAAACATTAAATTCCTTTTCGAAATTCATTATAAAAATGAATAAAATTGTTATAAATATCGTTCGTGTCAAAATGGCGCACATCTAATCAACACGGTTTCATATATATTTCAGTATTTTCGTGTCCATCCAAAATCGGGCATCAAAAAATAATTTTGACCCATTAGTGAATATTATTTTAAAATATTAGTTATTTTAAAATATTTATTACTCGTCATTTTAAAATATTTGTTAATTTAAAATATTCATTCTTTCTGAATTGGTATCAGACACAGTCAATTACCATATAATTTTATTTATATGGATTTCATACACTCATGTACACAACAATAATCAAACATAGTCAACCATCATCCAGAGTGGATTACACAACTGCATATGCGTTAAATATAAATAATTAACACTTACAACAACTCTGTCAACCCATCGATTGACATACAACTAAACAATTGGGATTATTGTACGTCAAATATCATCCCAATACACATGTGGGGTTTCAACCAACAAATATTGAATCTTATTTGTGCAATTGGGCGATGTGTAAAATTATTGTCCCAATTAATATCAGTTAAATGGGTGTACATAAACAAATCTTCCGATTTGTAAATGAATATTTATTTTATTCATATATATGTTAAAAATTATATTTTTAATGATGAAATATTTTATTCAACACATAAATATTTTATACGGTTCATTTATACAATAAAAATGTTACTTTTAACTAACACATTTCATTTTAGAAAATTTCGATAGCATAACGACGCGATACTATAACCGGAATAAGGTCTAGCTTTATCCCTCGCCTAATACTGGTTCGCGCCATACACATATCAATTCTAATCAATTCAATTTACATCCTAAATCAAATTCAACCAATTTATCCATCAAAACAAACAACCAAACATCCATGGTTTCAATCAACGGTGTCGGGTGCTTCTAAGCACCATCTGCATCCTAGTATATATATTTAACTAAAAAATAAAATTAGACTGAGAAGTTCTCACGCAGAAGCTAAACCAATTTGGTGTGATTCTTCTAATGTAGAAAATTCTTGTCTTCGTGCTCACTTTTGTCGTTCCCGCCCTTGAATTCGCCTCTTTGGCTCTAGAATTTGCATACAACATCCAATCTTCACCAAACTTTATCCCTAGCCTAAACGTGCCAATTCGGACAAATTTTGCCTAGTGGACTTTGTAAAAATCCGGAATTTTGGAACCAATTTAAAATGATTTATTTTAAATAATAACGATTAAAAATTTATTTAAATCGAAGTTAGAACGAATTTTTTTAAATTAGTTATAAAAGGAGTTAGAAATAGCGCGGCAGTTTGAAAATTTGAATTGGAACTTTGACTGAATGTACGTGATGCAAAATAAATCAGATTTCATCAAAACCAAAAATCTTTAAATCTGTTTAAGAATGTCTTTCCTACGAATCCGAAAAATTGAAATTTCATAGCAGGAATCAAAAGTTATGGCTAGTTGAATATTCAGAATAGTCGCTATGGAAATTAATATAACATATATAGCCCGTACAAATAACCATTTTGCAAACGACCTCCATTTTCGACGAAACCACTTTTGTTGGATCCGGAATGTCAAATTATTGTTAGATTCCAATTTTCATAATTTTTGAAATTAATATGTGAGCGTGCCAAAAGAAAACGTGTTTTGTCAATTTTAGTCAAATTGGATCGACCAGAAAATAGCCATTTTTCAAACGGTCTTCAAATTCGACGAAATTAATTTTGTTAGGGCTGTATCGTCAAAAAATAACTAGAAATATTTTTTCTGTAATTTTCGGGGTCAGTATGTGACCCTGATAAATTAAAATGTACAATCAAATTAAATAATTAAATGAATTATATTTTAATTTAAAGAAAAGTGGGCTGAGACGATCAAACGGGCTGAGGGGCCTAGTCCATTATGTCCGGAATGGAGGTATTTGGCTAGGGGCAACTCTCATTGGGTTGAATTTGGAGCTATTGAGAAATAATGGGTTTATTTGCAAACTAGAAATTAAATATTATTATATTATAAATATCCCACTATTCACTAAGAACCCTAACCCTAATCAAAACACTCAGCTGCCGACCTTCATTTCAATGGCCAAGAAGCTGCGATTTTATTCCCCAAATATCTCCTATCATAAATCAAATTAAAGTATGAATTTAAAACAAAAACTGAAGACCAACTTAAGAGGTTTATATCCATATGGATTTGATTGGTTTTAGTGGAGTATGTTGGGAGGATTTAGGGCAAGAAGTCACGATGTTTGAAGGGGTTTTGGGGGAACTACAATGCACCGAGTTCACCGGCGTTCAGCATGACGGCGACCGACATCAAGGCGGAGCTCGGGGTGGTAGTTGATCGGCGGTCGGCCGACTCAGGTGGCTTACGCAGGAGATTTTCAAAGAGGAGCATGGGTTTTCTCATACAGGAAGCCATATAAGGAGGTAGAAGTAGTGGCCAACGTTGATCAGAAATTTTAACGGCCTAATTTGGTTCAAAATGTAATTAACTAAAATTATTATTTTAATTTCTTTAATAATATAGTCTATATTAAAATGAGGATAACTCAGCCATATGAATACAGAATTACACGAAACTGAAAGCGTTGGAACCGTGGAATCGAAATCTACGCGATGGAGCAGACCAAAGTGGAAACGGAGCATGTTGGAAATTCAGACAAAATCTAAACCATTGTGAGAATTCTATTTTATTTATTTATTTCTTAGATAATTAAAATTAATTATTATTTTGTTATCACAAATCCGTCGTTAAAGTCTAATTGATTTTCATACGTGATTTGATCAGGGATTGTCATTGTTATGTAGATCTATTGATTTGATGATTGTTGTGTTGTAAATGATTATATCATGTTTGTAATAATAAGATAGTTGAAAATAAAATTATCATTTTGCTCGTTAGGTTGTCAAATTTAACATTGGATTGTTCACAAATAAAAACATTGATTTTTATTTGTCAAATTTAACATTGGATTGTTCACAAATTAAAACATTCATTTTTATTTGTCAAATTTTACATTGAATTTGTAAACAAATAAAAATAGTCATTTTTATTTGTTATGTGAAGGATAGATATTTGTATACAAATAAATTTACATTTTTAATTGTCATGCTGAGATTAGAAACTGTATGCAAATAAGAATATTCCTTTTGATTTGTCATTAGAGAACATAGAAATGTTATGTTACCAAAAAAAAAATCATTTTATTGAAATTGTCATATTTAACAAATTAGAATTGTTAAACTATAATTTTCAGGTTTAACAAGTTAGAATTGTGAAATTATGTTAATGATAAAATTTACAATTTTTATCGTATATGTAGGAAGGACAGAAAATATTCCTATTCATTTTGTCAATACAGAATAGTTTAACAAAATATACATTTTGTCATTATAGTTTAGTTTAACAAAATATACATTTTGTCGTTATAGTTTAGTTTAACAAAATATACATTTTATCATTATAGTTTAGTTTAACAGGAATATTCATTTTTGTGATTATAGTTTAGTTAACAGGAATATTCATTTTTGTCATTATAGTTTAGTTTAACAGAAATATTCATTTTTGTCATTATAGTTTAGTTGAACAAAAGCATTCATTTTGGTCAATTAATATAGCTGAAATAAAAACATTTATTTTCGTCAAATTAGAATTATTGAACAAAATATCTATTTTTGTCAAAACACGTTAGTTGAAATCAAATTTGTCGCTTTTGTCAAATTACAAATGTTGAAATCAAATTTGTCGCTTTTGTCAAATTACATTAGTTGAAATCAAATTTGTCGCTTTTGTCAAATTATAAAAGTTGAAATCAAATTTGTCGCTTTTGTCAAATTATAATAGTTGAAATCAAGTTTGTCGCTTTTGTCAAATTATAAAGGTTGAAATCAAATTTGTCGTTTTTGTCAAATTATAATAGTTAAAACCAATTTTGTCACTTTTGTCAAAATGTAACAGTTGAAACTAAAATTTGCATTTTTGTCAAAATATAATGGTTAGAACAAAATTTACAATTTTGTAAATTAGAATTGAGTTAGAACAAAAATTACATTTTTGTCAAATAGATTTATGTTAAAACAATAATATCGTTTTTGTTAAATAGAAATTGTAAACAAATAAAATTATCATTTTTATTTGTTAAGTAGAAATAGAAATTGTAAACAAATAAAAATTGTAAAAAAATAAAATTATCATTTTTATTTGTTAGGTTGAATAGAAAAATGTTAACAAACAAACATATCACTTTTATTTGTTTTGTTGAATTAGAATTGTCGACAAACAAACACATCACTTTTATTTGTTTTGTTGAATTAGAATTGTCGACAAAACAAAGTTATCATTTCCATTTTTTTGTTGAAATAGATTTTTCGACGAAACAAAGTCATCATCTTTAATGTTTTGTTGAAATAGATTAGTTGAATCAAAACATATATTTTTGTCAAAATATTCATTTTGTCAAAATAGATTAGTTGAATCAAACCATATATTTTTATCAATATACACTTTTGTCAAAATAGATTAGTTGAATCAAAATGCACATTTTTGGCCAAATAGATTAGTTGAAGCAAAATATAATAGTTGAAACAAAAATTACATTTTGTTAAATATGATGGTTGAAAACAAAAATTACATTTTTGTTAATTAGATTTAAAATAAAACAAAAATCACATTTTTGTTAAATAAAAGAGTTAAAACACAAATAGCATTTTTGTTAAATAGATTTGTCTCAAAACACAAATAGCATTTTTGGTAAATAGATTTGTGGTACAACAAAAATATTCATTTGGTTAAACTAGAATTGTTAACAATATGAAATTATCACTTTTTATTCATTTTGTTGAAATTGAATTGTCAACAAAAATGAAAAATATTATTTTAATCATTTTGTTGAAATAGAATTGTCAACAAAATGAATGAATCACTTTTTAATCATTTTGTTGAACTTGAATTGTCAACAAAAATGAATGTATTACTTTTTATGCATTTTGTTGAAATAGAGTTTGTATGCAAATTATAGAATCATTTTTTGTCAATATACACATTAGAATTTGTGTATATACTAAAGTGACATTTTTATTTTCAATATACACATTAGAATCTGTTTATAAGTTAAAGAGACATTTTTATTGTCAGAATATATGTTAGAGTTAAGAGACATTTTCATTATCAGAATATATATATATATTAAAGTTTGTATGTGTTAGATCAAAATTTGGACCCAACACCCAAATTGTTCTGACTCGTAAAGAATTATAACTGGAGAATGAAGAAAAATCAGAAAACACACAGAATTTATAGTGGTTCGGCGTTAACGAGCCTAAGTCCACTTTATATGTTATCGATTATACTTTGAATGCTAGTACAATCAATGATTTCTCTCAAACTCACTTTTACAATTGTAATTTCTCTCAGTAATCTCGTAACAAAACTGACAAGAAATAGTGGTATGACAGTAATGGCGGAATCAGTGCTCAATACTGCCAAAAAAGATCCTGAAAAATGCCAAGCTCTGGGCTATTTATAGCTGATTTTATCAGGCGGATCGCGGTCACACGTGGCACAGATCCCGAGAATATCGGATCGGATCGCGGCTTGATGAAGAATTAGTCAAGTTAGCCGTTGTGGACAGGTGTCGCGATCCCCTTACATATCGGATTGAGCAAGGAGGAGGAATTGGTCAAAGTGACAGTTGGGGACATGTGTCGCTGGATCCGGGCATCTCGGATCGCCGAAGAATAGCTCGTGCTTGAACAGGTCAGAGGCTTCGCTGTGCATCGGGGGATCGGATCGGTCTGTGCTGGGTAGTAGTGTATGGACGGATCGAGTCGTGTAGAAGTGATCGGATCGTTGATGCAATGGGGGCGATCCGATGGGGGCGATCCGATGGGGGGCGATCCGTAAGGGCGACCCTCTGATGCGATCCGATTCTTCATGGACTTAAGGAACGTAGTTTCATACTTTCTTCTTGTGAGTGAACCTTGGTGGCTTGGTCAAAAAGCTAGCCAACAGTATGCGAATTAAAATAAACATTTTTATGGGCGTCATGTCATACACTGAAACTATAAACAAATAAAAATATTCTTTTTATTTGTTAAAGTATAAAACAGAAATTGCATACAAATAATGAGAATAAAAATTATCTTTTTATTTGTCATTAGCAAAGATGTCATGCAAATAAAATACATATTTATTTGACATTATGAACATTTAGATGTGCTATGCCAATAAAACATTCTTTTATTTGGCGTGTTAAATACGTTAGATGAATCGTCGAATGATTTGTATATATATAAATTAAAATTAAACGAATCGCGCATGGTAGTTCACGTTTCAAAATCGTAACTTTAAACGATTATACCGAAAGTTCCGACCGTCGGATTTGCCCAAAACTGGAACCGTTAGGTCCGCTTTACGAAGATCTTTCCAACGATATAAAATTCATTAAAATTCAACGGTTAAATTACGAGAAATGTGTAAATTAAATTTTGATAAAAACAGCGCCAGGGTCGCCCATTGACCCGAAGCGTCGTTAAATTAAATTGGACTATTTTTATATAAATAAAAATAGCGATAGATCGTTATAAAACAATATTAACGATATGAAATGATTTTAAATTATAGTTATGCGAGTATTATTTCAAAAGATCGAGTTCAATCTTATTTCAAATAATTATACAATGGTTTAAATTCGAATACATTGAAGACGGTGATTGAAGACCGGCGATCTTCACATCAAATGGATGACTACTGATGCTCTGGACTGATTTGCTCCCAGGAAAGGGTTACAGTGGTAGTTGTCCGGACGTACTTGTTGATTGTTCGGATAAGCGAGCACCTCTCTTCCATATTGGATATACGGGATGAGGAATAAGGTGTCTCCGGTTTCATTCAGACCCAAAACGGACTTGTAAATGGATGTGTGTCTAACATTGGATTTCATTCCATGTAATTTGATTTCTATTTAATATATATCGGTTTGGTGGCGGAGAATTTATTCTCTTTCTTAACACCCTTCTATTTAATATATATCGATCACATGGCGTGAATTGTCAATGTGGCATGCCAAGATGCAATTGAACGAGGCTTTTGTTGAACAGCAGAGCCTTGTGGTTGATGATCAAAGCATGACCTATTTAGGGGTAGCTTTGTGTGTAACGTTACTTCGCGAGCCTCACACCCCGGTATGAGTCAGAAACAGGACAAGGAAACGCAGGGAGTGCACAGATTTCTTTCTAACTAGAAGTGGTATCAGGGTTTTACAATCCCTGACATTTTACTTATGTGGATGATGGATTACGAGGCCTCGGTTATATTGGTCGATAATGACCAATTTATAGGTTCAGTAGGACTGGGAAGCGTGTGTTCAGGAATTGCCAATCCACAAAACTATTTGTGGACCGGCCCTGCAGGATCCAAGGGTTGCCCGTAGGTGTGTTCCTAAGACATTTGCTAGAGTGTCTCGAATCGGCAAGGAGATCGTTCCTAGCCTTAACTTATGATGGAAATCCAACTTCCAATACGACACTATGCGGTTTTGATTGTAGAACTAGTATGGCGACATAATATGATGGGGTACTATGCCGTCTATGATTGATACATTATGATTGAAATGTTTTTGAAACATATATACACTAATAATAATATCAAATCCGTTTTTAAGATATCAAGCATCTTTGACCATTATAAATTAAAACTCTATCCTCCGGTTTGTGTTGCATTGTGTGATGAGACTTGAGTCTTATAATGGTTTCATTTTTCTAAAAAGCATTGCGTTGTTTCACGATTTACTTTATTTCATGCATTAGCAATCCAATGGAGTAAACCCGTTCCGCGTTAGCGGCGTGGTCCTATGATTAGCCTTATTACTAGTTAAGTTAGGTAAAGATTTCTCATACCAGTCCCATGACTGACTCGTAGTTTGTTTCACTTTGCAAATTCGGTTGCCCGCTTTTCCACACGGGCAGTCGAGTAGCTTATTTTGCATATATATATTGAGCATGATTCTGGATCGAAGCTTAAAGCTGTGCCCAGAGCATTGATAGCCTTATGTTGTACCAGTTTATTGTTTTCCGCTGCACTGTGTTAAATTATTGTAATTTAATCTTCCGATGTAATATAATTCGATGTACTCTAATATATTATGTACTCTGATGTAACATTATTATAATGTTTATAAAATTCTGTTGTTATTTGTTCTAATGTGTTGTATGTCCACAGATAGCATATTCGGGTTTTGAACGATCTTGGTCGATTTTACAATCGATTAGGTCACGAATAAATGCGAGTCGTTACAGACTTTCTTCTAAAACTGCACCAGTTCGCCGGAAATCGCGAAAAATAGCAGTGGATCTGCGATCTTCGAACGCATTTTCCAGACAGCTCCGCAATCCAAAGTAGGACTTCCATATACCCAAAACGAAGAGTAAATCGTGCTCTTCGACCTTGGTACTGTGGAATTTTGGCTAGAAATGCACGGTTTAGGAGTTATTGCCGAAATAGTGACATAGTGTTATTTGCAAAACAGGAAATTTGTGAAAAATGTGATTTCTAAGGAGGGGCCCACGGCCGGAGCTGGGTGGTGGGGGCACAGCAGGTCCTGACTGGGCGGCGGGACGGTGCGGGTGGTGGTGTTTGGGTTATAGGGTTTGTGGGAAGAGGGAGAGGAGAGGAAGAGGAGGAAAACTGAATGAAGGAAAGGAGGAAAATGAGATCATATGCCAATTTCTCCTGAATTGTTCGACTGGAAATGATCTCCTTTTGCCGTGGATTTCGGACACGACATAGTACACGTGAAGTGTAACGATCCGCCATTTTGACCGTGCCGAATCGATAAAACATGTCAACTCGAAACGTCCAAAACAACAGATTGTTATTAGCTTTTGAGGTAAAAAGAATAAATCACAGAATCACAGATCACAGACACAGATACAGAGCAATATAATACCTCGCAGCGGAAAATACAAAATACAATAGTAGTTCATGAAGCTACTAATAAATATTTTACATCAGAGTTTACATAAATAATACAGTGGAAGTCTAATTAAATGAATAATTGATAACAGTCAGAAACAGAATGATAGAAGTAACTGAATGACTGGAATAACTAATCAACAGGTAGATATAGGTGAGGAAACCCAAAATAAGCTCCAAACTTCAAGAGTGAACCACGAAAGCTGTAATACTCGATCTGACCCGAGCAATAATGCAAAACAAAACAACTCGGATCAGGACTAACATTCTCATAGAAGTAAATCAACTCAAATGAAATGTTCAATGAAATGCATCAGTAACTTAAAGGATGTTTGGGATCACCATCCTCTAAGGATCCATCAAACTAATACTATATAGTATAATACGCTATATACAATAGTGTCTATCAGTAAAGTAAAAATATCAAAATAGCGTAAGCGGGATTACCATGATTACCCTTACACCGTTTATATATTCCCATAGTGCAGTACCGTAATTCCTCCGTAAACTGGAGGTTGATCAGAGGGCACTCCATATAAAACAGTACAAAACAAAGTCGTAGTGGGCTCGTATAAGGCATGTGACAAGGCACGCAAGGAATGTCAGGGTGGATTCACCGTTTGCAGAGCCGGACTGGTGGTAACGCATAGTAGCTACTACCGCCCACCTCGATACACACTCCGTAATCAAAAGGGCCCAAATCGAATCTCAACAGTAATAAAATAATATCGAAGAAGTGTGATTGATAAGAGGTATGACCTCACTTGGTCCGTGCGTAGCTCCTGTTTTAGCCACATCAAGCTGACTCAAGGTAGTCAGGGTATCGTAATTAATATGAAATAAAAATGGAGTCGTTCGCCAAATCATCCCCTTCATTCTGGAACTCCACCGCGTACACAGTTGTCAAAGTGGTTTTCGGTATTGGCAGAGAGTATGACAATAGCCGATCCCGGTCTCTTTAACAACCAATCGTTTACATTTTTCACACCGTGGTCATTATTTTATAAATCACTTTATAAAATAGTTTATACGAATTCTCATATTCGAATTTTGAATTCAAAATTAAATATCTAACTTCGTATATATTAAAATTTGAAAAACAACTCATTTTAGTCGATTAATGAAATTCGACACTTAGGTTCAAATTTCCTTTTATATTATGTAAAACGAAATCTTAAACTTCAATATAAACCAAATCGTCTTATAACTATAATTCAAGTTATATAGTTAAAAACTATTACTTCTACATTTCAAATCAAAATCTTATATTTCCATTCAACCAAATTATGATTTAAAACCATTCTTATACATTGATTTAACAAATTCTTAATTCAAACCAAACGATATAAAAAATCAATTCCGCATATAACATCTATATATTCCAATTCATAATTAATCACTTAAAATTGAATTTAATTCTTATCGACTATAAATTCAAAATAAATCAATTTACCCAATTCACATTCATTTCTTATCAAGGTTCATAATTTAAACCAAATCAAATTCAATTTCTTAAATTTACCAATTCAAGTTCATCTCTACAAAAATTCGTATCGATTCCAATTTATAACTTAATATGAGTTCATTCGTTATTCAAATATCGTTATATAGATTTACATCTTTAAACTTCGAATTTAAATCGTGAAATATAAACCATCCATCTTGACTTTATTAAAGTTTATAATATATATATATATATATAAGAAAATTAACTTTGAAAATAAATATGTATATATATAAGTTTATAAAACTCTAAAATAAATTAGAAATAGATTTTAAACATGTATAAGTTTAAAATAGTATAAAATAGATTTAAAGAAATATTTATAATAATATAAAAAGGTTAAAATACTTATAGGAATCAATTATATGGTTTAAAATAAATAAATTTATAAGTAAAATCTTAAATAAACATTTAAATCCCTATTTACAAATAAATCATTTTAAAACACATAATTTAAAATATACAAAATAATTTATATTTAAATAAAATATGAATATAAATATAAATATAAATATATAAAGTCTTAAGTAAATATTTTAAAATAAAACTCGTTTTACTTCGAAAACATGACCGACGGTGTCCGTATATAATTTTCTACCCTATGGTCCAGTGATACGGATATTTATCATTTCAACCCGCAATTGATAAAATTTCTACGGGTCTATCATTTCAACCCGCGATCCCAAATTCAATAAAAATCGTTCAGATCTATCATTTCAACCCATAACGATTTTTCCCTATTCTAATGTTCATTTGGGTATGTATCATTTCAACCCTTAGTGATTTTCCTATAACTAGGGTATCAACAATCACATAGTATCAATCACAACATATATATCATCAGTGCAACTACGTGTCATATGAATATATCGTGTCGCATATGAAATGTGCATACATATCAAATCAAACAATTTCTATTAGCAACCTATACATTTCATATAACAGGTCATTATTGATCTAACATCCATGAAAAATGTAAGTCAGGCGTGAGATAAACTCACCTTTCGTGGCACAGATTGGAGACAATAGACAGATTGACGGTTTGACTTCGAATTATACAACAACTTCAGAGCACCACTCAGAATGGATACACTCGATGATCACTCAATATATATTCTATTTGATTTTATAAGAGCATATCGGGGAATTTCTGAACGGATCGATATGGCTATTGGGTTTTGGAACAATATGACTATTTGGTTTTGGGATGGTTGGAACTCAACACCAAAACTGACTCAAAATAAACCCAACAACATTTTCAAAAAAAAACATTTAAATAAATAAATATATATATATATATATAGACACGTATATGCTTAGAATTTATAACATAAATATTTTAAAACTTCAACGCACACCAAAATCGGTAGTATAAATATATGTTTTCATATGTAAACACTAAATATATATAACACACGCCACTAAGACAAACTATAATCGACACAGCAATTTACACAAATGATTTACACAACGCACACTCCAACAGCACAACTAACGCACGTAAAAGAGAACACACACAGCATACAGATTAAAAACACACGCACACACAACAATAAAATAATGAGGTAATATAGATCCTAAATATGTGTCTTGTTGAAATTAAACGTTATTTATAGATGCAAAGAAGAAGTTAAATGCTATCATACAAAAAAAATGGGTGGAAAACTGAGTACGTGCTATTATCAGATTCGAAGAAGGATGGAAAAACTATGCAACAAACATGTTAAAAATTAAAATGACATTAAGGAGACAAACAGTGATGTAGAATTACAAACAAACATACTAAAACTTATGATGTAGATAGTTGAGGGTTTCGGCGATGGCTCTTGGCGCGGTCAAGGCTGATGGGCGATGTTGCGGTCTGCGGCTATGTCGGTTTGGTGGAGCAACGGGCTGGGGAGTTGGCTTCAACGTGGACAAAGTTTGGCTCGGCTGCAGGTGAGGTGGAGGCTCGGTAGGGGAAAGCTTCGACTAGTCGAGGGTCGACTCAAAGAGGAGCGGGTGCCGGTTGACTGACGTGGGTGTGGGAAGGAACAACGGCGGAGCGAGGGGCTCGAGTTTGATGGGAAGGGTTGAAGCTGTTCAATTTTTTTTTTCAAATGAGAAAATGGGATGGCAGAAACGGTTTAAAAGAGGGAAGAAGCTATATATAAATAAATGAGAAATAATAGCTGCATCTGAAACGAATAGTTCCTGGAGTTGAACGATGCCTTGAAAACTTCAAACAACTAAAGGATTGGAAAACATAGCCTTTGAACGTATCGGTTTACCCATGCATTTGGAAATGTGAGAGAGTTCGCATGGAAAATGAAAAATAGGCATAACCGTGCATGCATGCATGGTTTGGAATATGAGGTGGAATTGCAACACATGACTTTGGAAAAATGGAGAGAATATGAAATGGATTTAAGAATGTAATGCACGCATGGAATAAATGATATATGAAATGCATGCATGGTTTGGAATGAAGACAAATGCAAAGGAAAATAAAACCAACGTGCATGCCATTCTTAAGTAAAAAGTGTCCACATTTGAAAACAAAAAAATATTTGGACGCTTTAGTAAAATAAAAGAACAGCTTTTGCAGACCCAAAATGCTTAGAAAAATATGTAGGATCCGAATAGGGACACATCGAACTCAAATGGCTCTGTTTCAAAAATGAACTGTGCAATCATTTTCACAATTTCAGCGCGAACCGAACACCGAAACTGACAAATGAATATATTGCGGAAATCAGCGCGACGAGACGGACACAATGGTACAAAATTTGCAGTGTCAGGATGCTCCGTTCAAAAGCGCGTTACGGACCCCTTTGATGTAAAAATGCGGACGGAAAACGGAGGTCAAAACGTCCGATTTTCGCGAAACGAATTTCGCCGTCGAATTCGTGACAATGAATAGAATATTTTTCGTGTTTGTCCGAACTGGTTTTGGAGAAATTTTAAAATCGTTAAAATTTGAACTGATATGCGCAGCTTTGCACTGAAAATTGTGCGACCGACAACAGTCAAATTTTCCAATGAAAATTTTACAGTTGCTACATCTCACTGTACGTATTACAAATTTCGAATTCCCGTTATGAAAAACCATAGAATAATTTCAAAATAAAATTTTGATTTAAATCGGATTTTAAATCGTTAAAAATTACCGGTTGTTACAATCTCCCCTACTCAAAACTTTTCGTCCCCGAAAAGGAACGAGGTAGGGAAATAGTAATTAAATAATTAATATATTTAAACCAATGGTTCATATTTATCCCTATACATATATAATTTTAAATATATATAAATCAAATGATAAAATATTTTCAAACATTTCAAACATTTCAAGTATTCACTCGACGTTACGTATGGCTATATATATTTATCCCACTTTCGAAACCTGAAAATAGATACCGATGATGCCGCGGTCGTCACCAGAATCATTTTCAAGCAACTAGAATGTGACACTATATCTATCTAATACACATAGAATTTAACATATATGTTGATCATACATATATCCCAAATCACTAGGTATTCGATAGGCCAATTTTAACGACAAATAAATACTCAAAACATCTTTTGTTTATTTACACAGAATATATATCAAAATTCAAATCATATATTATAAATAATATATTTCAAATCATTAAAATTTTAAGTAGGAAAAAATTATATCTCTCCCCCACTCATTTATTTATTAAAATTCAACTACAAATCTAAAAATATACAACAGTATTATTATTAAATCAAATATATAACAAAATCATTCTATACTGTATCTAAATATTTTCAAATTCATGTTATCAATATTTAAACTTATAACACTTAATTATAAGTTAACATATGAATACATTACATATAAAAACTTTACAAACCATTGGTATTACCAAATTATTTACAAATATCAAATTAAATATTACATTAAGAAGATCTTATATAATAATATCTTTCAAAATATAAATTTCAAACCAATTAATAAAGACAGACTGGCTAGAAGACTTATACTCTTCTTCTACTTCTTACCTTGGAATGGAAAAGTATAAATTATAGAATTCGAGGTAAAAGCTGAAAGAACAAAAGAACCTAATCAAAGAGGATCTACGAAGGAAGATAGATTCAAATGGAAAGGAAACTCAGAAGAAGATTTAAATATTAAACAGAATTTTATATTGGAAATATTTATTTAAAAACATTTTAAAACCATTTTGAAAACTATTTTTTACTTTAAAAATACGCTCTCCCAAGAAGGATTCTGCAACTGATTCCACTCATTATAGGGTATCACTACCCTATCTCTAATGAGCTTTTACCCTATAGGCTAAAGCTTTGAAAAACCAAAGCTCTGATACCACTTGTAACGATCCGCCATTTTGACCGTGCCGAATCGACAAAAACATGTCAACTCGAAACGTCCAAAACAGCAGATTGTTATTAGCTTCTGAGGTAAAAAGAATAAATCACAGAATCACAGATCACAGACACAGATACAGAGCAATATAATACCTCGCAGCGGAAAATACAAAATACAATAGTAGTTCATGAAGCTACTAATAAATATTTTACATCAGAGTTTACATAAATAATACAGTGGAAGTCTAATTAAATGAATAATTGATAACAGTCAGAAACAGAATGACAGAAGTAACTGAATGACTGGAATAACTAATCAACAGGTAGATATAGGTGAGGAAACCCAAAATAAGCTCCAAACTTCAAGAGTGAACCACGAAAGCTGTAATACTCGATCTGACCCGAGCAATAATGCAAAACAAAACAACTCGGATCAGGACTAACATTCTCATAGAAGTAAATCAACTCAAATGAAATGTTCAATGAAATGCATCAGTAACTTAAAGGATGTTTGGGATCACCATCCTCTAAGGATCCGTCAAACTAATACTATATAGTATAATACGCTATATACAATAGTGTCTATCAGTAAAGTAAAAATATCAAAATAGCGTAAGCGGGATTACCATGATTACCCTTACACCGTTTATATATTCCCATAGTATATACAGTACCGTAATTCCTCCGTAAACTGGAGGTTGATCAGAGGGCACTCCATATAAAACAGTACAAAACAAAGTCGTAGTGGGCTCGTATAAGGCATGTGACAAGGCACGCAAGGAATGCCAGGGTGGATTCACCGTTTGCAGAGCCGGACTGGTGGTAACGCATAGTAGCTACTACCGCCCACCTCGATACACACTCCATAATCAAAAGGGCCCAAATCGAATCTCAACAGTAATAGAATAATATCAAAGAAGTGTGATCGATAAGAGGTATGACCTCACTTGGTCCGTGCGTAGCTCCTGTTTTAGCCACATCAAGCTGACTCAAGGTAGTCAGGGTCTCGTAATTAATATGAAATAAAAATGGAGTCGTTCGCCAAATCATCCCCTTCATTCTGGAACTCCACTGCGTACACAGTTGTCAAAGTGGTTTTCGGTATTGGCAGAGAGTATGACAATAGCCGATCTCGGTCTCTTTAACAACCAATCGTTTACATTTTTCACACCGTGGTCATTATTTTATAAATCACTTTATAAAATAGTTTATACGAATTCTCATATTCGAATTTTGAATTCAAAATTAAATATCTAACTTCGTATATATTAAAATTTGAAAAACAACTCATTTTAGTCGATTAATGAAATTCGACACTTAGGTTCAAATTTCCTTTTATATTATGTAAAACGAAATCTTAAACTTCAATATAAACCAAATCGTCTTATAACTATAATTCAAGTTATATAGTTAAAAACTATTACTTCTACATTTCAAATCAAAATCTTATATTTCCATTCAACCAAATTATGATTTAAAACCATTCTTGTACATTGATTTAACAAATTCTTAATTCAAACCAAACGATATAAAAAAATCAATTCCGCATATAACATCTATATATTCCAATTCATAATTAATCACTTAAAATTGAATTTAATTCTTATCGACTATAAATTCAAAATAAATCAATTTACCCAATTCACATTCATTTCTTATCAAGGTTCATAATTTAAACCAAATCAAATTCAATTTCTTAAATTTACCAATTCAAGTTCATCTCTACAAAAATTCGTATCGATTCCAATTTATAACTTAATATGAGTTCATTCGTTATTCAAATATCGTTATATAGATTTACATCTTTAAACTTCGAATTTAAATCGTGAAATATAAACCATCCATCTTGACTTTATTAAAGTTTATAATATATATATATATATATATAAGAAAATTAACTTTGAAAATAAATATGTATATATATAAGTTTATAAAACTCTAAACTAAATTAGAAATAGATTTTAAACATATATAAGTTTAAAATAATATAAAATAGATTTAAAGAAATATTTATAATAATATAAAAAGGTTAAAATACTTATAGGAATCAATTATATGGTTTAAAATAAATAAATTTATAAGTAAAATCTTAAATAAACATTTAAATCCCTATTTACAAATAAATCATTTTAAAACACATAATTTAAAATATACAAAATAATTTATATTTAAATAAAATATGAATATAAATATAAATATAAATATATAAAGTCTTAAGTAAATATTTTAAAATAAAACTCATTTTACTTCAAAAACATGACCGACGGTGTCCGTATATAATTTTCTACCCTATGGTCCAGTGATACGGATATTTATCATTTCAACCCGCAATTGATAAAATTTCTACGGGTCTATCATTTCAACCCGCGATCCCAAATTCAATAAAAATCGTTCAGATCTATCATTTCAACCCATAACGATTTTTCCCTATTCTAATGTTCATTCGGGTATGTATCATTTCAACCCTTAGTGATTTTCCTATAACTAGGGTATCAACAATCACATAGTATCAATCACAACATATATATCATCAGTGCAACTACGTGTCATATGAATATATCGTGTCGCATATGAAATGTGCATACATATCAAATCAAACAATTTCTATTAGCAACCTATACATTTCATATAACAGGTCATTATTGATCTAACATCCATGAAAAATGTAAGTCAGGCGTGAGATAAACTCACCTTTCGTGGCACAGATTGGAGACAATAGACACATTGACGGTTTGACTTCGAATTATACAACAACTTCAGAGCACCACTCAGAATGGATACACTCGATGATCACTCAATATATATTCTATTTGATTTTATAAGAGCATATCGGGGAATTTCTGAACAGATCGATATGGCTATTGGGTTTTGGAACAGTATGACTATTTGGTTTTGGGATGGTTGGAACTCAACACCAAAACTGACTCAAAATAAACCCAACAACATTTTCAAAAAAAAACATTTAAATAAATAAATATATATATATAGACACGTATATGCTTAGAATTTATAACATAAATATTTTAAAACTTCAACGCACACCAAAATCGGTAGTATAAATATATGTTTTCATATGTAAACACTAAATATATATAACACACGCCACTAACACAAAATATAATCGACACAGCAATTTACACAAATGATTTACACAACGCACACTCCAACAGCACAACTAACACACGTAAAAGAGAACACACACAGCATACAGATTAAAAACACACGCACACACAACAATAAAATAATGAGGTAATATAGATCCTAAATATGTGTCTTGTTGAAATTAAACGTTATTTATAGATGCAAAGAAGAAGTTAAATGCTATCATACAAAAAAACTGGGTGGAAAACTGAGTACGTGCTATTATCAGATTCGAAGAAGGATGGAAAAACTATGCAACAAACATGTTAAAAATTAAAATGACATTAAGGAGACAAACAGTGATGTAGAATTACAAACAAACATACTAAAACTTATGATGTAGATAGTTGAGGGTTTCGGCGATGGCTCTTGGCGCGGTCAAGGCTGATGGGCGATGTTGCGGTCTGCGGCTATGTCGGTTTGGTGGAGCAACGGGCTGGGGAGTTGGCTTCAACGTGGACAAAGTTTGGCTCGGGTGCAGGTGAGGTGGAGGCTCGGTAGGGGAAAGCTTCGACTAGTCGAGGGTCGACTCAAAGAGGAGCGGGTGCCGGTTGACTAACGTGGGTGTGGGAAGGAACAACGGCGGAGCGAGGGGCTCGAGTTTGATGGGAAGGGTTGAAGCTGTTCAATTTTTTTTTTCAAATGAGAAAATGGGATGGCAGAAACGGTTTAAAAGAGGGAAGAAGCTATATATAAATAAATGAGAAATAATAGCTGCATCTGAAACGAATAGTTCCTGGAGTTGAACGATGCCTTGAAAACTTCAAACAACTAAAGGATTGGAAAACATAGCCTTTGAACGTATCGGTTTACCCATGCATTTGGAAATGTGAGAGAGTTCGCATGGAAAATGAAAAATAGGCATAACCGTGCATGCATGCATGGTTTGGAATATGAGGTGGAATTGCAACACATGACTTTGGAAAAATGGAGAGAATATGAAATGGACTTAAGAATGTAATGCACGCATGGAATAAATGATATATGAAATGCATGCATGGTTTGGAATAAAGACAAATGCAAAGACAAATAAAACCAACGTGCATGCCATTCTTAAGTAAAAAGTGTCCACATTTGAAAACAAAAAAATATTTGGACGCTTTAGTAAAATAAAAGAATAGCTTTTGCAGACCCAAAATGCTTAGAAAAATATGTAGGATCCGAATAGGGACACATCGAACTCAAATGGCTCTGTTTCAAAAATGAACTGTGCAATCATTTTCACAATTTCTGCGCGAACCGAACACCGAAACTGACAAATGAATATATTGCGGAAATCAGCGCGACGAGACGGACACAACGGTATAAAATTTGCAGTGTCAGGATGCTCCGTTCAAAAGCATGTTACGGACCCCTTTGACGTAAAAATGCGGACGGAAAACGGAGGTCAAAACGTCCGATTTTCGCGAAACGAATTTCACCGTCGGATTCGTGACAACGAATAGAATATTTTTCGTGTTTGTCCG
This sequence comes from Allium sativum, assembly GCA_030737875.1. NCBI lineage: Eukaryota > Viridiplantae > Streptophyta > Magnoliopsida > Asparagales > Amaryllidaceae > Allium > Allium sativum. The sequence goes on along the minus strand of CM060920.1, from coordinate 387,907,466 downwards.
AACTGGTTTTGGAGAAATTTAAAATCGTTAAAATTTGAACTGATATGCGCAGCTTTGCACTGAAAATTGTGCGACCGACAACAGTCAAATTTTCCGATGAAATTTTTACAGTTGCTACATCTCACTGTACGTATTACAAATTTCGAATTCCCGTTATGAAAAACCATAGAATAATTTCAAAATAAAATTTTGATTTAAATCGGATTTTAAATCGTTAAAAATTACCGGTTGTTACATGAAGACGAGCTCAATGAAACAAGTTTCATCAAATTCCAAGTTCGTTTGACCATCCATTAAAATTGTCAAAAATGCTCAGTTATTGTTCAAAAATGCGATTTTAGCGCACCTTTTCTTCTTGCATGCTCACACGCTAACTCCAAAAATCATGCCCTTTTGAATTTAACCATTATTAGGCGATACGAATCCAAACAAAACGGAATTGAATTCTGAGATCGTCACAATAATGTTTCTTTATAAAATGACTAATTGTTTTACCCTGAACTATTTTAGCTCGCACGACCACACACTAACTCCGTTCGACGCACATTTTGAAATTCAACAATATTTTGTCATTATGAATACAATTTTTTTATCTCATCGAATTCTGAGCTCATACGCAAAATTTTACTTTTTAAGGGCTATATATTGCTAACCGAAAACCCCATCCAATTGCCACTACTCCGGATTTCGGAATATATCGAAGTTTATACTTTTCGAAGTCGCAAACGGTAGTTTGAACTCAATGGAAGTGGTTTCGAGTCCAAATTCATCCGTATGCGAAATATGATTTTTTGGGCTATATATAATATTAGAATATATATATGATAGCGACTATTCTGAATTTTAATTTGGTCATTACTTGCCATTTATAAAGTGAAATCTCGGTTCCTTACATTCATTCGAAAGATATAGTTAAATAGATTCTAATGTTTCTTGTTTCAGCCAATTCTGATTTAAAATGAATTTTATACATTCAATTGGAATTTAAAATCGAATTTTCAAAACTACCGCGCCATTTCAAACTCTATTTATAATTAAAATAAAATTATATGTTCTAACTTCAATTAAAATAAATTTTAAATCATTATTATTTAAAATAAATCAATTTAAATATTCAAAATCCATTTGAATAGCTAAAATAAAAAAATTTAAATTGGTTCTGAAAATCTAGGTTGTTACAATCTCCCCCACTTAAAATCCTTTCGTCCTCGAAAAGGAACGGAGCTGAAATTTGTTTCACAAACCAACTCAACTTTCATTTTGGCTTTCATTTTTCAACTTTTCAATTTCCAAATTTTTTTATTTTTTCAAAAATTTGGCTAACACCCTAAATTTTCAAAAAAATTCGCCATAACCTCCTTTGTATATGGAGACCTTTAAAACTGCAACTAGCCTCACAGGGCCCCTATCAATCCAAAAGAAAAAGAGAAATCCAATCGGCTCATAAAATCATCCAAACCCAAGAAAATAGTAAACATCTACCTATTTGTCGGGCATACAATTTTATTCCTCTTCTTAGCATCCTTGCTATGACCTGTTCACACATATACATGTACATATATCCTATTTCAAACAATTTCCAATTCATTTCAAAATTTGACTCAATTTGGCTAAATTTATCATTCCAATATTTTAGTTATTTGGATTAATAATCAAACATCATAGCCAGCAATCAATTCGTTAACTTTTCATATGCATAACTTTAATATATATATGCAAAAATCATGTTTTTAGTGCCAAATCACAACAATAAACCCTTCTAGTTTTGGTTTTCACACCAGCCAATTGGAATCATATAGATATTTCACTTTCGAAGCTTGAAGATAAATACTGATGATGCTGCAGCGATGATCAGAATCATGTCCGGGTGACTAGAGTGTGATTCTATATCTATCCAGTATATTTGAGACTTCGAACATACATTCATGACGCGTATATGCAAAATCTTCATATACTGGATTGTCCAAATTCAATATAAAATAATATACTCAAATACGTAAAATTAGATTAAATTTTCAAAACTCAATTTGTTTTCACTTTTATTTTTAAAAACAACTCTCTTTACACTCGTTCTAGGATACTACTGATCCCATCTATAACGAGTCATTCTCATTGGATATATTATTAATCCAATATCTGATGAATTCTTTCGTTTGGTTCTAATGTGTCTTATTCTCGAGCTCTGTAAACCAAAGCTCTAATACCAACTAAAACGACCCAAACTCGCCCTTACGGGAAAGCCCGGATTGAATTGAGAACATGACAAATCAGAACACAAATAGAAGAACATTTCATCACTTATTGCAACAATTTACATCAGAGTACAAGAATATACAGAGTGAACAAATAATATACATTTGATAAATGTCAGAGATTTACAAATTATTATGCAGCGGAAAATAACATAAAACATAACTGAAAGAAATACACGGATACAGAGCGTTCCGAATATAGCTCCAGCTGTAAACAAGGATCGTGTGAATATAATATCTGCAAGACCAAAACTACTAGCTGCTCGTATGGAAAATAGGGGCACCCAGAGTTAGGTTAAAACAATAAACTCCAGGTCAGCCATGTGATTGGTGTGAGAACTAAAACAATTATTAAAACTTTACTTTAAAATAAAGTAAATCAAGGGACCATGACGTATAACACGGAACGGGTTTCCTCCTAAGAATACCAGTGCATAGAATAAACAACATAATGCTTTTGAAAAAATGAAGCTATTATAAGGCCCAGGTCCCATCACACAATGCAACACAAGCCGGAGGATAGAGTTTTCCCTTATAATAGCCAAACATGCTTGGTACGTTTAAAACAAATCATTTGATACTATTATAAGTGTATAGTGTCAAAACAACTTCGAATATAAATGTATCAATCATAGACTATATGGGTACCATATATCATGTCTCCATACTAGGCTCTATAATCAAAACCAAAATGTCATGTATTGAAAATTGGATTTCCGTCATGAGTCGAGGCAAGGGATGTACTCCTCGCCGGCTTCGAGAACTCTAGCAAATGCATCAGGATTCCCCGCAGAGAACCATTAGATCTTGCAGGGCCGGTCCTCTCTTACGTTTGAGGATTGTCAACTCCTGAACATACGTTTCCCGGTCCTATGGGACCTATATCCATTGGCTCCGTAGTAACCGATATATCTGAGGCGCCTCACTATCCATCATCCACATAGGTAAAAATAAATATAATGTTTGGGCTCCATACCATGACACCACCCATAGCTAGAAAGAAATGTCATGCACTCCCTACTGTCCCTTATCCCGTTTTCGACTCATACCGAGGTGTGAGGCCCGTGAATTAAAGCTATACACAAAGCTATGCTATATTAAAGTCATGCTTTGATCATCAACCACAAGACTCTACTTTCCAACAGAAGCCTTGACCATTTGCATCTTAGCATGCCACACTGACAATTCACGCCATGCGACTAATGTCTATTGATATAACCTCTGAGCTCATAAGTCTCAGAGAAGGGTGTTAAGCAAAAGAATAAATTCTCCGCTGCCAAACATATACATATTTAATAGAAATCAATCAACATAGAATAAAATCCAATGTCATACATACATCCATTTACTAGTTCGTTCTGGGTCTGAACGAAACCGAAAGCACCTCATTCCTCATCCCATATGTCCAATACAGGAGAGAGGTCCTCGCATATTCGGTCGATCTCCAAGTACGTCCGGACGATCACCACTTATTACCTCGTCTTGGGTGTATAGCCCAACCAAGACATCAGTAACCATCCAAACGGTGTGAAGACCTCCGGTCTTCATCCACCATCTTCATCGTCGACTTATCGTCGAATCAGTTATTCATAATGGGTATAAACCCGGCCTTTCCTAATAACTCGCGTATATGATAAACAAGTGCTATAAAAACACAACATACGCCTCATTCCAATCCAGAATATTCTTATACTTTGGGAAAGGTTCCTATTAATTTTATCAAAGATAAATTCTTTTAAATTTATTCTTTAATCTTCTTTTGGGTATCAATTTTAAACCAAATTAAGGTTTATCAACTAGTCGGGATTAGCGAACCTTACCGAAGTAATCATTTGTTTAATTTCCTGATCCCAACCTTTAAACCCACTGAGCAAAACTGGTAATACTCCATATCTAACACTACGGTATTATCGGTAAAATTAATTACCATTTCAGGTTCAAATCTAATTAAAGATTTAACTATCGCTTGGAGTAAAACTAGTGATACTCCATTCTCGATCATTTCCCAAATTTGATAACTTAAATTATCACAATCATCTTTCAATCTAATTAAAGATTCATTAAAACTCCACTTGGTTTTAATCTTCCCAAAAATCAATATTAATGATTATTTAACTTTGAGAAATCAAACATGTCGCATCGATAATCTGCACCGTACCATTGATTTCTGCCTATATATAACCTCTAAGCTCGTACGTCTTAGAGAGGGGTGTTAAGAAAGAGAATAAATTCTCCGCCACCAAATAGATATATATTTAGCAAATATTAACGAATACGGTATAAAGGAATCAATGTCAGACATGTAATCCTGTCTTTTAATCGGGTTAAAGAACCACTATCATTTAAAACACGGTTCACAATAAACCTAAATCCTCTTCCATAAAAATGGAATCTTCATGGAAAACAAATCAATATATAATCGATATCAATTTTCGTATCCGACCAATAATATAAATGGAATAACGACAAAGCCTTTTAAATTCCAATTAACAATCTTCCTCCACATAAGCTCACTTTTGATTATTACCAATCGAATTCCATTCAATTCCAATTTAATATACTAAAATGGAAAACTTTCCTTTGGAAAATCACATTAAAGCTTAATAAAAGATTTATATATTCCAAATCACATTTCACTACAAATCGGGTTAAAGAACGAATGTCGTTAAAAAATAGTTCACAATAAACCCAATTCACATTCCATTTTATTCCAATTAAATGTTAATTAACTGAAAACACTAATAATCTTAATTAAAAGATTTATTCTTTTCACACGGGGTTCAAGAACAGTGTTATTTAAGACACCATTCATGACAAATCCAAAATCCAATTCTTTTATTCAATTCCAATTAAATATTAATTAATTGGAAACTTCACTAAATCTTAATTAAAAGATTTATTCTTTTCTCAACTGGGTTTAAGAATTGTGTTATTTAAGACAACATTCATGACAAACCCAAAATCCAATTCTTTTATTCAATTCCAATTAAATATTAATTAATTGGAAAACTTCACTAAATCTTAATTACAAGATTTATTCTTTTCTCAACTGGGTTTAAGAACAGCGTTATTTAAGACACCATTCATGACAAACCCAAAATCCAATTTAATATTAAATACAAGGACCTAAATAGAAATTATATCGGCTTATATTCAATATCAAATTCTGAAATCAACAAATATCGTATTGGAAATAACGATACATATATCTTCCAAATTCGTCCACAATATCCGTATAATCACGGAATCCAATATCGAAATATTCCGAAGATAATTTCGATTCAAATCCATTCCAATTCATATATTGGAAATTCTAGTTACTTTTAAAACCATTTTTAAATCCAATTTATTTATTAAAAATATTGGATTATAATTCTAGTTCATAACTAGTTCATTTTTATAAAAATATATTTTTATCCTTACAAATGTGGAATTTTCATCCAAATTTTTTCCAAATCATTTATTATGATTTTACACAAATTATTAATATTTTAATAATTTTATCAAGGCTCGTACAGTCGATTTCCATAAACGGTCATCGAACTGCACTTACAACGACCTTTTCCAAATTTGATTTGGATATAATTCAAATCCAACCGTTAGATTTCAAATCTCTTATATTCTTGGAAAGCTCTTTTCGATACGAACCCAAAGGTTCCAGTTTTAGGAGAATCCGATGCTTGGATCTCCCGTAATATCGATTCGAACTCAATGGTCAAAATTCACGAACGGCCGCGGCGCGACGCTTCTATTCAGGCTATACTATATATAATATATATATATATTATATGTATTTCGTCGATTTCCATTTAAAACGTATTTTATAAATCGTTTTAAATTCATTTTAAAAACTATTTCAACTTCATATTCAATTTTAAATCAAAATTGAATATTCCATATCATTAATATTAATATTTTCAAAACAGTAGATTTTGAAATCACTTCCTTTTTTATATTCATTATAAAAAAGAATAAAATCGTTATAAATATTGTTCGTGTCACAATGGCGCACATCAAATCAACACGACTTCATATATATTTCAAGATTTTCGTGTCCATCCCAAATCGGACATCAAAATCATATTTTGACCCATTACTGAAGATTATTTTAAAATATTCATTACTAGTCATTTTAAAATATTTGTTAATTTAAAATATTCGTTCTTTCCGAATTGGAATCAGACACAGTCAATTACCATACAATTTTATTTATATGGATTTCATACACACATGTACACAACAATAATCAAACACAATCAACCATCATCCAGAGTGCATTACACAACTGCATAAGCGTAAAATATAAATAATTAATGCTTACAAGCCAACCCATCGATTGACATACAACTAAACAATTAGGATTAGTGTACGTCAAATATCATCCCAATACCTGTATGGGGTTTCAACAGACAAATATTGAATATTATTTGTGTAGTTGGGCGATGTGTAAAATTATCGTCCCAATCAATACCAGTTAAATGGGTGTACATAAACAAATCATCCGATTTGTAAATGAATATTTATTTTATTCATATACATGTTAAAAATTATATTTTTAACGATGAAATATTTTATTCGACACATAATTATCTTATACGGTTCATTTATACAATAAAAATGTTACTTTTAACTAACACATTTTATTTTAGAAAATTTCGGCAGCATAACGGCGCGATACTAGAACCAGAATAAGGTCTAGCTTTATCCCTCGCCTAATACTGGCTCGCGCCATACACATATCAATTCTAATCAATTCAATTTACATCCCAAATCAAATTCAACCAATTTATCCATCAAAACAAACAACCAAACATCCATAGTTTCAATCAACGGTGTCGGGTGCTTCTAAGCACCGTCTTCATCCTAGCATATATATCTAACTAGAAAATAAAATTAGAGTGAGAAGTTCTCACGTAGAAGCTAAACCAATTCGTCGCGATTCTTCTAACGTAGAAAATTCTTGTTGCCGCGCTCGCTTTTTTCGTTCCCCGCATTTGAATTCGCCTCTTTAGCTCTAAAATTTGCATACGTCCTCCAATCTTCATCAAACTTTGTCACTAGCCTAAACGCGCCATTTCGAACAACTTTTTTCCTTGTGGACTTTCTAAAACTGCACAAATTCGCCAGAAATCGCAAAAAACAGCAACAGATCCGCGATATTTGGACGCGTTTTCCGGGCAGCTCCGCAATCCAAAGTTGGACTTCCATATACCCAACTCGAAGAGAAAATCGTGTTTTTCGACTTGGTACTGTGGAATTTTGGCTAGAAATTCACGGTTTGGGAGTTATTGACGAAATAGTGACAGGGTTTTATTTGCAAAACGAGAAATTTGTGAAAAATGTGATTTTTGAGGAGGAGGGGCCCACGGTCGGAGCTGGGTGGTGGCTGCAGGGCCTGACTGGCGGCGGGAGGGTGCGGGTGGTGGTGGTGTTTGGGTTATAGGGTTTGTGAATGGAAGAGGGAAAGGAGAGGAGGAGGAGAGGGAGGAGGAGGAAAAGTGAATGAAGGAAAGGAGGAAATTGGGATTATATGCCAGTTTCTCCCAAATCGTTCGACTGCAAGCGAACTCCGTTTGCCGCGGATTTCGGACATGACTTAGTACACGTGAAGACGAGTCCAATGAAACAAGTTTCGTTGAATTCCGGGTTCGTTTGATCATCCGTTAAAATTGTCAAAGACGCTCATATATTGTTCAAAAATGCGATTTTAGCGCACCTTTTCTTCTTGCATGCTCACACGCTAACTCCAAAAATCATGCCCTTTTGGATTTAACCATTATTAAGCGATATGAATCCAGAAGAAAAAACGGAATTGAATTCTGAGATCGTCACAATAATGTTCCTTTGTAAAATGACTGCTTGTTTTACCCTGAACTGTTTTAGCTCGCACGGCCACATACTAACTCCGTTTGACGCGCATTTTGGAACTCTACAATGATTTATCATTATATATCCATAAAAATTTATCTCGTCGAATTTGGAGCTCATACACAAAATTTCACTTTTTAAGGGCTATGTATTGCTAACCCAAAACCCCATCCAATTACCACTATTCTGGATCTCGGAATATATCAAAGTTTATACTTTTCGAAGTTGCAAACGACATTTTGAACTCAATGGAAGTGGTTTCGAGACCAAATTCATCCATATGCAAAATGTGACTTTTTGGGCTATATGTAATATTAGAATATATATATATATATATATTTCATAGCAACTATTCTAAATTTTAATTTGGTCATTACTTGCCATTTATGAAGTGAAATCTCAGTTTCTTACATTCACTAGAAAGATATAGTTGAACAGATTCTAACGTTTCTTGTTTCGGCCAATTCTGGTTTAAAATGAATTTTATACATTCAATTGAAATTTAAAATCGAATTTTCAAACTACCACGCCATTTCAAACTCTATTTATAATTAAAATAGAATTGCACATTCTAACTTTGATTAAAATAAATTTTAAGTCGTTATTATTTAAAATAAATCAATTTAAATATTCAAAATCCATTAAATTAGCTAAAATAAAAAAATTAAATTGGTTCTGAAAATTCGGGTTGTTACAAGATTTTACTTTGGAAATAAAATAAAGGTGGCCAACTCGTGTGCTTCTGCTTCGATCCCAGCATGCTTCATCAGTTCAAAAACGAAACCACAAGGTTTCCTTATTCTCCCTCAACCACGGCGCTGCGCCACCACCTTTCCATCAGAGTTCAATCAAACCTCCTCAGAACATGCGCCTCAGGTCCACCGCCCCTCGCCTGAATCAGTTTGATACCTTGCTATGCCATCACCTCAGAAATGCTGATCAACTCTAGTGCCTTCTTGACATTGCTACAACCATCTCAGCGATCAATACTCGATCATATACGTTCAGTTCAAAGAGCTCTTGGAGCTCAACATCTTTTGTGTTGACAAGTTTTGAATTTGATTAATAGATTGGAAGTATAATTTGAGGAGAAAACTAGGAATTACTGGCCATTGATTTATTTGATGGCAGCGGCCATTTTAGTGGTTAACCATGAGTTGAACTGTTGACTCCAATTTAGGTTTCCACCGCTTCTTTATATAGTGAGAATGGTGAGAATGGATATAATTCAATAATATTATATTCAATGAAATTTCGCCGCTAAGTATCACATTAAAAACCAACACATACGATGTTCAATTGAGACGCAACTCCTAATCCTAGCATAAAAAAATATTCTGGACCCAATGGGACAGGTTTCGTTGAATTCTGAGGTCATTTGTGAAAAGTCCTTTATAATTATCGATGAAAAATCATGCGTTTAAAATTCCTATACTTACAGAAAAAATCCAATAAATTTGAAACCCTGACATTTTACTAGACCTCTTCCTAATGTATACGATGAAATTTGTTTTGTTAAATTTGGAGTTTGTTTGGCCAGTCATTTATTTATTAAAAGTTACTATGTCTAAATTGTATAAACAATTAAACAGAAACAGAGACATTTTTGGCCACCGAAGTCACATACGACATCTGTTTGCCACAAAATTTGATTTTCTGATAATAATTTAACGATATGGTTCCAATGAAACTAATTTCAATGAAAACTGAGACCATTTGTAAAAATGGCTATTTTTAATGCTTATATAATATCGATTAAAATATTATATAAATTCCTAAATAATTCAATAAAATAATATTAAATTATTTTTATCATATATCCAAATAGAATATATATCCAAACAGAATATATATACAACTTCAGATATAAATTATACAACTCAATTTTGTCGATTTCGACTTAACCGCTATTGAAATTATATTAAAATCCTTATTAAATTACTAAAAAAAGTTATATTTTAATAACAACTTCCATAGAGACTATTTTAAATTTTGAATTGGACATAACTAGCAATCTATAACATAAAATCTTGTTTTTTCTCTTCGTTAGAAAATTATCATCGATAATATTCCAACGTTTCTTATTTAACAGAGATCCGTCTTATATCGGATCTGGTATATCCAATTAAAGTTCAAATCGTAAATTTCTAACTACCGCGCCATTTCGAACTCGATTTACAATATATATAAATTTAACGTTCAAACTTCGTTTTAATAATTGAATTCAATATTAAAAACGATTAATATTCCAAATATAATATTTAAAATAATAAATATATCAAATATTTGACTGCTAAAAATATGGGGCATTACATTTTTTTGTGAAAAGATAGTGGATTCGTAGCATTTTCCTACCTTACTAATTTCGGGGACGAAATTCTTTTAAGGGGGAAGGAATATAACGGCCCAGATTTTTAACCTATTTGACTAAACTTTTTTTTTTAAATGTCGATATAGAGATATAAAAGGATTTTTATTTATTTATTTAACAAAGATTGAACGTATATTTATATTTAATTTAAAAACGAGCTTGAAATGGCAGGACAGTTCGTAATATTGAGTTTTCAATTTCAATTGAGTATACAAGATCCGATATTAGTAGGATTTCTGTGAACAAGAAACATTGGAATCTAGTTGATTATAATTTTCATATGAAAGAGAAAAATCCATATTTCTTGTTATAGATTGTTTGTTATGTCCAATTCAATTTTTTAAATAGTCGCTATGGAAATCGTTATTAAATTATAACGTTTATTGAATATATTTAAAAGGGTTTTAATATAATTTGGGCATCGTTTAACTCAAAATTTGATGATATTGAGTTAACTTGTTTTGAATTTATTTATATTTTTAATAACCCGGAAATCTGAGCCAATTTAAAAAATTTATTTTGGTAATTTTAAAGAATTTTGAATATTTAAAATGAATTATTTTAAATAATAATGACGAGGAATTTATTTTGAATAGAATTAGATGTATATATTTATTTGAATCAACGTTAGAATATAAATATTTTATTTTAAATATAAAAGGAATTGGAAATGGAACGATAGTTCGAAAATTCGATTTCAAAGTTCAAATGAATGTACAGGATTCAAAACAAACCGGATTTTAGCGAAACCAAAAATATTAGAATCTAATTGAAAATATTTTTCCAACGAATCCGAAAAATTGAAATTTCATAGCGGGAATAAAAAGTTATGTCCAATTGAAAATTCAGAATAGTCGTTGTGGAATTCTGGCCGTTAAAATGGAAATTTTGCAAACGACCTTCGTTTTCGACGAAACAACTTTTGTTAGATCCGTGATGTCAAGTTGTTGCAAGATTCTAATTTGCATAATTTTCTGAATCAATATGTGAGCGTGGCAAAGGAAAACGTGTTTTGTCAGTTTCAATCAATTTCGATCGACCAAAAAATGGCCATTTTTCAAACGGTCTCGGAATTTGACGAAATTAGTTTTGATAAAACCGTATCGTCAATACGAAGCTAGAAAATATTTTTTGGGAATTTTTAGAGTCCGTATGTGGTCCCGGTAAATTGAAATGTTCGTTCAAATTCAATATATAGATTTATATTTTGATTTTGATGAAAACAGATCGAAATAGCCGAATTGGCTTACGATATATATCCCATTGTGTTCGGAATGGGGGCAATTAGCTAGGGATGATAGTCATTGGGTCTCGTTTCGAGTTCGGGTGAAAAGTCAACTTTATGTGGAGAAAATAAATTAAATAAATTAAAAAATTTATATAGCCCCCCTCTCCTTTCTTTTCTCAGTCAAACTTGATTAGAAATAAAAAAAGGGACCCGATGACCAAAACCCGTCGCCCCCTCTGCCAAGTCCGCCGCCGCCACCGATGTGCGCTCCACCGTCGGCCACCACCAGCGCCCCCTTCTTCCCTTTCCTCTCTCCTCTTACCCAATGCGAACCACCGCCCCCCAAATCCACCAAAACCTATCGTTCCAGACCCCTAACCGCCACTGCAGACCAGCCACCACCCTCCACCGCCTAGCCGCGCCTCCTGCCACCTTCCCCGACCACTACCGACGCACCAATGCCGGTGTGGGCCCTTCTCCAACATCCAAGATCCGGTTTTTACCCTGAAATGTGAGTTTTCTATTTTTATTCTTCGAGTTAGAATTTTTATTTACATTAAGTTTAGATTTTTATGGTAGAAAGTTTAGACTTTTGTTGTAGGAAGTTTTGATTTTATAAAATAAAAAAGTGTTGAAATTTTATAAAGTTAGGAAGGTTGGATTTTTTATATGAAGAAAGGTTGGATTTTTATGTTATAGAAATAATAAAAATATGTTTTTTATATTATAGAGATAATAAAAATATGATTTTTATATTATAGAAATAATAAGAATATGTTTTTTATATTATAGAAATAATAAAAATATGATTTTTATATAGGAAGGAGCGTTGTAAAAATATACGAAGTAGAAATAAAAATGTTAATTTTTATTTATTGGAATGAAGCAATAAAAATATAAATTTTATTATGAACAACGTGGTAAGGACTGCATTGAAATTTCAAACAAATCCAAATGATTCAGAAGTTCAGAAATAGATAACGACGGAGTGGAACCCTCGGTGAGAACTTCTCACTTTAATTCTTGTTTTCTAGTTAAAATATATACTAGGATGCAGACGGTGCTTAGCAACACCCGAACCCGTTGTCCACAGACCATGGACGACTTGTTTGTTATGTGATGAAAATTGATTGTGATGTGGAATGAATGGAAATATACTCATGTGTTGAAATAAATTATTTATCGCTAAAAATATAAATTTAACATGAATGTAAATAAATAAATATTCATTCACAAATTGAACGATTTGTTTATGTACACCCATTTGAAGGATATTGATTGGGACGATAAATTTTACACATCGCCCAACTGCACAAATAAAAATCAGTGTTTGTTGACTGAAACCCCACACGGGTATTGGGATGAATTTGACGTACACTAATCCAGATTGTTTAGTCGTATGTCAATCGATGGGTTGACAGACTGTGTAAGCGTTAATTATTTATATTTAATGCTCATGCAGTTGTTTGGTGCACTTTAGATGATGGTTGCTATTATATACATGTGTTGTATATAATCCATATAAATAACATTATATGGTAATTGAGTGGGTCTCATTCCAATTTAGAAAATAAATTATATTCATGTATTGAATAAACAAAATAGTCGTGTGTTGACAATACCCATGTGTTGAGAATATTCGTGTGTTGAAACCATTCATGCGTTGAAAATACTCGTGTGTTAAGAATATTCATGTGTTGAACGAAATATTTATACAATAAAATTCACATTTTTATTGTAAGAAAGAAATAATAAATATTCATGTGTTGAAAGAAATATATATTCACGTGTTGAAGAAAATATTCATTTGTTGAATAGAATAACGAAGTTATTGAAATATATAAAGGCGTGTTGATTAGATGTGCGCCATTATGACGCGAGCGATATTTATATCGATTATATTCGTTTTTATAATGAATATATGAAAGGAAGCGAATGATATGGAATATTCAATTTTGATTTAAAATTGAATATGAAGTTGAAATTGTTTTGAAAACAAATTTAAAACGATTTATAAAATACGTTTAGAATTGAAATCGACAAAATATATATAATATATATATTAAATGGCCTGAATAGAACGCGCCGCACCACGGCAGTTCGCTAATTTTGACCATTGACTTCGAATTGACGTTACGGGAGATCCGACTGTCGGATTCACCTGAAACTAGAACCGTTGGGTTCGTATCGAAAAGAGCTTTCCAATGAATATTAGAAATTTCAAATCTAACGGTTGGATTTGAAATTATGTCACAAATCAAATTTGGAAAAGGTCGCTGTAAGTGCAGTTCGATGACCGTTATTGGAAAACGACTGTACGGGCTTTGATAAAACTATCAAAAATATCAATAATTTGTGTAAAATCATAATAAATGATTTTGAAAGAACCCGGATGAAAATTCCCATATTTAAAAAGGGTAAAAAAATATTTTTATCAAAATGAACTAGTTACGAACTAGAATTATAATCCAATATTTTTGAATAAATAAATTGGATTTGAAGTGGTTTTAAAAATAATCAGAATTTCCAATATACAAATTGGAATGGATTTGAATCGAAATTATCTTCGGAATATTTCGATGTTGGATTTCGTGATTATAGAGATATGGTTGTGGAAATTGGAAAGATATATTTATATCGTTATTTACAATACGATATTTGTTGGTTTCAGAATTTGATGTTGAATATAAGCCGATATATTTTCTATTCAGAGCCTTGTATTTAATATCAAATGGGATTTTGGGTTCGTCGTGAATGGTGTCTTAAATAACACTGTTCTTGGACCTAGTTTAGAAAAGAATAAATCTTTGAATTAAGATTTTGTAAAATTGTCCAGTTAATTAGTATTTAATTGGAATTGAATTTAAATTGGTTTATGGGTTTACAGTGAGCGGTGTTTTGAATAACACCTGTTCTTTAACCCGATTAACAATGGGAAGTGATATTGGGTTTATCGTGAACCGTGTTTTAGATGACATTGGTTCTTTAACCCAGTTAAAGACAGATTATTGATTTTTGGGAAGATTAAAACTAAGTGGAGTTTTAATGAATCTTTAATTAGATTAAAGTGATCGAGAATGGAGTATCACCAGTTTTGCTCCAAGCGATAGTTAAATCTTTAATTAGATTTGAACGTGAAATGATAATTAATATTTACTGATAACACCGTGGTGTTAGATATGGAGTATTACTAGTTTTGCTCCATGGGATGAATAGGTTGGGATTTGGAAATAAAATAAATAATTACTTCGGTGTGGTTCGCTAATCCCGACTAGTTTGGAAAACCTTAACAGGGTTTGAAATGATATCCAAAGGAAGATTAAAGAATAAATTTAGAAGAATTTATCTTTGGTAAAATTAATGGGAACCTTTCCCTAAGAATGTGAATATTTAAATAAAGAATATTCTGAATTGGAGTGAGGCGTATGTTGTGTTTGTGTAACACTTGTTTATTATATACGCGGGTTATTCGGAAAGGCTGGGTTTATATCCATTCTGAATAACTGATTCGACGATAAGTCGAAGAAGAAGACGGTGGTTGAAGATCGGAGGTCTTCACATCGTTTGGATGATTATTGATGATCTTTATTGGGTTGTACACCCAAGAGGAGAGAATTAGCTGGTGGTCGTCCGGACATACTTAGAAATCGATGGATATGTGAGGAATAAGGTTCCTTTGGTTTCGTTCAGAACCAGAACGAATTTGTAAATGGACTGTGTGTCTGACATTGGATTTTATTCTGTGTGATTGATCTCTATTAAATATATATCTGTTTGGCGGCGAAGAATTTATTCTCTTACTTAATGCCCTTCTCTGAGACGTACGAGCTCAGAGGTTATATATTGATGGATATCAATCGCATGGCATGAATTGCCTGTGTGGCATGCCTAAGTGGCAAATGATCAAGGCTTTTGTTGAAAAGCAAAGTCTTGTGGTTGATGATCAAAGCACGGCCTATGTGGCATAGGTTTGTGTATAGCGTTAATTCGTGAGCCTCACACCTCGGTATGAGTCAAAAACGGGATAGTGACTGCAGCGAGAGCACGACGTTTCTTTCTAGCTATGGGTGATGTCAGTGACCTACCAGCCCTTACATTTATATACTTTTTACCTGTGTGGTTGTCGGATGCGAGGCGCCTCGGATATAAGTCTGATACGACCGGGAAACGTGTGTTCAGGAATAACTAATCCTCAAAAGTAAGAGAGGACCGACCCTGAAGATCCAGGATCGCTGTGTGTGGTCTTGAGACGTTTGCTAGAGTGTCTCGAACGAAGAGGAGCTTGCCCCTTGCCTCGACTCATGACGGAAATCCAATTTCCAATACGTGACATTTCAGTTTTATTTGTAGAGCCTAGTATTGGTGATATAGTAGCGTGGGATGCTACGTCGTATAGGATTGATACATTTATATTTGAAGTTGTTTTGACACTATACACTTATAATAGTATCAAATGATTTGTTTTAAATGTATCAAGCATTATTTGGCTATTATAAGGGAAAACCCTATCCTCTGGCTTGCGTTGCATTATGCGATGGGACTTGGGTCTTATAATAGCTTCATTTTTCCAAAAGGCATTGCGTTGTTTATAGTATGCACTAGTATTCTTGGGAGGAAACCCGTTCCGTGTTATATGGCGTGGTTCCTTGAGTTACTCTCTTTTAAAGTAAAGTTTTAAATAACTGTTTTAGTTCTCACACCAGTCACATGACTGACCTGGAGTTTATTGTTTTAACCTAAACTCTGAGTGCCCTTATTTTCGACACGGGCAGCTAGTAGTTTTGGTTTTGCAGATTTATATTCACAGGATCCTGGTTTACAGCTGGAACGATACTCGGAAAGCTCTGTATCCGTGTATTTCTTTCAGTTGTGTGTTGTATTATTTCCGCTGCTATGTATTTAAATGTAAGTTAAATCTCTGATATTTATCGAATGTGTAATATTTATTCATACTTTGTATATTCTTGTAATCTGATGGGATTGTTGTAATAAGCAATGAAATGTTCTTCTGTTTGCGTTCTGATTTGTCGTGTTCTCAAAACAATCAGGAGTTTCGAACGGTCTTGATCGGTTTAGCGATCGATTCGGATCGAGCGAAATTCTTTGTTGTCACATTTGGTATCAGAGCTTTGGTTTACAGAGCTCGAGAACAAGACACATTAGAACCGAACGAAAGAATTCATCAGAGATTGGATTAGTAATGTCCAATAAGAATAACTCGTTAGAGATATTATCAGTAGTATCCTAGAATAAGCCGGAAGAGTGTATTTTTAAAATAAAAAATTGAAAACAAATTTTGTTTTGAAAGTTAAATTCAAGTATACGTATTTGAATATTTTATTTGTATTGAATTTGGACAATCGAGTATATAAAGATTTTGCATATGCGCCTCATGAACGTATATTCGAAGTTTTAATATACTGGATAGATATAGAATCACAATCTAGTAGCCAGGAGATGTTCTGATGGTGGTTCGAAACATCATCAGCATTTATGTTCGAGCTTCTAAAGTGAGATATCTATATATTTCCATTAGACTGGTGTGAGACCCAAAACTAGATAGGGCTTATTGTTGTGATTTGGCATCAAAAACGTGATTTTCTGTATATGTATCAAATTTGTGAATTTGAAACAATAATCAGCTAATTGATTGATGGTTGTGTTGTTTGATTATTGGTTTGATATTTTTAACCATTATGCCAAATTGAATCAAATAGTGAACTGTATTGAAAATTGATTACAATTGCATGCATATACATGTATATCTATTGAGCAGGTCATAGCAAGGAGGCTAGAGAGAGGAATAAAATTGTTTGCCCGACAAATAGGTACATGTTTATTGTATTTCTTGGGGATTTGATGATTTTATGAGCCGATTGGCTTTTTCTTTTTCATTTGGATTGGTGAGGGCCATGGGAGGCTATTTGAAATATCCCGAAGCTCTCGGTGCAGGGGAGGTTATGGCGAAATTTTTCGAAAATTTAGGGTGTTAGCCAAATTTTTGAAAATTTTGAAAAGTTATTAGAAACTAAAAAGTTGAATAACTTAAGCCATAATGAAAATAAGCAAGTAGAGTTAGTTTGTAAAACAACTTTCAGCTTCGTTCCTTTTCGGGGACGAAAAGCTTTAAGTGGGGGAGATTGTAATAACCTGGAAATCTGAGCCAATTTAAATTTTTTATTTTGGCAATTTTAAAAAAATTTAAATATTTAAAATGAATTATTTTAAATAATAACGACGAGGAATTTATTTTGAATAGAATTAGATGTATATATTTATTTGAATCGACGTTAGAATATAAATAATTTATTTTAAATATAAAAGGAATTGGAAATGGCGCGGTAGTTCGAAAATTCTATTTCAAAGTTCAAATGAATGTACATGATTCAAAATAAACCGGATTTTAGCGAAACCAAAAATATTAGAATCTAATTGAAAATATCTTTCCAACGAATCCGAAAAATTGTAATTTCATAGTGGGAATAAAAAGTTATGTCCAATTGAAAATTCAGAACAGTTGTTGTGGAATTGTGGCCTTTAAAAATGGAAATTTTGCAAACGACCTTCGTTTTCGATGAAACCACTTTTGTTGGATCCGTGATGTCAAGTTGTTGCTAGATTCCAATTAGCATAATTTTCTGAATCAATATGTGAGCATGGCAAAGGAAAGCGTGTTTTGTCAGTTTTAGTCAATTTCAATCGATCAAAAATGGCCATTTTTCAAATGGTCTAAGAATTTCACGATATTAGTTTTGTTAGGACCGTATCGTCAATACAAAGCTAGAAAATATTTTTCGGGAATTTTTAGAGTTCGTATGTGGTCCTGGTAAATTGAAATGTGTGTTCAAACTCAATATATAGATTTATATTTTGATTTTGACGAAAACAGATCGAAATAGCCGAATTGGCTTACGATATATATCCCATTGTGTTCGGAATGGGGGTAATTAGCTAGGGATGACAGTCGTTGGGTCTCGTTTCGAGTTCGTGTGAAAAGTCAACTTTATGCAGAGAAAATAAATAAAATATTTTATATAGCCCCCCTCTCCTTTCTTTTCTCAGTCAAACTCGATTAGAAATAAAAAAAAGGGACCCGATGACCAAAACCCATCGCCTCCTCTGCCAAGACCGTCACCGCCACCGACGTGCGCTCCACCGTCGGCCACCACCAGCGCCCCCTCCTTCCCTTTCCTCTCTCCTCTCGCCCAATGCGAACCACCGCCCCCAAATCCACCAAAACCCGTCGTCCTTGACCCCTAATCGCCACTATAGACCAGCCACCACACTCCACCGCCTAGTCGCGCCTCCTGCCACCTTCTCAGACCACTTCCGACGCACCAATGCCGGCGTGGGCCCTCCTCCAACATCCAGGATACAGTTTTTACCCTGAAATATGAGTTTTCTATTTTTATTTTTCGAGTTAGAATTTTTATTTACATTAAGTTTAGATTTTTATGTTAGAAAGTTTAGACTTTTGTTGTAGGAAGTTTTGATTTTATAAAATAGAAAAGGGTTGAAATTTTATAAAGTTAGGATGGTTGGATTTTTTATATGAAGAAAGTTTGGATTTTTATATTATAGAAATAATAAAAATATGATTTTAATATTGTAGAGATAATAAAAATATGATTAAAATATGATTTTTATATTATAGAAATAATAAAAATATGATTTTTATATTATAGAGGTAATAAAAATATGATTTTTATATTATAGAAATAATAAAAATATGTTTTTTATATAGGAAGGAGCGTTGTAAAAATATATGAAGTAGAAACAAAAATGTGATTTTTTATTTATTGGAATGAAGCAATAAAAATATAATTTTTATTATGAACAGCGTGGCAAGGACTGCATTGAAATTTCAAACAAATCCAAATGATTCAGAAGTTCAGGAATAGAGAACGGCGGAGTGGAACCCTCGATGAGAACTTCTCACTTTAATTCTTGTTTTCTAGTTAAAATATATACTAGGATGCAGATGGTGCTTAGCAGCACCCGACTCCCGTTGTCCACAGACCATGGACGACTTGTTTGATTTTGTTGTGTGGTGAAAATTGATTGTGATGTGGAATGAATGGAAATATACTCATGTGTTAAAATAAATTATTTATCGTTAAAAATATAAATTTAACGTGAATAAATAAATATTCATTTACAAATCGAACGATTTGTTTATGTGTTTGAAGGATATTGACTGGGACGATAAATTTTACACATCGCCCAACTGCACAAATAAAAATCTATGTTTGTTGACTGAAACCCTACACGGGTATTGAGATGATATTTGACGTACACTAATCCCGATTTTTTAGTTGTATGTCAATCGATGGGTTGATAGACTGTGTAAGCGTTCAATATTTATATTTAATGCTTATGCAGTTGTGTTGGTGCACTTTGGATGATGGTTGATTATTTATCATTGCTATTATATACATGTGTTGTATAGAATCCATATAAATAACATTATATGGTAATTGAGTGGGTCTCATTCCAATTTAGAAAATAAATTATATTTATGTGTTGAATAAACAAAATACTCATGTGTTGACAATACTCATGTGTTGAGAATATTCATGTGTTGAAACCATTCATGTGTTGAAAATACTCGTGTGTTGAGAATATTCATCTGTTGAAACTATTCATGTGTTGAACGAAATATTTATACAATAAAATTCACATTTTTATTGTAAGAAAGAAATAATAAATATTCATGTGTTGAAAGAAATATATATTCATGTGTTGAAGAAAATATTCATTTGTTGAATAGAATAATGAAGTTATTGAAATATATAAAGCCGTATTGATTAGATGTGCACCATTGTGACGCGAACGATATTTATATCGATTATATTCGTTTTTATAATGAATATAGAAAATGAAGCGAATGATATGGAATATTCAGTTTTGATTTAAAATTGAATATGAAGTTGAAATTGTTTTGAAAACGAATTTAAAACGATTTATAAAATACGTTTAGAATTGAAATCGATGAAATATATATAATATATATATATTATATATATTAAATGGCCTGAATAGAACGCGCCGCGCCGCGGCAGTTCGCGAATTTCGACCATTGACTTCGAATTGACGTTACGGGAGATCCGACCGTCGGATTCTCCTGAAACTGGAACCGTTGGGTTTGTATCGAAAAGAGCTTTCCAATGAATATTAGAAATTTGTAATCTAACTGTTGGATTTGGAATTATGTCCAAATAAAATTTGGAAAAGGTCGTTGTAAGTGCAGTTCGACAACCATTATTGGAAATCGACTGTACGGGCCTTGATAAAATTATTAAAAATATCAATAATTTGTGTAAAATCATAATAAATGATTTTGAAAGAACCGGGATGGAAATTCCCATATTTAAAAAGGATAAAAATATATTTTTATCGAAATGAACTAGTTATGAACTAGAATTATAATCCAATATTTTTGAATAAATAAATTGGATTTGAAGTGGTTTTAAAAATAATCAGAATTTCCAATATACGAATTGGAATGGATTTGAATCGAAATTTTCTTCGGAATATTTCGATGTTGGATTTCGTGATTATACAGATATGGTTGTGGAAATCTGAATGTTGTCTTAAATAACACTGTTCTTGGACCCAGTTTAAAAAAGAATAAATCTTTGAATTAAGATTTAGTAAAATTGTCCAGTTAATTAGTATTTAATAGGAATTGAATTTAAATTGGTTTTTGGGTTTATCGTGAGCGGTGTTTTGAATAACACCTGTTCTTTAACCTGATTATCAATGGGAAGTTATTTTGGTTTTATCGTGAACCGTGTTTTAAATGACATTGGTTCTTTAACCCAGTTAAAGACATGATATTGATTTTTGGGAAGATTAAAACTAAGTGGAGTTTTAATGAATCTTTAATTAGATTAAAGTGATCGAGAATGGAGTATCCCCAGTTTTGCTCCTAGCGATAGTTAAATCTTTAATTAGATTTGAACGTGAAATGATAATTAATATTTATCGATAACACCGTGGTGTTAGATATGGAGTATTACCAATTTTGCTCTATGGGATGAATAGGTTGGGATTGGGAAATAAAATAAATAATTACATCCGTGTGGTTCGCTAATTCTGACTAGTTTGGAAAACCTTAACAGGGTTTGAAATGATATCCAAAGGGAAATTAAAGAATAAATTTAGAAGAATTTATCTTTGATAAAATTAATGGGAACCTTTCCCTAAGAATGTGAATATTTGAATAAATAATATTCTGAATTGGAATGAGGCGTATGTTGTGTTTGTGTAACACTTGTTTATTATATACGCGGGTTATTTGAAATGGCAGGGTTTATACCCATTCTGAATAACCGATTCGACGATAAGTCGAAGAAGAAGATGGTGGTTGAAGACCGGAGGTCTTCACATAATTTCGATGATTATTGATAATCTTGATTGGGATGTACACCCAAGAGGAAGGAATCAGTTGGTGGTCGTCCAGACGTACTTGGAGATCGATGGATATGCGAGGAATAAGGTTCCTCCGGTTTCATTCAGAACCAGAATGAACTTGTAAATGGACTATGTGTCTGACATTGGATTTTATTCTGTGTGATTGATCTCTATTAAATATATATCTGTTTAGCGGTAGAGAATTTATTCTCTTGCTTAACGCCCTTCTCTGAGACGTATGAGCTCAGAGGTTATATATTGATGGATATCAATCACATGGCATGAATTGCCTGTGTGGCATGCCTAAGTGGCAAATGATCAAGGCTTTTGTTGAAAAGCAAAGTCTTATGGTTGATGATCAAAGCACGGCCTATGTGGCACAGATTTGTGTATAGCGTTAATTCACGAGCCTCACACCTCGGTATGAGTCAAAAACAGGATAACGACTGCAGGGAGAGCACGTAGTTTCTTTCTAGCTATGGTGATGTCAGTGACCTACCAGCCCTGACATTTATATACTTTTTACCTGTGTGGTTGTCGGATGCGAGGCGCCTCAGATATAGGTCCGATAGGACTGGGAAATGTGGTCTCGGGAATAACTTATCCTCAAAAGTAAGAGAGGACCGGCCCTGAAGATCCAGGATCGCTGTGTGTGGTCCTGAGACATTTTCTAGAGTGTCTCAAACGGAGAGGAGCTTGCCCCTTGCCTCGACTCATGATGGAAATCCTATTTCCAATACGTGACATTTCGGTTTTATTTGTAGAGCCTAGTATTGGAGACATAGTAGCATGGGATGTTATGTCGTCTAGGATCGATACATTTATATTTGAAGTTGTTTTGACACTATACACTTATAATAGTATCAAACGATTTGTTTTAAACGCATCATGCATTATTTGGCTATTATAAGGGAAAACCCTATCCTCCGGCTTGCGTTGCATTGTGTGATGGGACCTGGGTCTTATAATAGATTCATTTTTCTAAAAGGCATTGCGTTGTTTATTCTATGCACTAGTATTCTTGGGAGGAAACCCGTTCCATGTTATATGGCATGGTTCCTTGAATTACTCTCTTTTAAAGTAAAGTTTTAAATAACTGTTTTAGTTCTCACACCAGTCACATGACTGACCTGGAGTTTATTGTTTTAACCTAAACTCTGGTTGCCCTTATTTTTGACACGGGCAACTAGTAGTTTTGGTTTTGTAGATTTATATTCACAGGATCCTGGTTTACAGCTGGAACGATACTTGGAAAGCTCTGTATCCGTGTATTTCTTTCAGTTGTGTGTTGTATTATTTTTCCGCTGCTATGTATTTAAATGTAATTTAAATCTCTGATACTTATCGAATGTGTAATATTTATTCAAACTTTGTATATTCTTGTACTCTAATGGGATTGTTGTAATAAGCAATGAAATGTTCTTCTATTTGCGTTCTGATTTGTCGTGTTCTCAAAACAATCAGGGGTTTCGAATGGTCTTGGTTGGTATAGCGATCGATTCAGATCGCGTGAAATTCCCAGTTGTTACAATATTTTTATTAGTTTATTTAAGCCTTAAAATAGTTTTTGACGATAATCCCTGTTTCCAACGAAACTAGTTTTATCATATTCGAGATACTAAGTTATTGCACGATTTCTAATTTTGTTTGATCGGACGGTGTATGTGCTTGCAATCGAACGTTAATTGCGTGTTGAATAATGTAACGACCTGAATTTCCGTACTCTTTGAGTTGACTAATTACACCACACATCCAACCCAAATTGAACAGCAATACGAATCACTATTAGAAAGAAGTTAGAGGATGAGAAATAGAAAGAAAGAAATATTAGAATAGAAGAAATCGAAGATCACAAACTCACATTGGAACGAATAAAATATATTATATAACATAAACTTTTGAAATACAAATCAGTAACTGTATATACATACCATCATCAGAGCACAACAGCTATGTCTGGAACAGTTATAAACACCTGTTTCCAGATACGAACATAATACACAGTGGAAAAAATACAATAGTCTATAGCTAACTAGTGAAGCTTCCTGCTTCCAGACTCTTCCAAGTGAATCTGAAAAAAAATCCCGCCTACTTGACTGCCCGTACAAATTTGGGCACCCAAGAGTTTAGGGAAAACAAACAAAATAAACTCTGGGTCAGTTATGGGACTCGTGTGAGTAAACTCCAACCATTTGTTTAACTTTCAAAATCCTTTTGAAAGAAATGATATTCGTAAGACCGATCCACACATAAACACGGATGGCTTTTACCTTACGATGACCAAAAATATTTTTGATATCAAATCCAGTGATATTATAATAATGTCTACATCAAATAAATAGAATCTAGCAGAAGGCTTGCATCTCACGCTCCATATATAATATAAAATTGAGAACCGCAGGGCGCTTATTGAAGATTGGATTTCCAACAAGACAAGGTATGGAACCACCTTCCGATAGTGTATCCCTAGAGGGAAATACGCTGGGTTCAACAAGAACGTCTTGCAACCCGGCCCACACATGACCGACCGCTCATTTCGCTTGAATGTATCGAATGTATATCACCAACGGTTGGGATCAGCAACCGTTTCCCGAAAGGGACAACATCGATAGATTAAAGAAGCAATTAGAATTTCTCTAGATAGGTGATTATACATCCTCATGGGAGCGACCCACCTAGCCATGCTGCCTGCCCTATTTTTGTCAATTCCCGGTTGTGAGGCTTGAGGTTTGAATTATCTTCCAGAACAT
This sequence comes from Allium sativum, assembly GCA_030737875.1. Taxonomy (NCBI): domain Eukaryota; kingdom Viridiplantae; phylum Streptophyta; class Magnoliopsida; order Asparagales; family Amaryllidaceae; genus Allium; species Allium sativum. Next base: position 387,882,581 of record CM060920.1, on the reverse strand, counting down.
CTGGCCACCATTCACTTTGAATGCCCCATCGTCAGATCCATCAGAAATCACTAATTGAATCCCTCAAAAATACTCAGATTGTTAGGCTAAAGAAGTTTCCCTTCTTTGCCACCAACTTCGTACGTTTGAAGGAATCGACGTACGTAATCCCTTTAGAAATACTCTGTCAGACACTCGTCTATACAAGTTGTACTGGGTCTGGGAAAACTGAAGGCACCGTTCTATTAATCCATCTTGGACAATTTCTACCTAGGGTTAACAGAATAGACCTTGCATTTTTCTCCGTCTTCAGTTATCTTTAGCATACATCGATACGTAACTCTTATAACAATACAGAGTGGTTTTCAGATATTAAATCTGATCTCGGTCTCTCCATATTGATAACAGAGGTATAAAATAAATCTAAACTTTGATAGTCGGTGATTTAACTATCAAAGAAACATTCATACAATCAACAGTCCTACTTCCAATTGGAAATCCTACCGATCAAGCATCAAACAATACTGGCCTCTTTTAATTTAATTTCTTATTAAATTATTATTTCCGATTCCTGTTATCTCATCTTTCGTATCCTTTCAAAGCTCTATTTTTCTCTCTTGATTGTTGGAAAACATTTCCAATATCCTAATTTCTTTATTCAAGAAAATATATCTTATTCCAGTTAGAAAACATTTCAAAATCCTTTAAATTAACGCGATGTTACAAACATCGTTATTATAGCTCAAACCAGTAATCACTTATTAACTAACCATCTTACTAACCCATCTTCACTATCGAACCTTACTCAGACCTTAATTGAACAACATTCTCAACTTTGAAATAGTCAAAGCTCACAACTTCAAACAAAACATTTCTTACGCGACTTTCAGATTCAATCTATGAACACACTTCTTTTACGGAAAAACACTGATTATAATGGTAGCGTTATAATCGCTGTCTCCAAATATTTGATTTATAAAACATTATTTTTAACAACAGCGTTACAATCACTGTCTAGAATTTATAGAACACTTGTTATAACAATAGCGTTAAGATCGTTGTTTAGAATTACAAAACATTTACTATAACGGCAGCGTTAAAATCGCTGTTTAGACTTTACAAAACATTTGCTTTCCGTCGATGTTCATTTTCAAATATCAGTATCTTTCCCTAATAGGAATCTAGACTTGTTAATAATTCTAATTTAAAATAAATCTTGAATTTATTTCAAAACATGGAATTGTGTTTCCATAGCATAATTATTTAAATACTGACTTCTTAGCATATTCATTTAAATTATAGTTTAAACCAAGTAGCATTCAAATGTCCTTTTTGAAAGTAAACCATTATAGTCAAATTATAATTATAATTCCATTGGATTTATCTCAATATATTTTATATTCTGAACTTCGAAATAAAACCCATCATTTTCATTTCTCCCTTTCTCATTTAAACTTCCATTTACAAATTATCGACTTAAATCCATCGTTCACTTTAATCGTGAATAACACTTCTTTTATATAATCAATTCATTTGACTTCATTCCTTTGAACAATATTTTAAAAATCCAATTTTTCCTTTATTAACTCCTAATGATAGAATCTTTCACAAAATTGTTTTTATTATATCCATTTATAATCTCGTTTAGAATTTCATTTATAATTGCTAAGTGCTAAACAATTTACAAATACCACTTGCAAACCCATTTCTGCTTTCTATATAAATTTAAACTTGAATTTATATTCCAATTTATCCCAAGATAAATAATTTACTAGATTTATAAATGCCGTTATAATCACTTCTTGTTTTATTCATTTAAAACAAGTTCCTTATTTTTCAAGACCATTCAAAATTAAATTCCTATTTTTTTTGAAATGGATTTCCTTTATTAAATCTCAAATTTCCTTTTCACATTCGAAAATATTTTACGGTATCTAAAATACCAAGTTTCTAGGGCCAGGGTAAATCAAACACAACATATCTAATCATGGATTATATAACACATCATATATCATAACAAAAGAAACAGTAAAATAAATACTGAGGAATCCAGTTGGATCCCTCCAACCTGTTTCCCTGCATCCACAGATGTTAATCAGCATCAATAATATTATTCCACATCAATATGAAATATCAGGACTGATAATTGATCAACGATGTAATCTATCAACCAATTTTATCAACTATTCAACCAAGCAACCATTGCACAGTATAAAATTACTATAAATAAATTTACAAATCGTTTATATAAATATATAAACGAAGCAGAGTTAGTGAGTTAACTCAACTTGTTTTGCAGTTGAGGGTGCTGCTTAGGTTTTCATATAAAATCAACAGGCGTTTGATTTTTCTACAGAATTCCAGTAGCTCCATCCTTAGTCAGATCAAATCATTACGGTCCCAACATGACTGATTTCGTTGAATTTTAATATTTTCCTCGAAAATTCTTTTACTTCCCCGGTCAGAACTTGAAGAATGTGCTCGACCTTTTGCTTCAGGTTCAAACCAATCGTTCAACTCCAACTACCCTCCTTGCTGAACTCCACAGTTCTCTGTAAACTATCCATTTACCTTTTGTTAACCCATCTTTTCTACCTACACTGATCACCATACGATCGTTCAAAAATCACTCAGCATTGAACAACTTCACTAGAAAAATACATACCCAAACGTTCATCAACATGCTGTTGCCGCTAATTCCTTCTTCTCTTCCAATTACATTTCTTTCTAGTTCGAACCCATCAATATCTGTATCTTCCCAAATGATACAATATGAAACCATCTTCACAGTTATACCATCATCGAACTCGACTCTCAGTATTTCCATCGAACCACCGCGCATCCCATTCACATTTGAACCCGACGTCAGTAATAAACCACCGTGTTATCTCTCTTTCTCACCTCGCAACTCCCCTGTCCTCTGACAATGCGCCACCAGGAACTTCCCAATCACCAAAAAAAGAATGCCTGGTCTCCTTCTAAATCTTTATATTCATCTTCCTTAATATACATAATAGTGGGACTTATAATCTAATTCCAATTGGCCCTTTAAGCAACAGTTTATTCGGTGTTGCTTTCCACTGGAAACCCGTAAACAAAACCATGGCGTCCCATTTCATCACCCATTCATCACCGTACCACCCCCACATACACAGTAAAACGCCACCACCATAAACGTTCATCATCGTAAACTAAACATGACACCCCACCACCACGATGAGCTCATGCTCATTTCATACGTTACGGCAAAATAACGTGAGAACCCCCAAAGCCTTCCAAAAATACCCATCGGTTGCAATACAGTGTGAAACAAATACTACTCTAACCTTTCCATCGTCTGTGTTGATTTCCACCACCAGAGGTCACTGGCCTCGGACAGCACCTCACCTCGACCTATTAATAGCCAACCGCCGCCATACTCTACCACCTGGGCCAACCCCGACCTCATCACTGCGACCGCCTCACCCCGATACCCTACAGCCATAAACGACGACATCACCAAAAACTTAGATCGCACCCTACAGATCTGAGATGGAATCGAGGAGCACAAGCTTGCCATCTTGAAGAAATTTACCTTCAATTTATTGTTTCCTTGAAATTTCCACTTTTTATTTTATTTGATTTATAAATTTCGGTTTACTTCTTTGGTTTGGATCTGAGAAAACGAAAAAAATAAGGAGCAGAGAAACACTATTTAGAAGGGGAAGCTACCTTGGTTTGCACGGAGACGAATAGTTTGTTTGGGGAGCATGGAAGTGAAATGTGGAAAGCACGGTGATTCAATTGGCTTGGACAACACGCTGCTCATAAGATTGGCAGTCAGGGTTTGGAAAATAAGGACTTGGTATGCTCGGAGAAAAAGTTTTTTGGATGCCACGGTGTTGAAAAGCTTACGGTCCTGACACTGAATAAAACTTGATAGGAATGTAGATGATCTTCATCTGGTTTGAGGATACACACCTTTTCAATTGTTGGTCTTAAGTAGCAATATGTTTTCAAAATAACATGTACAGCATAACCAGCATGTATATTAAGGTACAAGTTGATTGTTATGCAGAGTACATAAGGTTTTCATTCATGTCCGAACTGCTACGGACAGAAATAAGAGTACGGTCATGTCCAACGAGGTACCACGATCCCAAAAATATAATAATATCGGTAGTTTAACTTATATTATGAAAACCCAAAATATTGATATAGGGTGCAAAATACTCCAAATAAAAAGTTGCGTATTTAATTAATTAAAAATTACAGTAAAATTCTAACAATTAAATTATAATTACGTCTTAAAAGGCTTGTTCAAATTCAAGACCGATATTTAAATATATTAGATAAATCGTTATGGTCTATATGCGATTCCATAACGACTTTCTGAAAATTTGATTTGGACATAACTTTTTATTCTCGCTATGAAATCTAGATTTTTCACATTCATAGGAAAGATATTTTCAAACAAATTCAAATACTTCTTGTTTCGCTAAAATTCGGTTTATTTTGAATCCTGTACATTCATTTGAAATTTGAAATCAAATATTCAAACTACCGCGCCATTTTAAACTCGTTTTAAATTTAAATAAAATTTAATACGTTCACCATTCATTTAATAATTAAATTGTTATTATAATCCATTATATTATTCCATTTCAACATTTAATATAATTTAAATGTTTAGAATTTAATGTCCAAAAATCTGGGTCATCATAAATAATATAATAAAATAAAGGCCACTTTCAGAAAACGTCGTTTTCAAATCTTTGGAAAATATCAGCACATTCGTTCAAAATCCTGTAAGACCGAAAACACATTTGCACAAAATCATGATTGAATATTTTGTTACCCTTAGTCAATATTGGCGGTGAATAAAATATGAAATCTGACTAAATCTTTTCACATGCCTTCATTCTTTCCCATTCGAACGGCCGTATAATTGAAATCACTAAAGCGTCTTGGTATACAAAAACTCATCAGATCTGTCCAAATCTTAGCGTAGCATGTCTGCACAAACAGAAGCCAAATCTCACATATCTTTACAGAATGCTTAGCCAACTCCTATGTATAAGCCTCGTCGATGCACAAATCCAGCTCAACATATCTTGATCAAATTTATATATAATCTCACCTGATCTCTGTAAAAGAATGCTGTCTTTATTTAATACCTCAGCAACTCGTTCAACAATTTCGGCTGCCTAGCTATCACCTTCAAAATTAAAACAAGAAATAATAAAAGCATATCTTTTGGTCTCGGGTTCAAACACTGTTATGTAGAACAATAGGGACGTTAGAAAAAATGATTGTAAATACAAAGTTAGCACAATCTTATCTTCAGATCGGATAGGATTTTTGGTACATAAGGTAAAATGTTGCAGCTCCCCTTTACACATTTGAACAGCGTCTATAAAATAAAATTAGGACCGTGCCTTCATTCTTTTATTTATTCGAACCAATCAACCTCATCCATTTTCTTCATTCTACCCGAACGAAACCTATAAGCTATTTTCATTTTTTACAGATGTATATGATATCAGATAGGCAGCGAAATCAAATGAGACTAAATTCGTTGGACTCGCATGAGATTAAGCTTCATTCTCATGGAAATTTTATGAGTGTGATGGGGTTTTTGTTTTGCCGTGTTCGATTATGGTCGTCGGCCTAGGGCTGGCTTTGCTCATCGGTTAAGGGGAAGAAGGGAACCAAAGTTGTTGGCCTGGTAATCAGGCTGATGAGGTGCGTGCTTTAAGGGAGTTCTGGAGTAGCTCGTGACAATTTGTGACACACTCAGATCGGAGCAACCAGGCTTTAGCTCGAAGTCGCATTTTCCTGGATCAACGCGGGTTCGACATGGAGGGGACGACGAACGGAGACAGTCAAGCGTGGGTGGGTTCAAGCTTAAATAAAGAGAAGCAATATGGTATGGTTTGTGGAAGAAGCCTGTGCTGTGCGTATTTTTGAATGATTTGCGTGGAGAAGAGGTTGTTGAAGGAAGCAACTTTCACATGAAAAGTGAAGAATATGAGGGTAGGGAAAATAAATCAAACAGTGATGGAAATGAACTAAAGCAGTAAACAAAGAAGAGTAGCAGACGAGGTATTAGAGGTTGTTTATAACTAAGTAATGTAATTAACCTTAAATATGTGGATTAAAGCAATAAAATTGTTATTTAAAACCGTTTACTATTAAATTCAGGCCGAGCTTTGTGGCGTGCTATACAGGAGGAAGGAAACGTGAAAAATTAATCGAGTCTGACGGTATAATTAAGAAGAAATTAGCTTTAAGGTTAATGTTTAATTAAGTTAAGTATTTAGTTAAAATATTGTTAACTTTAAAATTAAATAATTTTTATTTTTATTTTATTTTATTTCGTGAAACAGAAGCATTATACAGAAACGAAGGAATGCGAAGTAAAGGGACCGAAGTATAATCGGCTGCAACAGTAATTAAAGTAATTTGGATTGATAATTTTAATTAAAGGAATAATTATTTTAATTATAATCGTTACTAAATCGTTGATAACTTTTGATTGCATTTATAGAATTGAATGAAACCAGTGACGTTGGATTCATATCAAAAAATAAATACTACATTGCTGAGCTGAATAGGAAGAGATCGCAAACAAGAGTTGATTTCGTTTAATTTTAAATGTCAGTTTAAAATTAAAAGAAATAACACAGAAATCGTCAATCGAAAAATAAATGTAAGTTAATTCTTACGATTGCTGAAATACTATGATGTGATTAAATCCATATAATTATAATTTATCATTATTAGTATGAATTTGGATGATTGGTTGCTTCGTTGATTATTGGTTGTTTTTTTATTATCGACATTATTTATGTCGAATTGCATGATTTAGACTAGAATATTTATTTCAATTATTGTATTATTATTAAATGATGATGTTATGTAGGGAAGAACAGGTTGGTGGATTCCTATTACATGTGCTATTTGTTTTTATATTATTTATATATGCACTAATTGAGCCCAAATGACACAGGAAACTTCTTTGAATGTTGATGTTGAATTGAAATTCAACGTTATTATATTTCTAATCATTTTTTAACCAATAAAAAGTATTGATTTTAGGGATTGGTAGCAAATGGCTTAAAATCCACTTTTCTATTTAGTCATTGGTTTTGCCATCAGGCGAGTTGATGTAGTATTTTTTTTTATGTAAATGAAGCAATTTTTCCCATTTATATTTATTATACTAAAGGAGTTTAGAAATAAATCGATAATAAAACATTGGTTTAAACATTATAAAATGATTATATAATAAGAAGTTACAATAAAGAAGTCTTTATAAGAGAATAGTAAGATAATTAACCTACAAGTTAATTATTTAAGGCAATTATTTTAAAGAAAATAATTAAATGATATATTAGATTAATGATATTAATCTAATGAGAAGAAGTAATTAAAATCAGTTAACAAATTAACTGATGGTTTGAAATTGACCCAATCAACTGTTTTGTTTGATATTGATTATTAGATTAATTGATCTTCAATTAGTCTAATGAAAAGGCTTTTGTAAATAATTCTTTTCAATTAATAAGATTTCTTAAATAGTAATGACCTTTTTATTTGATGATGTTTTTAAATGATAATAAAGTAGTCAGTTATTATTTAATTAAGTAATTAATTAATCTATTTTAGTTAATGAAGAAGTAAACTGTTTTTACTTCAGAAATGATAAAATTAATTATCATTTAATTAATAATAATTAAATTAGTTATTTCTTAAATGAAATTCATTTAAGATAATAATTGAGTTGACATGAGATTAAATTGGATATTTAAATCCAAATGTTTGGAAAGGGTTTATAAAGTGAAATCAAAAATAAAATACTGATTTAAAAAGAGTTGTTTACTGAATTAAGTAAAGTGATTTGAATAGAAAGAAAATGTCTGAGAGACAAAGACGAAGAAATCAAATGGTTTTGGGTAAAGAAAGTGAATAAATGGATTCAGTTGTAAAAATCCAAATTTTAGTTATAATGTTGTGTTTAATAATTTTGTATGAAGTATTTAATAAAGGAAAATCCAAGTTATTAATGGAAATAGATTAAAAGAATTTAAACTTAAAGGTAAAGTTTTGGCAAGAAAATTTATAATATGGATTGAATAGAAATAGTTATAATCAATCAAGATTTCCCGGAATAGGAATATGGTTTATAAACCATATCTTACATAAAATAGAAATAAGATTTTGGTTGATAGTTTGAATAATATGGATTTTTGAGTTACATACTTTTATCTATTTTGAGATAAGATTGTTGTCGATCAAGGTCCGAGAGATAATTAAAATACCTTAACTTGATTGACTTCACTATTATCGAGGAATAGTATTAGTTTGTAACGGTAAAGGAAGTTGAAATTAAGTTATTATTTTCCATAAGAAGGAATATTGTGATGCTATTTGCAAGATTTGAATTATAACTAAACTATTGTGGGATTTTAAATAAACAAATGTACAATTAAACATCTGTTTTGCCTAAGATTGAAAATATGATTATATTTATTTAAACTGCTTAAATATATAGCAATATTTCCTTAAATTGTTACGATTGAAATACACTTGTTTTAAATGACAAGTAATTGAAATCGATTTAATTGATGGAGTGATTTAAAGATTGAGAAAGAGTTCAAATGAATGATTCTAAATATATAGACCTATGCTACCAATATACTTGATCGTACTGTTTGAACGATAGTTAAAAAACCCAACTATCAATGAAATATCTTATTGGACCTTTTGACATGTTGTTTTGAAGAGATTGGGATAGGAACTGGACCCAAAACCACTTCGAATTAGCGTTGCGGTCGAAACTAACTTGCAGAAAATAAAGATGAAGCATTGAAGAATGTAGATTTTCATGAAACGGAAGAACTACTTATAATTTCTGGTTAGCTCCTATAGATAAACTATGGTTCTGTTGTGATTAGAATCTGCAGATTTGCAAGGATTTATCGCTACTAATCCTTATGGTAATTCCTATACAGGATGTGGTAGGAGGGTGCCTTCGGTTCATCTTTTTTCTAGATGAATGTCTGATAGAGTATTTCCTTAAGAATCACGCACATTGATTTTTACAAATATACCAATTTTGATGGCAGAGAATTCTCTTGATTAACACCTAGAGTGTATTTATGAACGTCAATTAGTGATTTGACAGATATAAAGATGTGGAATTCAAAGATAATGAGATTTTATCTGAAGATAAATCGTGACCTCAAGCCTCATCAACCGGGAAATGACAAAAATCGGGCAGGCAACATGGCTAAGTGGGTCATTCCCATTAGGGTATAATTGTTACTGATCTAGAGAAAGTTCTTATTTGTTCTTCTTTCGCTTCTGTATCTCCCGGGAACGGTTATGTTGCTAGCAACCGTTGGTGACAATATATTTGACACACTCAAGCTAAATGAGTGGTCGGTCATGTGTGGTCGGTTTACAAGATGTTCTTGTTGAACCCCTGTGTATCATCTCTAAAGTACACTAATCGAAAGTTGGTCCCATACCTTGTCAGGATTGGAAATCCATTCTCTAATAAGCGCCCTGCGATTTTCAATTTCATATTATATATATGTGAAGTGTGAGATGCAAGCGTTCCACTATATGGTTATTTATTTATGATTTGATAGACACTATTATAATATCACCGGATTTTGATATATCAAAAATGTTTTGGGTTATAGTAAGGTAAAAACTGTCCGTGTTTATGTGTGGGCTGGTTTTACTATTATCGTTTTCTTTTAGAAAGGATTTTCAAAGTTAAACAACTTGTTGTGTTATGAATTTATCACTGATGGTATTCCAAACTGATTCGGGTGAAATTTTTCTTTGCATCAAATGTGCTCAGGTCAGACTGAGTATATTTCCAGGTTAGGTTTTCGTTTGGAGTTTTAGGAGAGGAGCTGAAGTCAAGACGTATTTACTAGTATTATATTATTCCACTGTGTATGATGTATTGAAATGTATGTAGACTCTAATGTTGTAGTATATAGTTTTCTTTGTGTATAAAGCATTTGATATATTATATTTTATCCATTTCATTGTGAGACTTTGATCTTCTTAATCTTCTATTATAATATTTGTTTCTTCTCTCACCCTCTAACTTCTTTCTCCTAACTATCTGCTTTTTTGTGCAATTTGAGTTGACATGAGTTGTTAGATGTTGGCTTAAACTATACGGAAAAAGTGGGTCGTTACACATCCGCTATATCTTGTTATTTCCTCGCTTTATCCCCGCCATGACATTTTGGACCTCCGTCGCATTGGATCCGCTAAGTGCTTTAACTGCATAGACTTACTACTCTAAAAAATAGGCTGCTGCTAAAAAGAACATGTGATCACAAAATTCCACTTTTGGAAGGATCTAAAACAATTTGTCTTAAACCACATATATATACTCACATTATACAAAAAAGAACTAGATGAATTAATTTCTGACATGCTTAATTCTGGAATAGTTAGACATAGCTCTAGTTCATTTTCTGCACCTATTGTTATGGGTAAAAAGATAGATGGAAGTTGGAGATTATGCGTTGATTATAGGGCTTTGAATGAGCAAACAATTAAAAATAATTCTTATATTCCTTTGGTTGATGATTATTGGATGAACTTCATCATTCATTTTTTTTATAACAAAACTCGTTTTGAAATCTGGATATCTTCAGGTTCAAATGCATGAGACTGGTATACATAAAACTACATTTAGATCCCATGATGGCCATTATGAAATTGTTGTACTGCCATTTGGTCCAACTAATTCCCCATCAGCATTTCAATCTATAATGAATAATATTCTCAGAAAAAAATTTATGCAATTTATTTTGGCCTTTTTCTTATGACATTTAAATTTATAGTAAATGCTGGAGTGATCATTTAAACCATTAAAAAGTAACCTTGCAAACAATTTAGCCAAACCAATTAGTAATTAATTTACCAAAAATGTTCTTTTGCCTCTAATAATTTAAAATATTTGGGACGTATTATTTTTGAAAATGGAATTTTAGTGGACAAGGAAAAAAATCAAAGCTATTTTACAATGGCCTCAACCAAACGACATAAAAGCTTTAAGAGGATTTCTAGGCTTAAAGGGTATTATAGAAAATTCATAAAAGGGTATGATCTTATAACTAAGCCTTTAGCAAGAGTGCCAAAGAAAAATTCCTTTCATTGGAATGAAGAAGCAACTCATGCATTTTTAAATTAAAATCATTTCTAATTAATCCACCTATATTTGCATTGCCAGATTTTATTAAAGAATATATTATGAATGTGATGCAAGTAGCACTAGTCTAGGGGTTGTTTTACTACAAAATAAAAAACCATAGCACATATTAGTCCTACATTGGATGGAAGAATTTTACATCTATCTACATATGTGAAGGAGCCGTTGGCACTTGTTCTAGCAACAAAAAGTGGTCTCAATATCTCCTAGGTAGAAAATTTATCATAAGGATAGACCAACAGAGTTTACAACACCTTCTATCATAGAAGCTAACTATAAGAATTCAAGGAGAAATGGTTTGCCAAATTGCACAGATATGATTACATTGTTAAATATAAAAAAGGGAAAGAAAACATCATAGCTGACAGTTTACCTAGAAGTATGATAAGCTAGAGTTACAAGATCTGTCAGTAGTACAAGCTGACTGGGTTTTGAACTCAGAAAAGAAATAAATCAAAGGATATTCTATGTTTTAAAGAAAGAGCAAATCACGAATGGTATTTAAGACAATACAAAGTACAAGCTCCTAGATGACTTGATATTTTATAAAGGAAAAAAGTTACTTGATCAAACACACTCACCTCTATTGGACATCATTATGTTTGAATTCCACTTAACACCGCTCAGTGGTCATTCAGGGGTCAAGAAAACCGTAAAAAGAAACAAAGGATATTTTACTGGAAGCATATCAAAAAGTCAATGGATAAATTTATAAAACAACATATGTATGTCAAAGAACAAAGCCAGAAAATACGTCTTCATCGGAATTGCTACAACCCCTACCTATTCCTGAAAATGTATAGACAAATTTATCTATGGATTTCATCACATATTTACCTAAGAGCAATGGGCTACTGTAATTTATGTTGTAGTGGATAGACTCTCTAGATATTCACATTTATTTCCTCTCAAACGTCCATTCTGTTCCCAACAGACGGCTCGGATTTTCTCTGATGGAATGGTTAAACTATATGGCATGCTAAAATAAATAGTAAGTGATAAAGGCACAATCTTTTTAAGTAATTTCTGGACTGAATTATTTACCTTGTAAGGATGTTCAATGAAGTTTAGCTCACCATATCATCCCCAATCTTATGGCCAAACCAAGATCACAAAAAAAAATTAGAAACATATTTGACATGTTCTATTTCCCATCAGCCTAGTGAATGGACCAAGCGACTATCTCTAGCTGAATTTTGGTTCAGTTTTATATGGGAAGAATCAGCAAAATGAAACCTTGTGAAGTTGTTTATGGAAGGCTATCTCCAACTATTCTATCATATGTGTCTCACAATGCAAAAGTAGAATAAGTGGAGCAACAACTTTTTTCAAGAGATGTCGTTCTAACTATACTTAGAGACAATTTGCAGCTTCCTTAATATAGCATGCAAAAAGATGCAAACAAACATAGAACTAAAAGAAATTTGATGTTGGTGACTAGGTTTATCTCAGGCTACAACCATATAGACAAATTACAGTAAGCATGAACAAGACAACTAAGTTATCTCCAAAGTACTATGGTACTTACAAGATAATAAAAAGAATTGGAGAAGTAGCTTATAAATTAGAGCTACCGCAGCAGACTCAAATTCATCATGTTTTCCATGTAAGTCAGCAAAAGAAGAAAATTGGATAATAGATAACTTTACTAACTGATTTTCCTTCCTATATTGAGGAATAGTAGAACAACTAGAATTGATTTTGGATAGAAGACTCATACCTAAAAATAATAAACCAGTCGTCCAAGCCCAAATTAGATGGAAAAGCAAGCATGATTCTGATGTGACGTAGGAAGATTATTGGGATATAATCAAAAGATTTCCTACTTCAAGCCTTAAGCAAGGTCTCTTTTTCAAAGAGGGGAGTTGTCATAGCCAAACAAAGCATCGAACAAGTGGTGTGCATGACACTATAAAAGACATTTCAGCAAACATCTTGGGAAATCGCGAACAACAATCAAAGAAAAAGCATGGAGTTGAATTAGAGTAAATCTAAAACATAATGGGGCTTGATAATCATGTAGTGACAACTTATAGCAGGAATTAAAAATAGAAATCAGTTTAATTAAGCGTGCACCTTATGCATGTGCACGGCCGTGTGTATATATAGTATAATTAGGTTTAATGACAAATTTTGTAAATTCTGGCAATTAAGCAATTCGATAAGCATGTATAAATAGCTCCTAATATATGTAACTAGTATGCGAAGAATCTTCAAATAAAATTTACATTTACCTTACTTTTTGCTGTGTATTCCTTCTTCTACTATTTCTTATATTTGCTCTTGTATTTCTTCTTCTTTAATCCCTTCTTCTCACCGACTTGATCACCCTATTTCTGCTGATCTCCTCGTGTCAATCACCCTATTTTTGCACTACCCCTTTGCCTTCTCCATCCTTAAACTGCTACTTCTCACCGTGTTGATCACACCATTTCTAGTGATCACACCGTGTTGATCCCCTGTTTCCCTCACTCCCTCTCTGTGTAAACTCTTCTTCCCAAACACTCATCACCCTTTTTCTTGCATCAATGGTTGCCATAATGCATGAAACCAGATCACAAGCCAAGAAGAATGACGATGCTGACGTCTCATCCACTTGATTCTAATAAGACATCACCAAGGGCAAACACGATAAAAAAAGGTCTAAATTTTGAATTCGTTCCTAATTTTGTTGCCACAATCTTCATCAATAAGAAGAAAATTATTATAGTGGAAGAGAAGATTAGCAACAAAATAGAAAACAAGTGGATTTTATCAATGATAGCTTAAGTTTTCGATAACATGCCCCGTTGTCATCACTTTAGGACATACATTACACGTACTTGAAACCCATATAGTTACGCATGCAATAACGGGTTTTTTTAGTCATCAGATTCTCAAATACTGCTTATTATTGCAAAATGTTTAATGGTGGCTCATTTTTTCTCAATGGAAAAATTATACTCTTGTAAAAATTGCGCAAGGAATTAGTTCTTAACATGGGTTCACTTAATACAACTAGAATTCCTTAAAAGTTGGAAGAAATAACAAAGTAAACTAGGCTTAGTTATGTCAGAATCCTTATTGAAATCAAAGTCGGTGCTGAGTTACTTGAAGTGGCTTATATTTGAATGTATGATGGGAAAAATATTGTTCAAAAATAGTTTATGCATGGATCCCTCCATGATGCAAATACTATAAATGTTTTAATCACTCGTTTCAAAGTTGTATCACCAAAAAGTATGGAAAGAAAAAACTAGAGAAGATTCTTTTTCAGGACCTGGTAATAATCCTAGTTCAAACAATATGCATGTCAAAACAATCCAAATTTGGTAAACAATACATCTGGAAAAGGCGTTAGTGATATTTCTCAAACTGGAAACTATATTTTCCAAAGTTATGATGAGATGACTGTAAATGATGCTTTAAAAGGAGACAATATTTCAAATAACTAAACATAAACCAATTCAACTCCAATAAAGGATAACCATGAATTTGCATTTTTTATAAAAGAATATGCAAGACTCTACTAATGTAGAAAATGCATGGGGATCACAAAATCTCGTAATCCCTATTACACCTTCTACTGATGTTTCCCAAGCTATATCTCATAATCCACAGTAGAAGGGGCTAATAATACACAGTTCATTATGACTTCCCTCCAAAAGGAAGTCCCAAGTTTAATTTCAATTTCAGATGAAATTAATATTTATTCTAATGCCTCTCCTTAGATATTCTAGATCTTATATAATTGGGACTGTCAATATTGATCTCTCTTATACATGATCATTTAGCTCCTCAATCCACTAAACCCTTGTTAGATGAAGCTTTTCAGAATGTTGTTAATCTAGTGGTTTCTTTATCTATCACTGCAAACATAAATAAAAAAGAAGAAAAGCAAGATAAAATGTTTAAATGCCACAGCTTTTAGCTAATGAAACAAAATATGCAAAAGACAAGGAATTTAACAAATAATATATAGTTAGAAATCCTATATGGTAGGAATAGCTCAAGGCCGAAAATAAAATATCATGCAAGAAAAAAGGAAAACTACATGTAAAGGATGCTGGAAATAAATACAGTGCTTTACCTTATTCATGAATACATCGTTTATGCATCCTTTTATTAAATTTACAATTTTTATGGATATGTCAATAAATGCATGGAATGTTGGGGGTCTTAATTTTCTTGAAAGTAAATTAGATTTGTCAAATCCTTTATGCACTAAAAATCTTGGTATAATAGGTATTTTATAAAACAAGTTAGATAGTACTAAGATTATATATTTCCATATCAGAAGATTATCTAGCTATAACATTATTAATATTAATCAAATGAGGGTAATAGGATAATTATGATCTCAATATTTGTGTATAATTATCTATAGACTAAATTTATAACACATACATTGTATCTGTAAAAGTAAAGGTGGTTTTATTGCAGAAACTATTTTTATATATGCTTCTAATAAGGTAAATGAAAGAATGTCATTCTGGGCTTATATAGCTCAACTGAATAAGAAAGTTAAAAATCCTTGGATATTATTAGGTGATTTTAATACTGTCATGCATGTTTTTGAAACAATAGAAGCATTCCAATTCTTTACAAAAAAAGCTTAACTACTTTATGCTAAAAACTTGTTTGCTAGAACCGACTATATTTTGAAACAAATTCACTTTGGAAATTAAGGGAATTTAGAAATATACATTGCAAATTAGGTAAAATTTTATTAAACAATCTATCATTAATGGTTTCATTGATTATAAAAGTCTCATTCTACATGTAATCATATTCTTATTCAAATTATTATTTCTTCAAAATGACCTTGGTATAAAAAATTTATCCTTTTAGATTTGTGAATGGATGGGTTTACGAAAAAAATTATAAGGATACTGTCAGTAAACCCCCAAACACAAACCTTTTTTGGAACTAATTAATATAAACTCAATAAAACTCTACAAATTGTTAAAGCTAATTCAAAAATCTAGAATAAAAATGGAAATGAAATAAAGCAAATCAAGAAAGAATGTGAGAGGCTCCAAAATGAAATAGACGATAATTGCTTCGACTCTGAGGAGATCAATATGTTTTTTAGTGCTCAAACTAAACTTAACAATTCTCTTCACATTCACTCTATTGACCTGACACAAAAGTTCAAAGTTGACTGCTTATCTTACGGAGTTGAGGCTAACATTTTTTTTGCTAGAATATCTTATGGAAAACATATAAATGATGTTGGAAATTTATATTAGAATCTAGTGAAAAAGTTATAAAAGGACCTTTCCCTTATAGGGCTATTAACTATGTTAATAGCCTCTGTAATACACATTTTTATACTAATAACTTCTAAAACTTTGGATTTAAATATAAGATCAGCGAAAATAGCTAAGATATATTTTTTGTTCTTGTTAGGTAGGAGGAAATTAGAAATATTAATTTAATGCAAATGCTGATAAGAGCCAGGGCTAATTGGGTTTGGGGCTAAATTTTATAAAATCCATTGGAATGAACTTCAAATTTTCAAAAATGAAGCTATTAGTAAGTTCTTCAAAACTGGTAAAATTTAAAAAAAAAACTCAAACTTACTTATTTAACTCTAGTTCTGAAGTTCAAATTCTTTATTGTCGGAGGATTAAAAGCTAATAACTTCCTGCAATTTCATTTATGAAATCATCGCTAATCTATTTTATTATATATAAAATACAATATGGTTCTACTTTTTTTTATTTCTCCTCATTGATACTCCGCTCTAATACTTCACACTTTGCTATTTTAGGTACTTTTTGTATTTTATCCATTATAAAAAGTCTCACATTTGCAAATTTGAGCCTTTGTAATAAATTGACATAAATATATCCATTTTGAATTTCAACTTTAAATACCATTTCATTTTTCCTACACTTACCTTCTAAATTAATATGCCTTTTTGCATTTTTTTACCCATTTCTGTCTTCTTCCTTAAGCAATTTTCCTTTTCTCTCCTCTCCCGCTAGTTCACATCCCATCAACTAACCGCCCCTTTTCCACCCTACATTTTAAGTATTCATTTATGATGCAATCATTTTATTCTTGATAATTCCATTCGAGTTTCAGAATTTTGATGTTGTTATCTTCGAAATTTATAGTTGTTCAAGTATGTTTTTGTTATTAGCAATGTGTTTTTTCCAATTTCTGTTTTATCACTTCCCTTCCCTATGTTTCAGTCATCTTCTTCTTTTTTCCTCATTTATTATGTATTTGAATACCTATACTTTTTTCCTAATTTATACTCAGAATATATTATGTCTTGCACTATGTAAGTTGAGAATAAATATGCATATATGTAAGTATGTATTAATATATTCCATGTCTTTCTCCTTTGTCTTATGTGTTATAATTACAAATTTATGCACAGAGTTAGTTTACTTAATGGGTATAAAAATTTGTAGTTCTTGCATTTATTTAATAATCTTTTCTAGTTTCGCTTGTTTATGCGTAATTTTGTTTCCGAATATTTACCGATGTTGCATTCTCTACTACAGTGATAACATTTGGATGTTATTCTAAAAAAGATTAATTGTAATTTTCATTTTTATTCATATGCTTATTTCGATAATTTATCCTATCAAGACTTCTTAAATGCCACTGTTTACATTTGACATATAGGTGATCTAAAAGTGTCTATTTCATGAATTTGAGAAATTTAAGGTTTACATGCTCTAGTTTCCCATATATTCTCCGTTAACTATATCTTAATATTTGTTGTATGAATGAAGGTTTGACTAAAAAATTATAGTTTTCATGAGTCGATTAACTTTTGATAACATTAACTATTAGCCAAAAGCATTATATTTTATTATAAAACATGATATTCATAAAAACATATATGTTGGATATTTTATTATATATAAAACATAACAAGTTCCTACTTTTTTTTCTTTCACCTCATTGATTCTCAGCTCTAATACTTCACTTTCAGCAATTTGAGGTAGTTTTTATCTTTTAGCCATCATAAAAAATTCTACGTTTGCAAATTTGAGCCTCCATAACAAATTTACATAAATATGTCTATTTTGAAATGTAAAGACCCACCTTTTCTTACTATTCAAACCAACTCAAACCGTTTAAAAGAGAAGATTGTTTTAACTATGTAATTTAATAGAAATGAAATCATGGGACATTAATGTAATAACCCGGAAAATACGAGCCAATTTAAAATTTTTAAATTGGTTATTTCAAAGGAATTTGAACAATTGAAATAGAATATTTCAATAAAATAGTGAATTAGAAATAGTGAGTCAGTTTGAAAATTTGAATTCAAACTTTGACTGACTGTGCAAGGTGGAAAATATAACGGATTTTAGCGAAACCAAAAATATTTAAATCTGTTAGTCAATACCTTTCTAACGAATCTGAAAAATTGAAGTTTCATAACGAGAATCAAAAGTTATGGCCGAATGAATTTTCAGAATGGTCGCTATATAGAATATGTAGCCCTGGAAAATTGATATTTTGCATACGACCTCGGAATTCGACAAAACCACTTTTGTTGGGTCCGGGATGTCAAACTATGGCTAGGTTTCAAATTTCATAATTTTTGAAGCTAATATGTGAGCGTGGCAAAAGAAAATGTGTTTGGTCAATTTCTGTTAAATTGGATCGACTAGAAAATGGCCATTTTTCAAATGATCTCAGAATTCGACGAAACTAGTTTTGTTGGGACCGTAGCGTCAAAATATAGCAAGATTTATTTTTCTGGAATTTTTCGAATCAGTTTGTGGCCCTGGCAAATTGAAATGTACGTTTAAAGTTAAAAATTAAATGTTTTATACTTTAATTTGAAAAATAACTGACTGTAACAGTCGAATTGGCCAGCGAAACATATCCCATTGTGTCCGGAATGGGGGTATTTAGCTAGGGGCAATAGTCGTTGGGTTTGAAAAGGAGTTCGTTGGAGAAAACACTATTTAAAAATTTATTAAAACCATCGACCAATCATATTTCTCCATTCATTATTTAAAAAAAAACCTCGCTCTCGACGATCACCGTCGTTCCAACCTTCCAGGCCAGATCGCCGCCGCTACAGCCGCTTCCAGCCTCCGCCACCACCGCTGCTCGACGCGCCTTCGCCTCCCCTTCAAATCCGAGCCCACCACGACCCCGACCAACCCCTCCTCCGCCCGAATCGAGCCCAGAAAGCCCCGACCTTCCTGCCGCCACCACCGACGATCCCGACTACCGAACACCACCAAACCACCACCGACAGGAAGCCCTCTCTTCCCTCTTCCACGTCCAACCCGCCGATCATCCCCTCGTGCCTCGGTTCTCGCGAAAACCGCAAACCTAGTTTTGAACCTTCGTGAAAGGTGAGTTCTATCTTTCTTATATGAACAACATAAATAAAATACCCATGTGTGGAAACGCTCACGTGTTGAGAAGTGTGTGTAGTGGAAAAGTTCATGTGTTGAATAAAAAGACCGAACAATAAAACTTACATTTTTATTGAAACTATGAAGTGTTGAAAACATCCATTTGTCGAATAAATATTTTAAACGATAAAAATATCATTTTTATCATATATGTGATATGCTAGAGATATGCGGACGTTGAAACAAATATTGATGAAGGAATATTATTTTTAACATGCATAGGAACTAAATAAAATAGTCATGTGTTGAAATCTATTTTAGTTCGCCAAAATTATCATCTTTGAAATGTGAAGTGTTAAAAATAGCCACTTGTTCAAATAAAATATGCATGAGTTGAAATATACATTAATTAGCTAATGATATGATTTTAGCCTATGCATGCAACATTAGAATGAATGGTGTTTTTAAACCAAAGTAAATCAAATATGAAGTTGAATGGAAAATGATAAGTGATAAAAATTGTATATATGTACATGCATATTTATTGAACAGGTTATAGCAAAGGGGCTAGAGAAGAGGAATAAAATTTTGTGCCCGACAAA
This sequence comes from Allium sativum, assembly GCA_030737875.1. Lineage (NCBI taxonomy): Eukaryota > Viridiplantae > Streptophyta > Magnoliopsida > Asparagales > Amaryllidaceae > Allium > Allium sativum. Next base: position 387,862,443 of record CM060920.1, on the reverse strand, counting down.
TAGGTACACATTTACTGCTTTGTTTGGGTGATGATTTTATGAGCCTGTTGGCTAGCCGCTTGGCTTTTTCTTTTTCTTTTTGACATGAGACGCCCGTGTGGCTATTTGGGAATTTTCCCAGCCCCTCCCGTACAAAGGAGGTTATGGCGAAATTTTCCAAAATTTAAAGGCGTTAGTGAAATAATTGAAGCGAAAACGATATATGAATTTTTGAATGAACTATATTTATTTAAATATAAATAAAATTAAAATGAAACGTGGCCGTGCAGTTCGTGTTTTGAAACCGTGATTTCAAACGACTAGTGCGGGAAATCCGACCATTGGATTTTCCCGAAACCGCAACCGTTGGGTTCGCCTTGGAAATATCTTTCCAACGGAACCAACTTTGTGAAGATCCGACGGTTGGATTGTCTGGAATGTTTAATTCAGAACTGAAGAAAAACAGCGCCAGAAACGATTATATTTATATATATAAATATAATTAAATTAAATCGAATAACGACGCTGCAGTTCGTAAATTGAAATCGTAACTTCAAATGGCTAGTGTGGAAGATCCGACCGTCGGATTTTCCCAAAACTGAAACCGTTGGATTCGATTCGAAATGACCTTCCTAATGATATAAAATTTGTGAAGATCCAACGGTTAGATTTTCAGATATGTGTAAAACAAAATTAGTGAAAAGCAGCGCCAGTGCATCGATACGACCTGAAACGTCGTTTAATTAAATTTGGCCGTTTTAAATTAAATAAAAATGGCGACATATCGTTATAAAATACTATAGACGATATAGAGTGAAAATAACCCCATTTTGTTGTGTTTGCTTGATATGTGATGGTTGAATGTATTTAACATGAAAATTATAACTAAAGAACTGAAATGTGAATTTTGAATAGACCAACCATGTGACAAATTGATTTGAAAATCTAAATATACGTGGATTATTTGAAAAGACCGAGTTTATCTCATTTCAAATAATCGATTGACGTTGAGAAGTCGAAAAGTCGAAGACGGTTGAAGACCGACGATCTTCACATTGGATGGATGGGCGCTACTGATGCTCGTGATTGGAGTAGCTACCATGAAGGAACTGAAGTAGTAGCCGTCCAAACATACTGTTGATTGTACGGATATGCGAGGAATTAGTGCCTCCGGTTTCGTTCAGACCCAGAACGGACTTGTAAATGGACAGTGTGTCTGACATTGGATTTTGTTTTGTGTTGATTGATCTCTGTTAAATATATATCTGTTTGGCGGCGGGGAATTTATTCTCTTGCTTAACGCCCTTCTCTGAGACGTACGAGCTCAGAGGTTATGTATAGACAGAAATCAGTCGCATGGAGTGGATTGCCTGTGTGGCACGCCTAAGTGGCATATGATCAAGGCTTTTGTTGCAAAGCAAAGTCTTGTGGTTGATGATCAAAGCATGGTCTGTGTGACGTAGCTTTGTGTATAACGTGAATTCGCGAGCCTCACACCTCGGTATGAGTCAAAAACGGGAGAGTGACTGCAGGGAGAGCACGACGTTTCTTTCTAGCTAAGGTGGTGTCAGTGACCTACCAGCCCTGACATTATATATACTTTTCACCTGTGTGGTTGTTGGAATGCGAGGCGCCTCGATATAGGTCTGTAAGGACCGGGAAACGTGTGTTCAGGAATTGCCAATCCTCAAAAGTAAGAGAGGACCGACCCTGAAGATCCAAGGATCATAGTGGGGTCCTGGGACATTTACTAGAGTGTCTCGAACGGAGAGGAGCTTGCCCCTTGCCTCGACTCATGAAGGCATCCAATTTCCAATACGAAATATGTGAATGTGATTGTATTACTAGTATGGCGACATGATATATGGTACCCATGCCGTCTAGGATTGATATTTATGATTGAATTTGCTTTTGAAACATATATGCACTAGTAATAATATCAAACACTTTTGTTTTATACGTATGAAGCATTTTTGGCCATTATAAGGTAAAACTCTATCCTCCGGCTTGCGTTGCATTGTGTGATGGGACCTGAGTCTTATAATGGCTTCATTTTCTAAAAAGCATTGCGATGATTTAATCATTTACTTTATTTCATGCACTAGCACTCATTGGAGTAAACCCGTTCCGCGAAAGTGGCGTGGTCCTTTGATTTGCCTTATAATTGTTGTTAATAAGTTAAGTAGATTTCTCATACCAGTCCCATGACTGACTCGTAGTTTGTTTCACCTTGCAAACTCGGGTGCCCTCATTTTCACATGGGCAGCCTAGTTACAGGTTTCTGACGCACTTTTGGCTCATGGCGAGGCTTGACTGCACCGTGCTGACTTGGATTTTCTCCGCCATTATTGTATCTATATTATGATTCCGCCATTGGCGATGTAGACTGATATTTATTTTGTGTACTCTTTATGTATGATTCCGCCTCAGGCGATGGTGACTAATTATGTATCATTATGTACTAAGTTGTATCCTGTACTGTGCTTCTCTGATGTGATGATATCTATATTATTCCGCTGTCATATGTGTGTAAATTATTCTATTTTCTCTTTATGCTATTATCTGTGATCTGCTAATGATGATTAATGTGTTATATTCCAATGATTATCCTTAACACCGTGTCATGGGGTTTTGGGATCGTCACAGCTGGTATCAGAGCCTTGGTTAACCTTAGTTCTGGAGTCTAACACATTAAACACTTCGTCAAAATAGAATCAGTAGTATTCTAAGGCGAGTCGCTCATTAGAGATAGGACTAGTAAAGTCCTAGAATGAGCCGAGCAGGATAGCAAAAACAGTTTGATCAGTCCATCGTTATCTTTCCGTAAATTTTCTGCTTAACTATGCAATAGACTATCATTTCTGTTAGCTGACTCTTTTCTTGCTTATACAGAATTTGACAAATGGCTACCGGAGCAGCCGCCGCTAGAGGAGGCCGTGCCGGCCGAGGCCGAGGAAGGGGAGAAGCCCCAGTTCTAGAAGGACCTTTGATACAACCTCCGGCCGCTCAATACTTCGAGCTGGACCGTGTAGCCAAGAGATACAAAAACTTAGGAGGCAAGACCTTCTCGGGAACTGGCACCGTAATAGAGGCCCTTGCATGGCTCAAAACATGCGAGAAATTTCTTGAAGGCCTAAGGCTTGGAGACGAAGATAAAGCTATTATGGGCGCCTGGCTTATGCAGGAACAAGCTGAACTATGGTGGGAATCTCTCACCGCCGGGAATAGAGAAGCTGGAAGAACATGGGATGGATTCAAAGAACTCTTTAAGGAGAAATGCGTCCCAGAACAAGCTTTAGAACGAATGCACGATGACTTCGCCAATCTCCAGCTGGGGGATCTTTCCGTGCAGGATTATCTCAATAAATTTACACTGTTGTCGCCCTATGCTCCTGAGCTCGTCGCCACGGCAAAGTCCAAAAATAAGAGGTTTATCCTTGGGCTAAGACGACAATATCATGATAGAGCTATGGCCCATGTCAAGCTGGAATTCAACGAACTGGTGTAAATGACATGCAACTATGAAGACCTTGATCAAAGGCATCTGAATCAGGATCGTGCTAAAATCCAGGTCGGGAATAAGCGCAAGCCTGCTGTAAATCAAGGCGAGTCAAGCTAGGCAGCATCTTCGAATCCACAAACCAGTAAGCCGCCAAGAGGAAACTGCTTTAATTGTGGAAAGCCGTGGCACTACTCAAATGTCTGCACAGCTCCGAAAAGGCAGAGAACCAATTCTCAAGGTTCGAGCCAAGGCTCCCAGAACCCTCGCTCGTGCTTCAACTGTCGCAAAACCGATCATCTGGTCAAGGACTGTCCTCTGCTGAAGAAAGCTACAGTAGCTCACGTCTATGACGGGTCGAGCCCGCCAGCTGCTTCCGACGGAGCAGGTAAACCCGATGTTTTGGGAGGTACCCTTACCATTAAAAATATTCCTGTTTCTGTATTGTTTGACACAGGTGCGTCGCGTAGTTTTATTGCTAATAACACAGTGCACAAATTAAAGTTAAAACAGCGAAAGCTCAAAGAATCGGTTGAAGTTCATAACCCAATATGGGGTCCTATTACTCTCGGTTCATATTGTAGAGTGCCAGTCTCTTATTCTTCCTAAAAGTTTCCCTTTGATCTAATCATTATGGATTTTCCCAAATTCGATATCATTCTCGGACTAGATTGGTTAACGAAATACGAAGCCGAAGTGAATTGTGCGGAAAGAATCGTAAAAATTCGAATGAAGCTAGGATATATTACGGTACCCTGTCATGGTTCGAATCAGAATAGAGAAGAATTTTGGTCGGCATTAGAACTTATCCCCACTTCCATAGAAAGGATTCCTATTGTAAGAAACTATGCGGATGTGTTTGAAGAAGTTGAAAACTTACCTCCGCAAAGGGAAATAGAATTCCGAATCGATCTAATTCCCAATGCCAGACCAGTAGTACATCCAATTCGCAGAATGACTCCAAAAGAAAAGGAAGAATTAGGAGATCAAACTTGTCAACTGTTGTGGAATGGTCTAATCAGACCTAGTTTTTCTAATTGGGGTGCAGCTGTTATGTTTGTCCTAAAGTCAGACGGTACTCTTCGATTATGCGTTGATTACCGAGACCTCAACAAACAGACGCTCAAAAACAAGTATCCATTACCCCGCATTGATGATTTGCTAGACCAATTGAATGGGGCGAAAGTATTTTCCCGAATGGACCTAGCTACAGGTTTTCACCAATTGAGAATAGCAGAAGAGTGTGTTCCTTTGACAGCTTTCAGAGGTCCAGACATATTTTATGAATGGTTAGTTATGCCGTTTGGCCTATGCAACGCTCCAACATACTTTGTCGATCTAATGAATAGAGTGTTCAGGGGAGTTCTGAATAAATTTATCCTCGTATTCATCGATGATATTTTAATCTACTCCAAATCAAAACCCGAGCATGAAAAACACTTAGAACAAGTATTGGAGATTCCAAGAAAGAACGTCTTCAAAGCCAAATTCTCTAAATGTGTCTTCTGGCAAGAAGAAGTGAAATTTCTTGGCCATGTCGTGTCAGAGAAAGGGATTTCTGTTGACCTAAGCAAAATAACAGCGATTCAAGACTGGAAACAACCCACTACTCCCACAGAAGTTAGAAGTTTTATGGGGTTGGCTAGTTATTATCGAAAGTTCGTTAAGGATTTTTCGAAGATATCCGGTCCGTTAACGAAGCTCACAAAGAAACATGAGAAGTTTAAGTGGACTTCCGACTGTGAAGAAGCTTTCCGGGAATTGAAATCGAAACTGACCACTGCTCCAGTGTTAACCATTATTGATGGCAATCAGGATTTAACAGTTTGGACAGACGCTTCTATTAGAGGTCTTGGTGCAGTGTTAATGCAAAGAGGCCAAGTAGTCGCTTATGCAAGCCGCCAATTGAAACCGCATGAGAAGAATTATGTGACTCATGATCTTGAGTTGCTAGCTATCGTTTTTGCCTTAAAAATCTGGAGGCATTATTTATTGGGCGAGAAATTTATACTGTACATAGATCATCAATCATTGAAGTATTTATACACACAGAAAGATTTGAATCTGAGACAACAGCGTTGGCTAGAATTTCTTGCAGCGTATGATCTTGATATCCTGTATACGCCGGGGAAGGCTAACGTTGTAGCGGATGCGCTTAGTAGGAAAACCGCAATCGTTGCCCATTTTATAATTACATCTAGCTTGACCGATAAGATATGTGCTCTCCAGAGGAATGATTATTTCATTCAAAAGATCAAAGGGAGAATTCATAAGGGAGAGCCCTCAAGTTTTCAGTTAGATAAAGAAGAAGTTCTGAGACTGAATGGGAGAATATGAGTTCCCAACATTCCTGAGCTCAAAAGAGAAGTGTTAGACAAATGACATAAATCCAAATTTTGCATCCATCCTGGGTTAGTAAAATGTACAACGATATCAAATGCACTTTCTGGTGGAAGGCAATGAAAAGGGATATTTCTTTGTATGTGAGCAGATGCCCTACTTGTCAATTGGTCAAGAGCGACCAACAGAAGCTTGCTGGATTGTTGCAACCGTTGGAAGTCCCAGGTTGGAAATGGGAATAGATTTCCATGGATTTCATAGATGGTTTGCCGCGAACCAGGAAAGGTAATGACAGCATTTGGGTAATCGTAGATCGCTTCACGAAGACTGCCCATTTTATACCTGTCAGATCCAATAGAACCGCTCAAAGTCTAGCACAGATATATTTCAAAGAAATTGTTAAGCTGCATGGAATTCCCATCAGCATAGTCAGTGATAGAGATCCCCTATTTACTAGCAAATTCTGGGAGGCTTTCCAGACAGAATTGGGAACGAAACTGAATATGAGCACCGCTTATCACCCTCAAACAGATGGCCAAACTGAGCGGGTGAATAGAATTCTAGAAGATTTATTGCGGGATTGTATAATTGATTTTGGTGGGTCATGGGAAGATCATCTGCATTTGGCAGAATTCTCATATAACATTAGCTATCAAGCAAGTTTGGGAATGTCGCCATTTGAAGCATTATATGGCAGACCCTGCCGATCTCCAGCATGTTGGGTAGAACCTGGCAACAGACTTGTGTTAGGACCCGATATGATTAGAGAGGCATCTGATAAAGTCGACTTCATCAAAAAGCGCTTGAGAACCGCCCAAAGCCGACAGAAAAGTTATGAAGACTCTAGAAGAAGAGATTTGACATTTGCTGTTGGTGATCATGTTTATTTGAAGGTTTCTCCGATGAGAGGAGTAATCAGATTTGGCAAAACTGGGAAGTTGGCACCGAGATTTATTGGTCCCTTTCCTATAATTGAACGAATTGGAACTCTTGTTTATAGAGTTCAATTGCCAGATTGGTTGCCTGGAGTGCATGATGTATTTCACATATCTCAACTTAGAAGACATGTGCATGATCCGGATCTTGTTGTAGAAGAAGTAGCGCAACAGGATGTAGACATAACTCCAGAATTAGCACTCAGAAGAGAGCCATTAAAGATTGTTGGCAAAGAAACTAGAGAACTCAGAAGCAAAAAGGTTCATTTAGTTAAAGTGCAGTGGAGCAGTGATCCTAGAGACTGTACTTGGGAGACTGAGGAAAGCATTAAGCAAGCTTACCCCAAATGCAGAGTGGACATCTCTGACTAACTCCGGTGCAAGGTACCTTTATAATACTTTGCTTTTACACTTTGTTTCCTACTTTACTGTTGTTTCCTTTTCGAGGACGAAAAGTTTTAAGTGGGGGAGATTGTAATAACCCGGAAAATACGAGCCAATTTAAAATTTTTAAATTGGTCATTTCAAAGGAATTTGAACAATTGAAATAGAATATTTCAATAAAATAGTGAATTAGAAATAGTGAGTCAGTTTGAAAATTTGAATTCAAACTTTGACTGACTGTGCAAGGTGGAAAATATAACAGATTTTAGCGAAACCAAAAATATTTAAATCTGTTAGTCAATACCTTTCTAACGAATCTGAAAAATCGAAGTTTCATAACGAGAATCAAAAGTTATGGCCGAATGAATTTTCAAAATGGTCGCTATATAGAATATGTAGCCCTGGAAAATTGATATTTTGCATACGACCTCGGAATTCGACGAAACCACTTTTGTTGGGTCCGGGATGTCAAACTATGGCTAGGTTTCAAATTTCATAATTTTTGAAGCTAATATGTGAGCGTGGCGAAAGAAAATGTGTTTGGTCAATTTTTGTTAAATTGGATCGACCAGATAATGGCCATTTTTCAGACGATCTCAGAATTCGACGAAACTTGTTTTGTTGGGACCGTAGCGTCAAAACATAGCTAGATTTATTTTTCTGGAATTTTTCGAATCAGTTTGTGGCCCTGGCAAATTGAAATGTACGTTCAAAGTTAAAAATTAAATGTTTTATACTTTAATTTGAAAAATAACTGACTGTAACAGTCGAATTGGCCAACGAAACATATCCCATTGTGTCCAGAATGGGGGTATTTAGCTAGGGGCGACAGTCGTTGGGTTTGAAAAGGAGTTCGTTGGAGAAAACACTATTTAAAAATTTATTAAAACCATCGACCAATCATATTTCTCCATTCATTATTTTAGGAGAAAAAAACCCTCGCTCTCGACGATCACCGTCGTTCCAACCTTCCAAGCCAGATCGCCGCCGCTTCCAGCCTCCGCAACCACCGCCGCTCGATGCGCCTTCGCCTCCCCTTCAAATCCGACCCCACCACGACCCCGACCAACCCCTCCTCCGCCCGAATCGAGCCCAGAAAGCCCCGACCTTCCTGCCGCCGCCGCCGACGATCCCGACCACTGAACGCCACCAAACCACCACCGACTGGAAGCCCTCTCTTCCCTCTTCCACGTCCAACCCGCCGATCATCCCCTCGTGCCTCGGTTCTAGCGAAAACCACAAACCTAGTTTTGAACCTTCGTGAAAGGGAGTTCTTTTGATGTTTGCACTTTGAAAAATCATATCTTTTTGGTGTGTTGACGAAATTCGATGAAACAGGAAACATCGGGACCACAAGGAAGCTCTCTACCCAATAGAAGAAGCCACGAATTTTTCTGAGTCATCTACGATTTTTAGCACTCCGAAAACCAAGTTGAGAAATCTAAATTAAATAAATTTGAATGGAAAATGTCGTGTATAAATTATATTAGCGAAATATAAATTACACACGTGTTGTATACCTCATGTACATGCGTGGTGTAAGCTATATGAGCAAAGTATGAATTATACATGCATAGAATAATTGATATATGTGTTGAAATGCAAGTGAAATATAGCAATTATATATATATACTCCCCTCGTCCACAAACCATGGACGATATTTATTGTTGTGAATTGGTGTGAAATATTGGATGAAAAATACGAATGGTTGAATAATTGTTTGTGGTTGATATTGTTTGGTTGTGGTTGAAAAATACCCATTGGTGATTGAAATGAATTGGAAATATTTATGGAAATAAAAATAAACATGCCGCCTACGGGCGAATTAGATGCATGAATCCCCATTGTCAAAAACCGCGAGGTTTTAAGGTAGAGCGAGGAGCCGTACTAGGGACGGTGCCGGTTTTAACTACCCTGCCGTTATGCTGCCGAAATTTTGAATAATCTTTGTGTGTTAGAATTATTTTCATATGTTGAAATTATCTTCATGCGTTGAAATTAAATCCATATGTTGAAACTATATCCATGTGTGGAAATGTTTGCGTGTTGAAAAGTGATGTGTGAAAATTTAATTCATGTGTGAATGAATGAAGTGTTTAAACAATAAAAATCACATTTTTATAATATATATGAAGTTTGAAAAATATTCGCCTTATATATAAATAGTTTCAACAATAAAAATTCTATCTTTCTTATATGAACAACATTAATAAAATACCCATGTGTGGAAACGCTCACGTGTTGAGAAGTGTGTGTAGTGGAAAAGTTCATGTGTTGAATAAAAAGACCGAATAATAAAAATTACATTTTTATTGAAACTATGAAGTGTTGAAAACATCCATTTGTCGAATAAATATTTTAAACGATAAAAATATCATTTTTATCATATATGTGATATGCTAGAGATATGCGGACGTTGAAACAAATATTGGTGAAGGAATATTATTTTTAACATGCATAGGAACTAAATAAAATAGTCATGTGTTGAAATCTATTTTAGTTCGCCAAAATTATCATATTTGAAATGTGAAGTGTTAAAAATAGCCACTTGTTCAAATAAAATATGCATGAGTTGAAATATACATTAATTAGCTAATGATATGATTTTAGCCTATGCATGCAACATTAGAATGAATGGTGTTTTTAAACCAAAGTAAATCAAATATGAAGTTGAATGGAAAATGATAAGTGATAAAAATTGTATATATGTACATGCATATTTATTGAACAGGTTATAGCAAAGGGGCTAGAGAAGAGGAATAAAATTTTGTGCCCGACAAATAGGTACACATTTACTGCTTTGTTTGGGTGATGATTTTATGAGCCTGTTGGCTAGCCGCTTGGCTTTTTCTTTTTCTTTTTGACATGAGACGCCCGTGTGGCTATTTGGAAATTTTCCCAGCCCCTCCTGTACAAAGGAGGTTATGGCGAAATTTTCCAAAATTTAAAGGCGTTAGTGAAATATTTGAAGCGAAAACGATACAGGAATTTTTTAATGAACTATATTTATATAAATATATAAATATAAGTAAAATTAAAACGAAACGTGGTCGTGCAGTTCGTGTTTTGAAACCGTGATTTCAAACGACTAGTGCGGGAAATCCGACCATTGGATTTTCCCGAAACCGCAACCGTTGGGTTCGCCTTGGAAATATCTTTCCAACGGCACCAACTTTGTGAAGATCCGACGGTTGGATTGTCTGGATTGTTTAATTCAGAGCTGAAGAAAAACAGCGCTAGAAACGATTATATATATATATATAATTAAATTAAATCGAATAACGACGCTGCATTTCGTAAATTGAAATCGTAACTTCAAATGGCTAGTGTGGAAGATCCGACCGTCGGATTTTTCCAAAACTGAAACCGTTGGATTCGTTTTGAAATGACCTTCCTAATGATATTAAATTTGTGAAGATCCAACGGTTAGATTTTCAGATATGTGCAAAACAAAATTAGTGAAAAGCAGCGCCAGTGCATCGATACGACCTGAAACGTCATTTAATTAAATTTGGCCGTTTTAAATTAAATAAAAATGGCGACATATCGTTATAAAATACTATAGAGTGAAAATAACCCCATTTTGTTGTGTTTGCTTGATATGTGATGGTTGAATGTATTTAACATGAAAATTATAACTAAAGAACTGAAATGTGAATGTTGAATAGACCAACCATGTGACAAATTGATTTGAAAATCTAAATATACGTGGATTATTTGAAAAGGCCGAGTTTATCTCATTTCAAATAATCGATCAACGTTGAGAAGTCGAAAAGTCGAAGACGGTTGAAGACCGACGATCTTCACATTGGATGGATGGGCGCTACTGATGCTCGTGATTGGAGTAGCTACCATGAAGGAACTGAAGTAGTAGCCGTCCAAACATACTGTTGATTGTACGGATATGCGAGGAATTGGTGCCTCCGGTTTCGTTCAGACCCAGAACGGATGTAATGACCCGCATTTCCCGGGGTATATAATTAATTTATTTAATTATATAAATGGTGGTTTAGAGAATTCAAATGGTCGTTAAATTTAATAATGGTGAATATTTAATTAAAATAATAATTAAATAATATATTTAATTCAGAAATAATCAAAAATAGTGAAATTCACAGTATGGTGTAATTTGGGTTATTTAAAAGTAAATCTATATATCAGTTAGGAGTTGAATTATATTAGCGAATATATTCAATCGATGACAGTTTGAACCTATAATTATAATATAATTAAAATCGAGCTCGAAATGGCGCTGCAGTTCGTAAATTGGCGATTCGAACTTCAACTGAATGTACAGGATTCGTTTTAAGTCGGATTTCTGTGAAACAAGAACCGTCAGGACCGATTAGATAATAGTTTTCTAATGGAAGAGAAAAATCGGGATTTCGTCGTGTAGATTTTGAGTTACGTCCAAATCAAATTCTAAGAAATGCAGCGCCCTGACCATAACGATTTAATTATATTTCATATAAGGATTTAAATAGAAAACGAACATCGATATAACTCTGACGATGTAATATCGAGTTGTAAATTCATACAGGAATATTCTGGAGCTGTATGATGTCCCACTGTGAATATATACGATAATATTAAATTATTATCATTTAATTTTATTTATTTAAATATATTTATATATTTAAATAGGCCATTTAGAGCGTTAAAAATAGCCACTTTTGCAAACGAAGTCGGAATTCGACGAAACCAGTTTTGTTGGATCTGCAATACCAAATAGTTGTTAGATTTCCAGTTTCGTGATTTTTAGAGTCACTGTGTGGCCGTACGGATTTTTAGAGTGAAAAACAGTCAGTATTTCGACGGTTAAAAATACGATGTGTGAGCAGACGGAGTCGGAATTCGACGAAACCAGTTTCGTTGGGACCGTAAGGTCAAACTCTAGCAGTATGTATAGTTTGGTAATTTTTGGGTATCATGTGTGATCACACAAAATTTTAGAAAGCAAAAATTAATATAGAAAAGAGAATATACCGGGAATATTCCTGTCAAAAAAATATCTAGATATTTTGTGACCATTATAAATACCCTCACCTCCCTTAACCTAACCTAATCCTCATTTTTTCTGGTCAACGAAGTTTTGGCCGTCGGTTTCCTCATTTAAAACTTAAATCGTGAGGAATAAAATTCAATATAAAATCAAATAGAAATCTACAAATCTCAAGATAAATGTATTCGGATTCGGTGTGAGTGTCTCTTCCATTCTATGCTGTTCGTTCTAAGTTCGACGTCTGTTTTTGGGGGTCGTCGGTTCACAGTGGAACCTAGGGTTCATTGATTCGTGAATTTGGAGTTGTAATGGATCGAACTAGTATGATTTTTGGGTTCGGGGGATGAAACCGCAGTTGGCGTGCAACTTTGGAGTGGTTCGGTGAACAATGTTGTCGTGCGATTTTCTGTAGATGACCGGAGGTACTGCTCGACGGATTTTGGGGCCGGAGTTCGTGCGGCAAATGGAGGTGATGACCGCGGAGAGGAAGAGTAGGGGTGAACGCCGGTGGTGGTTGTTTGCTGAACCGTGTTTTGTAGGAGGAATACGGGTAGAAAGAAGATCGGGAATGGCCATTTGAAACTTCGGTTACCTGTATACGAAATTGGGGAAGAAGGTTTATACGGTGGGTGGGCTGAGGTGTTAATGGGCCAAGGAAATATTGGGTGAGGCCCATTAAATAGAATATCCATGTTTTAATTTATTTAAAATGTTGTATTAACTTCATAACGCGATATCTCGGTCATATGAAATCAGATTGACGAACCGTAAGTTGCGTTGGGATCGTATGGACGGGAGCAACACAATGAGACTGACTGGGAATGGATTCGAGCTCGTATGAATTTATGGCGAAATAAATTGTTTGATTCAAATCAAATAACGGTTTATCGTTCTTTAACGATGAACTGCAAATGTGAGTAAATCTCACTAACTCTGAACAGTTTATAATTTCATGTTGTATTTTTAGAACTGTTAGATATTGGTTGATTGACTGTATGTTGACTGTTTGATTGAACTGCTAGTCAGTTAGTTGAATTTCTATATTGATTCTGTTTAACAAAATATATCATATGGAACTGAAAGTGATGTTATCTATATTGTCTAACATCTGTGATGCAGGGAAACAGGTTGGAGGAATCCAACTGGATTCCTCAACAGATATTTTACTGTGATTTTTATATTGTGATATATAATGTGATATATAATCTGTTGTTGATTATATGTGTATGGACGGTATTGAACATCGTGATTTGATATCAATGAATACCATAAAATATCGAAATATTGATAAGGGGATTTTCAAAGTGATATTGAAAATAGCATATTTATAAAATGGGATATTTATAAATAAGAGATATTTATAAAGTGGAATATTTATAAATAAGAAATGTTTATAAATTGGAATATTTATAAATAGGAGATATTTGAAAAGGGAATAAATTCAAAACATTTCTTTTTGAATGGAAAGGCCTGTGTGGCGAGTTTGGGGATTTTCCCGATGCTCCCAATACAAAGGAGGTTATGGCGAATTTTCCCGGGAATTTAAGGAGTTAGAATATTTCAAGAATAAATTTGAAAAGGAAATATTTGTAAACCATTTACAAATAGAATTGAAAAGGAAACATTATAAAAGGGAAATCATTTTTAAAGTGTAGAACCGTTATTTAAAAGTAAATCTTTTCAAATGAAAAAAACGTTGTTAAAAAGGAAACCTTTATAAAGTGAATAAAGTAAATCGAATATAGACATTCGAAAGGAGTTAATCGAATATGGTATTCGAAGTTAGTTAATCGAATATGGTATCGAAGTTAGTTAATCGAATATGGTATTCGAAGATAGTTAATCGAATATAGACATTCGAAAGGAGAAATCGAATATGGTATTCGAAGATAGTTAATCGAATATAGACATTCGAAAGGAGTTAATCGAATATGGTATTCGAAGATAGTTAATCGAATATAGACATTCGAAAGGAGTTAATCGAATATGGTATTCGAAGATAGTTAATCGAATATAGACATTCGAAAGGAGTTAATCGAATATGGTATTCGAAGATAGTTAATCGAATATAGACATTCGAAAGGAGTTAATCGAATATGGTATTCGAAGTTAGTAAATCGAATATGGTATTCGAAAGGAGAAATCGAATATGGTATTCGAAGATAGTTAATCGAATATAGACATTCGAAAGGAGTTAATCGAATATGGTATTCGAAGTTAGTTAATCGAATATGGTATCGAAGTTAGTTAATCGAATATGGTATTCGAAGTTAGTTAATCGAATATAGACATTCGAAAGGAGTTAATCGAATATGGTATTCGAAGTTAGTTAATTGAATATGGTATTCGAAAGTTAGTTAATCGAATGTGTTATTCGAAAGGGGTTAGTCTAGTCGAGTTAGTCAAATAGAGTTGACTAGTTAGAGTTAATCAGTTAGAGTTAACCAGTTGGAGTTAATTAGTTAGAGTCAATCGATTAGAGTTAAAACGAACTAGAGTTAATCAAATATAGTATTTGAGACAGAGTTAGTCAAACATAGTATTCAGGGTAATTTGCCATCTTGTACGACTGCTAGCGTAATTCGCAGGGCTATAAATAGCCTACGGCGGTCGGATGTTTCCTGAGGGAATCAGGCGTAACCATTGTGATCGCTGCGATCTAGAGTCAAGCGAATGGAGGTTAATCGAATATTAGTTATTCGATAGGAGTTAATCGAGTTGATCGAGTTGAGAAATAAGTTAAGTTAAATAAGTTGAGTTGATCGGGTGGTTCGACCAAGTTAGTCGAGCCTAGTTAATCGAATCGAATTGGTCGAACCAAGTAAGTCGAGTTAAGTTCGACCAAGTTAGTCGAGCCTAGTTAATCGAATCGAGTAGGTCGGACCAAGTAAGTCAAGTTAAGATAGTCGAGTTAAGTTCGTCGAGTTAAATAAATCGATGTTAGTTTCATCGAAAGAAGTAATCGATGTTAGTTTCATCGAAAGAAGTTATCGATGTTAGTTTCATCGAAAGAAGTTATCGATGTTAGTTTCATCGAAAGGAGTTATCGATGTAGTTTCATCGAAAGGAGTTATCGATGTTAGTTTCATCGAAGGGAGTTATCGATTATAGTTTAATCGAAGTGAGATTTTCAAATACGAGATATTTGAAAAGGAGGAGTCATCGAATATTAGTTATTCGAAGAGAGATTTTCGAATATCGTTTATTCGAGAAGAAGTTAATCGAATATAGGTTATTCGAAGAAGAGTTAATCAAATAGAGATTCCTCGAAGAGAGGTAATCGGCAAATTCGATTATATCGAATTCGGGAAAGTACTTATACTTTCCAGTGTTTAAATAGAGATTTATTTATTTATAAATAAATAAGTGTTAGGTTAATTATTCACTAATAAGAATAGAAGTTATAATTAAAATTAGATAATTCGAAAGTGGGGATTATAACGTTATCGTTATAAACAAATGTTTTAAATATAGAAGTGGACTAGTAAAATTGAATCCGAGAAAGGCGTAAAGAAGTTGTTAAAGATTAAAAGATAAACTTTGACCATTTCGAAGTTATAACGTTGTTCAGTTAAGGTCTGAGAGGTAATTATACCCCAACTTGAGTGACTTCCTGCTTAACTAAGAAATGGTAAGGTTTGATCGTAAAGGAGTTTTGGAAATGTTTTCCAAACGAGAATCAGAAATGTTTTCTGATAAAAGAAAATAAGAATTTAGAATATAGGGAAACAGGAGATAAGTAAATAAATGAACTAAAGGGATTTATGTTAAATGATGTTTGTTCGATATAATTTCCATTTGGAAATAATATCGTTGTTTGCACACTTGTTTTTCTTTGATAGTTAACTCACCGACTATCGAAGTTTTGACCATTTTAACGTTGTTAATATGGAGAGACCGGTTGGATTATTATCCATAGAACCACTCTGTATTGGCATAAGCGTCGCGAATCATATATGCCAAAGATAATTGAAGACGGAGTAAAATGAAAGGGCTATCCTATTTACAGAATAGTGCCTTCGGTTTGTCCAGTCCCAGGACAACTTGTATGGACGAAGGTCTGACGGAGTATATCCAATGGATCGCGTAAGTTGATCTGTTCAAACGTATTCACGTTTGGTGGCGGAGGAATTCGTTTCTCTTAGCTGTATACCAGTGTTATTTTTGGATAAGTCAATTTGTGATTTGGCGGGTATGACGATGTGACATTTCTAAGTGAATGAAGATGGATGTCTGACATAGTATTTCCAGACGATCACGTACATTGATTTCTTCAACTATACCAAGAGTGGAAGCGGAGAAGGAAACTTCTTTTAGCTGACACGTAATGTATTGTTGTAGACGTCAATTAGTGATTTTCGATGGATCTGACAATGTGACATTCGAAGTGAATCTATTATGATGATAAAGCGTAGCTTCTAGCCTCATCAACCGGTAAATGACAGAAATCGGGCAGGCAGCATGGCTAAGTCGGTCACACCGAAGTAGGGTGTATAATCACCTATCTAGTGAATATTCATTTGTTTCTTAAATCTATCAATGATGTCCCATATATATACGGGAACGGTTGCTGATCCCAACCGTTGGTGATGTACATTCGATACACTCAAGCGAAATGAGTGGTCGGTCATGTGTGGCTGAGTTACAAGATGTTCTTGTTGAACTCCAGTGTATCGTTCCTAGAGTACACTGATCGGAAGGTGATTCCATACCTTGTCATAGTTGGAAACCCAATCATCCAATACGTGCTTGCGATTTTTGATTGTATACTATATATGTAGAACGTGAGATGCAAGCGTTTCTACTAGACTGATATATATTTGTACTTAGACATTATTATAATATCAGAATGATATTGCTTTGCAAAGATGTTTGGATTCTCATAAGGGAAAAACCCGTTCCGTATTCACGGCGTGGTCTTATGAGATATCATATACCTATTTAAATGATTTGAGTTTATTCACACCAGTCCCATGACTGACCCGGAGTTTACTTTGTTGTTTTCCCTAAACTCTTGGGTGCCTAAATTTGTACGGGCAGTCAAGTAGTCGGGTTTTACAGATATACTGGAAGAGCGTGGAGCAGGAGGCTTCAAGATCATATAGCTATAGTTATTTCCGCCGTGTTGTAAGTGCTGTACTTTGATAAGTGTTATTGTAAACATAACTGTTATATTTCAAAGTTATGTTATCTATTATATGTTATTCGTTCCGCTGTGAGGTTCGTGTTACTCTGATGTTGTGTTCTTCTTCTTCTTCTATTCTAAGTTTCTATCTTATCTATTCTCACCTTCTAATTTCTTTCATTAATTACCGGGATTTTTCGACGGTTTGGTTATCGACGTCGGGCTTACGTCGATAACCAAAGTCGCCGAAAATCCGGGTCGTTACAGTTGGTATCAGAGCTTAAGTTAAGAATTACTTGGCTCTGTGGCGTGACTCGGTAGAGATAGGGTTAGTAATACCCTAGATTGAGTTTGAGTGTATATATACTAGTGAACATATTTGTATTTGATATAAAAATGGTTTTATATTGTGGAGATTCATTGGTTGAGTTGTTGATGAGTTCTGGTCGATCAGTTTGATCCACTGTATCGGTAGGAGTTTATGAACACTCGAATACGATGGGTAGACACGGTATGTTTTGAAATAGGGTAAATGAAATAATTTTACCCAAATATATATTAATATTATATTAAGATATGTTGGTTGTAATTATAATCGAATAAGATTATAAAAAGTGAAATAGTTATAGATAACTAATCAAGATTCATATAAGTAAAGTATATGAAAGAGGACGAGTAAAATCTGAATTTAAATCAGATTTGGAATTAAAATAAGGAAATTTTAAGTTCCTGGGAGATTGTGAAAACGTTTTTCAAACTGAAAGTGATATAGTATTGAACTCAATCTGACAGCTGGAAAGTAGATTCCGATGATGATCATGACATCATCGGTGTTCATTTTCGAGTTCTTAGTGACGGATTACTACCGAAGATTTTGTTTTTGAATTGTTTTGAGAAAAAAAAATGGTTTAGGAAATTCAAATGTTTTGAATTGGTATTATGATTTCAAATTGATTTGAAAGAAACCCAGGAATTTAAGTTCTGAAATTAAAATTTAACTAATGAAGTTAAATAAAATGAGATGGTAAAAATAAATTGAAATTTAACGGGAACTAAGTTAAATAAAAATTTAATTGGATTAGAGATAATCTAGAATGGAACCAAATTGATAAGTCAAAAATTTGGAATTTGATATTGGGGTTCGAATGGAATTCGATTTGGATTTGAGGATATGAACTGATTGGAATTTGATTGAGATAACACTGGTATGTGCTGAGTTGATAGCATATAGAAGTGATAGAGTTGATATACCCGACAAAAAGGTACAAGTTTATATTTGATATAAGCATGAGATTTATGAGCCGAATTGGCAAGCCGCTTGGCTATTTGATTTTCTTTTGGGTTGGAGAAGGCCTAGAGAGGCGAGTTGTGGTTTTACCGATAGGGCTGTACAAAGGAGGTTATGGCGAAATTTTCTGGAAATTTAAAGTGTTAGAAAATTTTCAAAATTTTTGGAAATTTTAGTTAGTCGGAATGAATAAATATTGAAATCGATATTAATTGGTTCAGTTGAAATCAGAAATAAGGGGTAACCAAATCTTAGGAGTTCCAATAGATAGGGTCGTCCTCTAACTTAGCAATTTCGAGGACGAAATTATTTTAAGTGGGGAAGAATGTAATGACCCGCATTTCCCGGGGTATATAATTAATTTATTTAATTATATAAATGGTGGTTTAGAGAATTCAAATGGTCGTTAAATTTAATAATGGTGAATATTTAATTAAAATAATAATTAAATAATATATTTAATTCAGAAATAATCAAAAATAGTGAAATTCACAGTATGGTGTAATTTGGGTTATTTAAAAGTAAATCTATATATCAGTTAGGAGTTGAATTATATTAGCGAATATATTCAATCGATGACAGTTTGAACCTATAATTATAATATAATTAAAATCGAGCTCGAAATGGCGCTGCAGTTCGTAAATTGGCGATTCGAACTTCAACTGAATGTACAGGATTCGTTTTAAGTCGGATTTCTGTGAAACAAGAACCGTCAGGACCGATTAGATAATAGTTTTCTAATGGAAGAGAAAAATCGGGATTTCGTCGTGTAGATTTTGAGTTACGTCCAAATCAAATTCTAAGAAATGCAGCGCCCTGACCATAACGATTTAATTATATTTCATATAAGGATTTAAATAGAAAACGAACATCGATATAACTCTGACGATGTAATATCGAGTTGTAAATTCATACAGGAATATTCTGGAGCTGTATGATGTCCCACTGTGAATATATACGATAATATTAAATTATTATCATTTAATTTTATTTATTTAAATATATTTATATATTTAAATAGGCCATTTAGAGCGTTAAAAATAGCCACTTTTGCAAACGAAGTCGGAATTCGACGAAACCAGTTTTGTTGGATCTGCAATACCAAATAGTTGTTAGATTTCCAGTTTCGTGATTTTTAGAGTCACTGTGTGGCCGTACGGATTTTTAGAGTGAAAAACAGTCAGTATTTCGACGGTTAAAAATACGATGTGTGAGCAGACGGAGTCGGAATTCGACGAAACCAGTTTCGTTGGGACCGTAAGGTCAAACTCTAGCAGTATGTCTAGTTTGGTAATTTTTGGGTATCATGTGTGATCACACAAATTTTTAGAAAGCAAAAATTAATATAGAAAAGAGAATATACCGGGAATATTCCTGTCAAAAAAATATCTAGATATTTTGTGACCATTATAAATACCCTCACCTCCCTTAACCTAACCTAATCCTCATTTTTTCTGGTCAACGAAGTTTTGGCCGTCGGTTTCCTCATTTAAAACTTAAATCGTGAGGAATAAAATTCAATATAAAATCAAATAGAAATCTACAAATCTCAAGATAAATGTATTCGGATTCGGTGTGAGTGTCTCTTCCATTCTAAGCTGTTCGTTCTAAGTTCGACGTCTGTTTTTGGGGGTCGTCGGTTCACAGTGGAACCTAGGGTTCATTGATTCGTGAATTTGGAGTTGTAATGGATCGAACTAGTATGATTTTTGGGTTCGGGGGATGAAACCGCAGTTGGCGTGCAACTTTGGAGTGGTTCGGTGAACAATGTTGTCGTGCGATTTTCTGTAGATGACCGGAGGTACTGCTCGACGGATTTTGGGGCCGGAGTTCGTGCGGCAAATGGAGGTGATGACCGCGGAGAGGAAGAGTAGGGGTGAACGCCGGTGGTGGTTGTTTGCTGAACCGTGTTTTGTAGGAGGAATACGGGTAGAAAGAAGATCGGGAATGGCCATTTGAAACTTCGGTTACCTGTATACGAAATTGGGGAAGAAGGTTTATACGGTGGGTGGGCTGAGGTGTTAATGGGCCAAGGAAATATTGGGTGAGGCCCATTAAATAGAATATCCATGTTTTAATTTATTTAAAATGTTGTATTAACTTCATAACGCGATATCTCGGTCATATGAAATCAGATTGACGAACCGTAAGTTGCGTTGGGATCGTATGGACGGGAGCAACACAATGAGACTGACTGGGAATGGATTCGAGCTCGTATGAATTTATGGCGAAATAAATTGTTTGATTCAAATCAAATAACGGTTTATCGTTCTTTAACGATGAACTGCAAATGTGAGTAAATCTCACTAACTCTGAACAGTTTATAATTTCATGTTGTATTTTTAGAACTGTTAGATATTGGTTGATTGACTGTATGTTGACTGTTTGATTGAACTGCTAGTCAGTTAGTTGAATTTCTATATTGATTCTGTTTAACAAAATATATCATATGGAACTGAAAGTGATGTTATCTATATTGTCTAACATCTGTGATGCAGGGAAACAGGTTGGAGGAATCCAACTGGATTCCTCAACAGATATTTTACTGTGATTTTTATATTGTGATATATAATGTGATATATAATCTGTTGTTGATTATATGTGTATGGACGGTATTGAACATCGTGATTTGATATCAATGAATACCATAAAATATCGAAATATTGATAAGGGGATTTTCAAAGTGATATTGAAAATAGCATATTTATAAAATGGGATATTTATAAATAAGAGATATTTATAAAGTGGAATATTTATAAATAAGAAATGTTTATAAATTGGAATATTTATAAATAGGAGATATTTGAAAAGGGAATAAATTCAAAACATTTCTTTTTGAATGGAAAGGCCTGTGTGGCGAGTTTGGGGATTTTCCCGATGCTCCCAATACAAAGGAGGTTATGGCGAATTTTCCCGGGAATTTAAGGAGTTAGAATATTTCAAGAATAAATTTGAAAAGGAAATATTTGTAAACCATTTACAAATAGAATTGAAAAGGAAACATTATAAAAGGGAAATCATTTTTAAAGTGTAGAACCGTTATTTAAAAGTAAATCTTTTCAAATGAAAAAAACGTTGTTAAAAAGGAAACCTTTATAAAGTGAATAAAGTAAATCGAATATAGACATTCGAAAGGAGTTAATCGAATATGGTATTCGAAGTTAGTTAATCGAATATGGTATCGAAGTTAGTTAATCGAATATGGTATTCGAAGATAGTTAATCGAATATAGACATTCGAAAGGAGAAATCGAATATGGTATTCGAAGATAGTTAATCGAATATAGACATTCGAAAGGAGTTAATCGAATATGGTATTCGAAGATAGTTAATCGAATATAGACATTCGAAAGGAGTTAATCGAATATGGTATTCGAAGATAGTTAATCGAATATAGACATTCGAAAGGAGTTAATCGAATATGGTATTCGAAGATAGTTAATCGAATATAGACATTCGAAAGGAGTTAATCGAATATGGTATTCGAAGTTAGTAAATCGAATATGGTATTCGAAAGGAGAAATCGAATATGGTATTCGAAGATAGTTAATCGAATATAGACATTCGAAAGGAGTTAATCGAATATGGTATTCGAAGTTAGTTAATCGAATATGGTATCGAAGTTAGTTAATCGAATATGGTATTCGAAGTTAGTTAATCGAATATAGACATTCGAAAGGAGTTAATCGAATATGGTATTCGAAGTTAGTTAATTGAATATGGTATTCGAAAGTTAGTTAATCGAATGTGTTATTCGAAAGGGGTTAGTCTAGTCGAGTTAGTCAAATAGAGTTGACTAGTTAGAGTTAATCAGTTAGAGTTAACCAGTTGGAGTTAATTAGTTAGAGTCAATCGATTAGAGTTAAAACGAACTAGAGTTAATCAAATATAGTATTTGAGACAGAGTTAGTCAAACATAGTATTCAGGGTAATTTGCCATCTTGTACGACTGCTAGCGTAATTCGCAGGGCTATAAATAGCCTACGGCGGTCGGATGTTTCCTGAGGGAATCAGGCGTAACCATTGTGATCGCTGCGATCTAGAGTCAAGCGAATGGAGGTTAATCGAATATTAGTTATTCGATAGGAGTTAATCGAGTTGATCGAGTTGAGAAATAAGTTAAGTTAAATAAGTTGAGTTGATCGGGTGGTTCGACCAAGTTAGTCGAGCCTAGTTAATCGAATCGAATTGGTCGAACCAAGTAAGTCGAGTTAAGTTCGACCAAGTTAGTCGAGCCTAGTTAATCGAATCGAGTAGGTCGGACCAAGTAAGTCAAGTTAAGATAGTCGAGTTAAGTTCGTCGAGTTAAATAAATCGATGTTAGTTTCATCGAAAGAAGTAATCGATGTTAGTTTCATCGAAAGAAGTTATCGATGTTAGTTTCATCGAAAGAAGTTATCGATGTTAGTTTCATCGAAAGGAGTTATCGATGTAGTTTCATCGAAAGGATTTATCGATGTTAGTTTCATCGAAGGGAGTTATCGATTATAGTTTAATCGAAGTGAGATTTTCAAATACGAGATATTTGAAAAGGAGGAGTCATCGAATATTAGTTATTCGAAGAGAGATTTTCGAATATCGTTTATTCGAGAAGAAGTTAATCGAATATAGGTTATTCGAAGAAGAGTTAATCAAATAGAGATTCCTCGAAGAGAGGTAATCGGCAAATTCGATTATATCGAATTCGGGAAAGTACTTATACTTTCCAGTGTTTAAATAGAGATTTATTTATTTATAAATAAATAAGTGTTAGGTTAATTATTCACTAATAAGAATAGAAGTTATAATTAAAATTAGATAATTCGAAAGTGGGGATTATAACGTTATCGTTATAAACAAATGTTTTAAATATAGAAGTGGACTAGTAAAATTGAATCCGAGAAAGGCGTAAAGAAGTTGTTAAAGATTAAAAGATAAACTTTGACCATTTCGAAGTTATAACGTTGTTCAGTTAAGGTCTGAGAGGTAATTATACCCCAACTTGAGTGACTTCCTGCTTAACTAAGAAATGGTAAGGTTTGATCGTAAAGGAGTTTTGGAAATGTTTTCCAAACGAGAATCAGAAATGTTTTCTGATAAAAGAAAATAAGAATTTAGAATATAGGGAAACAGGAGATAAGTAAATAAATGAACTAAAGGGATTTATGTTAAATGATGTTTGTTCGATATAATTTCCATTTGGAAATAATATCGTTGTTTGCACACTTGTTTTTCTTTGATAGTTAACTCACCGACTATCGAAGTTTTGACCATTTTAACGTTGTTAATATGGAGAGACCGGTTGGATTATTATCCATAGAACCACTCTGTATTGGCATAAGCGTCGCGAATCATATATGCCAAAGATAATTGAAGACGGAGTAAAATGAAAGGGCTATCCTATTTACAGAATAGTGCCTTCGGTTTGTCCAGTCCCAGGACAACTTGTATGGACGAAGGTCTGACGGAGTATATCCAATGGATCGCGTAAGTTGATCTGTTCAAACGTATTCACGTTTGGTGGCGGAGGAATTCGTTTCTCTTAGCTGTATACCAGTGTTATTTTTGGATAAGTCAATTTGTGATTTGGCGGGTATGACGATGTGACATTTCTAAGTGAATGAAGATGGATGTCTGACATAGTATTTCCAGACGATCACGTACATTGATTTCTTCAACTATACCAAGAGTGGAAGCGGAGAAGGAAACTTCTTTTAGCTGACACGTAATGTATTGTTGTAGACGTCAATTAGTGATTTTCGATGGATCTGACAATGTGACATTCGAAGTGAATCTATTATGATGATAAAGCGTAGCTTCTAGCCTCATCAACCGGTAAATGACAGAAATCGGGCAGGCAGCATGGCTAAGTCGGTCGCACCGAAGTAGGGTGTATAATCACCTATCTAGTGAATATTCATTTGTTTCTTAAATCTATCAATGATGTCCCATATATATACGGGAACGGTTGCTGATCCCAACCGTTGGTGATGTACATTCGATACACTCAAGCGAAATGAGTGGTCGGTCATGTGTGGCTGAGTTACAAGATGTTCTTGTTGAACTCCAGTGTATCGTTCCTAGAGTACACTGATCGGAAGGTGATTCCATACCTTGTCATAGTTGGAAACCCAATCATCCAATACGTGCTTGCGATTTTTGATTGTATACTATATATGTAGAACGTGAGATGCAAGCGTTTCTACTAGACTGATATTTATTTGTACTTAGACATTATTATAATATCAGAATGATATTGCTTTGCAAAGATGTTTGGATTCTCATAAGGGAAAAACCCGTTCCGTATTCACGGCGTGGTCTTATGAGATATCATATACCTGTTTAAATGATTTGAGTTTATTCACACCAGTCCCATGACTGACCCGGAGTTTACTTTGTTGTTTTCCCTAAACTCTTGGGTGCCTAAATTTGTACGGGCAGTCAAGTAGTCGGGTTTTACAGATATACTGGAAGAGCGTGGAGCAGGAGGCTTCAAGATCATATAGCTATAGTTATTTCCGCCGTGTTGTAAGTGCTGTACTTTGATAAGTGTTATTGTAAACATAACTGTTATATTTCAAAGTTATGTTATCTATTATATGTTATTCGTTCCGCTGTGAGGTTCGTGTTACTCTGATGTTGTGTTCTTCTTCTTCTTCTATTCTAAGTTTCTATCTTATCTATTCTCACCTTCTAATTTCTTTCATTAATTACCGGGATTTTTCGACGGTTTGGTTATCGACGTCGGGCTTACGTCGATAACCAAAGTCGCCGAAAATCCGGGTCGTTACAGTTAGTATCAGAGCTTAAGTTAAGAATTACTTGGCTCTGTGGCGTGACTCGGTAGAGATAGGGTTAGTAATACCCTAGATTGAGTTTGAGTGTATATATACGAGTGAACATATTTGTATTTGATATAAAAATGGTTTTATATTGTGGAGATTCATTGGTTGAGTTGTTGATGAGTTCTGGTCGATCAGTTTGATCCACTGTATCGGTAGGAGTTTATGAACACTCGAATACGATGGGTAGACACGGTATGTTTTGAAATAGGGTAAATGAAATAATTTTACCCAAATATATATTAATATTATATTAAGATATGTTGGTTGTAATTATAATCGAATAAGATTATAAAAAGTGAAATAGTTATAGATAACTAATCAAGATTCATATAAGTAAAGTATATGAAAGAGGACGAGTAAAATCTGAATTTAAATCAGATTTGGAATTAAAATAAGGAAATTTTAAGTTCCTGGGAGATTGTGAAAACGTTTTTCAAACTGAAAGTGATATAGTATTGAACTCAATCTGACAGCTGGAAAGTAGATTCCGATGATGATCATGACATCATCGGTGTTCATTTTCGAGTTCTTAGTGACGGATTACTACCGAAGATTTTGTTTTTGAATTGTTTTGAGAAAAAAAAAATGGTTTAGGAAATTCAAATGTTTTGAATTGGTATTATGATTTCAAATTGATTTGAAAGAAACCCAGGAATTTAAGTTCTGAAATTAAAATTTAACTAATGAAGTTAAATAAAATGAGATGGTAAAAATAAATTGAAATTTAACGGGAACTAAGTTAAATAAAAATTTAATTGGATTAGAGATAATCTAGAATGGAACCAAATTGATAAGTCAAAAATTTGGAATTTGATATTGGGGTTCGAATGGAATTCGATTTGGATTTGAGGATATGAACTGATTGGAATTTGATTGAGATAACACTGGTATGTGCTGAGTTGATAGCATATAGAAGTGATAGAGTTGATATACCCGACAAAAAGGTACAAGTTTATATTTGATATAAGCATGAGATTTATGAGCCGAATTGGCAAGCCGCTTGGCTATTTGATTTTCTTTTGGGTTGGAGAAGGCCTAGAGAGGCGAGTTGTGGTTTTACCGATAGGGCTGTACAAAGGAGGTTATGGCGAAATTTTCTGGAAATTTAAAGTGTTAGAAAATTTTCAAAATTTTTGGAAATTTTAGTTAGTCGGAATGAATAAATATTGAAATCGATATTAATTGGTTCAGTTGAAATCAGAAATAAGGGGTAACCAAATCTTAGGAGTTCCAATAGATAGGGTCGTCCTCTAACTTAGCAATTTCGAGGACGAAATTATTTTAAGTGGGGAAGAATGTAATGACCCGCATTTCCCGGGGTATATAATTAATTTATTTAATTATATAAATGGTGGTTTAGAGAATTCAAATGGTCGTTAAATTTAATAATGGTGAATATTTAATTAAAATAATAATTAAATAATATATTTAATTCAGAAATAATCAAAAATAGTGAAATTCACAGTATGGTGTAATTTGGGTTATTTAAAAGTAAATCTATATATCAGTTAGGAGTTGAATTATATTAGCGAATATATTCAATCGATGACAGTTTGAACCTATAATTATAATATAATTAAAATCGAGCTCGAAATGGCGCTGCAGTTCGTAAATTGGCGATTCGAACTTCAACTGAATGTACAGGATTCGTTTTAAGTCGGATTTCTGTGAAACAAGAACCGTCAGGACCGATTAGATAATAGTTTTCTAATGGAAGAGAAAAATCGGGATTTCGTCGTGTAGATTTTGAGTTACGTCCAAATCAAATTCTAAGAAATGCAGCGCCCTGACCATAACGATTTAATTATATTTCATATAAGGATTTAAATAGAAAACGAACATCGATATAACTCTGACGATGTAATATCGAGTTGTAAATTCATACAGGAATATTCTGGAGCTGTATGATGTCCCACTGTGAATATATACGATAATATTAAATTATTATCATTTAATTTTATTTATTTAAATATATTTATATATTTAAATAGGCCATTTAGAGCGTTAAAAATAGCCACTTTTGCAAACGAAGTCGGAATTCGACGAAACCAGTTTTGTTGGATCTGCAATACCAAATAGTTGTTAGATTTCCAGTTTCGTGATTTTTAGAGTCACTGTGTGGCCGTACGGATTTTTAGAGTGAAAAACAGTCAGTATTTCGACGGTTAAAAATACGATGTGTGAGCAGACGGAGTCGGAATTCGACGAAACCAGTTTCGTTGGGACCGTAAGGTCAAACTCTAGCAGTATGTCTAGTTTGGTAATTTTTGGGTATCATGTGTGATCACACAAATTTTTAGAAAGCAAAAATTAATATAGAAAAGAGAATATACCGGGAATATTCCTGTCAAAAAAATATCTAGATATTTTGTGACCATTATAAATACCCTCACCTCCCTTAACCTAACCTAATCCTCATTTTTTCTGGTCAACGAAGTTTTGGCCGTCGGTTTCCTCATTTAAAACTTAAATCGTGAGGAATAAAATTCAATATAAAATCAAATAGAAATCTACAAATCTCAAGATAAATGTATTCGGATTCGGTGTGAGTGTCTCTTCCATTCTATGCTGTTCGTTCTAAGTTCGACGTCTGTTTTTGGGGGTCGTCGGTTCACAGTGGAACCTAGGGTTCATTGATTCGTGAATTTGGAGTTGTAATGGATCGAACTAGTATGATTTTTGGGTTCGGGGGATGAAACCGCAGTTGGCGTGCAACTTTGGAGTGGTTCGGTGAACAATGTTGTCGTGCGATTTTCTGTAGATGACCGGAGGTACTGCTCGACGGATTTTGGGGCCGGAGTTCGTGCGGCAAATGGAGGTGATGACCGCGGAGAGGAAGAGTAGGGGTGAACGCCGGTGGTGGTTGTTTGCTGAACCGTGTTTTGTAGGAGGAATACGGGTAGAAAGAAGATCGGGAATGGCCATTTGAAACTTCGGTTACCTGTATACGAAATTGGGGAAGAAGGTTTATACGGTGGGTGGGCTGAGGTGTTAATGGGCCAAGGAAATATTGGGTGAGGCCCATTAAATAGAATATCCATGTTTTAATTTATTTAAAATGTTGTATTAACTTCATAACGCGATATCTCGGTCATATGAAATCAGATTGACGAACCGTAAGTTGCGTTGGGATCGTATGGACGGGAGCAACACAATGAGACTGACTGGGAATGGATTCGAGCTCGTATGAATTTATGGCGAAATAAATTGTTTGATTCAAATCAAATAACGGTTTATCGTTCTTTAACGATGAACTGCAAATGTGAGTAAATCTCACTAACTCTGAACAGTTTATAATTTCATGTTGTATTTTTAGAACTGTTAGATATTGGTTGATTGACTGTATGTTGACTGTTTGATTGAACTGCTAGTCAGTTAGTTGAATTTCTATATTGATTCTGTTTAACAAAATATATCATATGGAACTGAAAGTGATGTTATCTATATTGTCTAACATCTGTGATGCAGGGAAACAGGTTGGAGGAATCCAACTGGATTCCTCAACAGATATTTTACTGTGATTTTTATATTGTGATATATAATGTGATATATAATCTGTTGTTGATTATATGTGTATGGACGGTATTGAACATCGTGATTTGATATCAATGAATACCATAAAATATCGAAATATTGATAAGGGGATTTTCAAAGTGATATTGAAAATAGCATATTTATAAAATGGGATATTTATAAATAAGAGATATTTATAAAGTGGAATATTTATAAATAAGAAATGTTTATAAATTGGAATATTTATAAATAGGAGATATTTGAAAAGGGAATAAATTCAAAACATTTCTTTTTGAATGGAAAGGCCTGTGTGGCGAGTTTGGGGATTTTCCCGATGCTCCCAATACAAAGGAGGTTATGGCGAATTTTCCCGGGAATTTAAGGAGTTAGAATATTTCAAGAATAAATTTGAAAAGGAAATATTTGTAAACCATTTACAAATAGAATTGAAAAGGAAACATTATAAAAGGGAAATCATTTTTAAAGTGTAGAACCGTTATTTAAAAGTAAATCTTTTCAAATGAAAAAAACGTTGTTAAAAAGGAAACCTTTATAAAGTGAATAAAGTAAATCGAATATAGACATTCGAAAGGAGTTAATCGAATATGGTATTCGAAGTTAGTTAATCGAATATGGTATCGAAGTTAGTTAATCGAATATGGTATTCGAAGATAGTTAATCGAATATAGACATTCGAAAGGAGAAATCGAATATGGTATTCGAAGATAGTTAATCGAATATAGACATTCGAAAGGAGTTAATCGAATATGGTATTCGAAGATAGTTAATCGAATATAGACATTCGAAAGGAGTTAATCGAATATGGTATTCGAAGATAGTTAATCGAATATAGACATTCGAAAGGAGTTAATCGAATATGGTATTCGAAGATAGTTAATCGAATATAGACATTCGAAAGGAGTTAATCGAATATGGTATTCGAAGTTAGTAAATCGAATATGGTATTCGAAAGGAGAAATCGAATATGGTATTCGAAGATAGTTAATCGAATATAGACATTCGAAAGGAGTTAATCGAATATGGTATTCGAAGTTAGTTAATCGAATATGGTATCGAAGTTAGTTAATCGAATATGGTATTCGAAGTTAGTTAATCGAATATAGACATTCGAAAGGAGTTAATCGAATATGGTATTCGAAGTTAGTTAATTGAATATGGTATTCGAAAGTTAGTTAATCGAATGTGTTATTCGAAAGGGGTTAGTCTAGTCGAGTTAGTCAAATAGAGTTGACTAGTTAGAGTTAATCAGTTAGAGTTAACCAGTTGGAGTTAATTAGTTAGAGTCAATCGATTAGAGTTAAAACGAACTAGAGTTAATCAAATATAGTATTTGAGACAGAGTTAGTCAAACATAGTATTCAGGGTAATTTGCCATCTTGTACGACTGCTAGCGTAATTCGCAGGGCTATAAATAGCCTACGGCGGTCGGATGTTTCCTGAGGGAATCAGGCGTAACCATTGTGATCGCTGCGATCTAGAGTCAAGCGAATGGAGGTTAATCGAATATTAGTTATTCGATAGGAGTTAATCGAGTTGATCGAGTTGAGAAATAAGTTAAGTTAAATAAGTTGAGTTGATCGGGTGGTTCGACCAAGTTAGTCGAGCCTAGTTAATCGAATCGAATTGGTCGAACCAAGTAAGTCGAGTTAAGTTCGACCAAGTTAGTCGAGCCTAGTTAATCGAATCGAGTAGGTCGGACCAAGTAAGTCAAGTTAAGATAGTCGAGTTAAGTTCGTCGAGTTAAATAAATCGATGTTAGTTTCATCGAAAGAAGTAATCGATGTTAGTTTCATCGAAAGAAGTTATCGATGTTAGTTTCATCGAAAGAAGTTATCGATGTTAGTTTCATCGAAAGGAGTTATCGATGTAGTTTCATCGAAAGGAGTTATCGATGTTAGTTTCATCGAAGGGAGTTATCGATTATAGTTTAATCGAAGTGAGATTTTCAAATACGAGATATTTGAAAAGGAGGAGTCATCGAATATTAGTTATTCGAAGAGAGATTTTCGAATATCGTTTATTCGAGAAGAAGTTAATCGAATGTAGGTTATTCGAAGAAGAGTTAATCAAATAGAGATTCCTCGAAGAGAGGTAATCGGCAAATTCGATTATATCGAATTCGGGAAAGTACTTATACTTTCCAGTGTTTAAATAGAGATTTATTTATTTATAAATAAATAAGTGTTAGGTTAATTATTCACTAATAAGAATAGAAGTTATAATTAAAATTAGATAATTCGAAAGTGGGGATTATAACGTTATCGTTATAAACAAATGTTTTAAATATAGAAGTGGACTAGTAAAATTGAATCCGAGAAAGGCGTAAAGAAGTTGTTAAAGATTAAAAGATAAACTTTGACCATTTCGAAGTTATAACGTTGTTCAGTTAAGGTCTGAGTGGTAATTATACCCCAACTTGAGTGACTTCCTGCTTAACTAAGAAATGGTAAGGTTTGATCGTAAAGGAGTTTTGGAAATGTTTTCCAAACGAGAATCAGAAATGTTTTCTGATAAAAGAAAATAAGAATTTAGAATATAGGGAAACAGGAGATAAGTAAATAAATGAACTAAAGGGATTTATGTTAAATGATGTTTGTTCGATATAATTTCCATTTGGAAATAATATCGTTGTTTGCACACTTGTTTTTCTTTGATAGTTAACTCACCGACTATCGAAGTTTTGACCATTTTAACGTTGTTAATATGGAGAGACCGGTTGGATTATTATCCATAGAACCACTCTGTATTGGCATAAGCGTCGCGAATCATATATGCCAAAGATAATTGAAGACGGAGTAAAATGAAAGGGCTATCCTATTTACAGAATAGTGCCTTCGGTTTGTCCAGTCCCAGGACAACTTGTATGGACGAAGGTCTGACGGAGTATATCCAATGGATCGCGTAAGTTGATCTGTTCAAACGTATTCACGTTTGGTGGCGGAGGAATTCGTTTCTCTTAGCTGTATACCAGTGTTATTTTTGGATAAGTCAATTTGTGATTTGGCGGGTATGACGATGTGACATTTCTAAGTGAATGAAGATGGATGTCTGACATAGTATTTCCAGACGATCACGTACATTGATTTCTTCAACTATACCAAGAGTGGAAGCGGAGAAGGAAACTTCTTTTAGCTGACACGTAATGTATTGTTGTAGACGTCAATTAGTGATTTTCGATGGATCTGACAATGTGACATTCGAAGTGAATCTATTATGATGATAAAGCGTAGCTTCTAGCCTCATCAACCGGTAAATGACAGAAATCGGGCAGACAGCATGGCTAAGTCGGTCGCACCGAAGTAGGGTGTATAATCACCTATCTAGTGAATATTCATTTGTTTCTTAAATCTATCAATGATGTCCCATATATATACGGGAACGGTTGCTGATCCCAACCGTTGGTGATGTACATTCGATACACTCAAGCGAAATGAGTGGTCGGTCATGTGTGGCTGAGTTACAAGATGTTCTTGTTGAACTCCAGTGTATCGTTCCTAGAGTACACTGATCGGAAGGTGATTCCATACCTTGTCATAGTTGGAAACCCAATCATCCAATACGTGCTTGCGATTTTTGATTGTATACTATATATGTAGAACGTGAGATGCAAGCGTTTCTACTAGACTGATATTTATTTGTACTTAGACATTATTATAATATCAGAATGATATTGCTTTGCAAAGATGTTTGGATTCTCATAAGGGAAAAACCCGTTCCGTATTCACGGCGTGGTCTTATGAGATATCATATACCTGTTTAAATGATTTGAGTTTATTCACACCAGTCCCATGACTGACCCGGAGTTTACTTTGTTGTTTTCCCTAAACTCTTGGGTGCCTAAATTTGTACGGGCAGTCAAGTAGTCGGGTTTTACAGATATACTGGAAGAGCGTGGAGCAGGAGGCTTCAAGATCATATAGCTATAGTTATTTCCGCCGTGTTGTAAGTGCTGTACTTTGATAAGTGTTATTGTAAACATAACTGTTATATTTCAAAGTTATGTTATCTATTATATGTTATTCGTTCCGCTGTGAGGTTCGTGTTACTCTGATGTTGTGTTCTTCTTCTTCTTCTATTCTAAGTTTCTATCTTATCTATTCTCACCTTCTAATTTCTTTCATTAATTACCGGGATTTTTCGACGGTTTGGTTATCGACGTCGGGCTTACGTCGATAACCAAAGTCGCCGAAAATCCGGGTCGTTACAACGGACTTGTAAATGGACTGTGTGTCTGACATTGGATTTTTTTCTGTGCTGATTGATCTTTGTTAAATAAATATCTGTTTGGCGGCGGAGAATTTATTCTCTTGCTTAACGCCCTTCTCTGAGACGTACGAGCTCAGAGGTTATGTATTGATAGAAATCAGTCACATGGAGTGGATTGCCTATGTGGCACGCCTAAGTGGCATATGATCAAGGCTTTTGTTGCAAAGCAAAGTCTTGTGGTTGATGATCAAAGCATGGTCTGTGTGACGTAGCTTTGTGTATAACGTGAATTCGCGAGCCTCACACCTCGGTATGAGTCAAAAACGGGAGAGTGACTGCAGGGAGAGCACGACGTTTCTTTCTAGCTAAGGTGGTGTCAGTGACCTACCAGCCCTGACATTATATATACTTTTCACCTGTGTGGTTGTTGGAATGCGAGGCGCCTCGATATAGGTTTGTAAGGACCGGGAAACGTGTGTTCAGGAATTACCAATCCTCAAAAGTAAGAGAGGACCGACCCTGAAGATCCAAGGATCATAGTGGGGTCCTGGGACATTTGCTAGAGTGTCTCGAACGGAGAGGAGCTTGCCCCTTGCCTCGACTCATGAAGGCATCCAATTTCCAATACGAAATATGCGAATGTGATTGTATTACTAGTATGGCGACATGATATATGGTACCCATGCCGTCTAGGATTGATATTTATGATTGAATTTGCTTTTGAAACATATATGCACTAGTAATAATATCAAACACTTTTGTTTTATACGTATGAAGCATTTTTGGCCATTATAAGGTAAAACTCTATCCTCCGGCTTGCGTTGCATTGTGTGATGGGACCTGAGTCTTATAATGGCTTCATTTTCTAAAAAGCATTGCGATGATTTAATCATTTGCTTTATTTCATGCACTAGCACTCATTGGAGTAAACTCGTTCCGCGAAAGTGGCGTGGTCCTTTGATTTGCCTTATAATTGTTGTTAATAAGTTAAGTAGATTTCTCATACCAGTCCCATGACTGACTCGTAGTTTGTTTCACCTTGCAAACTCGGGTGCCCTCATTTTCACACGGGCAGCCTAGTTACAGGTTTCTGACGCACTTTTGGCTCATGGCGAGGCTTGACTGCACCGTGCTGACTTGGATTTTCTCCGCCATTATTGTATCTATATTATGATTCCGCCATTGGCGATGTAGACTGATATTTATTTTGTGTACTCTTTATGTATGATTCCGTCTCAGGCGACGGTGACTGATTATGTATCATTATGCACTAAGTTGTATCCTGTACTGTGCTTCTCTGATGTGATGATATCTATATGATTCCGCTGTCATATGTGTGTAAATTATTCTATTTTCTGTTTATGCTATTATCTGTGATCTGCTAATGATGATTAATGTGTTATATTCCAATGATTATCCTTAACACCGTGTCATGGGGTTTTGGGATCGTCACAATAAACATATCATAGATACAAAATAGCAGAATAACTCATAGTGGAATAAATTGCCTAGTAGCTCATGAAGTGTAGCACCTCACATTTTTAATTAAATAATAAATAAAAATTTGTAAACATTTCAGAATTTGATCATGGAACTAGCATCATGGCGATTTTTTGATCAATTTAGACCTATGGTTGGCAGACAACTTATTTAAAACAAAGAAGATATCTTTAAATGAAGTTTTAGAACAAATGTGAAAAAGAGGATATGAGAGGAATAAAAATTCGAACAATAGCTACCAATGTTTCTCTAAGGCATGCACTTCCGAAGGCGAAGGTCAGGAGTCTGATTCCCGCCAATGTCGTGTTTTTTTATTTTGGAGGGACGGTTAAAGAGATGCATGTTCCGAGAGAAATATATATATAACTGTACATATAAGAAAATTATACATACATGTGAGTATATATATATATATATGTATGTATATATGTGTGTGTGTGTATAGGAGCGTTTTGGAGCACCCCTGTTTTGTAGTACTCCTTTCGCACCCCTACTCATTCGTGAGCTACACTAATCCAAATCCAACAAGAATTGGTTGATGTTTAATCCACATATATATTATAATCTAACTAAAATTTGAGCTCGTTCCAACATTCGTAGAATAATATATTTGATGTTTAAATTTAACATTTTGAATAAATGTCTGAATGGTGAATAAATGAGCTAAGGTTTCAAAAATGTTATGGATATTGAAACAAGTTCAAATTTTGGATAGATGATTATATATTTGTGTATATTTAATATCTATAGATTCTTGTTGGATTTGAATTGGGGAACTCACAAATGGGTAGGGGTGCTACAAACGAGGGGTTCCCCGGAATATTCCTCAGATATATATATATATATATATATATATGAAATCCAAAAGTAACCCACGATCAATCAAAATGAGTAAGAAATAAATGATGGCATAGCATCGTTTGAATTTTGAAAAGAAATGAAGTGCGTAAATATGCACATAAATTCTAAAATTTAAATTAAAGCGTAATTTAAGGGCAGAAAATATTAAATGTGGAATGAATGAAAATTAGACAAGAGAATAGCTGCATTTGAAATTTGAATATATATTAAAAAGGAAGGAATCAATGAATTGATAGCATCAATAATGATGTTTATTGCGTAGCAATTAACAAACAAAGATTTGAAGATTTATGCGCGTTTATGTGCACATAAGTTTGAAATTGAATTTTGGATATACCTTTAAAATGGAAGAAAATAATTTACATTGCAATATTTAATAATAAAAGGAACATTACAGCCAACGTTAAACGTATGCGTGTAATTAATATAGTGAAATTAGATAACATATATTGCTACAACAATTAATTATGATGTTAATTAACCTGTTACAAGCAGCAAAGAATATGACACATATAAAGAACAAATGAGAGAGAGAAAATAAATTGTATTTATCTGCAATCTAAGGGTTAGGAATAACTAACAAATACTATAAATAAAGCCTTAGGTTAACCTAATTCCCTGTTATGAAAAAAATTGCTCTGATACAAATTGTTGGGGTTTTGTGCGCAGCGAAAGTTTGACAAAACGCCCGAAAAATGGGATCTTTATCACCCAATCACTTGAAGATGAATTTGATTGAAAAACAAAAACAATACAAATAATATCGGAAATATGAGCACATGATATTCCACCTAACCGTCCTCTTTATTGATTCACAAAAAAAATAAAAAAATTTACAATCAATATCAACTATCGTTATAAACAATTACAACTTGAACCAATAACCTTTTTGAGAAATAGGTAAAGAATATCTAATGGCTAAATAATTTGAAGGACACTCAATTTGGAATAGCTAGACTGATTACTTTTGGTGGCTCTCACCCACACCTAACGAAGATGTTAGCTGCTCCTTTTATAGAGAGAATTGCTTCATGCCTAAGAAAACTTGGCATCCAAATTATCTTCATATATTTTAAAACTACTTGGATAAGCACCAAATATCCTTGCAATAAATGTCCACAAATATAGCAACCAATATCTCTCCATAAAATCTAGCACCAAATCTCTTCATCAAATCTAGCACTAAATCTCTTTATCAAATCCAGCACCAAATCTCTCCATAAAATCTAGCAACAAATCTCTCCACAAAATATGTAAGATTATTTGTTGCCCAAAATTGTGATTTGCGTATCACCAATTCCAACACTCCACCTTGATACCAAATCACAACATCTGCTCCACTCAAACAATAGCCCCTTAGCTCTCACTTTTAACCTCTTCTTTCTCAATTAACACCATCTCGATTTTAACGGCTACGAGATAAAACCATCCTGTCTTCTCTTCAAGTCTAGGCTCAATTGATTTACAAGGTCAATCACTGTAACACCCCACCTCCGTTAAGGTCACTCACAAAGGGAACGCCTTAACTTTGGTGGAGCGTTTTAGTAGATAGAACAGAAATTTACAAGACAGATAAACAATAATTGAGAAATTATAACTTTATTACAGCGGGAAAACAGGAATCAGTTTGGTTACATCATTACCAAAAACTGAAGTACATAAATATCAGTCTTGTTCAGAAAATCATCAGAGTACAAAACTTTAAAATCATAATCCCCACAGAAGCTGCCATAAAGAGTCAAGCCGTATTTTAAGCACTCTAAGTATTTCAAGCAGAAGAAATACGGATCAAGCTAAAGTATTCCCTCCTTGGAAAACCTGGGGGGAACGGAAGAAAAAGGGGCGAAAACAAGCAAGGTCAGACATAAAGTCTGGCAAGTCCAGTGACTTTCAGCATATGAACAGATAATAATAATTAAGACATGAAAATAAGCTGGATAAGAGATAACAGTAACAGGAGCAGCAGATGTACTTAGGTTAAACAGAAGAAACAGAATAATATTACTTTTCATTTCTCTGCACTAATACTAGTATAACAGGATTAGGTGTCACCCTAATGTCTAAACTGAAACAAAAACGGGAACAGAATAATTTCCACAGAAGAGAATGCTAGTAATGGCCTTTACACCCAACAGAAACAGACAGAAACAGAATGCTAATAATGGGCCTTTACCACCCGAACAAAAACAGACAGAAACATAATGCTAATAATGGGCCTTTACCACCCGAACAGAAGGTACAGAAACAGAAACAGATTAATCCCTATGGAAACAGAATGTAGAATTAGGTGTACACTAGTAAATGGGCCTTTACCACCCGAACAGACGGTACCACGCAGAAACAGATAGGTGTTGCCACCTAACAGAAACAGACGGTACCAACAGAAACAGACATAAATAAGTGTACCCTAAAACCCTACCCCAAGCGATCGGCTCCCTAATACATAAATACCCTGTGTCGGCCCAACAGTAGGGTGTATCACTCCCTAAAGTGACAACCAATTGGCACAGAGCTATTTACAGATGTCACGGCATCTTACATCCTCAGAGGCAGACCGGGATCCATGCACGCACATGACCTGTTTGGAACGCACCATCAACAACCCTCGCCATTATCAGAATGAACCACTTATAATTAGTTCAGTAAGCATGCCCGGACCCTACCTACTGTTGGGTCAAAGTTTTGATACTAGAAAGGGTTAGTGACTAATACGGGTCCCAAACAACAGATGACACAAGTAATTTCCCTCCTAACCTTGTGTCCCCCAGACTAACAGATTTCAGATTAACTTGTTTACAAGTTCAGACATACAGAGTTCAGATCAACTAGTTCACAGATCAGACAAGTTTTCAGACTAACGGATCAGATATACGGATTTAACAGATTTACAGATTTGTCTAACTTTGTAATTGGGCCTACAGATTCACGAAACGGGTTTGTTAAATTCATTAGTCCAATTGGTTTAACCCTATCCACCCAACACGTTTTAGACATCATATTTATCCCAGATTTGCATTAATTAAATATTAATGCACAGACCTCTCACATTAGGTCAGTAGCTTGTGGCCGCTGGATATGCCGGGCGGTTCCGGGCAGACTTCTGCCACAAGCCAGACCTAACCTCGTGTCTAAGCATATTTTAGTTATGCCTACGAACTCTCACATTAGACTGACAGTTTGCGGTCGCTGGTTAAGCCGGTTGGTTCCGGGCAGGCTTCTACCGCAAACAGAGTCTAACCTCGTGTCATAGCCAATTCATTCCAATACAGATTTTTCAGATATCAGACTAATTCTGTTTATTTAACAGATTAAACTTCTATACAAGTTACAGTAGATTAATCGAGGTTCTATTAACAAGTTTTGCTCAATTTTAAATCGAGCCTACAGATTCACATACTTCAAATATCAGCATTTCAGTTCCAACAGATTACGTCATTCAACAGATTAAACAGATAATAGATCTTGCAGATTAGGCTATTTAGCAGATTTAGCAGATAAGGCAATTTAACATAATTAGCAGATTAGGCAATTCAATCTAATTAGCAGTTTAGGCAATGTAACAGAACTAGCATATTAGGCAATATAACAGATTTAGCAGATTATATATATCATATCTTTGCATAATCATAAATTTAGCCTAAACTCACTTGCCAAATCATGGTCATAATTCATAATACCACATATGCTCCTAATTTTTAGTTAAACATTACACAATACAGAATATTCTCCATAAATCACGATAAACAATATGAATTATGCCAAATTATAGCCTATGATGCCAGATATCCAAAAGCCCTTATTTTGGCACATTCACACTAATAGTTATCCTGTTTTTGTATAGGTCTTTACGCCTAAGTCACATATTCCTTTTTCAAGTCATGAATTTTTACATAAAAGAATATGTCCAAAAATCTAGATTTTTAAACTATAACATGTAGTATGTCCTCAACATGCATTATCATTCATGCATAACATGTTGTAAATTATCTTTAAACTCTAACATTAGACCTTGATTTAAAACATGCATTATGTCCCCAAGTTTCAAGTTGTCCTATAATTCCCCTCTCCCAAATCACACATCATCGTACCTAGTATGAACAGATCTAGATCTAACATATGTTTATTTCTCAAATTAACTACATATCTAGATTACAACACGTACTATGTATCTAAATTATTTTCATGTTTACGGTTAAATCTACGCCCCGAATCCCAAGTTATATGTCTAATATATTTTATGCCTCAATCTCAAGTCATATGTTAAATATGCCACATGTCCAATTATATGCCTCAGATTTTATGTCATGTCCTCGAATCAGTCCTGTCCAATTATGCATTATTCATTATTTGTCCCAAACATTTTAGCGTTCGTGCGTTAATCTCTTATGAGATTTGGCTCAGGCTCGTGGTAGCCTGGCTATAGAACAGAAAGAAGAAAGAGATTCAGAATAAGATAGATCTAAACAGAACAGAACAGACATAACCCCAAATTCAGATTTACAATTCATGTCACAATCATAATTAACGTTTATATCGGAAAATATCTGTACTTGCCTTTTTTGGTTTTAAGAAAGGATAATAAACTGTTGTTGATGCAGAAATGCTGAATTATTCCTCTTTAATTGTTGTTGTAGCTCTAAACTTGGATTTGAGATTTGATTTAGCTTTTAATTCTATTCAGGTTGGAAGAAGATGCATCAGTCCAAGTTTTGATTCCAGCAGAGTAGCGATGCCATTTTTATTTTTAATTAGAACAGAGGCAGAGTATAGATAGAATGAAATTGTGTAGAGAAAATGAGGCTAGGGGCTGTTTATATAGGATTAGGCAGACGAATCTAGACAGAAACGAGACCGGATACATCAGAATGAACCAGGTTCAAAAACTGGGTTTCGGGAGCAGGTCGACCCCCAGGTCGACTCCTCAGTCGACCTGGTTATGGGGAGGTCGACACCTCAGTCAACTCCCCAGTCGACCTGGTTGGGGGGGGGGGGGGTCGACTCCCCAGTCGACTTGGGTACCTGGGCGGGAATTTTCCCGCCAGCCTTCTCTGGGTTTGAATTTCGAATTTCTGCCTTTATTTTCGAGCTGTTTTATTTTATTTAAATTCCTGAAACTTCTGAGGGTCATAACTTGGTCATACGAACTTGATTTTCGAAAACTCGGACTCGATTTCATGTAGAATTCCGAGATGAACGCAATGGCGCAACCCGTTTCCCTTGATTCTTATTTTAAAAATTAATTATTCTCTGATTTATTACTTATACGTTCATAGAAAATACGGGGTGTTACATTCTCCCCTCCTTGGATTTCGTCCCCGAAATCTTCAAGTTAAGAAGAATGTGTCCTACCATCCAGTCATCCATCTACTCAACCATCATCCGCAAGCATCCATTGTCCTTAGAAAACTTCTAATGTTGTATGAACATATGCAAAAGTGTGTGTATATGTTCCTTATCTAATGCAAAGATCAGGCGGTCCACTGATTCAGCTGACCTCCTTAATGCGAATTATGTCAGTGCCATGAGTCCAACATGTATGCAATTTTCCTATTTGATATATATCATTCTTATATGAGTGATAACCATTCATTCATAGGCAACATCCATGTGATGAGTCAATCATTTTGCATCCACAGAAATTGAAAATGCTCACACATCCATATGTAGTATGAGAGTATTTTCGAGCCGATCTAGTGCCTAGTGTGTGTATATGCATCCACGAGCAACCACTAGCGACCACTTGCATCCACTTGCAACCATCAAACATAACATGTCTCAAACACATGTTTACATCCATTAGTTTCTACCTAAAGTTCGAAGATTCGATCGATAGGATACAGTCGAATGATGGAAGCGAGTACAGATAAAACAAAAACTTGGTTCCCATTAGACATTGGTTGAGAGGATAATTCCCCTAAGTATTAGCCCCGAAGACCGAAACCAATATCAGATTGACACCCAGAGGATTACCCTCTTTAGACAATGTCAAAACTGGAAATCTTAACCTTATCAGAAATATTCAGATATTTACAGATCAGATTATCGAATGATTCTTAGAAAACTAAGCATGGGAAAATCCCACCATATCCCTTAAAAACCCAGAATGTATGCATTACAATCGACTTGACGCCTAACACAGATACCCTCAAATCCCCACCTATCACCAAAAGATGAGTCATAACACCTATGGGGTTTGAGACTATAACCAGATCAGAAACAAGACAAGTATTAAAGTGCAGAGACTCGACTACAGAATCAGAATGCCATAATCGGAAAGAGTTCTAACTCAATAATCAGATAAGGAAACTAAACTCTTTACGGAAATTTTCCTACTTCTACCCTATCCACCAACTATGAGAGCATTCGCTTGCCTTCCCGAAGTAGGTCATGTCCTTTGTCCTTGCCCCCGTTTCTTCGGGCAGTCCCTAGTGAAGTGTCCCATCTCACCACAGTTGAAGTGAGTGTCCTTCCTCTTTCGGCAATCCATGTTCAGATAAGTCAAGCTTCCATAAGTAAAGCACTTTTCTCCTCCTTTAACTTCAGACTTTTCTTCCTTCTTTTGTGTTTCCTTTTTGCCTCCTTTGTGAACCAAGTCCATATCCATAAGTTTCTCATCCTTGGGTTGTGCTCCTTAGCCAAACTCCCTCATTCTCATCTTTACTATCTGTGTGTAACATGTTGACAAGTCCCTCGAAATCGGCCTTCATTGCATGGAAAATCCTACAAAGCTCGAAAGAAAATTAATCGTAGGTGAGAGTACTGCGGCTACAGATGGGAGTCGGGCGCTTATTTGCCCTTTGACTGGTGTCGTAGCCTTATCAAGCCTATAGAATCATGCTGCGATGAGGTTACCTCCCAGAAAGCCGGGAGCCCCGGAGAAAGAAGGAAACAAAGATTCAAACAGAGGATCAAAAGATAGATATATGGCTTTTGCGGATTATGTTTTTCAAAAATAAGCTTTACTTTTTGAAAATACTTCCCTTTTAAAACCTTTTTGAAAACAGTTTTCAAAAACTTTACCCAGTCTGGTAACCTTCAGTTCTGATACCAAGTGTAACACCCCACCTCCGTTTAGGTCACTCACAAAGGGAATGCCTTAACTTTGGTGGAGCGTTTTAGTAGACAGAACATAAATTTACAAGACAGATAAACAATACTTGAGAAATTATAACTTTATTACAGCGGGAAAACAGGAATCAGTTTGGTTACATCATTACCAAAAACTCAAGTACATGAATATTAGTCTTGTTCAGAAAATCATCAGAGTACAAAACTTTAAAATCATAATCCCCACAGAAGCTGCTATAAAGAGTCAAGCCATATTTTAAGCACTCTGAGTACTTCAAGCAGAAGAAATACGGATCAAGCTAAAGTATTCCCTCCTTGGAAAACCTGGGGGGAACGGAAGAAAAAGGGGCGAAAACAAGCAAGGTCAGACATAAAGTCTAGCACGTCCAGTGACTTTCAGCATATGAACAGATAATAATAATTAGGACATGAAAATAAGATGGATAAGAGATAACAGTAACAGGAGCAGCAGATGTACTTAGGTTAAACAGAAGAAACAGAATAATATTACTTTTCATTTCTCTGCACTAATACTAGTATAACAGGATTAGGTGTCACCCTAATGTCTAAACTGAAACAGAAACGGGAACAGAATAATTTCCACAGAAGAGAATGCTAGTAACGGGCCTTTACCACCCCAACAGAAACAGACAGTAACAGAATGCCAATAATGGGCCTTTACCGCCCGAACAGAAACAGACAGAAACAGAATACTAATAATGGGTCTTTACCACCCGAACAGAAGGTACACGAACAGAAACAGATTAATCCCTACGGGAACTGAATGTAGAATTAGGTGTACACTAGTAAATGGGCCTTTACCACCTGAACAGACGGTACCACGCAGAAACAGACAGGTGTTTCCACCCAACAGAAACAAATGGTACCAACAGAAATAGACAGAACTAAGTGTACCCTAAAACCCTACCCCAAGCGATCGACTCCCTAATACATAAATACCCTGTGTCGACCCCACAGTAGGGTGTATCACTCCCTAAAGTGACAACCAATTGGCACAGAGCTATTTACAGATGTCACGGCGTCTTACATCCTCAGAGGCAGACCGGGATCCATGCACGCACATGACCCGGTTGGATTGTACCATTAACACCCCTCGCCATTATCAGAATGAACCCCTTATAATTAGTTCAGTAAGCGTGCCCGGACCCTACCTACTGTTGGGTCAAAGTTTTGATACCAGAAAGGGTTACTGACTAATATGGGTCCCAAACAACAGATGACACAAGTAATTTCCCTCCTAACCTTGTGTCCCCCAGACTAACAGATTTCAGACTAACTTGTTTACAAGTTCAGACTTACAGAGTTCAGATCAACTAGTTCACAGATCAGACAAGTTTTCAGACTAACGGATCAGATATACGGATTTAACAGATTTACAGATTTGTCTAACTTTGTAATTGGGCCTACAGATTCACGAAACGGGTTTGTTAAATTCATTAGTCCAATTGGTTTAACCCTATCCACCCAACACGTTTTAGACATCATATTTATCCCAGATTTGCATTAATTAAATATTAATGCACAGACCTATCACATTAGGTCGGTAGCTTGTGGCCGCTGGATATGCCGGGCGGTTCCGGGCACACTTCTGCCACAAGCCAGACCTAACCTCATGCCTAAGCATATTTTAGTTATGCCTACGACCTCTCACATTAGACTGATAGTTTGCGATCGCTGGTTAATCCGGTTGGTTCCGGGCAGGCTTCTACCGCAAACAGAGTCTAACCTCGTGTCATTGACAATTCATTCCAATACAAATTTTCAGATATCAGACTAATTCTGTTTATTTAACAGATTAAACTTCTATACAAGTTACAGCAGATTATTCGAGGTTCTATTAACAAGTTTTGCTCAATTTTAAATCGAGCCTACAGATTCACATACTTCAAATATCAGCATTTCAGTTCCAACAGATTACGTCATTCAACATATTAAACAGATAATAGATCTTGCAGATTAGGCTATTTAGCAGATTTAGCAGATAAGGAAATTTAACATAATTAGCAGATTAGGCAATTCAATCTAATTAGCAGTTTAGGCAATGTAACAGAACTAGCAGATTAGGCAATATAACAGATTTAACATATAACAAATTTAGCAGATTATATATATATATATCATATCTTTGCCTA
The DNA here is from genome assembly GCA_030737875.1 of Allium sativum. Classification (NCBI taxonomy): domain Eukaryota; kingdom Viridiplantae; phylum Streptophyta; class Magnoliopsida; order Asparagales; family Amaryllidaceae; genus Allium; species Allium sativum. The sequence continues at coordinate 387,817,745 of CM060920.1, read as the reverse complement.
ATTATAAATTTATCCTAAACTCACTTTCCAAATCATGGTCATAATTCATAATACCACATATGCTCCTAATTTTTAGTTAAACATTACACAATACAGAATATTCTCCATAAATCATGATAAACAATATGAATTATGCCAAATTATAGCCTATGATGACTGATATCCAAAAACCCTTATTTAGGCGCATTCACATTAATAGTTATCCTGTTTTTGTATAGGTCTTTACGCCTAAGTCACATATTCCTTTTTCAAGTCATGAATTTTTACATAAAAGAATATGTCCAAAAATCTAGATTTTTAAACTATAACATGTAGTATGTCCTCAACATGCATTATCATTCATGCATAACATGTTGTAAATTATCTTTAAACTCTAACATCAGACCTTGATTTAAAACATGCATTATGTCCCCAAGTTTCAAGTTGTACTATAATTCCCCTTCTCCCAAATCACAGATCATCGTACCTAGTATGAACAGATCTAGATCTAACATATGTTTATTTCTCAAATTAACTACAGATCTAGATTACAACACATACTATGTATCTAAATTAGTTTCATGTTTACGGTTAAATCTACGCCCCGAATCCCAAGTCATATGTCCAATATATTTTATCCCTCAATCTCAAGTCATATGTTAAATATGCCACATGTCCAATTATATGCCTCAGATTTTATGTCATGTCCTCGAATCAGTCCTGTCCAATTATGCATTATTCATTATTTGTCCCAAACATTTTAGTGTTCGTGCGTTAATCTCTTATGAGATTTGGCCCAGGCTCGTGGTAGCCTGGCTATAGAACAGAAAGAAGAAAGAGATACAGAATACGATAGATCTAAACAGAACATAACAGACATAACCTCAAATTCAGATTTACAATTCATGTCATAATCATAATTAACGTTTATATCGGAAAATAACTTTACATCCTTTCGTGGTTTTAAGAAAGGATAATAAACTGTTGTTGATGCAGAAATGCTGAATTATTCCTCTTTAATTGTTGTTGTAGCTCTAAACTTGGATTTGAGATTTGATTTAGCTTCTAATTCTATTCAGGTTGGAAGAAGATGCATCAGTCCAAGTTTTGATTCTAGCAGAGTAGCGACGCCATTTTTATTTTTAATTAGAACAGAGGCAGAGTATAGATAGAATGAAATTGTGAAGAGAAAATGAGGCTAGGGGCTGTTTATACAAGATTAGGAGGACGAATCTAGACAGAAACGAGACCGCATACATCAGAATGAACCAGGTTCAAAAACTAGGTTTCGGGAGCAGGTCGACCCCCAGGTCGACTCCCAAGTCAACCTGGTCATGGGGAGGTCGACACCCCAGTCGACTCCCCAGTCAACCTGGTTGGGGGGGGGGGGTCGACTCCCCAGTCGACCTGGGTACCTGGGCGGGAATTTTCCCGCCAGCCTTCTCTGGGTTTGAATTTCGAATTTCTGGCTTTACTTTCGAGCTGTTTTATTTTATTTAAATTCCTGAAACTTCTGAGGGTCATAACTTGGTCATACGAACTCCGATTTTCAAAAACTCAGACTCGATTTCATGCAGAATTCCGAGACGAACGCAATGGCACAACCCGTTTCCCTTGATTCTTATTTTAAAAATTAATTATGTAAGGTTATTTGTAAGGTTATTTGTTGCCTAAAATTATGATTTGCGTATCACAAATTTCAACATTCCCCACGCCTCAAATGGTGAAAATAAATGAAAACAATGGTGGATCTACAAAATTGGTGATTTCTAGAGAAAGTCTTAGAAACTAAAGTGAGTGAATAAATTTTGGATACAAATACGATATGTAAAGTTTGTTCTTTACTTTTTGATTTAAATCAGTGTAGTTATATTTTTATTTACTATTTCTTCTTCAGATCTGGATTCCTATTAAGAATTATTCACAGTTAACCAAATCCATTGATTTGGGGATAGTTTTACATATTCTAATGTAGCATTTTAAATTGTGAATTAGATTCTCTTTTCTCTTATACTTTTGGTTTTATTTCCAGATCTGAAATTAAATAATAGTTAATTGGTATTTTATGATTTAAATTAAAAAGGATAGGCATATTCACTTGTAAAATAAACCTTATTTGTGAATCAGGACAAAATTAGATTTAAACAATGAAACATGTTTTGGATGATTAAAAAGATATTTTGGGCGCAATAAGGATGGATTGGATAACTTAAGCTATGGAAGCAAATCTAAATCAAGATTTGAAATTTTACCAACAATGTGATTGGATTTAAATTATACCTTTTGGTAACAATATATTTATCATTTAAATTCCCGGTAATTCTTAATGTAATGAATAATTGAAATTGTGGTAATTGTGATATAATTCATTCTCTGAGTACATTAGGAATGTTACTATTGTATAAATCTATTTCCATAACTTTCTATTTGAGTTTGAGAATTTCTGTAATATTAAAATTGTCAATTTGACAGTGATTATACGTATATTCTTAAGACTGTAATTCGATGGCAAATTGTGTATGTTTTAAAAAGATATTCTTAGAATATGGTCCAAATGTTGGGTTGAGAAAGATTACAGTAAATTATGGAAAAAGAATTAGTATGCCTATTTTTTCATTGAAATTTACCGTAATTGGGAATTGTGTATGAAAAACAAGAAATTATATATATGTATATATATATATTAGAAAAAAAGGATTAGTAGTGGACTGAGTTAATTTGGGTGGAAAATAGATACATTTCCATAATTACCATTACGGCAAATTACAGAAAACGTAGTTGCAAGAAAAAGTAATGTAATAAGGATTAGTGTGAAATAGGGATTTTTGCCGTATTGTACACTAATCATATATATATATATATATATATATATTTATATATATAGAGAGAGAGAGAGACATGATGTAATAAAAAGAAATAGCTTGCAAGTACGGATCTTAATTAATGTATATTATAGAAATAGATTTTATACATTTCCACCAACCAGATTAACGAAGTGTGTGAAATATTTCCTATAATAGTAAAAATGTACAAGATGGTAAATAGAGTAGTTACAACAACAAAGGTTTTCTTAAATAACAAGTAACTTTGGGAAAATATGATGAATGGGGAATAAACCTATTATAATCAACTATGTAAATGAGAATAAAATATAATAGGTAGACTTGTCATATGGACAAGTGGAACTATAATATAGGTTATAATTCATGATGAAAAGAGAAGTTATTAATAAACCTCAGTTAAAGGAACTAAATCAATAAGTAATTCCACAGCAACAGTTGCGGTAACGATATAATGTGGGTTATAATAAGAGGTAAGATGAGAACTTAGTATAGGGAGCTAAGTTAACAAATAAACCCACAGTAACAATTGTGATAACGGTATAACTTGAAGTTATAAATAACATAAAAAATTAAAAGAAATAAGAGGCTTATTATTATTAAACTTATTAAGGGGAAAATATTAAGTTTAATGAACGTAATAATAAGTGGCTCATAGATAGGGCCCGTTCGGCAGCGTGGGGATGATTAAGGAAAATAAGCGGGAAAATGTAAGCTAGTAAACTAGTAATTTGAATAGAAAATGAATTTGTAAATAATCAAGTTAATTAGAAATGTGATAAGTTAAAGCAAGCGTGTGATTAAAAGATTAGACGTAGGATCTAATAATGCGATGGCATGATGCGCATGGACCAGTCCGTACGTATGGAGATAAAGAACCCAATGGGGTAGATCATCATGGTGTCTAGACTGATGATAGGAGCACGTCCAACTGATTATTCTATGGGACTGGAGGCAAGCACGAGGATTCTATGGGACGTGGTAGGGTACTCTAAGATGACCCTCTGAGGAACAACTGGATGAAGTCGTCGCTCAGAGGAAGGTCTGTTGAACCATCTACAGTATCGCAACTATGGTGTGGAAGATGACGGTGGGTAATTTAGCTATTTGCCTCGCTCTGGGAGGAGATGGTCAAGACCAAATCAAGGACAACAATCGTCAGATACCTGCCATCAACATTCACTGGGATGTGGAAAGACTAAAAGCTAAACCAACAGACCAATAATCTTTCACTATCGAGACGTTGGTTGAGGGACACACCAAGTTGGATGCTAGATTCGTTGTTATGGGCACGTCGTTAGCTCTTGATGTAGTCTTTCATTAGTTGAGGGAGGGGCCAGGGTGAGTCCACAGCCACCATGAAAAGAGACATACTATATGTGGATATTTGTATTATAGGCCTAATGAAGTGGTCCTTTACAGATATCAAATTCTTCCGATTGAGTTCTGTGCATTGGATGCAACCCTATTACAGACTTGGGTTATTGTAGGCAGTACGTTCATGTGAGGGTATAGATACATGCAATGGTTTGTGTATTGTAGACGTTAGGGCAATACTCCGTGTTGAGACGTGATTCGACCGAGGAGTTCAGATACAAGGATCTGTACGCTTATGTGGCATAACAATGATGGTTCTGTGCGATTACGTGGTGTAACGGTATAGATTTTTGTTTGCTATTTAGCGTAGGATGGAGGTTCTGCATACTTCCATAGTGTGACGGCGAAGACCATACGAGGAGGGTACTATGGGGAGTACCTTGAGATGTTGGGTATAACTACATATATATTATATTAGGTTTAACCTACTTGGAAGTAGATGGGTGCGACGTGTGTAGCACCCCACCTCCATTAAGGTCACTCACAAAGGGAATGCCTTAACTTCAGTGGAGTGTTTTAGGTAAATAGATACAGAATATCACAAGATAGATATTAAATTTTTTGCAGCGGAAACAAACAGCTTTATTAAATCACCAAAATTCTTTGTTACATAATACTATGAGTCATAAAACCCTTACAACAAAACACTTCTGTCTTACATTATCAGAGTACATAGGTATTTAAAAGAAAAACATCATTCCCCAGATAAAAGAGCAAGCCATATAAGAGACAGAGACTCGAGCCATACTTCAGAAGTAGCTCCTAGAAGATGATATCCAAATCCTGACTAAACCTGGGTGTTTCCTCCATGAGAACCTAGGGGGAGGGAACGGAAGAAAAGAGGCGAAACAAACTAGGTCAGACATACGTCTGGTGAGTCCAGTAACTTTTAGCCAAAAAATAAATAAAGGTAAACATGACAGGCATACAAAGTGGATAAGAGGATTCACGGTACAGATGGTAGGTATGACAGGACAAATAAGGTAAGGTGAATGCATGCTTCACTACAACTACTCTGCACTATTACTAGTCAAATCAAGATGGCCCTTCCGCTAATGATAATAACGATAACGATGGTGGTAGTTTCGTGTATTCCTAGTTGCTACTATAGGTGCCGCCTGCTCCTATCTAAACTAGTCGTACCCACTAACGCCCCCCACCCCCACTATAAATTGGTAGACTTAGGGCACACGTCCGGGTATACCCTAACCACAACCCTAATCGATTGGCTCCCTACTCTGTAGATACCCTGTGCTGGTCCCACAACTAGGGGGTATCATTTCCCTATAGTGCCAACCCAAGGTGTGCACAGTTATACCTACTGGTGTCACGGTCATCTTGTCCCCCTCTGCCCGGCCCATGCACGCACATTTCCCCGGTCGGTTTGCGCCGCCCACACCATCCGTCTCGTTTTGGATCTCTTACAATCAATCAGTAAGCGTGCCCCTTCCCCGCCTAGTACGGAGTTCTTTACTTTGATACCCCTCCGGGTTACTGACTGAAATGGGTCCCACACAACATGATACAAGCTCTCCCCTATGTCTTGTATCCCCACTAGGTTTTCCATTGACTATGTATACCCTAAGGTGTCTTTAATTACATAGCCCTCTATCAGTTATGCGTACCTGTAGATGTCTTTAATACATAACCCTTAATCTACCTATCGGTTATGCTTACCTATAGGTGTCTTTAATACATAACTTTATCTATTCCCATTAGTTATGCTACCCCTAAGGGTGTCTTTAATACATAACTTTACTATTTTGCCCCGGTTATGTATACCATTATGTGTCTTTAATTACATAACCCTTTTTATCCGGTTAAGTTTGTGGGCCTATATATATTAATATTACCCACCTACCCTTCAGTTGTACTTAACCCTCCCACTGATTTAATCCTGTTTATTTAATGGTTAAGTTTGTGGGCCTATATATATTAATATTACCCACCTACCCTTCAGTTGTGCTTAACCCACCCACAATCCATCTCATTTTACTTAACCCTAACTTATGTCTATCATCATACAGTTCACATGCATTAAGTTAGGTTAAGTAGTCTTTTCTTATTACCATGTCCAATTATGGTTATATTGGGCTAGACATCCCACATTAGGCCTACAACATGTGGATGCTGGATATGCCGGTCGGGTCCAGGCAGTCTTATTCCATAGTTGGGTCTAACCTCGTGTCTTAGCCCGAGTCGTATTCACACACTTGGACCTCTCACATTAGGTTCAACATTAGTGGCTACCGGATATGCCAGTCGGGTCCGGGCAGACTTCCACCACTAATGTAACCTAACCTCGTGTCACAAGTGTTAATTAAATTTTCAGAATTTAATTGCATAAACATTCCTCTTTTGATTAATTAAGTTAATTAATTAATCCTTTCCTTTTTGTAGGTGTCAATACCTATCTTATTAACAATTTAAATTTCCTATCCATAAATGGTCATATTAAAATTATACTATTTTTACCCAATTTTACCCATGTCATAATAGGTAATTATTTATATGTTTCCCTACTAGAATCATGTGTCCAATTTACATAATCACTATGTAAATTATGCCCATTACAAATTCCCATTTTCCCTGTTTCTTAACTAGCGTAACCATTTGCGCTTTTGGCGTCATCCAGGCTACAAGGTAGCCTCGCCATAACAATAAAATAAAGGGAATGACAAGGTGATCGTTTCAGTACAATTTTTGGCATACGCATGACAACTAGGGAAAATGACATGATACCTTTGCATATAATTATGATTCACCACATAATTAATAACTTGCATAGATTCATGGTTTTGCAACATAACGACTTGCATAGGTTCATGAATTAACAACATAATTAACAACTAACATAGGTTCATGATTCACAACACAACAACTTACATAGGCTCATGAATTAACAACATAATTAACAACTCACATAGATTCATGATTTACAACATGATTAACAACTTGCATAACATAACAACTTGCATAGTTTCATGAATAATAACTTGCATAGGTTCATGAATAATAACTTGTATAGGTGACTTGCACGATCTCATAACAACTTGCATAGATTCATGATAACAACTTGCATAGATTCATGATAACAACTTGCATAGATTCATGATAACGACTTGCATAGATTCATGATAACAACTTGCATAACTACAAACAACATATACCCAAATCATAGTCTACCACCATTCACTTTTATCTATTTAAACCTAAAAGTGACTAGAACTCACAAAAAAAAGAGGGTCTTGAGTTCTGGGATCTGAATTCTGTAATTAATTAGCGTTCCCTTGATGTAGGCTATTTCGTTGTTGTATAGATTTGTGTTGAATTGAATTGAGTTGCTTTACTTTGCTTCTAGTTGGTGGCGGTTACTCTAGGGTTTGAAGTGACAACATGACGGCCATTGATCTAACTTTGATTTGATTTTAGGGTTTGAGTCTACCCATGTTTATATAGAATTTCAATTTAATTATAGCCGTCGGATGATCTTAGGGTTAATCGAAACCACTCAGTCAGGATAGGGTGACAAGTCAGCCCTAATGACTCAGCAAGGAGTCAGAAAGGACTCAGCAATGAGTGGCAATATGGATCAGAACACACTAGAAAGCTGTGCAGGCTTTTACCTTGGCCTGGGCGCACTTGGGAAGTGCGCCAGTGCAATTTTTGTACTGGCGCACTTCCCTAGTGTGCCAGTGCATTTCTACTTTTTTTTCGTTCTTCTTCTTTTTGTTTTTTCTGTCTAACTTCATTCGTCCATATCTCCTTCATATGGTATCCATTTTATGCAAACTCGGACTCTATCTCAACTAGAATTCTGAGACGAACACAATGGCGCAATTCGTTTCCCTTAATTTTCACATTTGAAATTAATTATTCCTTAATTTGTTAACATTAATATTAAAATTACGGGGTGTTACATTCTCCCCTCCTTAAAGGATTTCGTCCCCAAAATCTTTAAGTCAAGAAGAATGTGCATCCTACCATCCTATCATCCATCTACTCAACCATCAAACACAGATATCCATTGTCCTTAAAAGATTTCTAGTGCCGTATGAACATATGCAAAAAGTGTGTGTATATGTTCCTTATCTAATGCAAAATCAGGCGGTCTACCGATTCAGTTGACCTCCTTAATGCAAATCATGATAGTGTCATGCGTCCATTATGTATGTGGAGGAATCCTAATGTTACATATTATTCTACATGTGTGCACAACCATTCAACAAAATGCAGCATCCATATGATAACACAACCATTGTACATCCATTAACCTAAATATGCACACACATTTATATGCAATATGAAAGTGACTGAGCCGATTTAGTGCCTAATGTGTGTGTAAATGCATCCACGAGCAACCACTAGCAAACACTTGCATCCACTTGCATCCATCAAACATAACATGTCTCAAACACATGTTTACATCCATGGATTTCCTATCTAAAGGTCGAAGATTCGGTCAGTGGGATACAAGCAAATGATATAACTAAACAAAAGCTCCGTTCCCATTTGACATCGGTTAAGAGAATAATTCCCTAACTCTCAGCCCCGAAGACCGAAATCAACATCAGACTGCCACTCAGAGAATTACCCCCATTAAACAATGTCAAAACTGGAAATCTACTTCATGCTTCGAGTAGAAACTCCTATCCTTCAGAAATATTCAGATACTTACAGACTACTGGCACAGATCAGATTACAGAATGATTCTCAGAAATCTAAGCATAACAGACTCTTGTGGGTCATAAGAAACTTTGGGGGTCTTCCTATGACAAGTTAGAAATTTAACGACCCTCCTCTCAAAATCTAGAATAGCCCTTTACATAGAAAGCTGGTCCATTTAGAGCCAACCCATAGCCCATAAACTTGAGCACACAAATGTCACATTCAAATTTTTGACGCCTAACACAGATAATTTTAACCCCTTACAAATTACCAAGAAATGAGCCGAACCACCAAAGGGGTTTGAAATAACTACGGGATCAGAAACAAGACTAGTATTAAAGTGCAGAGTCTCAATTACAAAAATCAAAATGCCAGAATCCAAAAGAGTCTTAACTTCATAAGGAAATTAAACCTTTTACATAATTTTTTTTCCTATCTCTATCCTATCCATCTTCCACGAGAGCATTCGTCTGCCCTCCAGAAGTCCCTTGCGATCCCTGCGCCTTCGGGCATTCCTTGGAGAAGTGTCTGACCTCTCCGCACTTAAAGCAATTGAACTTCCCCCTTTTACATTCTTTGACTAGGTGAGCTTCTTTACCACAATAGTGGCATTTCCTCTTATCCTTTCCCTTGTCATCCTTCTCGTCTTTCTTCTGCTGTTGCTATCCTTTCTTGGGTCCCACCTTCTCATTTTTTAACGTCCCTTCAACTTTCTCCTCTTTCTTTGCTCCTTTGTCCTCTTCATGCATTAGGTCCATACCCACCAGCTTTTCAAAAGTGGCCCCCGTGGGAACGTGGGTCATAGCCAATCTGTGTAGCGGTTCATTCAAGCCTTTAACAAATCTCAGAGCCTTCTTCTCAGGTGTGTTCACCAAGTCTAATCCAAACCTCGCCAACTGATTGAACTTGTTGACGTACTCTTTTACTGACAGATTTCCCTACTTCAATGCTAAGAACCTTTCCATGTATAGATTTTATTCTGCTCGTGAGAGAAATTTCGCCTCAAACCTACGCCTGAAATCCGGCCATGTATCAACTGGACGCTCTCCATTAGTGACCTCCCACAAAATGAGGCCTCATCCTTCATTAACCAGGCAGCTAACTGGACCTTCTTCCATCTTCTACCTCAAAGATTCCAAACAATTCTTCCACCTCCTTTAGCCAATTTCGAGTTTCAACAAATGCCTCTGACCCGTGAAAAGGTTTCCCACACATTGCCCGAAAGTCCTTACATATCTTTGCAAAAATGTCAACACGAGGAGGGGGAGGAGGAGGAACGGGTGCAGCTGGGGGAGGAGGAACATTTGTTGGACCTGCGGCGGTGGCCCTAGCTTCCAAATACCTTCTAAACCATCCCGGTATCGGTACACCCTCTAGAAGGTTAAGATCCTGAGACATGCTATGACGAAAAAGGGAGAGATTTTAGAAGAAGGACTGAAAGATACTACATATGGCTTTTCGGGGAATGTTTTTCAAAACCGGCTTTCCTTTTTGAAAATACATTCTTTTAAAACCTTTTGAAAAATATTTTCAAAACTTTTATCTAATCTGGTAACTTTCAGCTCTAATACCAAGTGTAACACCCCACCTCCATTAAGATCACTCACAAAGGGAATGCCTTAACTTCAGTAGAGCGTTTCAGGTAAACAAATACAGATTATCACAAGACAGATATTAAAAATTTTGCAGTGGAAACAAACAGCTTTATTAAATCACCAAAATATTTTGTTACATAATACTATGAGTCATAAAACCCTTACAACAAAGCACTTCTATCTTACATTATCAGAGTACATCATTCCCCAGATTAAAGAGCAAGCCATATAAGAGACAGAGACTCGAGCCATACTTCAGAAGTAGCTCCTAGAAGATGATATCCGAATCCTGACTAAACCTGGGTGTTTCCTCCCTGAGAACCTGGAGGGGGGAACGGAAGAAAAGAGGCGAAACAAACTAGGTGAGACATACGTCTGGTGAGTCCAGTAACTTTTAGCGAGTAAATAAATAAAGGTAAACATGACAGGCATACAAAGTGGATAAGAGGATTCACGGTACAGATGGCAGGTATGACAGGACAAATAAGGTAAGGTGTATGCATGCTTCACTACAACTACTCTGCTCTAGTCAAATCAAGATGGGATAATCCCTTCCGCTAATCATAATAACGATAACGATGGTGGTAGTTTCGTGTATTCCTAGCTGCTGCCATAGGTGTCGCCTGCTCCTATCTCAACTAGTCTTACCTACTACCCCCCTTCCCCCACTATAAATTGGCAGACTTAGGGCACATGTCCTGGTATACCATAACCACTACCCTGATCGATCGCCTCCCTACTCTGTAGATACCCTGTGTTGGTCCCACAACTAGGGGGTATCACTTCCCTATAGTGGCAACCCAAGGTGTGCATAGTTATACCTACTGGTGTCACGATCGTCTTGTCCCCCTCTGCCCGGCCCATGCACGCACATGTCCCCGGTCGGTTTGCGCCTCCCATACCATCCATATCGTTTTGGATCTCTTACAATCAATCAGTAAGCGTGCCCCTTCCCCGCCTAGTACTGAGTTCTTTACTTTTATACACCTCCGGGTTACTGACTGAAATGGGTCCTACCCAACATGATACAAGCTCTCCCCTATGTCTTGTATCCCCACTAGGTTTTCTACTGACTATGTATACCCTAAGGTGTCTTTAATTACATAGCCCTCTATCAGTTATGCGTACCTATAGGTGTCTTTAATACATAACCCTTAATCTACCTATCGGTTATGCTTACCTATAGGTATCTTTAATACATAACTATATCTATGCCCATTAGTTATGTGTACCCCTAAGGGTGTCTTTAATACATAACTTTACTATTTTGCCCCGGTTATGTATACCATTAGGTGTCTTTAATTACATAACCCTTTTTATCCGGTTAAGTTTGTGGGCCTATATATATTAATATTACCCACCTACCCTTCAGTTGTACTTTACCCTCCCACTGATTTAATCCTATTTATTTAACGGTTAAGTTTGTGGGCCTATATATATTAATATTACCCATCTACCCTTCAGTTGTACTTAACCCACCCACAATCCATCTCATTTTACTTAACCCTAAATTATGTCTATCATCGTACAATCAACATGTATTAAGTTAGGTTAAGTAGTCTTTTCTTATTACCATGTCCAACTATGGTTATATTTGGCTAGACCTCCCACATTAGGCCTACAACATGTGGATGCTGGATATGTCGGTCGGGTTCGGGCAGTATTATTCCACAGTTGGGTCTAACCTTGTGTCTTAGCCCGAGTCGTATTCATACACTTGGACCTTTCACAATAGGTTCAACATTAGTGGCTGCTGGATATGCCGGTCGGATCCGGGCAGAGTTCCACCACTAATGTAACCTAACCTCGTGTCACAAGTGTTAATTAAATTTTCAGAATTTAATTGCATAAACATTCCTCTTTTGATTAATTTAGTTAATTAATTAATCCTTTCCTTTTTATAGGTGTCAATACCTATCTTATTAACAATTTGAAATTCCTATCCATAAATGGTCATATTCAAATTATACCATTTTTACCCAATTTTACCCATGTCATAATAGGTAATTATTTATACGTTTCCCTACTAGAATCATGTGTCCAATTTACATAATCACTATGTAAATTATGCCAATTACAAATTCCCCTTTTCCCCGTTTCTTAACTAGCGTAACCGTTTGCGTTTTTGGCGTCATCGAGGTTACAAGGTAGCCTCGCCATAGCAATAAAATAAAGGGAATGACAAGGTGATCCTTTCAGTACAATTTTTGGCATACACATGACAATTAGGGAAAATGACATGATAACTTCGCATATAATTTTGATTCACCACATAATTAACAACTTGCATAGATTCATGGTTTTGCAACATAACAACTTGCATAGGTTCATGAATTAACAACATAATTAACAACTAACATAGGTTCATGATTCACAACATAACAACTTGCATATGTGACTTGCATAGGTTCATGAATTAACAACATAATTACAACTCACATAGATTCATGATTTACGACATGATCAACAACTTGCATAACATAACAACTTGCATAGTTTCATGAATAATAACTTGCATAGATTCATGAATAATAACTTGTATAGGTGACTTGCATGATCTCATAACAACTTGCATAGATTCATGATAACAACTTGCATAGATTCATGATAACAACTTGCATAGATTCATGATAACGAATTGCATAGATTCATGATAACAACTTGCATAACTACAAACAACATATACCCAAATCATAGTCTACCACCATTCACTTTTATCTATTTAAACCTAAAGGTGACTAGAACTCACAAAAAAAAGAGGGTCTTGAGTTCTGGGATCTGAATTCTATAATTGATTAGCATTCCCTTGATGTAGGCTATTTCGTTGTTGTATAGATTTGTGTTGAATTGAATTGAGTTGCTTTACTTTGCTTCTAGTTGGTGGCGGCTACTCTAGGGTTTGGAGTGACAACATGACGACCATTGATCTAATTTTGATTTGATTTTAGGGTTTGAGTCTACCCATGTTTATATAGAATTTCAATTTAATTATAGTCGCCGGATGATCTTTGGGTTAATCGAAACCACTCAGTCAGGATAGGGTGACAAGTCATCCCTAATGACTCAGCAAGGAGTCAGAAAGGACTCAACAATGTGTCACAATATGGATCAGAACACACTAGAAAGCTGTGCAGGCTTTTACCTCGGCCTGGGCGCACTTGGGAAGTGCGCCAGTGGAATTTTTGTACTGGCGCACTTCCCAAGTTCGCCAGTGCATTTCTACTTTTTTTCCTTCTTCTTTCTGGTTTTTCTGTCTAACTTCGTTCGTCCATATCTCCTTTATACGGTATCCGTTTTACGCAAACTCAGACTCTATCTCAACCAGAATTCCGAGACGAACATAATGACGCAACTCTTTTCCCTTAATTTTCACATTTGAAATTAAGTATTCCTTAATTTGTTAGTATTAATATTAAAACTACGGGGTGTTACAACGTGTGTGCAGAGCCTGGAGCGATATTTACTTGAATAACATAATAATTAAGAAAATGTAATTGAATAGTATATGTAGGGTTATTGCAGAATGTATAATTTTTTCTCTCACCAGAACTTGTGTTCTAGCCCCTTCTTCATAACATACTCGTAGATTAGATTTATGACAAAGATTGGGTAGCCTTTGGACACTTGTTAGGCAGTGCCATCTTCTCGATAAGGCTATATTTAATTATTATATTTTATCCATTCCACTGTGAGATGTTTTATCGAGCTTTGGTATGTTTATTGTCTCTGTCTTTTCTGCAGGATACCAGGCAAGCCAATTCGAGCTTCGATAGATTGAGATTTTTGAGAAAAATTCGGTCTATCAAAATTTGGGTTGTTACCTTAAGCTGCTAATTACAAAACTTCAAAATCAAAATACATAATCAAAGTGATAATTTAATACATTAGAAGTCTTACATAGATAAATGCCTAGTATATGTAACAACCCGGATTTTCAGAACAAATTTAAAATTTTTATTTTAGCAATTTTAATGAATTTTGGATATCTAAAATAATTTATTTTATATAATAATGACAAAAAATTTATTTTAAATAAAGTTAGAACGAATATATTTATTTTAATTATAAAAGGAGTTAGAAATAGTGCGGTAGTTTGATAATTTGAATTTGAACTTTGACTGAATGTACAGGATTCAAAATAAATTGGATTTTAGTAAAACCAAAAATATTTAAATCTATTTAAAAATATCTTTCTAACGGATCTGAAAATTTGAAATTTCATAGCGGGAATAAAAAGTTATAGCCAGTTAAATATTCAGAATAGTTGCTATGGAATTTAATATAAAATATAACCCTTATAAATAGTCATTTGGCAAATGGCCTCTGTTTTCGACGAAACCACTTTAGTTGGATCCAGAATGTCAAATTATTGCAAGATTCTGATTTTCATAATTTTTGGAATTAATATGTGAGCGCGGTAAATTAAAATGTGTTTGGTCAATTTAAGTCAAATTGGATCGACTAGAAAATGACCATTTTTCAAATGGTCTCCAAATTCGATGAATTAATTTTGTTAGAACTATATCGTCAAAACATAGCTAGATTTATTTTTCGGGAATTTTTGGAGTCCATATGTGACCCTGGTAAATTAAAATGTACGATCAAATCTAATAATTAAATGTTTTATATTTTAATTTAAAGAAAAATAGGCTGAAATGATCAAATGGACTGATGAGACCTAGCCCATTGTGTCCGGAATAGCGGTATTTGGCTAGGGGCAACATTCATTGGGCTGGCTTGCAGCTGAAGCGATATTCGGAAAGCTCTGTATTCGTGTATTTCTTTCAGTTGTGTTTTGTATTATTTTTCCACTGCTATACAAATGTAATTTAAATCTCTGATATTTTCCAATGTATATTATTTATTCATACTCTATTATATTCTTGTACTCTGATGTAATTGTTTTAATAAGCAATGAAATGTTCTGTCGTTTGTGTTCTGATTTGTCGTGTTCTCAATTCAATCCATACTTTCCTTTACGGGGAAGTTTGGGCATGTTTAAATAGAATTGCACGCAAATAGAAATATTTCTTTTTATTTGTCATGTTTAAATGAAATTTTATCCAAATAAAAATATTTCTTTTTATTTGTAATGTTGAAATTAGAATTGTGTGCAAATAAAAATATTTCTTTTTATTTGTCATGTTGAATTTAGAATTGTGTACAAATAAAAATAGTCAATTTTATTTGTCATGTTAAATGGTGAAATTGTATACAAATAAAAATAGTCAATTTTATTTGTCATGTTATACACTAGAATTGTATACAAATTAAAAGAGACATTTTTATGTGTCATGTTATACATTAGAATTGTATACAAATTAAAATAGTCATTTTTATTTGTCGTGTTTAATATTGAAATTATATACAAATTAAAATAGTCATTTTTATTTGTCGTGTTCAACATTGAAATTATATACAAATTAAAATAGTCATTTTTTTATTTGTCATTAGAGACATTGTAATTGTTATACAAATAAAACATTCTTTTTATTTATCATTAAAAACATTGAAATTGTTATGCAAATAAAATTTTCTTTTTATTTGTCATTAGAAAAGTAGAAAACATGTATATAAATAAAATACTTCTTTTTATTTGACATTAGAAAAGCAGAAAACATGTATGCAAATGAAATACCTTTTTATTTGTCATTAGAAAGATAGAATTGTGTATACAAATAAAATCTTCTTTTTATTTATCATTAGCAACATAGAAAATGTTATGAAAATAAAAATCTTCTTTTTATTTGTCATATAAAATATAGAATGGTTGTATAAATAAAATTATTCTTTTTATTTATACATATGAAATGTAGAAAATGTGTAGACAATTAAATACTCTTTTATTGTAATATGAAATGTGATTGAACCAAATACACTTGGTTGCTGATATTGATTGTGATGGATTGACTGTTTGCATTGTGCTCGACTAGTTTATGAGCAAAATATGTTTTTAGATTTAGCATTGGATTGGGTAAAGATATCTATGTGCTAACACCTTGTGAAACACTTCATGATTTGAATATAAGGTGTTTAGCGATGTTGTTTATTTCAAAATTTAATAAATGATTTTGAAATGAGATTTCTTAAGTAAAAAGAATAGTATTCCCGATTTTGGACAGGGAATGTTTTATAAAATGTTTTATAAAATAGAAAGGATTTCGAGGGCTAAACCCAATGATTTCGAAATGATTTTAAAGTGTATTATGGTTTTACATTGTGGTTCACCGCGTATCTGATTAGTTGCTATTGATAAAATATCTGTTTGGTGGTGGAGAATTTATTTTCTTGCTAAACGCCCTTCTTTGAGACGTACGAGCACAAAGGTTATGTGATTAATAGTGATTGATCATACGTGTGAATTGCTGATGTGAAGCACTATAGTTTGAAAGTACTTGTGATTATTATGTTGTGAAATGATTTCCCTCACTTGGGGATATAAAATGATTTAGCAAGTATGTGGCTAGAGATCGGGTGACCCGACAGTGACTAAAAGTGGAGGACGATGTATGTTTCCCCCATAGGTTGGATGATACATCGTTCGTATAGCCATTAGGTGCACACACATATATATATATATATATATATATATATATATATATATATATATATATATTGGTTAAGGCGCGTACAGCCTTTTCTGAGGAAACATGACCGATATTTGGTTGCATACTTGTTTGTATACATTGTTACGTTTTAGAATTCATATTTCCAAATGTTTTGTTTTTGAGATCCCAAAGTGAAATCTACTTTATTATAAAAGCTAGATATGTATTTCAAATGATCCAAAGAAATAATTTCTGTAAAGTGAATTGGATTTTGGAATCTAAGTTTAGGGATTAAGCCTAAATGGGTAGATTAAGGAATTGCATGTTGATTGATGCATTGTAGACCCATACGTTTATTTATGGTTGTTGTTTATGCACTGGCAATCTAATGTAGTAAACTTGTTCCGCGTTAGCGGCGTGGTCCTGTGATTAGCCTTATTATTAATAGATAAGTTAAGTAATATTTCTCATACCAGTCCCATGACTGACTCGTAGTTTGTTTCACTTTGCAAACTCTGGTGCCCTCTTTTCCACACGGGCAGTCGGGTGGCTTGTTTTACAAATGTTTATTTATTAGGCAGAATCCTGGATCGAAGCTTAAAGCCTTTCAAATCTATATAGATTTCCAATTCCAAATCATTTCACATATAACAACAGACTGAATTTATCAACGTAATTGTAAAAATTTCTAAACACGATAATAATTAATTAATTTTAATTATTAAAAAGAAATCTCATATATAAGCTAAAGATAATATTTTTAGCGAACACATATTCGTGACGATTAAATACTGACAAAAATCATGGCAGTTTATATGAAATAAATAACTGTACAAGAGAATTTAGTGAGAGAGTTCTCACCTTGGTCCGTTTAAATTGTTGAATACGATGATTTTAATTAAATTAAACAAAGGCGTTTAATTTAATCAAAATTTCCAGTTACTTCAGAATTTGTCCAGGTCAGTTCCATTGTGTAGTGTTCTCCAAGACGGTTCCAACGCATTTTATTTCACTCGATTCTGATTAAATTTGAATAAGATATAGCACTTTAAATATTTGATCACATTTATAATTAATTGAATAAATAATTAAGCTAATTACAATTTCTTAACCCATCGTTAACACGGTCTTCCTTCTGCTGATAATAAAACCCATCCACGATAATTAGGGCTCGTAACCGATCCTTCCACAGGCCACCAGAATCCAATCCCCGACCAACCCCTGACCTTCCCATGCCGTGACTGTCGGCCGGCTCGAGCTCCCATAGACCCACGAAAACGCCTTCGAGCGCGGCCCCTTTAGGGTAAATATCCCTCTAATTTACTCAACTAAAACCGATCATAGCCATATAGATAGAGAACTCGTGAATCACTCTGGAATATTTGCTTTAGAAGTTTGTTTTAATTTGAAGTGGATTTGAAGAAATTGATAAATGAAAATCGCTGAATTTCGGCCATCAAAGAAAGAGTGGTGGCGGCTTTAGAAATAGGATTAGGGTTTTGTTTCCTAGTGTATTTATAATAATATATTTATTTTATTTTTAATTCAATTTTAATTATATAAAGGTGGATTTAACATCCAAACTCCGAATTAAACCCAACGAGTGTTGCCCCTAGCCAAATGCCCCTATTTCGGACAAAATGGGCTAGGTCTCATCAGTCCATTTGATCGTTTCAGCCCATTTTTCTTTAAATTGAAATATAAAACATTTAATTATTAGATTTGATCGAATTGATCGTACATTTTAATTTCAGTTGGTATCATAGCTTGGCTAACTCAAATCTTTGGGGTACAACTCGTTAGAACTGAACAAAAGACTCATCAGAGGTAGGATTAGTAATGTCCTATGAAAGAATACTCATTATAGATAGGATCACTAGCATCCTAGGATGAGATACTCATTATAGATGGGGTTAGAAATACCCTAGAATGAGGTTAGAGTGACAAGTTTATAATTAACATATTTATGATTATATATATAATCCGATCTTAGAAAATATGATTATAAAAGTTATATATATATATATATATATATATATTTGAAAACCTAAACAACTAATTAATTGATGATTGTGCTGTGTGATTATTAGTTCAACTAATAGAATTATTGAGACCAGTAAAAGAATGAAAATTGAGTTGGTTATGTAAACAACTTTCAGCTCCGTTCCTTTTCGAGGGCAAAAAGATTTTAAGTGGAGGAGATTTTAACAACCCGAATTTTCAGAACAAATTTAAATTTTTTATTTTAACAATTTTAATGAATTTTGGATATTTAAAATAATTTATTTTAAATAAAGTTAGAACGAATATATTTATTTTAATTATAAAAGGAGTTAGAAATAGCGCGGTAATTTGAAAATTTGAATTTGAAGTTTGACTGAATGTACAAGATTCAAAATAAATTAGATTTCAGTAAAACCAAAAATATTTAAATTTGTTTAAAAATATCTTTCTAACCAATCTGAAAAATTGAAATTTTGTAGCGGGAATAAAAAGTTATGGCTATTTAAATATTCAGAATAGTCGCTATGGAATTTAATATAAAATATAGCCCTTATAAATAGACATTTTGCTAACGACTTCCCTTTTTGACGAAACCACTTTGGTTGGATCCGGAATGTCAAATTATTGCAAGATTCCAATTTTCATAATTTTTGGAATTAATATGTGAGCGTAGTAAATTAAAACATGTTTGGTCAATTTCAGTCAAATTGGATCGATCAGAAGATGACCATTTTTCAAATAGTCTCCAAATTCAATGAAATTAATTTTGTTATGATCGTATCATCAAACATAGCTAGATTTATTTTTCGGAATTTTTGGAGTCCGTATGTGGCCCCGGTGAATTAAAATGTACGATAAAATATGATAATTAAATGTTTTATATTTTAATTTAAAGACAAATGGGCTGAAACGATCAAATGGACTGATGAGACCTAGCCCATTGTGTCTGGAATAGGGGTATTTGGCTGGGGGCAACATTTGTTGGGCTGGTTTGCAGCTGAAGTGATATTCGGAAAGCTCTCTATCCGTGTATTTCTTTTAGTTGTGTTTTGTATTATTTTTCCATTGCTATACAAATGTAATTTAAATCTTTGATATTTTTCAATGTATATTATTTATTCATACTCGGTTATATTCTTGTACTTTAATGTTATTGTTGTAATAAGCAATGAAATGTTCTGTTGTTTGTGTTCTGATTTGTCGTGTTCTCAATTCAATCTGTACTTTCCTTTACGAGGAAGTTTGGATCATTTAAATATATAAATAAATGATAGAAATGGAATAATCAAATCACTAAGATAGCAATAAAGAATAAATAATAAGCTAAATGTGATGAACCCTAACTTCCATGGTACGAAAGTAAGGATAATCATAGGAGCATAACATAATTAAAACAATAACAGACCTCAGATAATAGCATAACATATAAATCATTGCAGCGGAAATGGAAATGTCATCACAACATAACTTCACATATATCAGGGTACGCAGTACAGGATAAACTTAGCAAAATATATGTCTTAAACAAGGAAATAAATAAAGTCTCATTCTCCCAAAATACATCAATGCTCAATATTGTCTCAATGTCTCAAGAAATAAATAAAAAGATAAAAAGAAAAGATTCTTCATCTTCTTCATCAGCAAGCTCCAATCCAGAAAATATCCATACCTAACACATGTCATTTGGCTGCCCGTGTGGAAAGAGGGCACCCGAATTTGTAAAGTGAAACAAACTACGAGTCAATCATGAGACTGGTATGAGAAATCTTACTAAACTAACAATATGGCTAATCACTGGACCACGCCGCTAACGCGGAATGGGTTTAATCCATTGGATTGCCAGTGCATAGGTTTTATAAATATTTAAGTCAGAAACAACGCAATGCTTTTTAGAAAATGAAATCATTATAAGACTCAAGTCCCATCACACAATGCAACGCAAACGGAGGATAGAGTTTTACCTTATAATGATAAAAAATGCTTGATACGTAGAAAATAATATTTTTATTAGTATCTAATATGTTTCAAAAATACTTCAAAGTAAATGTATCAATCCTAGACGGCATAGTACCCCATCCTAATATGTCGCCATATATAGATTTACAATCAAAACCGTAATGTCGTATTGGAAATTGGGTTTCCATCAAGAGTCAAGGCAAGGGACAATATCCTAACCGATTCGAGACACTCTAGCAATGTCTCGGGATCACACCTATGGGTAACCCTTGAATACAGCAGGGACGGTCCACAAATATCGTTAGTGGATTAGTTATGCCTGAACACACGCTCCCCGATCCTATTGGACCTATAAATTGGCCATTGGCGACCAATAAATCCGAGGTGCCACATTCCATCAACCACACAAGTAAAAATGTTGGGCCTTGTAAAAACCTAAACACCACTTCTAGTTAGAAAGAAACGTGTGCACTCCCTGCGTTCCCTTGTCCCGTTTTTGACTCTACCGGGGTGTGAGGCTCACGAGGTAACGTAATACACAAAGCTATGCCGAAATAGGCTATGCTTTGATCATCATCCACAAGGCTCTGCTTTTCAACAAAAGCCTCGATCAGTTGCATCTTAGCATTTCATATTGACAGTTTACGCCATTCGATCGATAACTACCAATATATATCCTTCGAGCTCGTGCTTCTCAAAAAAGGGTGTTAAGCATGAGAATAAATTCTCCGCCACCATAGATATATATTAATAGAAATCAATTTAATTACACAGCATAAAATTCAATGTCGGACACACATCCATTTACAAGTCCGTTCTGGGTCTGAACAAAACCGGAGTCACCTTATTCCTCATCCCGTATGTCCAATACAGAAGTGAGGTGCTCACGTATCCGGACAATCAACAAGTACGTCTGGACAACTACCACTTTAACCCTTTATTGGTAGCTATCTAATGCCAAGCATCAGTAGTTATCCTTTCGATGTGAAGATTACCGGCCTTCAATCATCGTCTTTAAGATCTTCAATTTAGATCGTCGTATGACCATTTGAAATGAGATTTAACTCGGTCTTTTCAAATGATCCTCGCATGTATAAATAGTTCAAAAACATTTCATATCATTAATAGTATTTAATAACGATTAATCACTATTTTTATTTATATAAAAATAGCCAAATTTATTTAACGATGCTTCGGGTCGATGGGCGACCCTAGCGCTGTTTTTACCAAAATTTGATTTACACATATCTTGAAATCTAAACTTTAATTTTAACAAAATTCATATCGATGGAAAGATCTTCCCAAAGCGGTCCTAACGGTTCCAGTTTTGGGAAAATAACCAGTTCGATCTTATGGTATAATCGTTCGAAGTTACGATTGCTGAAACGCGAACTACCTCGTGCGATTCGTTTAATTTTAATTAATATATATATATATATTATTCGTTTGGCGATTTCAACTACTTTCAACCAATCACATGCAAGCCAAATACAGTCCATATTCATGTTAGAGATTTGACATATGGTTTTCTAAATCCTAACTAACATGGTAAAAGTGACAAATTGGAATCAAATCATGTTTTTAAACGTCTAATTCTTTTCAATGGAAACTTAATTACATTGAAATTATATTTCCTTAATGTTCATTCTTTTTGTTGAAACCAAATGACAATAAAAACATGGTTTTCATTTCTACTATTTTTATTACATCTAAAATGATAATAAAAAATGTAACATTAAAATATACTCTTTTTATTTCATGTAAAATGTCAATAAAAATGTGTCATTTAAATCTATTCTTTTTATTGCATATAAAATGTCAATAAAAATGTGACATTTAATATTATTTTTTTTATTGCATATAAAATGTCAATAAAAATGTGACATTTAATCTTATTCTTTTTACTGCATATAAAAAGTCAATAAAAATGTGACATTTAATCTTATTCTTTTTATTGCATATAAAAGGTCAATAAAAATGTGCATTTAATCTTATTCTTTTTATTGCATATAAAATGTCAATAAAAATAAAACTTTTAAAGCTATTCTTTTTATTGTCTCTAAAATGACAATAAAAATGCAACTTTTGATTCTATCATTTTTATTACAACTAAAATGTAAATAAAAATGTAACTTTTTATTTTATTCCTTTACTTACATCTAATTTGACAAATAAAGATGCAACCTTTAGTTCTATCATTTCTATTAGAATAAAAACGTAACTTTTTATTCTATCTTTTTGCCATCTCTAATTTGACTATAAAAATATCACTTTTAATTCTATCCTTTTTATTGCATCTAAAATGTAAGTAAAGACGTAACTTTTAAATTCTATCTTTTATTGACATCTAAAATGTAAATAAAAATGTAACTTCTTATTCTATGTTTTCATTTGCATCTAAATGCAAATAAAAATATAACTTTTTAATTCATGTTTTTATTTGCATCTAAAATGCAAATAAAAATGCAACTTTTTAATTCATGTTTTCATTTGCATCTATAATGCAAATAGAAATGCAACTTTTTAATTCATGTTTTTATTTGCACCTAAAATGAAAATAGAAATGCAACTTTTAAATTCGTATTTTTATTTGCATCTAAAATGCAAATAGAAATGCAACTTTTTAATTCATGCTTTTATTTGCATCTAAAATGCAAATAGAAATGCAACTTTTTAATTCATGTTTTTATTTGCATCTAAAATGCAAATAGAAATGCAACTTTTCAAATTTTATTTTCATCTAAAATGCAAATAGAAATGCAACTTTTTAATTCATGTTTTTATTTGTATCTAAAATGGAATGCAACTTTTAAATTCATGTTTTTATTTGCAACTAAAATGCAAATAGAAATGCAACTTTTTAATTCATGTTTTTATTTGCATCTTAAATGCAAATAGAGATGCAACTTTTTAACTCATGTTTTTATTTGCATCTAAAATGCAAATAGAAATGCAACTTTTTAATTCATGTTTTTATTTGCATCTAAAATGCAAATAGAAATGCAACTTTTTAATTCATGTTTTTATTTGCATCTAAAATACAAATAGAAATGCAACTTTTTAATTCATGTTTTTATTTGCATCTAAAATGCAAATAGAAATGCAATTTTTTAATTCATGTTTTTATTTTTAGCATTAAAATTGTGTTTTTTAATGAATTCATGTTTTGATTAAAAACATGAATATTTTCTCTATTTTCATAAGTTACATTTTTGGTGTCACAAGTTCAATAAACAAAAATAAGGATTTTTATTTAACTAATTTTCCTATTTACCCAAATGTCCGTTTTTGTTGCAAGTTTAATTTTAACAACAAAAATCAATATTTTTATTGGATTGTAAATTCTAATTAAACCCAACATTAACCAAAGGTGATATCTTTATCTAATTGCAAAATCCAATTCAATTCAACAAAACAAACAAAGTGATATTTTTATGTTGAATTGAAAATTATAATTCAATTCAACAAAACAAACAAAGTTATATTTTTATGTTGAATTGAAAGTTCTTATTCAATCCAATAAATAAAGGTGAATTATTTTATTGAATCGAAAATTGTAATTCAATTCAATAAATAAAGGTGAAGTTTTTATTGAATTGAAAATTCTAATTCAATTCAATAAACAAACATAATATTCCATATTAGTTTAATATATGTGATTTAACAAAATATTAATAAAAATGATTCAACCAAAATATTAAACAAAATGATTTATTCTAATTTACCCATCACATACAGATCTATAATTAAACTAACAGATCTATATAAATACATCACAAATCAACAGGTCAACCATTCAAAATTTCATTACATCGCAAATCTAATTCATTAACATACATAAAACTATTTAAATAGCGAGAAAAATAATTAAATTGATTTAATTATTTAAATCAGAACTCTCACTATCGTGTGAATCTGAATTATTCGAATCTGCAACTTTGGCCAAACTTATATCAGCTCAGAATTATTTCTAGTTGGAACAGCAGCGTAGATCTCATCTTTACGATCGCACAGGATCTGAAATCGTTAAATTTTGACTTTGTATGAATAAGATATGCCTTAATTAAGATCGTAAACAATTAAATTAAATTAATACATTAAACAAAAAGGGAAATCAACCTTCTTCCCCAATCATAAGCAAAGGTCGTGCCTTTTTGCTTCTCCTTCGAACCTAGGGTTCGCTCTAACTCACGATTGGAGGCACGGAGTGCCGATCAGAGTCTGCCACGTGGAAGATGGGGGGAAACGGCGTGTCTGGGGGGCCCAAAATGGCGGAGCTCGATCGAGCCTAGGGGGTGGGCGGCAGTCTCAAGGCCGTGACTTTGGGGGTTCGTATCTCTCGAAACACTCCACTAGAAAATCCAAACACCTTATGGATTTAAAGCTTAAGGAAATCTCTACAAAAAAGTCTGAAGGAGCAGAAGGATTTGATGTAGGGATTGGAAGGAATTAGTGGAAGAAGGTGGGAGCTTTACTGGCCATGGATTTCAAAAGAGGGGCGGCGGCTACGATATGGGTTTAGGGTTTGAGGAAGATGACAAAGCTTTTTATAATATTTTAATGTTAATTTTACAAATAAATCCATAAGTTCTAAACAAATCCAATTTCAGTCCAACAGGAGTTGATCCTACCCAATAGCCCCCATTCTGAATCCAATGGGCTAGGTCTCGTCAGCCCAAACGACTGTGGCCTGAATTCTTCAATTTAAAATTTAAATCCTTTATTAAATTAATTCGATCGTATATTTAAATTAACTGGGGCTACATAGAGACTCAGAAAATTCCATAAAAATTATTTCTGGCTTTGTTTTGACGATACGGTCCTAATAAAACCAATTTCGTCGAATTCCAAGACCGTTTGAAAAATGACCATTTTCAAGTCGATCAGATTTGACTGAAATTGACAAAACACATTTTCCTTTTCCACGCTCACATATTAATTCCAAAAATTCTGAAAAATTAAACTTAGTAATAATTTGAAATTCCAGATCCAACAAAAGTGGTTTCATCAAAAACAGAGATCGTTTGAAAAATGGCCTTTTATACGGGCTATAAATTTTACTATAGCAACCATTCTGAATATTCAACTGGCCATAACTTTTGATTCCCGCTATGAAATTTCACTTTTTCGGATTCGTTGGAAAGATATTTTTAAACAGATTTAAATATTTTTTGTTTCACTAAAATCCGTTAAATTTTGGATCTGGTACATTCAGTCAAAGTTCATGTTTGACTTTTCAAACTACCGAACTATTTCTTATTCCTTTTGAAATCAAAATAAATGTATTCGCTCTAACTTCGATTAAAATAAATTATTAATTATTATTATTTAAAATAAATTATTTTAACTATTCAAAATTTACTAAAATAGCCAAAATAAATTTTTTAAATTGGTTCGGATTTTCCGGGTTGTTAAACTAAATCTCCAGTAGATCTCCATCTCTCAAGTGATGAATCACTAAAGAAGAATTCCTCAGTCTGACTCAAGCATCAAGTCAAAAAAACAAAATACTCGAGTCATGGTTAACATTCTCAATAGTAAATCAACTCAAGTAAAATGCTTAAACGAAATGCAAAAGTAACTTAAAGAATGTTTGGGATTCCACTCTTTAAGGATCCATTAAACTAGATATTATATAATACAACACACTATAATCATAATGTCTATGGTTAAATATAATATTGAAAATAGTGTAGGAGGAATTACCACTATTACCCCTACATCATTTATATTTTTTTTTAAACATTTCATATAAAACATTCGTTGAACAGTCAGTGTTTAGGGATGCGCCGCTATACGAGAACGTTAAATCAAAATTGTAGGGGACTCGATCATGATAATATGACAAGGCATGCGAGGTAATACCCAAGGTAGGATTCTACCAGTTGCACTCCTCGACCGGTACTAACGCATAGCTGCAACTACCGCCTACCTCGATCAACACTCCCAAATTCAAAGACCACCGGTCAAATCACAAAGTAATAGATACGGTATCGAAGAAGTGTGCCCGATAAGAGATGCTACCTCTATTAATCACGGAATAACTCATGTTTTAATCATTTTAATTATGATATGAATGTCAAGGCTATCCATCATCGTTCTCTTACTTCATTCCAATATCGTTCGCTAAACCAACCTTCTTTATTCCGAATTCTCCGCCACGTACATAGTTGTTAAAGTGGTATCGATATTGACAGAGAGTATGCTAATATCGATTCTGGCCTCTTTAACAGCCAAATCCTTATTTCACACCATGGTCATCTATATTTAAAACCATTTTTACAATATCATAAATCAAATGATAACAATATAGATTCATTTTCAAATAATTACGTTTAAATATTCAATACTATAAATCTTATTATATCGATTCATTATTTGCTTAAATTCAGATTTCATATTTACAAAACGGATTATTTACCAAATTACATTTTGATTTCATATATCTGTATTCCAATTATCGTTATTTAAAAAAAATCAACATTTCGGACTTAACAACTTGGATTGAGCACAGACTTTATTAAAATAGTCAATATAATATAAAATAGTTGTAATTAAAAATAATTATATCCATATAAAAAACTGATTTAAAAATAAATACAAAATATATAATAGTTTTTTTGAAAGGAAAAGGTAGTGAGTCAGCATGATTCACGCCTTAATATATTAATAACCATTAGTAGCAAGTCGTGTATTTACAACTTATATACAACCAAAAACAGGCTATCGCGACATAACAACGATAATACATACATACATACAGCCTGCCAACAAAAAGAGAGCAAACTTCATAACATTACATAACATTTTGCTTAAAGAGAAAAGGCGAAAAATAAACCCAGTAGCCGTTTTCGCAGCCAACATCGTCAAGCACCAGGTCCGGTGATGTGTCGCACACGCTTGCGCTCCCTGTCAGCGATGCTCTTAACATGCCCTTTCCTCTCTATGTCTGCCTAGTCATAAACAAAATTAAGGATGGAGTAAATGGTACCATTAGGAGCTTTCATCTTGCATTTAAATTTTATGGAGTTACGCTCATGCAATAGAATCCAAGTGTATGCAAAAATCAGCAATGTAAAGAGATAAATATTATGTGTCACTTCTAAAGACGGGTAAATGCGTTGCCAAAAGGTAAATTAATCAACTATGAAATCACCTCAATGTAAGTCAATGAAAAGGAAAACTAAACACTTTGTCCAAATGTAAAACGTAAAGTCGCAAAATATATAATAGTTGATTTTAAGATGGGTAACTGTTACGCTCATGCCATAGAATCCAAGTGTATAAAAAATATATAATAGTTGATTTTAAGAAAAACTGTTGTAATTAAAATGCCTATAGAATGTATATTAATTAAGTTAAAAATAGTTACATTGAAATAGTTATAAAATATAGTTAACTTTAAATAGTATAATTTAAATTAGTTTAATATAAGACAATAAAAATTCTAAATAATACAAAATAGTCCAATTGAAACCACTCATCCGCATTTCAAAAGTTCAACCTACTTCAATTTTGATTTTCAAAATTTTAATTAAATTAATTCAAACTTCAACAAGATATTCTAAATTCAGTTTATTTCAAAATCGTGTTCAAGTTGGATTATTCAAAATTATTTCTAAGTTTCACATTAACTTTAAATCACATCTTATAAGTTCCATATTAGTAAATCTAAATTTCACTTTAACCAATTCTGATATTTTAACTTTAATTATATTTAGATTCAAAACATTTACTTAATAAATCATTATTTATTCATTTATAAAGTTTCGAAATCATAAAAAATTCATAAACATGTTCATTAGTTTAACTTTATATCTTAAAATCAATTTATCTTACTTGATAAATTCATTTTAATTATCTTATTTAACAAATCAAGTTATCCTTAAATTTTAACTTCTCATTAAAACCTTTGTATATGTATATTTTATACAAGTTCAGAAATATTTATTTATTTAAAATTTAAATAATAATTAAACTATATTTAAAAATTTATTTATTTACTTATAAAATTATTTAAATTTTAACATTAAGTAATATTATAATTTAGATTCATTAGTTTATATTAAAAAAAATTAACTTATAAATTAAATTTGTATAACATATAATCTAAATTTAAAGCATTATTAAATTATCCAAATACAAGTTTAAATAAATTTCTGAATTTAGATTTCTAGAATACTTTTGTTAAATCAGAATAATTTTATAAATTCCTAAAATACTTTCAAAATAGACCAACAGTGTCCGTATATAATTTTCTACTTAGGCCAAGTGACACACACACACACACACACACACACACACACATATATATATATATATATGTGTGTGTGTGTGTGTGTGTCATTACAATTCGTTTAGTATTCAATTTACAGAATTTATCATTTCAACCCATGGTGATTTTACAAGTCTACGGGTAACTTGTAGTGTGAGAACAAAATAAATAAACATTACAGATATCACATATGCATCATAATATATACTACAACCAATATCACCTGCAATAATCTGTGATATATATGTCAAATGTGTGCGTGTCACATATGCATAAATTTATTAAGATAAATTAGGTTTTCTAAAGCAAACATAACATTTAAAATATTATTTTAGAATGCGTCAATTTAATAAATGAAAATGTTAATCATGAATGAGGGTTCTCACCTGTGATGGCCTACCCCGCATCAGTCAACATTTCCAATGAAAGTGCGTTGTGCCAATGCCCGACCAGCACGAGACGGTCACCAAAGAAAGAAAAAGAAAGGAATTTGAACGAACAAGGAACCTGTAGAATGTCTCACAGCGCATGGAATAAAATATAATAATAACATACTTTGACATAAACAGGCGAGACAGTGCATAAGCTAAAAATTAAACATCATAGCAGCGGAAAGTCCAAATACAGCTTATGTTCCACATCATCATTATTATAACTTTTGAAAACTGTCTCTAAAGCAAAGTAAAGGAAAGGTACACTACTGATGCCCAAAATAGTGACCAGCAACGACATAGGGAGAATATCTATATATGTCATACGTGGGAGCCTCCTTCTCATCTCCTGGTACATCTACTTGTGCATACCGCCTAACCTGTCTCTAGTATGCCCATTTAAGAGCACCCAGAATAATAAGAAGAGACATAAAACTCTAGATCAGACAAAATGTCTGGTATGAGCGATAAGCAACAAAACAGAATAATAATAGGTATACTAAACCATACCTGAACCTGGACCTGCAACCAAAGAGTCAGCACAACATACCGCTCAATAATCTAAGGTGCCACTGAACATAAGGTATAAAGATACGGGGGAGGGGTATGCATGTCATAGTGATAGCAAACAATAAGCATAACAACCATCCTCACATCTCTCACTCAGTGCGTAAAGCATACGATATCCACCACTTTGATCACTAGACCCATCGAGGTTGTGACGGAGTCCGACTTGTATAACTATTGCTACCACAAAGCTTGCCCCATGGAGTCATGACTAAATCCTTGCAAATGACCCCACCTCATTGGTCCATAACCAATAGTCCTGCCTTGGCCACTGCGGCCCTGAATCCGTCCACATACCCCACACTCCATAGTGATCCAAAGTTATAGACATCGGTAACCCCCTAGCACATGTCCCGCAGAAAAGCCCAACTCATGAAGATAACTCGTTGGTTCCCAACTGGACCCTGAGTTCTACTTCCTATTTGGACTTCTTTTGCATCTCGGGTTTTGTTCGAATTGGAGTTGGTCTTCAGAAGAGTCATTGCGTAATCGCAACTCCAATCCGGTTCGGTTCGGCTTGCTTCAGTCAGTTCGATTCGAGTACCTCTATCCTAGGCTTCCCGTTCGGTTCGGTGTTCCACTTCAGGTTGGTTCGATTTGGTATTCTCCATCATTCCACTTCAGTCGGTTCGGTTCGGTACTCATGGATCCCGATCCGGTTCGGTGCTTCACTCCAACCCCAACTCCAAGCTTGGTCCTCCGATCCAATCCCGCTCCCTAGCTCTAGTCCGATCCGATCTCCACGCCCTTGCTAACGGTCTGATCCCCTACTCAGCCCTGATCTGATTTCCAACCCAACTCCAGCTCTTTGCAAATGGCCCTCCTTCTTTCCAAGCCTCCTTTTGTGCAAAGTCCCGATCCGATTCGGATCCTCTTGCCCTCTCTAATCCGATCCGAGCCCCTAACCCGATCCGATCCGAAACCCTGCACTACTTCCTGCAACTTTTCCAACAACTGTTTTATGCCATACGATGGCGTTTTCGATCATCTGAACTCTTCTCATCAATCACAAAGCATACCACATAGTCATAGCAACTTGTAGAATTGACCGCGAACACCAAAACAAAGATTCTAGAGGTTAAAAAGGATCAAACATAGCCAAAACCCCATATTTTCCCTTAAGCATGTTTAAGCAAAACTAATGATAGGATTAGTAAAACTTAACCAAATTAAAAAAAAATTATAACAGAGGTCTAAAACAACATTTCAAAATTTATAAATATTTTTCCAGAATTTAATCATGTTTAAATACACTAATTAACACTAACTACCTTTAATTAACCATAATTACTGAGGAACTATGCAAATCACTCACCTTAGCCAAAAATTAAAACTTTCAAAACTGAAACTCCGCTGATTTGGGCGAACACTGATGTCTAACAGCAGCTCCAACCTTGCTTTGGTGCTATTTCCCTCTGATTTGATGTAGATTAGGCTAATACTTGATTAGAAAGTGATTAGAGATGATTTTAGATGTTGGAGGCCATTGTTAGGGTTCCTAGAATGAAAGTGGCGGCTGAAAAGTGTCTAAAGAAATGTTTTCTAACCCTAATCAACCCCTATATACCCCTAATCCCGAAATCCCCAAATGGGCCTAACTGTTAACTACCCAATTAAGCCCGGTTAAGCTCTTTTTCACCTTCTAAACCTTGTTTCAGCCATATCTCCCAAACGGTAAGTCCATTTTTCACATATGACCACTCTATTGAAAGGTAAACCATCATTCGGATCTAATAGAAGTGGTTTCAGGTCAAAACTCCTTTCCAATCAAAAGTTATGGCAAAAACAACATCAGCTAGGGGCAAAACGATCATTTAAAAATCGGCAAAAATCATGAACATGGGAAATGACCCCAATAGTCGTCTCCCAAAGTTACATGACCATAAGACTTCGTATGAGAAAGAAAGAAATAAATATTCTACGATCATATGATGCGTAAAATGTGGGTCGTTACATTGTCCCCCCTTAGGAAATTTCATTTTCGAAATTCCTTAACCCAAAACATACAAAGGATCCCGCATGCCTACCAATCATTAAAAAAACAATAAAGCATACAAAACAACACAACAAGCCTATTCTAGCATGCGGTTTACTAATAAGGGAGTACTATACCGATATAAAAACCTTACCAGGCAAAGAGTTCTGGATACTTCCTCCTCACGTTCTCCTCTGTTTCCCAAGTACAGTCTTCCTCATCACCACCCCACTGAACTTTGACTAATTTCACTGCCTTCCTTCGAAGCTGCTTCGTATCGTTCCCAATAATACGCATAGGCCTGCGGTTCCTAACCGCCTCGGGTTCAACCTCGATATCATCTAACTGATCCGGTGAAATAGCCATACTAGGTTCGTGCGCAAACTTCCTTAACTGGGAAACATGAAATACATTATGAACTCCCGCCATCTTCTCTGGTAATTCAACTTTATTTGCCAAATTCCCAATTTGCTCGAGAACTGGGAATGGACCAACAAATCTTGCTGCTAACTTGCCTCTCCTGCCAAATCGAATCACGCTCTTTAACGGAGAAATCTTGACAAACACCAAGTCGCCAATGGAGAATTTTAATCTCTTCTCCTCTTATCAGCATAACCCTTCTTCCTATCTTGGGCAGCCTTCATTCGCTGTTGAATAACCTTGATCTTGTTTGAAGTTTCTCTTATCACATCTGGTCCAAGCACAAACTTCTCACCAGTTTCTAACCAACATGATGGTGAGTTACACGGTCTTCCATACAAAGCTTCAAATGGAGCCATACCAATACTGGATTGATAACTGTTATTATAGGCAAACTCTACTAGATGTAAATGGACATCCCATGATCCACCAAAATCCAATACACAAGCTCGCAAAAGATCTTCTAACACTCAATTCACCCTCTCTGTCTGTCCGTCAGTTTGAGGATGATACGCGGTACTGAGATGTAATTCTGATCCTAACGCCTCTTGTAAGCTCTTCCAAAACCCACTAGTAAACAACGGATCTCAGTCACTCACAATGCTTTTAGGTACTCCATGAAATCTCACTGCCCATTTCATATATAGCTCAGCTAACTTAGCTGTCGTTCTATTCGACTTGATAGGTATAAATCTTGCACTCTTGGTCAATCGGTCCACAATCACCCAAATGCTATCATGGCCCGACCTAGTCCTTGGTAACCCATCAATGAAATCCATTGAGACTTGTTCCCATTTCCATTCTGGAATTTCTAATGGTTGCAACAAACCATTAGACTTCTTTTGCTCAGCTTTAACTAGCTGGCAATTCATGCATTTGGATATAAACTTCCCAACGTCCCTTTTCATCCCTTCTTAGTAGTAGGTCTGCTTCATGTCTCGATACATCTTGTTACCACCGGGATGTATAGTCAGTTTTGAGTGATGACATTCTCTAAGCACTTCATCTCTCAATCCCTTGACATTGGGCACAACTAGTCTTCCATTCTTTCTAAGCCATCCATCTCGATCAAGCCCATACTTGTTCATCTCCTCATCGATACCCATCTCTAACGTGGAGATGATTTCCAATAGGTTAGGATCGTCCCTCTGACTGGAGCCGACCCGCTCAATCAAAATGGTTCTGATCGTCAAATTTGCTAACATTTCTGGATCCAATTCACACTTTGGTCTGAAATCATACCCAGCAATGTACTCCAGTTGCTTCCATTCTAGAAACATAGCCCCTAAACTGGCATGTCTTCTACTCAATGCATCAGCTACAGCATTGCCCTTCCCTGGTGTGTATGCGATATCGAAATCATAGGAAGCCAAGAATTCTAACCATCTTTGTTGTCGGAGATTAAGATCCTTCTGAGAGAAAAGATACTTTAACGACTTATGGTCAGTAAACTACTCGAATCTTTCTCCCAAGAGATAATGTCTCCACATCTTGAACGCGAACACGATCGCTACTGATTCTAAATCATGGGTAGGGTATCTTCTCTCGTGCGGTTTCAATTGCCAACTTGCATAAGCTACAACCCTATTGTAACGACCCGGAATTTTGGGGCCAATTTAAAATTTTCATTTTAGAAATTTTAAGGGAATTTTAATATTTAAGATAATTTATTTTAAATAATAACGACTAAAAATTTATTTTAAAACGAATAAATTTAATTTAATTATAAAAGGAGTTTGAAATGGCGCGGCAGTTTGAAAATTCGATTTCAAACTTTAATTGAACATACAGAATTCATTTTTAATCAGAATTGAGCGAAACAAGGAATATTTAAATCTGTTTAATTATATCTTTCTAATGAATCTGAAAAACTGAAATTTCAGTTTATAAATAAGAAGTTATGTCCAGTTTAAAATTTAGAAATTGTGGAAAATTGTTTAACAATAAAAATTTACATTTTTATTGTACATTAGAAATGGTTAAAAGCATGCATTGTTTTACATAGG
Organism: Allium sativum; assembly: GCA_030737875.1. Lineage (NCBI taxonomy): Eukaryota > Viridiplantae > Streptophyta > Magnoliopsida > Asparagales > Amaryllidaceae > Allium > Allium sativum. The sequence goes on along the minus strand of CM060920.1, from coordinate 387,783,104 downwards.
AAAAATGTTTTCATTTGAATATTTATGTTTTAGTTAGTTAAAAACATTATCATTCATATGCTAGTTACATAGAAAATGTTCATTTACGAAACATATGTTAATCCATTGAAAATAGTGTCACTTAACATTGTTAGCATTACAAAGATGCCATTTAGTTAGGACATGTTTGGTCAAATAAAAATGTCATCTTGTCAAAATATATGTTTTGTTGGAATTAAACTATAAATATTTAATTATAATTTAAACCGTGGAAATTGGTTAAATTTATTAACCAATGATGTATGTATATAAGTTGTTGTTGTTTGAAAACCCCACACGGGTGTTGGGATGACGTACACTATTCCCAATCTTTATCTGTATGTCAATCGATGGATTGACAGTATGTGTTGAGCGTTATTTTTATATTTATTTTAACGCTCACACAATTATAAATTTCACTCTGGTTGTGAATGGTTGTGTATTGATTATTTATCACTACTGTTATATACATGCTATGTATGAAATCCATACAACTGAAATTGTATGGTAATTGACTGAGTCACATTCCGATTCAATATATCTTTTGATATAAAGAATATTTTAAATAAAGAACATTTTAATATAAAGTATGTTTTAAAGAAATCTTTAAAAATAAAGGATATTTTAAAATAACTAATATTTTAGAATAATATTCAGTGAAGGATAAAATATATAAATATGAAGCCGTGTTATGTAGAAACGCTATTTTTAACCCGAATGGGATATCGATCGATTTTTATTCATTTTATAATGAATATTAAAAAGAAGTGATTTCAAAAATATGATATCCTGAAATATTATTATTTTAATATAATAAGATATAGAATATTCAACTTTGCTTTAAAATTGAAAATGAAGTTAAAATCATTTTTAACGAATTTATAAATGTTTTATAAAATATGTTTTAAATAGAAATCAACGATATATATATTATATATTTATATAATGGCTTGAATAGAACGCACCGCGCAGCGACTGTTCGCGAATTTCGACCATTAACTTTAAATTGACGTAACGGGAGATCTGACCGTCGGATTCTCCTAAAACCAGAACCGTTGGGTTCGTATCGAAAAGAGCTTTCCAATGAATATAAGAGTTTTGAAATCTAATGGTTGGATTTGGAATTATGTCCAAATAAAATTTGAAAAAGGTCGCTATGGATGTAGTTCGGTGGCCGTTATTGGAAACCGACTGTACAGGCCTTAATAAATTTTTTAAAAATATTAATAAATTATGTAAAATCATAATAAATGGTTTAGAAAGAATTGGGATGAAAATTTCCATATTTGAAAAGATAAAAATATATTTTTATCAAAATGAACTAGTTATGAACTAGAATAAATTTTTAAATTAAGATTTAATGAAGTTTTCCATTTAATTCATATTTAATTGGAATTAAATAAAATAGATTGGATTTGGGTTGTCGTGAATGGTGTATTCAATAACACTGTTCTTAAACCCAGTTGAGAAAAGAATAAATCTTTTAATTAAGATTGTTAGAGTTTTTAATTATATTTAACAATTGAAATAAAAATAAATGTGAATTGGGTTTATCGTGAACAGTGTTTTTAGCGACATTTGTTCTTTAACTCAATTTACAGTGAGAATAAAATTTGGAATTTGTAAATCTTTTATTAAGATTTAATAGCAAATTTTCCAAAGTAAAGATTTCCAATTTAATTTATTAAATTGGAATTGAATGGAATTTGATTAAATAATAATTGAGATAAGCTTCTGTGAAGGAAGACTGATACTATATATGGAATTTAAAAGGCCTTGCCGTTATTCCATTTATATTATTGGTCAGATACAGAAATTTATAACGATTATATATTGATTGGATTTTCGTGAAGATTCCATATTTAATGAAAGTCGATTTTGGGTTTATCGTGAACAGTGTTTTAAAATGAATTAGTTCTTTAACCCAGTTAAAGATAAGATTTATTTCTTAAATTTAAATAATCATTGAATAATGATTTTTGGTATTTAAAATCAAATTTGGTTTTTAATAAATCTTTAAAAGAAAGATTAAGAATAAATTTAAAGGATTTATCTTTGATAGAATAATACGAATATTTTATTAGAAGAATAATTCTGAATTGGAATGAGGCATTGGACGTGTTTTATAGCACTTGATTTGTAGTTATAAAAAAATACACGAGTTATTCGGAAAGACCGGGTTTAACCCATTCCGAATAATTTCTACGACGATGAAGAGTCGAAGATGAAGACGGTGGTTGAAGACCGACGATCTTCACATCGAACGGATGTGTTGCTACAGAGACCCTTGATAGGAGTAGCTACCTTGAAGGGGCTTCAGTGGTGGTCGTCCGGACTATTGTTGATTGTTCGGATTTGGTTTTCGCTCAGACCCAGAGCATAAGCTAGTAAATGGATGCGTGACTGACATTGGATTTCGTTCCATGTGAATGAAATCGATTTCTGTTAATGTATGTACGTTTGGTGGTGGAGGATGTATTCTTTACTTAACACCCTGGTATATATTAATAGTGATTGATCGCATGGCGTGAATTGTCAATGTGGCACGCCAAGATGCAAATGATCAAGGCTTTTGTTGAAAAGCTGGGCCTTGTGGGATGATCAAAGCATAGCCTATTACGGCATAGCTTTGTGTATATCGTGACTTCGCGAGCCTCACACCCCGGTATGAGTCAAAAAGGGGATATGGACCGTAGGGAGTGCACACGTTTCTTTCTAGCTAGTGGTAGTGTCAGTGCTTTAACACGGCCTGGCATTTTACTTATTTGGATGATGGATTTTGAGGCGCCTCGGATTTTTATAGGCCGATAGTGGTCATATTATAAGTTCAAAGGAACCAGGAAACGTGTGTTTAGGCATAACCAATCCACTGCCGATAGGCGGGGACCAGCCCTACCGCATCCAAGGGTTCACTGCGGGGGATCCTGAGGCATTTGCTAGATTGTCTCGAATTGGAGAGGAGCTTGCCCCTAGCCTCGACTCATGATGGAAATCCAATTTCCAATACGACCTTGCGGTTTTGATTCTAGAACTAGTATGGCGACATAGTAGGATGGGGTACTATGCCGTCTATGATTAATACATTATGATTGAAATTGTTTTTGAAATATATATACCCATAGATATACACATTAATACTAAATCCGTTTTATCGTATCTAGCATCTTTTGACCATTATAAGGTAAAACCCTATCCTCCGGTTTGCGTTGCATTGTGTGATGGGACTTGGGTCTTATAATGGTTTCATTTTTTCTAAAAAGCATTGCGTTGTTTAACGTTTTTACTTTATTTTATGCACCGGCAATCCAATGGAGTAAACCCGTTCCGCGTTAGCGGCGTGGTCCTGTGATTAGCCTTATTATTAGATAAGTTAAGTTAAGATTTCTCATACCAGTCCCATGACTGACCTGTAGTTTGTTCACTGGCAAACTCGGGTGCCCATATTTCCACACGGGGAGTCGAGTAGCTTTTGCAGATATATTTACAGGTTCCTGGCTTACAGTTGAAGCGGTATTCGGAAAGCTCTGTATCCGTGTATTTCTTCCAGTTGTATATTTGTATTATTTTCCGCTGCTATCTAAATGTAATTAAGAACTCTGATATTATTGTATTTCTATATTTTTATAAGTTCATACTCAGTTATATTCTTGTACTCTGGTGTAATTATTGTAATCAGAAATAAATTGTTCTTCAGTTTGTGTTCTGATGTGTGTTGTTCTCAAAGCAATCCAGCCTTCCCTTTACTGGGAAGTTTTGGGTCGTTTCACCTACCTCCTTGCATTAGTACAGCACGTAGTTCGGTACTACATGCATCTATATATACTGTCATCTCTTCATTCCCCTTAGGAATGACTAACACTGGTGCACATGTCAACTTTTCCTTTAGACTCTTGAATGCATTCTCACACTCGTCCCAGGCGAAAGTTTAATTCTTCTTAGTCAACTGAGTCAACGGTGCTGCTATCTTGGAGAAGCCTTGGATGAACTTCTGATAATATCCAGCTAACCCCAAGAAACTTCTTACGTCTGTTGCATTCTTGGGCGTAGACCAGTCTTGTACCGTAGTCACCTTTGCAGGGTCCACAACAATATCATTCTTTGAAACAACATGGCCCAAGAATCTTACCTCCCTCCTCCAGAAGTGACACTTAGAAAACTTTGCTTTCAATTGGTGTTTTCTCAACACCTCCATCACTATCCTCAAGTGTTCCTTGTGTTCTTCCTCTGTCCTTGAATAAACAAGTATATCGTCCACGAACACAAGAACAAACTTATTCAACTGATCTCTGAATACCCTGCTCATAAGATCCACAAAATATGCTGGTGCATTGGTCATTCCGAATGGCATGACCAACCACTCATAAAATCCAGACGGCGTCCGAAAGGCCGTTTTAGCTATACTCTCAGCTTCCACTCTAAACTGATGAAAACATGTCGCGAGATCTAACTGGGAAAATACTCTCACGCCACTCAACTGATCAAACAAATCATCTATCCGCGGTAGAGGATACTTATTTTTCCTCGTCACCTTATTCAACTTGCGGTAGTCTACACAGAATCGAAGGGAACCATTGGCCTTGGTAGCAAACACAACTGGTGCTCCCCATTCAGAAACACTTCTTCTGATAAATCCCTTCTTCAAAAGATCGCTCACTTGAACCCCGAGCTCTCGCTGCTCCCTTGGTGCCATACGACGAAGTGGCATCACTATAGGTCTGGCATCTTTCACTAAATCAATACGGAACTCAATCTCTTGGTGTGGTGGAAGTCCGATCACTTCCTCGAAGACGTCCGGATACTGGCCAGCTACAGGCACATCTGAAAACTCATCATGCGGGATGTCGAGGGAATTTAGAAAACTAGCCATTACCTCATCACTCGGTAGACCACCAAACACTGCCCTCCGCCCATCATCCTCTCTAACTATCACCAAAAAGCCCTCACAGTCTACCACCACCCCGTATCTTTGGAGCCAATCGACTCCCAAAATGATGCCAAACCCAATAAAGCTCAAAACAAAGCAATCACAAACAAATATGCATCCATGACTTAATAAGACCACATTACGACTAATCATGCTAAGACTAGTTGAACGACTAATCGGGTTCTATCGACTATCTCGGGTTTCAATCCCAACCTATCCACCAGGTCACTAGATATGAAGGAACGGGAAGCTCCGGTATCAAACAATACTCGAACAGGAACATTATAAATAGAAAGCATACCTTGAACGACGACATTCTTTCCTTTCTCCGCCGCAGTTGGGGCATTCAACGAAGAAGGAATAGCATTAAGAGCACATGCTTTCACAATCTGCTTTTCTTTAGGGGGTTGCAGACACTTATCCTTGTGATGTCCCACTTGGCCATAGTTGAAGCACTTCCTATCCGCTGGCTTGGCACGACATTCTTTGGCATAGTGGCCCTTCTTACCACAGCTGAAGCACTCAACATCTTTCTTATTCTTTTTCTTCTGGCCATCCTTGGTCTGATTCTGGTTTCCCTTATTCTGAGAACCATTCTTGCCTCCACCGCTTGCTTGTGGCTTTGGCTCCTCTGTAGATGCAACCTCAGTCTTCAACTTAGGGTAAAGGCTCTCTGATCTCAAAGCTTTCCCCATAATCGATTCAAACGTCTCATTGATGTGGTTTATAAGCCTTTCCCCCAAGTACTGATCTAAGCCTGTTATGAACTTTTCATTTTTCTTCTCGGCAGTATCAATAAGGAACAATTCATATTTCTATAGAGTATCGAACTATACAATGTACTCCGAGACTGCCCTACCATTCTGTTTAAGCTCCAGAAATTTCCTAAACAATTCTGATTTCTGAGCAGCTGGGATAAACTTACCACTGAATCGGGCCTTAAACTGATCCCATGTAACTTGATCCTCTGGAGTAGCTACCTTAATAGCATTCCACCAATTCATCGCACGTCCGTGCAACTGACGGGATGCTAACTTTCTCTTCATCGCATCCTCGATACCCAAGTCTTCGAAGATGCACTCACAGCTATCCAACCAATCTTGAACATCCGTGGCCGATTCTGTTCCGTGGAACGGCTTTCCACCAAGACTAGTGTAATCCTTGCATAGCTTGGCGAAATCGGCCCTAGGCGCCTGCACCGCTGCACCTCCACCATTAGCAGCATTAGGAACTGCCCTCTGAACGTCCCTAAGCATCTCTCTCATGAAGTAAGTGAACATAGTCCTCATGTCAGGAGCATTCCCATTATTGGCTCCTCTACCAACACCCCTCGTATATCGGCTCATCGTTCAATCTGTAAAGAGAAACGATTAACCATCCTCTTTGTGGTGTCAGTGCAGTGCGACTTCATACTTAGCTATACTAATAGTACATATATGTAGCTTTTGAAAACCAAAATAATCACAAATACGCGCTCTCATATACATGTTATCACTCTCTGGTGTCTTTCCTTAGGTTAACTACGCAACCTAGAGCTATGATACCAAACGTGACGGCCCGCCCGCACCAGTCGACATTTCCAATGTAAGTGCGTTGTGCCAGTGCCCGACCAGCACAGGACGGTCGCCAAAAGAAAGAAAAAGAAAGGAATTTGAACTAACAAGGAACCTGTAGAATGTCACACAGCGCATGGAATAAAATATAATAATAACATACTTTGACATAAACAGGCGAGACAGTGCATAAGCTGAAAACTAAACATCATAGCAGCGGAAAATCCAATTACAGCTTATGTTCCACATCATCATTATTACAACTTTTGAAATCTGTCTCTAAAGCAAAGTAAAGGAAAGGTACACTACTAATGCCCAAAGTGGTGACCAGCAGCGACATAGGGAGAATATCTATATATGTCATACGTGGGAGCCTCCTGTTCGTCTCCGGTACATCTACTCGTGCATACCGCCTAACCTGTCCCTAGTCTGCCCATTTAAGAGCACCCAGAGTAATTAGAAGAGCATAAAACTCTAGCTTAGACAAAAGTCTGGTGTGAGAGATAAGTAGCAAAACAGAATAATAATAGGTATACTAAACCATACCTGAACCTGGACCTGCAACCAAAGAGTTAGCACAACATACCCTTAATACTCTAAGGTGCCACTAAAAATAAGGTATAAAGATATGGGGGAGGGGTGTTCATGTCCTAAAGATAGCAAACAATCAAGCATAACAACCATCCTCACATCTCTCACTCAGTGCGTAAAGCATACGATATCCACCACTTTGATCACTAGACACATCGAGGTAGTGACGGAGTCCGACTTGTATAAATATTGCTACCACAAAGCTTGCCCCATGGAGTCACGACTAAATCCTTACAAATGACCCCACCTCATTGGTCCATAGCCAATAGTCCTACCTAGGCCACTGCGGCCCTGAATCCGTCCACATACCCCACACTCCATAGTGATCCAAAGTTATAGACATCAGTAACCCCTTAGCACACGTCCCGCAGCAAAGCCCAACTCATGAAGATAACTCGTTGGTTTCCAACTGGACCCTGAGTTCTACTTCCTATTTGGACTTCCTTTGCATCTCGGGTTTTGGTCGAATTGGAGTTGGTCTTTAGAAGAGTCATTGCGTAATCGCAACTCCAATCTGGTTTGGTTCGGCTTGCTTCAATCAGTTCGATTCGAGTACCTCTATCCTAGGCTTCCCGTTCGGTTCGGTGTTCCACTTCAGGTTGGTTCGGTTCTGTAGTCCCCATCGTTCCACTTCATTCGGTTCGGTTCGGTGCTCATGGATCCTGATCCGGTTCGGTGCTTCACTCCAATTCCAACCCCAACTCCAAGCATGGTCCTACGATCCGATCCCGCTCCCTAGCTCTAGTCCGATCCGATCTCCACGCCCTTGCTTCCGGTCCGATCCCCTACTCAGCTCTGATCTGATTTCCAACCCAACTCCAACTCTTTGCAAATGTCCCTCCTTATTGCCAAGCCTCCTTTTGTGCAAAGTCCCAATCCGGTTCGGATCCTCTTGCCCAGTTCTCTAATCCGATTCGAGCCCCCTAACCCGATCCAATCCGAAACTCTGCACTACTTCTAGCAACTTTTCCAGCAACCATTTTACACCATACAACGGCGTTTTCGACCATCCTAACTCTTCTAATCAATCACAAAGCATACCATATAGTCATAACAACTTGTAGAATTGACCGCGAACACCAAAACAAAGATTCTATAGGTTAAAACGGATCAGACATAGCCAAAACCCCATATTTTCCCTTAAGCATGTTTAAGCAAAACTAATGATAGGATTAGTAAAACTTAACCAAATTAACCAAATTTTCTAATAGAGGTCTAAAACAACATTTCGAAATTTATAAATATTTTTCCAGAATTTAATCTTGTTTAAATTCGCTAATTAACACTAATTACCCTTAATTAACCATAATTGGTGAGGAACTATGCAAATCACTCACCTTAGCCAAAAATTAAAACTTTCAAAACTGAAACTCTGCTGATTTGTGCGAACACTGATGTCTAACAGCAGCTCCAACCTTTGTTTAGTGCTATTTCCCTCTGATTTGACGTAGATTAGGCTAATACTTGATTAGAAAGTGATTAGAGATGATTTTAGATGTTGGAGGGCATTGTTAGGGTTCCTAGAATGAAAGTGGCGGCTGAAAAGTGTCTAAAGAAATGTTTTCTAGCCCTAATCAGCCCCTATATACCCCTAATCCCGAAATCCCCCAATGGGCCTAGCTGTTAACTACCCAATTAAGCCCAGTTAAGCTCTTTTTCACCTCCTAAACCTTGAGTGGAGCCTGCTACGCACCTTGTTTGCATTCCAAGTTGGTTCCAAAGTGCCGGGTTGGAAAAGAGAATCAAACTGATCCCAGTAGCCATATCTCCCAAACAGTAAGTCCGTTTTTCACATATGACCACTCTATGGAAAGGTTAACCATCATCTGAATCTAATAGAAGTGGTTTCAGTATAAAAATCCTTTCCAATCAAAAGTTATGGCCAAAACAAGATCAGCTAGGGGCAAAACGGTCATTTAAAAATCGGCAAAAATCATGAACATGGGAAATGACCCTTATAGTCGTCTCCCAAAGTTACATGACCATACGATTTCGTATGAGAAAGAAATAAATAAATATTCTACGATCCTCTAATGCGTAGAATGCGGGCCGTTACATCACCTTACGGGGCAGTAGAATAAAGATATAATAAGCTGACACAAATGCACAAGCTGACACAAAAACTAATAGAGCACGATCGAATCAAACGGCTCGAGTCATTAACTTGAATCAAAATTCCTCTATGACGACAAACCACGATAATTAACCCAATCTCAAATCACAGTTAAAAATCAACACTTCTATTATTTTATGATACATACATATATATATATATATTCTCGTGAAGCAATATATATATATATAGCACAAAATACTTCAAACAAATGTATCTCTAACTTGCCGCTCTTAAGATTGAACATGCGACCTAACACTGTATATTTGTTTTATTTTGGTATACTTCAAACAAAGGTATTTAATTTGTTTTTGTTTAAGGGTTTGAAAGGATAAAGCGAGGGAGCTTGGATTTAAATTTGTTTTTTATTTGAAGGGAGGAGGAAGAAGATATTAGAAATTTAAAAAGAAGAAAATTTTTATAAAGGAAGAGGAATGGGGGGAAGAAAGAGAATGATAGATAGTTTTCAAGGAAATGAAAATTAGTATATGAAAAAGGGAATACACATTTTTATTTTTTCAGAAAACTTTTTAAATTCAGACATAAAATTATTAGTGAGGTGTAAGGTAATGCTGTCCCAAGAAGCTAAATAAACATCTTAATACAGCCAAATACTACATTTTAGTATGAACACACAAACGATGTCCATTTACGGGTTTTTTAGCAAACGAAAGCAGAATTTCATGAAATGAAAAATGCTAATCAACTCAGAATTTAGAGAAGAATCATTAAAATAAGATGAATTCATTTTTTGACGACTTATAAATTTTACCTTATATTCATAATTTATAAATCTTGACCGAAACAAACTTTTTTTAGAAAATTTTACATTTTATTAGATTTAGTCAATTAAAATATTCATTAATTTAATTTTGTTATTTAAATTTAAGTTTTTATAAAATTACTTCCACAAACTGAGTTAGTTAAGTAACTAAATTCAAATTTGATAATTGTTTAATTTCACTATTTAAATGGTACTTATTGTTTCCAATTTACTAAATCAAATTCATTTATTTCATTCAGTTTAGAATAAATTGAAGTTTTAAATACTAAAATTTTAAATTCACATCAAATTATTAATTACAACCTGTGAAATAATTAGTTTGTTAGAATCCCCCTACTCATACCGTTCCGTCCCCAAAAAAGAACGAGGTATAGAAAATATTAATTCAATAATATATTTAAAACTGAGTTATACATATTTGTCAACTTACTTAGATTTATATCTCAAAATATATTTAAATCAAAGGTTCAGATTTTTTTACAATAGTTTTAAGTATTCACTCAATGTCTCGATTGGCACTATATATCCATCTCACTTTCAAAACCATAAATTAAATACCGATGACGCCGCAGTCATCACTTGAATCATTTTCACGTGACTAGATTGAGATTCTATATTCTGTCTAGTACATATAAAATTTAACACATACTTTGATCAGACATATACCCAAATTTCTAAGTAATCAATATACCAATTTTAACAACTGGTAAATACTCGAAACATTTTTCTTTTTGAACAAAATAAATACAAAGCTTTTATAAATAATACATTTCAAATCATTTATTACAAATATCAAGTATGAGAAATTTAATCTCTCCCCCACTCATTTATTTATTAAAATTTAACTTCTATTCTTCAATAAATCAAATTAAGTCAAAGTTTGCGAATGTACATTATATAATATTTCAAAACATGTTTCAAAATAATATATATTGCATTACCATATATTAACATTGGGTTACATTTAGTCTAGTGCATGACTTCAATCTTATATCACACACAAATTTCATCTTAATTTAGTTATATTTAAGTTTACACTAAGAATCCATTTTAAATTAAAAATCTTATAATTGTCAAAAATACTACCTAAGTTCAGACACACACACACACACACAAAATTTCAGTTTATATCTAACTCAGTTTTCATTAAATCAAATTCAGAGTAGTATAATCTTACTAGCCTTAACATAAGTATGTTAAAGTAATTTCCAACCTATCCAAATCAAACTCCATTTTAAGTAACTAAATTAATAAGATAACAACGATACCTTTACTAGCTTTTCAACATTCATAAACTAGAGTTACTTAAAATCATACTTAAAAAGTCTACATAATACTTATAGGTTTAGTTTATGTAACAACCTGGAAAATCAGAGCCCATTTAAATTTTTTATTTTGGCTATTTTATTGAATTTTGAATAGTTAAAATAATTTATTTTAAATAATAACGATTAAAAATTTAAGTTTGAACAAATATATTTATTTTAATTTCAAAAGGAGTTAGAAATAGCGTGACAGTTTGAAATTTTGAATTTGAACTTTGACTGAATGTACACGATGCAAAATAAATCGGATTTTGGTGAAACCAAAAATATTAGAAACTGTTTAATAATATCTTTCCAACGAATCCGAAAAAAATTGAAAATTTATAGCGGGAATAAAAAGTTATGGTCAGTTGAATATTCGGAATTGTCGCTATGGAATTTAATATAATATATAGCATGTATATATAGCTATTTTGCAAACGACCTCCGTTCTCTACGAAACCACCCTAGTTGGATCTGGAATGTCAAATTATTGCAGGATTCCAATTTTCATAATTTTTGGAATTAATATGTGAGCATGGCAAAGGGAAATGTCTTTAGTCAATTTGGATCGACCAGAAAATGACCATTTTTCAAGCGGTCTCCAAATTCGACAAAATTAATTTTTTTAGGAACGTATCGTCAAAACATAGCTAGATTTAATTTTTGGGAATTTTTAGAATTAGTATGTGGCCCCGGCAAATTAAAATGTACATTCAAATCTAAAATTGAATGTTTTTTAATTTGAAGAATAACTGACTGAAACAGTCGAATGAGCTTATGAAACATATTCCATTGTGTCTGGAATGGAGTAATTAGATAGGGGCGATAGTCGTTGGGTTCGAATTGGAGTTTGTATGGAGTGAGGGGTATTTTTGGATTTAACTGAATAAAAAATAAAAATAAAAACCCGTGGGCCAATAGAAAATTCCCATCCATTTTCTCGCTCCTCGATTCAAACTCGTAACTCCTATAGTCGAACGGTGGAAAGGGCTTTCCCCCTTCTCTCTTCGATTCCTCCTCCTATAAGCCGAATTAGCCTTTACCCCGGTTGAAGATTTTGTAGAGCTCGACGAGATCTACAAATCCATATCCACCAGGCCTCGTATCGTGGTGCGAGTCTCGAGATTGAATCCTCCAAAGTCGGCGTCTTCAACTAGCCGTCGTGTTGTCCACGTCAGCTCGATCTGAGCGCCACCACCTGGCATTGGCGCGCGGTTCCAAGCTCCTCCGAGATGCGTTGGCCGATCGTCATATAACTTCACTGATTTGAAGTAAAATCCAAACCTAGTTTGGAATCAAAACAGAAAGGTAACGACTTGTGGAATTTAAACTGATTATAACACTTAAAACCGTTGCGAATTCATGTTTTCATATAAAAACCGTATCTTTTTGCTATGTTGTCGAAATCCAGTGAAACAAGAGACATTGGACTTGTGGCAACGTCTTCTACATTCTAGAAGAGACCGGAGAACTTTTAGAGCTCGCTACAATTTTAGGCGAAGCTGAAAGGAAGGAGAGATTTATGACCCGAAATTAAATAAATAAATTTATATTAGGTTGTAGACGGAGTTTAGAAACTCCCAACACCCGTCGTCCACAGATCATAGACGACTTGATTGTATTGTGATGTGGAATTGGTTTATTTTTGGTGTTTGATTATGGTTGTAATAAAATTGGTTGATATTGTGGCAATAGATTGCCTAGAAAAATGTATTAGGAAATTAAACCCCTTGTAAACGCCACAAGGCCTAAGGTAGCGCGAGGAGTTGTACTAGGGACGGTGCCGATTTTAATTACCCTGCTGTTATGCTGCCGAAATTTTCTGAAATTTTCTTGTGTTTTAAAATATTCATGTTATTATATATTATTTGTTTGAATAATATAAAAATTGGATTTTTTAGTGTATATATGAATATGAAAATGATCATTATATGTCAACATAAAACTCATATTTTTGTTGTAAATCAAAAATGGTCATCTGTTAATAAAAATGTATTTACATTTGAAATTTACAATTTTTAATGTAAATGCAATGTTAAAAATAAATATTTTGAAATAAAAATGTACTGATATTGGATTTTACATTTTTAATGTAAATGCAACATTAAAAATAAGCATTTTGAAATAAAAATGTATTGATATTGGATTTTACATTTTTAATGTAAATGCAACATTAAAAATAATCATTTTGAAAATAAAAATGTATTGCCATTGAAATTGATATTTTACTGTAAACGAGACATTAAGATTGTCCAGTGCTATATAAAATATGTTTTCTTTGAAATTTACCTTTTAATATAAATAAAACATTAAAAATGACCATTGTTATATAAAAATGTCTTTACTTTAAAATATACATTTTTAATGTAATGCATGATTAGAAATAGTCATTTGTTAAATAGAAATGTATTTATATTGAAATATACATTTTTAATGTAATGCAAGATTAAAAATAGACATTAGCTAAATAGAAATGTATTTATATTGAAATATACATTTTTAATGTAATGCAACATTAAAAATTGTCATTTGTTTAATAGAAATGTATTTATATTGAAATATACATTTTTAATGTAATGCAAGATTAAAAATAGTCATTTGTTAAATAGAAATGTATTTATATTGAAATATACATTTTTAATGTAATGCAAGATTAAAAATAGTCATTTGTTAAATAGAAATGTATTTATATCAAAATATACATTTTTAACGTAATGCAAGATTAAAAATAGTCATTTGTTAAATAGAAATGTATTTATATCGAAATATACATTTTTAATGTATTGCAAGATTAAAAATAGTCATTTGTTAAATAGAAATGTATTTATATTGAAATCTACATTTTTAATGTAATGCAAGATTAAAAGAAGTCATTTGTTAAATAGAAATGTATTTATGTTGAAATATACATTTTTAATGTAAGGCAACATTAAAAAATAGACATTGTTAAATAGAAATGTGTTTATATTCAATATACTTTTTTAATGTAAGGAAACATTAAAAAAATAACATTGTTAAATAGAAATGTATTCACATTGGACTTTTCATTTCTAATGTAAATGAAACATTAAAAATTACATTTCTTTTATGAATGAATAAAAGATTACATTTTATAAAAGAAAGAATAAAAGATTACATTTTTCAATGTAATAAAGGGATGAATAAAAAGATTACAATTTTAATGTAATAGATGAGTGATGAAACAAATTACATTTTTATGTAATATATGAATCATATAAAAGATTCAATGTTGGAAGAAATTGTATTAACATTTAAAAATTTCATTTTCATGTAATATATGATTTCACATAAAAGAAATCAATGTTGAAATGAAATGGTTTGAAATCGCTGAACGATTTATATTTATATATAAATATAAGCTAAAATAAAACAAATCGCGCTGCTGTAGTTCGCGATTTGAAATAGTAACTTCAAACGATTATACCGAAAGATCCGACCATCGGATTTTCCCAAAACTGGAACCGTTGGGTTTGTTTTGGAAAGGTCTTTCCAACGATATAAAATTTGTTAAGATCCAACAGCTAGATTTTGAGAAATGTGTAAATCAAATTTTGGTGAAAACAGCGCTAGGGCCATGTAATGACCCGAAGTGTCGTTTAATTAAAAATGTCTATTTTATATAAATAAAAATAGCGATAAATCGTTATAAATTATTATAAATGATATGGAATGAAAATGAATGATTTAAATTGTATATATTCGAGAATTATTTTAAAAGTCCGAGTTAACTCTCATTTCAAATAATTATACGACAATTGGAAGTCGAAGATTTGAAGACGGTGATTGAAGACCGACGATCTTCACATCGAATGGATGACTACTGATGCCTTTGATTGGAGTTGCTGCCTTGAAAGGGTGACAGTGGTAGTTGTCCGGACATACTTGATTGTCCAGATATGCTAGAGTCTCTCTTCCGTATTGGACATATCGGACGAGAAACAAGGTGTCTCCGGTTTCATTCAGACCCGGAACGGACTTGTAAAAGGATGTATGTCTGACATTTGATTTTATTCTATGCTGATTGATTTCTATTTAATATATATCTGTTTGGTGGTGGAGAATTTATTCTCTTGCTTAACACCATTCTCTGAGACGTAGCTCAGAGGTTATATGTTGATAGATATTAGTCACATGGCATGAATTGTCAGTGTGGCATGCCAAGATGCAAATAATCAAGGCTTATTGTTGAAATGCAGTGCCTTGTAGTTGATGATCAAAGCACAACTTTATTTAGCACATCTTTGTGTATAGCGTTACTTCGCGAGCCTCACACCCCGGTATGAACCAGAAACGGGAGAAGGATCCAAGGAGAACATGCATTTCTTTCTAGCTAGAAGTGGTGTCATAGTATGGAGCCCAGACATTTTACTTATTGGATGATGGAAAGCAAGATACCTCGAATATTGAGTCCCTAGTGGCTCAGATTTACGCCCCATAGGGCGGGGAGTCGTATTGTTCAGGAGTTACAATCCGCTAACATATGTGTGGACCGGCCCTGTGGCTCCTAAGGGCTTGACTGTGTACTTGTCCAGAGGCTTGGAATAGAGAGTCTCGAATTCGGTAAGGACGATCCCTTGCCTTGGTTCATGATGGAAATCCAACTTCCAATATTACATCATATGGTTTTGATTGTAAACCTATATTTGGCGACATAGTATATGGTAGCTATGTCGTCTATGATTGACACATTATGATTGAATTGTTTTTGCAACACATATACACTAAAAATAATATCAAATATGTTTTATCGTATCAAGCATTTTTGACCATTATAAGGTAAAACTTTATCCTCCGGTTTGCGTTGCATTCTGTGATGGGACTTGAGTCTTATAATGGTTTCATTTTTCTAAAAAGCATTGCATTGTTTAACGATTTACTTTATTTATGCACTGGCAATCTAATGGAGTAAACTCATTCCGCGTTAGCGGCGTGGTCCTATGATTAGCCTTATTATTAAATAGTTTAAGTAGATTTCTCATACCAGTCCCATGACTGACTTGTAGTTTGTTTCACTTTGCAAATTCGGGTGCCCTCTTTTCCACACGGGCAGCCTTGTATTCAGTTTTTAGCAGACTCATTCTGGATAGCTATGGAGCTGAAGATGGATCCTATAATTTCTATTATGTTGTTCAGACTTCATTTAGTATATTATGTTTGATTTCGCTGCAGACATTTTATATTAAGTTGAAAACTATATTATGTACAAAGTATGATCCTATTATGCTGTGTAACTCTGATGATATATTATTTCCAGTGTAATTTGATGTACATTATCTGTTGTAATTCTATATTTCTTTTCTGATGTTATTGTTTATGTGTTATATTCCAATGATTATCCTTGCTTTCGTACTATGGGAGTTTGGGGTCATCACAGTTTATATTATAAATTTCAAAATCACCATTTACTTGTAAATTATTACATATTCACATAAACTAAAATTTCATTTCATAAACATTCAAAAAATCAAATTAATGTTACTATTTCATTTGTAAATTCAAATTAGTGACTCATACTTATTAAAGTTGATAATTTCATGATATCATGTTTAAGAAGTATAACTAATATGTCATATCATGAAATCATATATTTTTCTTTCTAAAAAACATTTGATATGAGTTCAACAAACTACTTTTATTTACAAGTAGATCATCTAATAAATTTCTAAATACAACACCTTTTTTATATTCACATAATAATTTCTAAATCATTATTAATCCAATTAATAAACTAAATGATTATTATCCTAATTATTTACATTTTCTTATTTCTCATTAATTCTTAACATGAAGCATATTTAGAATCATTTTCACTATTTATTCATTTAGGCCAAAATAAGTCAAAGTTTAAGCTAAAAGACGAACAATGAAAGAACCTAATCAGCGGATAATATAAAGGATAGAGATCCTAATTAGAATAAACAAGAGCATAAGAATTAGGAAAGCATCTATATAATTTTCCTAAGATAAATTTAGAACAAGAATCAGGATTTGAATTAGGAAATCCCAATTGAAGAGGAACTAAGGAAGGGAACTTAAAGAAGGGAAACACTTCGAACAGATAAATGTTTAAACAAATTTTATATCAAAATCTTTTTAAAACCATTTTCAGAACTATTTATATTTTTCAAAATATGCTCTATTAAGAATGTTTCTATGCCTGAATTTACTCATTCTAGGGTATCTCTACCCTATCTCTAATGAGTTTTAAACCACATAAGCTAAGCTTTTTATTAAACCATATCTCTGATACTAAGTGTAATGACCTGCCTTTTATTACTATTAAAATCGGTAATGAAACCGACTTAAATCATTCGAAATAGCAGATTGTTTTAACAATGAGGTTTAATAAAAATCAAACCACGGAACATAGACAGATCACAGATACAAAATTGCAGAATAACTCACAGCGGAATAAATAGCATAGTAGTTCATGAAGCTACTAATTACAAAATCTCAAAATCAAAATACATAATATCTAAGTCATAATTTAATACATTAGAAGTCTTGGATATATAAATGCCTAGTATATAAACAAATGATAGAAATGGAATAATCGAATCGCCAATATAGCAATAGCAGATAGATAATAAGTTGAATCTCCAATAGATTTCTAGCTCTTAAAGGATGAATCGCCAAAGATTAACTTCTCAGCAGCCGAAGAGGACTTCCTGCTTGAGCAGTGGAACAAGACTTCAACAAATCAAAAAGTTATTTTGACTGTATGTGTGTTCTTAATAACACGGATAATTCACAGTTGGAGTACACCCTTTCTATAATCTTCTCATATGTTTGCATATTAAGCAATCTTCCGGCTGGATTTTCAATTCAGTCGGCTGATGAACATGACTTATGCTCATAAGTTTCATCCTTTTGAACATAAAATTGCTAAATACAGATTCAGATGTATTATAAATATGCCAATATATCTTCTTGTTAAATCTAGATGTATTTAGGCTATAATCTTCTCCTTTTTCCTGTAAAAGATGTCTGTAAATAATATCGTTGATACATAGTTTTCGTAATCAAAATCTAGTTCGAAAATGGAGGTTCTAACATTCTCCCACTTTTTTATGTTGACAAATGTATATGACTTAAGGTATATATATGTATATATTTATATAAAGTAAAAAATTAAAAATAAATTTTACATGTGTTCCCCCTAAATATATGCTATATTTTATTTTCTCATCCTTGGTCATCGACAAAAAGGAATAACAGCTTATAGGGACCTAAATAATATATAGTTCAAAAAAACAAAGTGCATCGAAAACGAGATAGTATATGAACTATACATGCTTAACTTTATGTTACTTGATACTATATAGTATCCAAGGTTAATACACTTATATGACCAATATATTCATGAAGTATATGTCAAACATATATTCAAAACATTATTAATGATATTATTTGATCAAATGAATATATATAAACAAAGTAATATAATATTCATCATAGCATATTTGTATTAACATGTGATTAACATCATATGAACATCACATAAACCATCACAAGTTAACTAAAAAAATGCTTAGCACGATCATAACATAAGTTTAAACATGAGATACCAACATAACATATGCATTAACATAACCAAACATAGAACTAAGATTGTTTAAAAGCCAAAATATTATTTATACAAACCAAAATATATTAAACTTAAAAACATTCATTCTTCTCCACCATCATCGCCATTGCATTCATCATCGTCTTTTTCCTCAATGGATCATTCAAAGATAGTAGGTTCGTAAACCTCAGAAGAAGATGTCCTGATGCAAGCTATTTATTGCAAATCTTTGACAATAAGCTCTTGATCGAATTATAACGCCTCTCCGTCTTATAGTGCAATTTAGTTGTTTATTTTTTTGGAGTTTCAAATGATTATTGTAAATAATAGTAAGAGCTTTCTTTAGATTTTTCTTCCGGACTAACAACTTGTATAGTATCCTCATCATCTAGTGTCATGGAAGAAGATGGCCTTTTGGAAGTTACAGGCTCGGTGGGTTATGCTATTTTATTAGCAACAATTATGTGCCATTGCTCAAAGGAAATTATATTGAGAGCTTGTAGCCTTGCGGGAATATGCATCAAGGCCAAGGTTTTTGCACCAATTTCTCCTATCGAAGACGTCGTGGATTTGGTAACATTAACTTCCGAGTTAAGAAAATACGCATGATATAAGCACTATAATGGATCGTTTTATATTTCTGTTCATATGTTATATTAGAAGATTCATCTAATATCTTCTTTGCCCAATTCACTTGAACAATGTAGTAGATGGCATATAAAGCTTGAAAGCCCTCTTATACACTTTTTTTAGCTACCGGTGCAGATATGGAGGGATCAAATCAAAGACCCAAGTAAAATGCAAGCTTGGACTCGTAAGGCATTTGATTTCAATTTAGACATACCAAGCAATCAGAAAGAAATTTATGTGAAACTTTGTAACAACCCAATTTTTTAACAAGTAATTAATTAATGGATTAATTAATTAAAGAATAAAACGGTA
Source organism: Allium sativum (assembly GCA_030737875.1). NCBI lineage: Eukaryota > Viridiplantae > Streptophyta > Magnoliopsida > Asparagales > Amaryllidaceae > Allium > Allium sativum. Next base: position 387,763,284 of record CM060920.1, on the reverse strand, counting down.
AAATGGATATTACTTAATTAAATATTCAGAATTAAGTAAAAAGACTTTACCATTGTGTTCGTCTTGGAATTCTTGTTCAGATAGACTCTAAGTTTACGTAAAGTGGATAATGTATGAAGAAGTTATGAACATTAGAAGTTTGTATACATATAAGAGGCTTATTTATAAATATATTCAAAATAAAGCAATAGTGACCCATAATGAATAGTGGGTCGACTTGGATGAATAGTGGGTCGGCCCCGATGAATAGGGGGTCTACCCAGGATGAGTAGTGGGTCGACCCAGGGCAGGGAATTTTATGAATCTGAACCTGTTTTGAACCTGGACTATTTTGTATACAAAATACACTTGTTGACTCAGCATTGAGTGTATGGTTAGATTTGAAAACCTAAATCTAAAGGCTAAGTATTATCCGAGGTAATCTATATAAAGGTAGGCAGTCTCATTGTTTTCTACATACAAATCAATTCTTTATTATTCTTCCTCCAAATCTTTCTAATTAAAATAATGAAGATTCTGAGGTGCAACTCAAACATAGATTAGAGAGGACAATTCTTATTTTTCAACAACAGATCTAGAAGTGGACTTCCTTCTACCACAACTATTTTAGAAGATTTTCTAGATCTACAACTACGTGAATTTACTGCGATTATTTAGATTTCTTCTAAGTTGAAGTTAAATAGATATAATAGTTTTTGTAGTACTGTGAAGAAAAAGAACGTTGACAATAAATATATTTTGGATCTGCAAAGTAACAATGTATAGAAACATTATTCTTATATGTTATTTATTGTCAATTGACTATCTATTTAATTACAGTCATTTTGCTTGTATGTACATCTCTTCATTATTCCCTTTTACCTCCTATTATTATATGCCTGTTTTTTTTGGAAAGTATGGAATGGCGTTAAAAAAGGAAAAAATTGGGCATATTAGAATTTGCACTCTGTAAATTGGGATTTACTAGAATGAGGAAGAACATGTAAATTTGAATAGGCTAATCTTAATTTTATAGGAACACAACTTGTAAACATGTAATTGATATTAATATGACATGGAATAAGATGGTAATTGACGTTGACATGTGAACGTAACTTGTAGACATATTAATATGACATAGATTTAGTGAGCGTTTGACATTAGTTTGTAGACATATTAACATGACAGTGATTGGGTGGACATTTATTTGGCATAAATCCACAGATACATCAATAAGGCATTTATTTGAAAACATGTAATTAACATTAGTCTGTATATGTTAATTTGAAGAACATGTTAGCATTAAATGGAATATGTCATATTAAATAGCATTAAAAAGGATATGTTAGTTAGAAGAACATGGTAGTTTGTCTCCTATTGACATTAATTTGGGAATATTCATTAATTGGGGAACAGGTATCAATTTAGGAGCATTCATGTTAATTTGGGAAAACATGTAATTGAATGTTTATGTTTATTTTATGATAAATTTAGGAAAGACACGGAAATTAGATATTTTGTTCATTTAATGTTAAATTAGATATTTATGCTCATTTGATGTTAACGTTCAATAACCTTATACTCTGGTACCAACTATAATGACTCGGAGAATTCGATGCTCGAATTTTCGACAATAATACATAACTCTGTATTACTTGCCAAAAACCCAAGTATCAAATCCCATATTGTTAGTAGAAAGAAGTTAGACGGTAAGAGATGAAAGAAAGAAATATTAGAATAGAAGAATAAGAAGATCAGAGTCTCACAGCGGAATGGAAAAAATATAATAATCAATAAAACTTTATACAAAAAGAACTGTATATATATAATATTACAATCATCAAAGTATACATTCATATGAATACAACACACAGCGTAAATAAACTAGTACCGGTAAATATAGATAATACGTCTCGGTTTCAACTTCTTTTCTGAAATTCCAAGCGAAACCTAATCTGGATGTATACTCGGTCTGACACGAGCACATTTGAAAGCAAAGCAAAATTTACCCGGATCAGTCTGGAATACTTTCAGTGGTAAACTCATACAACAACCAACTTGTTTAACTTTAGAAAACCCTTTTGAAAGAAAGGATAATAGTAAGACCATCCCACACATAAACACGGACAGTTTTTACCTTACTATAACCCAAAGCATTTTTAATATATCAAAATCCAGTGATATTATAATAGTGTCTATCAAATCACAAATAAATAACCAAATAGCAAAACGCTTGTATCTCACACTCCACATACATAGTATATAATCAAAACCCGTTGGACTCTTATTGGAGAATGGATTCCAACTATGACATGGTATGGGAGCGCCTTCCGATCATTGTACTCTAGGAGGGATACACTGGGGTTCAACAAGAACATTTTGCAACCAGACCACACATAACCGCCCACTCATTTAGCTTGAGTGTAGCGAATGTATTATCAACCGACAGTTTTATGGGCCCACTTTCTGTAATAACCCGCATTGGCAGAGGTATTATAATTAATTAATTTAATTATATAAATAGTGATATAGTGAATTAAATGGTAGTTTAATTAAATAATGGCGAATATTTTATTAAAATAATAAATTAAATAATATATTTAATTCTGAAATAATCAGAATTGGCTGAAATGACGATATGGTGTGAACCGGATCATCTGTGATATTTAATTCAGCTTGGAATTGAATTTGAATAACGAATATATTATATAAACGACAGTTTGAACGTAGAGCTATAATATAATTAAAATCGAGCTCGAAATGGTGTTGCAGTTCGTAATTTGGCGATTTGAACTTCAACTGAATGTATAGGATTCGTTTTAAGCCGGATTTCTGTGAAACAAGAAACGTGTGGAGCTGGTGGAGTATATCTTTCTAGTGGAAGAAAAAAAATCGGGATTTCGTCGTGTAGATTTTGATTCACGTCCAAATCAAATTTCAGAAAAGTAGCTATGGAATTCCTTTATAATTTATAAAGGAATTATTTATATTTTAAAAAGGAATTTCAATATAAATCGAATATCGGATTGACCCAGATTGAAATATCAAGTAGAAATTCATATAGGAATATTCTAAAGCTGTATAGTATTCCACGGTGAATATATACGATAATATAAATTTATTTATATTTAATTTAATTATATTTAGATATATTTATATATTTAAATGGGTCATTTAGAGCTTTAAAAAATAGCCAATTTTACAAACGAGTTCAGAATTTTACGAAACCAGTTTTATTGAGTACGGGATATTCCAATGTAGCAGAGTTTCCAGTTTCATCGAAATTGGAGCTTCCGAGTGGTCGTAGCGAGCTTAAACTTTCAAGTGAATTTAAAACAATATAATATTAGAAAATATCTTGGCAAAAATATCCAACTCCTCTTCATTATAAATAGGACTTAACTCCCACCCTTATAACCTAATCGCTCTTCTGTAATCAAAGCAGGCCGCCACTCTTTCATCAAAATCGTAAAAAGAATCGGTCTTCAAAAATCCATATGAATTCGAATAAATTCCCATAAATCAAATTATATATATATATATATATCTGGATTCCTCAAACGATTCGCTTTCTTCTGGTACCAATTTCTATCGGTGCGATTCATGATTTGGGTTGCCGAGTTCTTCCAGCGAACCTGGGATTCAAGCAAATCAAGGTTTGAGTCATGGAGTTTGAGGGACACAGTGCGTACAAGATAGAAGAAGGAGTTTTCGAGAGTTTAAACGATGATGGCACACCTGTAGCCGAGACCTGAAAGCTGAAACTACGGAGGAGCTGAAGCAGAAAGGAAGATGACACGGTAGTTCGGGTCTGGGTATTTAATTGCAAGTTTGGGTCTGGCCATTTCTTTTGCCGTGAAAAATAGTGAAGCATCTTAAAGATTGATATGGGAGTTCTAATGTGGTGGGAATGGTTGTTGGGTCATGACAAATACTGTTTAGGAGGTTTGTGAGTCCTGAGAACAAAAGCGGGTTTCAGTACTTGTGCGGATGGAGAAAGGCAGTGGGGTTGTTCGGTTTTGGGTTCGAAATGTGAAGTATATAAAATGAAAAGGGAGTATGGGTACATTTTGTGAAGAGGAGTGGTATCATTTTTGGTAACGAAGGGAAGATGAAGATTTTAGGCAGATGTGCTTTTGGGTGGGGGAATGGGCCAACAAGAAAAGTTAAGGCCTAAAGAAAATGGAAGAAAAAGAAAAGAGGAATAGAAGGTGAGGCCAAAAAGGAGTAACGTGTAGGGAAGGAACAGTAAAATATGCAGATCCGGGTTTGTTTCGATGGTGGGCTTGTATGGGGCATTGGGCCGTCAATTTAAATGGTAAAGCCCAGTAGTAAGTTATAATTTTAAATTTTAAATTGTACATGAACTGGTAAACGTAATAACTTGTTCATACAGGATTAGAATTTCGAACGGTTGGGTCCGTTGGGACAGTATGGGTGAGAGCTCCACAATGGAACGGACCGGAAGTGGGTTGGGTCTAGTTTGAATTTATGGCAGAATAAATTGTTTGATTCAAATCAAACAAACAGTTTATCGTTCTTTAACGATGAACTGCCAAAGTGAGTAAATCTCACAAACTCTGAACAGTTTATAATTTCATGTTGTATTTTTAGAACTGTTAGATATTGGATGATTGACTGTGTGTTGACTGTTTGATTGAACTGCTTGTCGGTTAGTTAAATTTCTATATTGATTCTGTTTAACAGAATATATCATATGGAACTGAAAGTGATGTTGATTTTATTGTATAACATCTGTGGAAGCGGGAAGACAGGTTGGAGGAATCCAACTGGATTCCTCAACATTTATTTTACTGTTTTTCATATATTGTGATATATGATGTGATATATAATCCGTTGTCGATTATATGTGTTTGGATGATACTGATCATCGTGATTTGATATGTTGAATACCCTAACATACCGGAATGGTGAAAAGGGAATTTTCAAAATGAATATTGAAAATAGATTATTTATAAAATCAAAGGATTTTATAAAAAAGATAATATTTATAACAATCAAAGGAGATTTTATAAAATGGAAATATTTAGAAAATAAATAGAGTTATAAAAAGGAAATTTGTTTATAACCGAATAGGATGTTATAAAAAGGAAAACGTTATAAAAAGGAAAACGTTACTAAAAAGGAAATCATTTGTAAAGTGAAGAACCGTTACTAAAAGTAAATCTTTATAAATGAATAATTTATTCGAAAAGGAGTTAATCGAATTTAGTTATTCGAATAGAATTAAATCGAATATGGTATTTGAAGGGAGTCAATCGAATAACGTATTCGAAAGTTAGTAAATCGAATATGTTATTCGAAAAGGGGTTAGTCGAGTCGAGTTAGCTGAATAGAGTTAATCGAATATTTGTTATTCGAATAAGAGTTAACCAGTTAGAATTAATCGAATAGATTTAAAATAAAGGAATAAATCGAATATAGTTTATTCGAATGGAATTAGAGGAGTTAATCGAATATATTTTATTCAAATAGAGTTAGAGGAGTATCGAATATAGTTTATTCGACATGAGTTAAGTGAATAGAGTTAATCCAAAGGAGTTAATCGAATAGAGTTAATTGAAAAGAGTTAATCGAATATAGTTACTCGAAAGAAAGGTTAAGTAAGGAAGTTAGTTAAAGAAATATAAAGTGAACTTTGCCTATTTCAAAGTTAGAAATGTTGTTCAGTTAAGGTCTGAGAGGTACTTCTACCCCAACTTGATTGGCTTCGTATTTAACTAAGGAATGGTTAAGGTTCGGCAGTAAAGGATGGTTAAGTGAATTTAGTAATTAAAGGAAATTTTTTCGAGTGTGTAATGTATATTTTCTAAACATAGAAAATAAGGAAATATATATATATATATGATTGATGATTGATTGATAGAATTTCCATTTGGAAATAATATCATTGTTTGCACATGTGTTTTTCTTTGATGGTTAAATCACAGACTATCAAAGTTTTGACCATTTTAACGTTGTTAATATGGAGAGACCGGTTGGATTATTATCCAAAGAACCACTCTGTATTGGCATAAGCGTTGCGAATCATATATGCCAAAGATAATTGAAGACGGAGTAAAGTGCAAGGGCTATTGTATAAGTCTTAGATAACAGTGTCTAAGATGGATGTATTGAATAGTGCCTTCGGTTCATCCTGTTCCTGGATGACTTGTATGGACGGATGTCTGACAGAGTATTTCCAGACAATCACGTATATTGATTTCTCCAACCGTACCAAGAATGGAAGCGGAGAAGGAAACTTCTTTTAGCTAACACATAATGTATGGTTGAGGACGTCAATCGATGATTTGATGGATTTGACGATGTGGCATTCAAAGTAAATCTGATGTGATGATAAAGCGTAGCTTCTAGCCTCATCAACCGGTAAATGACAGAAATCGAGCAGGCAGCATGGTTATGTCGGTCGCACCGAAGTAGGGTGTATAATCACCTGATCTAGAGTTTCGTTTACTTCTAAAAATCTATTGTTGATGCTGTCCCATTCGGGAATCGGTTGTTGATCCCAACCGTTGGTGATATACATTCGATACACTCAAGCGAAATGAGTGGTTGGTCATGTGTGGCCGGGTTGCAAGATGTTCTTGTTGAACCCAGTGTATTCCTCTCTAGCGGTACACTAGCGAAAGGTGGTTCCATACCTTTTCATAGTTGGAAATCCATTACCCAATACGTGCTTGCGGTTTTGATTGTATACTATATATGTAGAACGTGAGATGAAAGCGTTTTTGCTAGATGATTATTATATTGTGGTTGATAGACATTATTATAATATCAAAAGGTTTTTGATATAAAGATAATTTGGATTCTCATAAGGGGAAAACCCATTCCGTTATACGGCGTGGTCTTATGAGATATCGTTTACTTGTTCAAACTGTTTTAAACTGTTTTACTCATACCAGTCCCATGACTGACCCGGAGTTCATTTGTTTGTTCCCTAAACTCTTGGGTGCCTAAATTTGTATGGGCAGTCAAGTAGTCGGAATTTACAGATATACTGGAAGAGCTTGGAGCAGGAGGCTTCAGGATTATATAAGCTATAGCTATTTCCGTTGTGTTGTAAGTGTTGTACTTTGATAATGATATGTATATTCAAGTACAAATTTGTATTTCAAAGTTATGTTATGAAATATATTTATTCATTCCGCTGTGAGATTTGTGTTACTCTGATATTGTGTTCTTCTTCTTCTTCTTCTATTCTAAGTTTCTATCTTATCTATTCTCACCCTCTAATTTCTTTCATTAATGACCGGTATTTTTCGATGTTTGGTTAGTCGACATCATGTTTATGTTGATAACCAAAGTCGTCAAAAACCCGGGTCATTACAGTTGGTATCAGAGCTTAAGTTAAGAAATTACCTTGGCTCTGTGGCGTGACTCGGTAGAGATAGGGTTAGTAATACCCTAGACTGAGATTGAGTGTATATATACGAGTGAACATATTTGTTATTAATATAAAAATGGTTTTATATTGTGGAGATTCATTGGTTGAGTTGTTTATGAGTTCTGGTCGATCAGTTGGATCCACTGCATCGGTAGGAGTTACTAAACACTTGAACACGATGGGTCGACACGATATGTTTTGAAAAGAGGGTAAATTAAAATAAGTTTACCCAATGTATATCTTGATATAGAGAAGATATATATATCAAAATTATAATATAGTGGATATATTGGTTGTTTTATAATCGAGTAAGATTATAAATTAAATGGTTATGTAAATAATCGATCAGAATTCATATAAGTGAAATATATGAAGATGAGTTAAATCTGAAATTTAAACCAGAAATTGAATTAAAACTCTGGAAAATTGGATAAGTGTTTGTAAATGGATTTGGATTAAAAGTAAGGAAAATTTAAGATCCTGGGAGATTTTAAATTGTTTTACAATCAGTGTGAATTATATTTTGAAATGAATTTCAAAGTGGAAATGTTTAGAAATGGTTTTATAGTATTGAACTCACTTCGATCGCTAGAAAATAGATTCTGATGATGACAGCTGCATCATCAGTATTCATTTTCGAGTTGTAAGTGACGAATTACTACCAGAGATAATGTTTTGAATTTGTTTTGGGAAAGACAAGTTGTGTTGAATTTCAAAATGGGATTTATAATAAAGAATGAATAAAGAAAGTTTGAAATAGATACTGAATATAGAATTCAAATGGAATTTAAACTATAGGATTTGATATATAGAATTTGAATAGGATTTGATATATAGAATTTAAAGAGAATTTAAATATATAGAATTTGATATATAGAATTTGAATAATAGAATTTGATATATATATTTGAATAATAGAAGTGATACAAAATTTGAATAGAAATTGAATAGAATTAACTAAGTCGAAGAGAAATTAGTTAATCGAGTTTTGAATTTGAAGTTGAACTTTGAAAGGTGAATTGGATTTGTAAATGGATATTCAAAATCGAATATAGAACTTAAATTTGAAATTTGGATTCAAATTACTTAATAATAAAGTTAAATTATATTTGAACATGTCATGTTCAAATATAAAAGTGAAATAGACTAAAGAGTTAATTAACAAATTAATTAACGAATTGAGTTAAAACGATCAGGTATAGTTAAAATAGATTGGGCAGGTATAAATATACATGAGATAGGTATGGATAAGGTATGAAGGTATATAAATAGAATGCTCGCCGAAAAGGTATGTATTTAATTCATATATGAGATTTTAATCATCGTATCGGCTAGCCGCTTGGTTTTTTTCTTTTTCTTTTGGATTGGTGAGGGCCATGTGAGGCTATTTGAAATATCCCGATGCTCCTGGTACAAAGGAGGTTATGGTGAATTTTTCCGGGAATTTATGGAGTTAGAATATTTTTAAGATAATTTGATAGATAGAAATCAATGTATCGATATATATATAGAAGTCGATAAGGAAACGAACTTAGAAATAGAATAGTAAAATCAAAAGGAAGACTAAGAATAAAATCTAGTAAGAATAGAAAGAGGAAGCGTATACGTGTTTAAAAGTGAATAAGTAGTTGTATGGTATTGATTATTCGAGTAAGTAGTCATATCTGTTTTGACGTTATAAATGTTATTCAGTCAAGGTCTGAGAGGTAGTTATACCCCAACTTGATTGATTTCATTATTAACAAATAAATAGTAAGATTTCAGGCTCGAAAATCAATGTTGAATAAGAGTTAGTTGAATATAGTATTTGGGTTGTCGTAACGATGTTTTACACAACATTCGTTTTAACCCAAATAAGTGTAAGCTTGGAAATATAATAAAGAATATTTCCTAAGTATAGAAATAAACGAGATCGGAAGAGAGATAAGTAGTTGGAGTATTTTCCAATTATAAATAGCATATATTTTCTAAAGTTTAGAAAATAAAGGAAGGCGATATTCAGAAATGTTTTCCAAATAACATAAAAGGCCAATATGGTTATTGAAAATATTTGGTTAACAAATATTGATAAAGAAATAGAGAAGTGATTTAACTAATGGAATATTAATTAAGGGCTCAGTGACATGTTCAAAAGGAAAATTTGTTTTTTTTTGAAAGGAGTAAACTGTTTGAAAACTCCCAAGGAAAGACTGTTTGAATTAAAAACAAATTTAACAGAAATTTGTGAAAGCAAATTTGAATTAAAGTAAAGCCAGTAAAGTGGTAACTGAGATTGAATTAGAATGATATTGGGACAAATTGGATTATGAGATTAAAATTTGAAGTGTAATGTGATAATCAAGTTAAGAGTTGGGAATCGAGAAGAAACTCGAGTTGAAATGATATTTGGCTCGGATAAGCGAATGGTTGTGTTGTTGATAGAAGCAGATTGGAATTTGATTGGGATGACCCTTGTATCTGCTGAATTGATAACGGGTGGACATGATATAATGATATGCCAACAAAAGGTACCAGTTTATATTTCTATTGGATATAAGATTTATGAGCCGAATTGGCAAGCCGCTTGGCTGTTTGATTTTCTTTTGGGTTGGAGATGGCCCAGAGAGATAAGTTGGAGTTTGACCGATTGACCAGTACAAAGGAGGTGCTGGCAAAAAATTTCGTAAAGTTAAGGAGTTAGAAAATTTTCAAGATTTTTGAAAATATTCGTTGATAAGAATTAATTAATAACTTAATTGAAATTAAATTGGTTCAGTTGAAACTGAAGTTAAGAAGTAAACAAATATGTTCTAACCAGTCGATAGGGTCGTTCTCTACCTTAGCAATTTCGAGGACGAAATTATTTTAAGTGGGGAAGATTGTAATGACCTGCATTGGCAGAGGTATTATAATTAATTTATTTAATTATATAAATAGTAATATAGTGAATTAAATGGTAGTTTAATTAAATAATGTTATGTATTTTATTAAAATAATAAGTTAAATAATATATTTAATTCTGAAATAATCAGAATTGGCTGAAACGATGATATGGTGTGAACCGGATCATCTGTGATATTTAATTCAGCTTGGAATTGAATTTGAATAACGAATATATTATATAAACGACAGTTTGAACGTAGAGTTATAATATAATTAAAATCGAGCTCGAAATGGCGCTGCAGTTCGTAATTTGGCGATTTGAACTTCAACTGAATGTACAGGATTCGTTTTAAGCCGGATTTCTGTGAAACAAGAAACGTGTGGAGCTGGTGGAGTATATCTTTCTAGTGGAAGAGAAAAATCAGGATTTCGTCGTGTAGATTTTGATTCACATCCAAATCAAATTTCAGAAAAGTCGCTGTGGAATTCCTTTATAATTTATAAAGGAATTATTTATATTCTAAAAAGGAATTTCAATATAAATCGAATATCGGGTTGACCCAGATTGAAATATCAAGTAGAAATTCATATAGGAATATTCTAGCGCTGTATAGTATTCCACGGTGAATATATACGATAATATAAATTTATTTATATTTAATTTAATTATATTTAGATATATTTATATATTTAAATGGGTCATTTAGAGCTTTAAAAAATATCCAATTTTACAAACGAGTTTAAAATTTTACGAAACCAGTTTTGTTGAGTCCGGGATATTTCAACATACAGAGTTTCCGGTTTCATCGAAATTGGAGCTTACGAGTGGTCGGCGAGCTTAAACGATCAAGTGAATTTAAAACAATATAATATTAGAAAATATCTTGGAAAAAATATCCAACTCCTCTTCATTATAACTAGGACTTAACTCTCACCGTTATAACCTAATCGCTCTTCTGTAATCAAAGCAGGCCGCCGCTCTTTCATCAAAATCGTAAAAAGAATCGGTCTCCAAAAATCCATATGAATTCGAATAAATTCCCATAAATCAAATTATATATATATATGGATTCCTCAAACGATTTACTTTCTTCTGGTACCAATTTCTATCGGTGCGATTCATGATTTGGGTTGCCGAGTTCTTCCAACGAACCTGGGATTCAAGCAAATCGAGGTTTGAGTCATGGAGTTTGAGGGACACAGTGCGTACAAGATAGAAGAAGGAGTTTCCGAGAGTTTAAACGATGATGGCACACCTGTAGCCGAGACCTGAAAGCTGAAACTACGGAGGAGCTGAAGCAGAAAGGAAGATGACATGGTAGTTCGGGTCTGGGTATTTAATTGCAAGTTTGGGTCTGGCCATTTCTTTTGCCGTGAAAAATAGTGAAGCAGCTTAAAGATTGATATGGGAGTTCGAATGTGGTGGGAATGGTTGTTGGGTCATGACAAATACTGTGTGGGAGGTTTGTGAGTCCTGAGAACAGAAGCGGGTTTCAGTACTTGTGCGGATGGAGAAAGGCAGTGGGGTTGTTCAGTTTTGGGTTTGCAATGTGATGTATATAAAATGAAAAGGGAGTATGGGTACATTCTGTGAAGAGGAGCGGTATCTTTTTTGGTAACGAAGGGAAGATGAAGATTTTAGGCGGACGTGCTTTTGGGTGGGGGAATGGGCCAACAAGAAAAGTTAAGGCCCAAAGAAAATGGAAGAAAAAGAAAAGAGGAATAGAAGGTGAGGCCAAAAAGGAGTAACGTGTAGGGAAGGAATAGTAAAATATGTGGATCCGGGTTTGTTTCGATGGTGGGCTTGTATGGGGCATTGGGCCGTCAATTTAAATGGTAAAGCCCAGTAGTAAGTTACAATTTTAAATTTTAAATTACATGAACTGGTAAACGTAATAACTTGTTCATACATGATTAGAATTTCGAACGGTTGGGTCCGTTGGGACAGTATGGGTGAGAGCTCCACAATGGAACGGACTGGGAGTGGGTTGGAGCTAGTTTGAATTTATGGCAGAATAAATTGTTTGATTTAAATCAAACAAACAGTTTATCGTTCTTTAACGATGAACTGCCAAAGTGAGTAAATCTCACCAACTCTGAACAGTTTATAATTTCATGTTGTATTTTTAGAACTATTAGATATTGGATGATTGACTATGTGTTGATTGTTTGATTGAACTGCTAGTCAGTTAGTTAAATTTCTATATTGATTCTGTTTAACAGAATATATCATATGGAACAAAAAGTGATGTTGATTTTATTGTATAACATCTGTGGATGCAGGGAGACAGGTTGGAGGAATCCAACTGGATTCCTCAACATTTATTTTACTGTTTTCATATATTGTGATATATGATGTGATATATAATCTATTGTCGAATATATGTGTTTGGACGATACTGATCATCGTGATTTGATATGTTGAATACCCTAACATACCGGAATGGTGAAAAGGGAATTTTTAAAATGAATATTGAAAATAGATTATTTATAAAATCAAAGGATTTTATAAAAAAGATAATATTTATAACAATCAAAGGAGATTTTATAAAAAGGAAATATTTAGAAAATAAATAGAGTTATAAAAAGGAAATTTGTTTATAACCGAATAGGATGTTATAAAAAGGAAAACGTTATAAAAAGGAAAACGTTATAAAAAGGAAAACGTTACTAAAAAGGAAATCATTTGTAAAGTGAAGAACCGTTACTAAAAGTAAATCTTTATAAATGAATAGTTTATTCGAAAAGGAGTTAATCGAATTTAGTTATTCGAATAGAGTTAAATCAAATATGGTATTTGAAGGGAGTCAATCGAATAAGGTATTCGAAAGTTAGTAAATCGAATATGTTATTCGAAAAGGGGTTAGTAGAGTCGAGTTAGCTGAATACAGTTGATCGAATATTTGTTATTCGAATAAGAGTTAACCAGTTAGAATTAATCGAATAGAGTTAAAATAAAGGAATAAATCGAATATAGTTTATTCGAATGGAATTAGAGGAGTTAATCGAATATAGTTTATTCAAATAGAGTTAGAGGAGTATCTAATATAGTTTATTCGACAGGAGTTAAGTGAATAGAGTTAATCCAAAGGAGTTAATCGAATAGAGTTAATTGAAAAGAGTTAATCGAATATAGTTACTCGAAAGAAAGGTTAAGTAAGGAAGTTAGTTAATGAAATATAAAGTCAACTTTTCCTATTTCAAAGTTAGAAATGTTGTTCAGTTAAGGTCTGAGAGGTAGTTCTACCTCAACTTGATTGGCTTCGTATTTAACTAAGGAATGGTTAAGGTTTGGCAATAAAGGATGGTTACGTGAATTTAGTAATTAGAGAAAATGATTTCCAGTGTTAATAACGTATATTTTCTAAACATAGAAAATAAGGAAATATATATATATATAGATATATATATGATTGATGATTGATTGATAGAATTTCCATTTGGAAATAATATCGTTGTTTGCACACGTGTTTTTCTTTGATGGTTAAATAACAGACTATCAAAGTTTTGACCATTTTAACGTTGTTAATATGGAGAGACCGGTTGGATTATTATCCAAAGAACCACTCTGTATTGGCATAAGCATTGCAAATCATATATGCCAAAGATAATTGAAGACGGAGTAAAGTGCAAGGGCTATTGTATAAGTCTTAGATAACAGTGTCTAAGATGGATGTATTGAATAGTGCCTTCGGTTCATCCTATTCCTGGATGACTTGTATGGACGGATGTCTGACAGAGTATTTCCAGACGATCACGTATATTGATTTCTCCAACCGTACCAAGAATGGAAGCGGAGAAGGAAACTTCTTTTTGCTAACACATAATGTATGGTTGAGGACGTCAATCAGTGATTTGATGGATTTGACGATGTGGCATTCAAAGTGAATCTGATGTGATGATAAAGCATAGCTTCTAGCCTCATCAACCGGTAAATGACAGAAATCAGGCAGGCAGCAAGGCTAAGTCGGTCGCACCGAAGTAGGGTGTATAATCACCTGATTTAGAGTTTCATTTACTTCTAAAAATCTATTGTTGATGCTGTCCCATTCGGGAAACGGTTGCTGATCCCAACCGTTGGTGATATACATTCGATACACTCAAGCGAAATGAGTGGTCGGTCATGTGTGGCCGGGTTGCAAGATGTTCTTGTTGAACCCAGTGTATTCCTCTCTAGAGGTACACTAGAGAAAGGTGGTTCCATACCTTGTCATAGTTGGAAATCCATTACCCAATACGTGCTTGCGGTTTTGATTGTATACTATACATGTAGAACGTGAGATGAAAGTGTTTCTGCTAGATGATTATATATTGTGGTTGATAGACATTATTATAATATCAAAAGGTTTTTGATATAAAGATAATTTGGATTCTCATAAGGGGAAAACCCATTCCGTTATACGGCGTGGTCTTATGAGATATCGTTTACTTGTTCAAACTGTTTTAAACTGTTTTACTCATACCAGTCCCATGACTGACCCGGAGTTCATTTGTTTGTTCCCTAAACTCTTGGGTTCCTAAATTTGTATGGGCAGTCAGGTAGTCGGGATTTACAGATATACTGGAAGAGCTTGGAGCAGGAGGCTTCAGGATTATATAGCTATAGTTATTTCCACTGTGTTGTAAGTGCTGTACTTTGATAATGATATGTATATTTAAGTACAGATTTGTATTTCAAAGTTATGTTATGAAATATATTTATTCGTTCCGTTGTGAGATTCGTGTTACTCTGATATTGTGTTCTTCTTCTTCTTCTATTCTAAGTTTCTGTCTTATCTATTCTCACCCTCTAATTTCTTTCATTAATGACCGGTATTTTTCGATGTTTGGTTAGTCGACATCGTGTTTATGTCGATAACCAAAGTCGTCAAAAACCCGGGTCATTACACTTTCCATCCGCGGAGATATAGAAGCGAAAGAAGAACAAATAAGAAATTTCTCTAGATTGATGATAATACACCCTGCTTGGGTATGACCCACCTAGCCATGCTGCCTACACGATTTTTGTCATTTCTCGGTGGATGAGGCTTGAGGCCATGTTTTACTATTCAGAGAACATCTCATTATCTTTAAATGTCACATCGTCAGATCCGTTAAATCACTAATTGACATCTAAAAATATACTCTGGGTGTTAAGAAAGAGATTTTCTTCGCCACCAGACTTGGTATATTTGTAAAAATCAACGTAATTTTCCTTCTAGAAATACTCCGTCAGAAATTCATCCATACAAGTCATTCAGGAACAGGATGAACCGAAGGCATCCTTCTACCGCATCTAAAGAATCACCCTATAGATCAGTAACGAATAGTCCTTGCAATCCATAGATTTCAACCACGACAGAACCAGAGTGTATCTACGGTTGCAAGTCCAAGATTATAAGTGCTCCTTCGGTTTTATGGAAGTCTATGGTCTTCAATTGCTCATCTTCATTTCCTGCAAGCTAGATTCGAGCGCAACGTTGATTCTAGGTGGTTTTGGGTCTAGTTCCCCTCCCGATCTCTTCGAAAGAACACGTCAAAAGTTCCATAGTATTTTATTGATATTCGATGTTTTAACTATCAATCTCAACAAAACAATCATGCAATCAGATTGGTCAAACGGTATGATCAAGTATATTGACAGCTCACGTCTTTTCATTTATTTAAAACTCTTGATCGATTAAAAAGCATTCTCTATATTCATCAAATAATTCTGTTTCATTACCTCAAAAATAGTTACCATAACTCATCACCTTAAACAATTATGCATTTTTTTCAAATCCTTCTTTATACTTCTTTACTTTGAAAATATAATTCCATAACCCATTTCTATGTTCTTTCCTTTGAAAATATATAACTTAATTTCACCCATTCACTTTCATTTCTAATTCAATAACCCTTTTATTTATTCGGAAAAATGCATTTCCGTTCACTTATTACGCAGAGTAAGCTTATTTAAACCAATTTATTTCTTTTATTTAGGAAAACTGTAACGACCCAAGAATTTCCGGCCCCGAAAATCGACATAAATACATTTACCGTAACTCATGTCGACCTTCCAAACACCGAAAACACCGAAACGTTATTAGAAAGAATTTAGAGGGTGAGATAAGAAAGAAAGAAATATCAGAATAGAAGAAGAAGAAGAAGAACCAACACAAAACAGAATCAGAGTCTCACATCGCAGTGGAACAAAATATAATACAGAAATAAAACTTTATTTAGAGCTTTTTAAATGCCTACAATCATCAGAGTACATCACACATCTGGACAGTTATAATAACCTGTCCTCAGATACGACACATAGCAGAATAGTAGCTATATAATATCACATGTCTGGACTCTTCCAGCTCGTCCCTTAACATCGTTCGATAACCTGAATCGGTACACCCCGGGCTAACCCGAGCATTTACAAAACACCGGGTTAGTCTGGTGAACCAGAGTGAGTAAAACTCGCACAGTATCAAGGTATCACACAACTTGATTTTAAAGTTTAAAATCTTTTCAAAGAAAAGGATAATCGTAAGACCAAATCCACACATAAATACAGATGGTTTTTACCTTACGATAACCCAATACACTTTTGAAATCTATATCTTTTCTGATATTATAGTAATGTATAAATACAAGTAAACAGCAATCTAGTGGAACGCTTGCATCTCACGCTCCACATATATAGTATACAATCAAAACCGCGGGCGCTTATTAGAGATTGGATTCCGACTATGACAAGGTATGGGACCACCTGCCGATCGTGTATCTCTAGAGGCGAATACACTGGGTTCAACAAGAACGTCTTGCTACCCGGCCCTCACATGACCGACCACTCATTTCGCTTGAGTGTATCGAATGTATATCACCAACGGTTGGGCTCAAACCACTGTTTCCCGAATAGGGACAGCATCGAAATAGATTAAAGAGGCAAATGGAATTTCTCTAGATAGGTGACTATACACCCTAATGGGAGCGACCCACATAGCCATGCTGCCTGCCCGATTTTTGTCATTTACCGGTTGATGAGGCTTGAGGTTTAAATTAACTTTGGAATCCCTGGTCACCATTCACTTTGAATGCCACATCGTCAAATCAGCCAGATATTATTAATTGACATTCACAAAAATACTCCAGTTGATAGGCTAAGAGAATGTGCACTTCTCCGCCATCAACTTGGTACATTTAAAAATATCAACGTACGTGACTTCTTTGGAAATACTCTGTCAGACATTCGTCCATACAAGTCATCCAAGAAAAGGAAGAACCAAAGGTACTCTCCTAGTGCATCTCATATAGGAATCACCCCAGGGATCAGTAGCGAGAAGTCCTTGCAACCCATAGATTCCAACTACGACAGAACCACAGTTTATCTCTAGATGTAATCCCAGAGATTTTTAGCGGTTCTTCCGTTTATGAAGATCCACGGTCTTCAATGCTCCATCTCGCTCATCTCTTGATATCATCATGTATTTGTTGGTCGGAATGGTTTTCGAGTATAAGTTCGATCCCGATCTTTCTGTACCAACAATCGTATTGACCATATTTGATAGTCGCTGATTTAACTATCAAAATAAACAGTGTTTCAATCATGATAACCCAATTAGTTCTCTGGTTCAGTATTCAACACTGTTTGGCCTTTTAATCAAAACAAAAATATAAATTTAAACTCTTAAATATTTCGATCTTATAAATATAGTTTCGCTTCACAAGATTATTCTTTAAACCAGTCTACTTACTTAAGAAATCCTATATAATATTCAGTTGTCTATTTCCACTTTTCAAAACATTAGCCACATTATTAAACTATTGGGAAATTCTTTTAACTTATTACTCATAAAACAATGTTACGAATTATCATCTATTTTATTTCTTGAAACAATACAAATGCTTATTCTGATAGAATAAAATCGACTTTACTTTTTCTTTTTAACTTGAAAATATCGTTAAATTTCACGCGACGTCTTTTATTTCCTTTTTACTTTGAAATCCTTATATATTATTCCAAATTTTCGCCAAAAATGTTGTGTTATTATTTCTCTAATGAAATAATAAATTTTACTCACCTCTTTCACCATTACAACTAATACCACCCTCAGATAATCCTGAAGTCGTTCAAGTTAGGGTATTTTAATTACCTCTCAAACCTTGATCAACATTGTTCATATCTTAAGGTAAATACGAATTGTAATACCAAACCCGATACTAAATTCCAACACCAATACAAATCCCATTTCACTAATTTATTCAAAATATGGTTTCATAAATTCTTCTTATCTTCTTGAAAATCTCCTTCTCGAATATAACGTTATTCCTTAATTTAATAATCAAGTAATTCCGTATAAAACACTACTTTTTAATCTTATCCTTTTTAAACAATTTCACTTTAAATCTTATGGTTCACTTCAACCGTTAGGTTACTTTCTTATTCTCATAGTTATACATCTGATTAACATCAGGATTCGCTTTGTTAAATCCATTAATAATTAATTATAAATTAATTAAATAATTAATAAATATTTGTTTCTTGTTTAAATCTTTTATTCCACATAATATATTTCAAAATCTACTTCCAGTTGTAAAAATAGATTTTATAACTTCATCTCTATCGATTTGCCTGATGGTAAATCAACAGTTAAAAACGATTGATTTTATACGCCATATGGCGCCAAATACTCAACCAATACCGCTCATTGGTTTAAACTAAATAGATGTTGAAATTTCATCAAAAATCAAAAATTAAACCAATCAAACCAAACAGGACAGTTCATATGTTAATAATATGAAATAAATAATATTTTGAGGAATCCGGTTGGATCCCTCCAACCTGTTCTTCCCTGTATTCCATGGTTATCTCAAATTAGGTCAAATAATTTCTTTTAACTAATCATTCCTATAATTGCAAATAACATCAAACAAGCAACAAAAAATTCAACAGTTTAAACACGCTTATAAATAAACGTGACCAATAAGGTAAGTTACCTTTATTGGAACCAATCGTTAGAATAATGATTTAGTATAAATACTAAAATTAAACAACGGTTTAATTTTGTCGGTTAAATCAACAGATAAATATATAACTAGCAGACAGTCAACCATTGGCAAATAGAACACACAAAATAAAAACCCAATTTATATAAAATATAAATGGAAAAAATGAGTGAATTTAATTCACCTTGATTTGATTTGCTGTTAAAAATTCATTTCAGTTAAATTAAATAGTCGTTTAATTTACTAAATTCCCGGCTGACTCGAACTCCGCTTGAATCAGTTCCAGTCTGTAGTGCTTGTCCTTAAGGTTCCAGTGTTTTCTTGTTTCATTCCATTCTGACCATATACGTATGAATTAAAAAAATTATAAGTTCATAAAGTTTCATTAGAATGGTATTTCCTTAATTTATAATTAACTATACAAATTACTCAGTTAACTTAAACAGGTCAATACTTTGATTCTGAGAACTACGGTCGAGTTCTTTTCCTAAAAGAATAGTCCAGCTCCTTTGTTCTTTGCTTGATTCCATCTGCGAACAATTATAATTTAATTAAATGATTTTGTTATAAATTACCATACTAATTTCAAATTAATCATTTAATTGGAAATAATTACTCATTTAAATTACGTTTCATATTAATCTAACCTTTGTCCCCTTGATTTGAAAAACACGGCGGCATTTTCCAGTTGCTCCAGAGTCCAGATTTCCAAAGGTAGTAGGCCCAACCATATTACTGCATCCTTCAACAACAATTTAAGCTGGATTATGGTTAATTATTAATCACTAGATTAATTCCACATTAACCACTTATAAATAGTAATTACGTTATAAAAATCAGTAAATTCTTCATCAGGAATCAAGTAAACCGGTTGAACTCCTTCCCAAGTCCTTTCTTTTCCATCGTTGATTATAGTGCAGACCGAAGCTCCCCTTCGAAAATAATAATAACCAATTTCTACAGCTGATCTATCCCAAACGAATAACCCACCTGCCACATTCTCCAGTTTAAAACTTCTGACAATAATTATATTAATGTAATTATTTCTTTTGATAAGGTATTAATCACCATACTTTCACTAGAAGAATGAGGCCGACGGTTTTCTGGTTCCTTCTCCATTCATCTGATTCTTTTGATTTCTCCATTCTGGCCTATTCACCCCTTCAAAAACTAGGCTTAAGAACCTTCGTTCGTTCCAACTAGGCTTTTGGACCTTCATCGTTCCCATCAGAAACAGGACCACACACCTTCTTTCCCTTCACGCGTCCTACTTCCTTCGAATTCCAGACCCATACTCCACTTCCCAGACTTGAATACCTCCCCCCACATTTCCATTTAACTTTAGACAAATTGCTCCTTGGAATACCAAAACCGAGCCCAACACCCCCATCGCACCATGATTTCGGTGATGGAAAATGAGGTCTCACTCAGATCGAACTAATTTGGAGGAAATATATTTGCTGATTTAAGCCGTGAAGTTTTTAAGATGGAGGCGTAATTCACCCTTTGACCATGCGATTGGTTTTGACTGTGAATTAGGGTAACGCTGGGTGATAGGGTATATATAGTGTTAGGAAAAATATTTGTAACGTCCCGCATTTTTTATCGATTTTGTATTTGAATATTTAAATCAGTTTAAATATTGAATTTGTAATATAAGTGGATTTATATATATATAATAATAACGTAGTTGAACGTATAAAAATATATATTGAATATAATCGAGCCCGTATTATCGCGGCAGTTCGTAATTTAACATTCTGTACTTCAACTGCGTGTACAGGACCTGTTATTAGTCGGATTTCTTCGAAACAAGAAGCGTTTGAATCTGTTGAACAGTATCTTTCTAACAGAAGTGAAAAATCAAGATTTCGCGTTATAGATTGTGAATTTATCCAAATCAAATTTCCAAATAGTCGCTATAGAATCATTTATCGACCGTAATAGTTTATTTGATATAACTAGATAATGGTTTTGAATTTAGACAAGGTTCTTTTGAGACGTAGTCATAATTTGATTTTTATAATTTTACTGTAATTTTTAATTAATTAAAGAAGCAACTTTTTATTTGGAGTATTTTGCACCCTATATCGATATTTTGGGGTTTCACAATATAAGTTAACCTACCAACATTATTATATTTTTGAGATCGTGGCACCACGCTCGTCACAATCGTAAGGTTACTTCTGTCTATGGTAGTTCGTAACTGAATGGAATTGTGCGTAGCGCAGAACTGCATAAACTTTAACCGTTCGTAACAAATATGTATATATGCCCCCATGCACCCGATATGTACATGTATCCATTCATTTAGTATTTGTACTGGTTGACTATACATTACTTAACTAAGAAGTAAAAAGTTTGATTATTTATGTATAATCATTCACGTACACATTGGCGCTAACGTGTTCAGTCTTTTCATAAATTATTGCACCAAGCATGACCAAACTGTTTCCTTTAAATCTCCATCACCTTTGTGTTTTCAAATCCAAGAAAATCTATATAATAAAATCTAAATCCTACCCTAAAGCTACTTGAGACAGTTCGATAGACGTATCATCCCTAGTTTCTTTCAAAAGCAAAACGGAACTAAAGGAAGGCTACCTCTATTTTCTTCCCCTAAACTTCATGATAAAGAAACTACTGCAAACCTAAGAACTACTCTAATCTAAGCCTTCGACACATCCATTCATACAGACCTTTTCACCTATGCTATTAAAATCCTACTTGGTCCCCCTTAGGTTAATGAAAGCACATGACAGAAACTATACAACCCTAACAAGGCCACATCAAAATTAATACCAGAGACAATAAGTTGAAACTAACAACTCATATGAAATTTCTAAATCAGCAAGCCTATCCTACATACTAACCTAAAATGCTAAGGCGTGGGTATCAAGCTATTGTATTTATATTATTTCTTTCCGTGGGTGCCTAGGCTTGAAAGCCTATTTAAACACACAAGAACTAGTGTTTGGCCTCCTGGGGAGTTCAAAGAAAATTATACATAAAATAAAATATAAACTAAATAAAATAAATGGACGAGCGTGATTCAAGGTATGGAACAACAGAAGGTTGCGGTTTTCTTATGGTGAGAAGAGTTAGCGTCATCTCAGTGATGAACTTCATGGTTACCGGAGTGGATGGCGTTGGTGTCTGGAATGGGGAGCTTGTGGAGGAGAAGATCACGGTGGAGTGTTTATTGGAAGGGGAGGAGAGAAGTGACGAGGTGATGGGGGTTGAACTGTTGAATGCATGAAGGAACGGTGCATGTAAGGAGGGAGATGGTAGTGTGGGACAACATGAGTGATGTAGTGTTTGTGGAAAGGACAATAGTAGGCGAATGCTATGTCAACAAGGGGTGGAAGGCCAGTTTGTGAAGACTAAGGACAACGTGAGCAGGTAGTATACGATGGGGATGAAGGGGTTGTACTCAAGTAAAGGAGCAAGTTGCGGGATCAGTTTGTTGTGAAATTCTTGTTGAATTTGGTGGTATTATAAAAGCTAATTTCAGTAGCAGGGGAGATTGGCTCAACAACAAGTTGCGTTAGGAGGGGAGTCAAACCGGAAGTGCACGTGAAACGGGAGCTCACGGCATGTATATTTGGAGAAGGGGAATTAAACTGGGCGGTTTAGATAAACGTTGCGGTGATGGGTTCAAATAGAAATGGTTGGTTTTCACTTTTCACTGGGGGTGATGGCATTGTTAAGGGCTGACATCAGCTGAGCAGTTTTGGGTTGAAGTCGGTTTTCAAGGGAGGAGATATGATGTTCGGAAATTATGAAACAGGGTGAAGGAGTTGGACAGTAAAGACCGGCTGTAATTAACGTGGTGATAGGGCATATTTTGTTGGTGAAGCCGGTTTGTAGAGTAGAGACATAGGAAGAAGTAGCGGAGTAGTAAAGGGATACGGTGCCTTTCATGTACTGTTATCAAAGCAAGAAAGTTGTGTACGGGTACAATTTGAACAAGGGAAACAAAACAGTATTGAAAGGGGAATCTTGTTACAGCAAAAAGAAAACAAAAAGTGGTGGAGTTTCTGAAAGTAAGGCATCGGATCATATTGGTTATGAAGTGTAACACACTTTAGCGTGATGGTCGGAAAGGGGCAGAACTGAACGGTGCGCATTTCGTTTGACAGTGGTAAGCTAAATTGTGACATTACGGTTCGGTGTACACTGTTGCATGGCAGCACTGGCCAGACACCATGTGTGAAAAGAACGTATTCCAGTTCGTCAATAATGGCATGGGAAGATCTGAAGCATGGTAAACGATAAAAGAAGACGACGAAATTAGTAAACGAACAATGGTGATTAAGCACTAATTTATAATGATGGTGAAACCAAAATGAGAAAGGGAGAAGAGCAGACAAGAACCTGAATCAGTAGAAAGCGCCGGGTATAATCAACGGACGAAAATCGTTATTTTACGGTTAACGCGCAAAGGTGAGTAAACTCACTAACTCTGATTTCTTTTTAAAATATTATAATTATATTTTAAATATTGGCTGAATGTTGTGTGATGGTCGGTTAGGTAAATTACAGTTAAATTGGTTAACGTAGATATATATCGTTGCATATGTACACATCATTGGTAGAACACTGATTTGATTAACATTGGTGAATGCAGGAAACCGGTTGGAGGAACCCAACCGGATTCCTCAATATTTAGATGTACCGTTTGTTTTATATATGCACTGTTTGAACCCAAATGACATTTAAACCCGGTGTGATATTGGTGTTGAAGGGAAATTCAACAATGGTTTTGATTTAATCAATAGACGGTATCGATTAAGAAGTGGCAGCAGACGACCGTAAATTCATCTTTTTGTTAATACGTTGAATTGTCATCAGACGAATCAACGAAGTTAAATTTATAAAAATTATATTTTTATAATTGAGGCGAAGCTTTAAAATTTTGATAGAGGTACTATTAGAAATTAATACTTTGTAGTTACTTTTATAAAGTGAATATGAACGATTGTTTTGGACATTCTATATAAGGTTATAAGGAGATAAAAGTTGTAAATTATCCTATGAGTAAATCTTTTTGGATAATTAATTTAAGACGAACAATCTAGAAATATTATTAAATAAATTATAGTAATCTAATTATAAGAAGTAATTAAGGTCAGTTAACAAACTAACTAAGGGTATGAAGTTGACTAAAGCAACTAGTTTAGTGGAAAATGATTTTTAGATAAATTGATCTTCCATTGATCTAATGTTAATAACTTGGAAATTAATTGTTCGAAATTAATAAGATTTCTTATTAATTACCTTTTTAATTAATGAAGTTTAAATGATTAATTAACTAATATAATTAGTATAAGGAAGCAACTAATCCATTTAGATTAATAAGGAAATAAATTGTTTTACTTCAGTAATGAATAATTATTGTTTAATTTTTAAAGTAATTGTTTCTTAAATGGATTTCACTTAAGATGGCATGGAGTTGTAATGGTGTGTTACTTGAATTAAGTATAACAATTCAAGTAAAAAGTAAAACGACTGAAGATAGAACGCAAATGCGTTCTAGTTATAAATAGAATTGAATAAAGATGATGAAACGGAAAGTTAATTTTTATGATAAATAATTATAAACAACCGAGTTTTCAAAACAGGGATATGGCGTTATAAAACCAGATTCAAAATAAAGCGGAAGTACGATTTGACGGATTATAAAGTATAAGAGGTTGGAGTTACGAACTTATATCTGTTCTAAGATAAGAATGTTGTTGATCAAGGTCTGGGAGGTAATTAAAATACCCCAACTTGAACGGCTTCACAAATATCGAGGGATGGTATTTGTTTGTAACTGAAAGAGATGTCAAGATTTTTGTAACGGAAAGAGATGTCAAGATTTTTGTAATGGAAAGAGATGTCAAGATTTGTATAAAGTGGAATATAGCAGCGTATTGCAAGTATCTGAACTACAACGATAAAATAACATTGTTGACCAAGCTTAAGCATGACTGTTATGTCGAGATTTGTTATAAAGGGAAATATTGCAGCGTATGACAAGTTTTGAACTATAATGATAAATTAGCGCTGTTAACCAAGCTTAAGCGTGATTTTTATATATAGTAATATCCCCTAGGGAATGAAAACAATTTGGTTTGAAATCCACTTATTCTAAAGTAATAAGTAACGATGTTGTCCAAAGAAATATATGAATAAGAGTTTATAATAACTGAGAATGTTTTTCCAAGAAGTGTGAAAGTGCTAAAACGGGTTTTGAGAAATATCTAGTAAGATATGGGAATTTGAATAATAAAACGAATGTTACATAAACGCGCCCGTGGTTGTGTGATGTTTAGTTGTACATTTGAATGGATGTTGTTTTTACTTTGATAGTTAAATAACCGACTATCGAAGTGTTTTGACCATCGTTGTCAATACGGAGAGACCGGTTGGATATATTATCTGAAACCACTCCGTATAGGCGAAAGCACTGCGAGTAAGTTTGTGCTGAAGATAATTGAAGACGGAGTGGAATACAAGGGTCGTCATATTCCAGAATGGTGTTTTCTGTTTGTACAGTACCAGGACAACTTGTATGGATGAATGTCTAACAGAGTATTCCTAACGGTAACATAAGATGATCTTTTCAAGGTATTACATCTAGTGGCTGAGAAATTCGTTTCTCTTCGCTTTTATACCCGTAATATTTTTGGGAAGACCAACTAGTGATTTGACGGGTTTGACGATGTGGCATTCAAAGTGTATGATGGCCAGATGTTCTAATAGATAGACGTAGCCTCAAGCTTCACAACCGGGAAATGACAAAAATCGGGCAGGCAGCATGGCTATGTGGGTCGCTCCCATTACGGTGTATAATCACCTATCTAGAGAAATTCCTTTTACTTCTTTAATCTATTTCGATGCTGTCCCTTTTTGGGAAACGGTGGTTTGTGCCCAACCGTTGGTAATATACATTCGATACACTCAAGCGAAATGAGTGGTCGTTCATGTGTGGGCCGGGTTGCAAGACATTCTTGTTGAACCCAGTGTATTTCCCTCTAGAGATACACTATCGGCAGGTAGTCCCATACCTTGTCATAGTTGGAATCCAATCTCCAATGAGTGCCCTGCGGTTTTTGATTTTATACTATGTATGTAGCGCGTGGGATGCAAGCGTTCTACTATTTGGTTATTTACTTGATTAGACATTATTATAATATCACTGGATTTTGATATCAAAATATTTTGGGTTATAGTAAGGTAAAAACCGTCCATGTTTATGTGTGGGTTGGTCTTACTATTATCCCTTTGTTTCAAAAGGATTTAAAGTTAAACCGTATGGTTGGAATTTACTCACACCAGTCCCATGACTGACCCAGAGTTTATTTTATTTGTTTTCCCTAAACTCTTGGGTGCCCAAATTTGTACGGGCAGTCAAGTGTTCAGGCTTTTACAGATACACTTGGAGGAGCTAAAAACAGAAGGCTTCACCGTTAATATTTAAAGATGATTTCCATTGTACTCTTAAATGGTATGTATATACAATACAGTTTTGTATTTCAAAATTATGTTATATAATACATTTTATTCATTCCGTTGTGAGATTCGTGATTACTCTGATTCTGCTTAGTTATGTTCTTCTTCTATTCTATTAGTTCTATCTTTTCTTTCTCATCCTCTTATTTCTTTCTATTAATGATCTGAATTTTCATGCAATTTGAGTTGAATGTGTAAGGATATTTATCAGCTCAAATTGGTATGGATTCTCGGGTCGTTACAGTTGGTATCAGAGCTGAAGGTTAAGTGATTACCTTGGCTCTGTGGCTAACTCAATAAAGATGGGGTTGGTAATACCCTAGATTTAGTTTGAGTGCATATATATGAGCGCGTATTTGTAATTAATATAAAAAAACGTTTTATATTGTGTTGACTGGTCAGTCGAGTGGTTTATGAATTCTGGTCAGGACAGTAATGCAAACTGTGTCGATAGGTGTTTCTATACTCTTGAACAGAGTAATTCGACATAATATGTTTTAAAAAAGCTGGGTAAATGAAATAATTTTACCCAAAATATATTTTGATACAAAAAAAATATATATATTTTGAGATTACTAGAATATAGAAGGATTTGTTGGATGTTATTATAATCAAATAAGATTATAAAGTGAAATGGTTATAAATAACCAATCTGAATTCAAATAAAATTAGATAGAATGAATCTGAATTTAAACCAGAATTTGAAATTAAAACTCTGGAAACTTGAGTTGGAAATAATGTTGGATTAAATATATGGGAATTTAAAATCCTGGGAGATTTGAAATTGTTTTCCAAGTGTTGTGAAAGATATTTTGAAGTAAAATTCAAAATGGAAGTGTTTTAAAATGAATTTTGAAAAGTAATATAGTATTGAACTCACTTCGATCACTGGAAAATAACCCTAATGATGAACCATGGCATCACCAGTGTAATTTTCGAGTTTCTAAGTGACAGATTACTACCAAGGATTTTGTTTTAAGGAAATAAGTTGGTTAGAAATTCAAATGTTTTGAATTGTTATCATTATGTATATATGATTTCATACTGATTTGAAATAAATCCTAGGAATTTGAATTTGGAGATGAAGATAACTGATTTGAGAAATAAATCAGTAAATTGAATGTCGTAATAAAAACTTAACAAGGTTAATACTTTGGAGTTGAGAATGAAATTGGAGTTGAAATAGAATTTGGTTGGGTAAAAAGTGAAAGATTGGTTTGAGAATGAATTGATGAAGATCAACCAATGATGTTTGGATATATACTGGTTTGATAGCAGATGGCAGAGACATAGTTGAATGCCCAACAGAGAAGGTACACGTTTATATACGAATATGAGATTTTAATGAGTCGGTTTGGGCAGGCCGTTTGGCTATTAGATTTTCTTTTGGATTGGAGAAGGCCCAGAGTGGCAAGTTGTTATAGTACCGAATAAGCCGTGCAGGGGGATGCTGGCGAAATTCTCTGAAAAAATTAAGCTGTTAGGAAATTTTCAGAATTTCTGGAAATATTTGTTAATAAGAAGGAATTAATTTTTAATTAAGATTAATCGGTTCTGTTGCAAACTGAATTTAAGGAATTTTAACCTGTTTATAATAGAGATTGTAGCATTTTTCCTACCTTAGCAATTTCGAGGACGAAATTCTTTTAAGGAGGAAGGAATGTAACGTCCAGCATTTTTTATCGATTTTGTATTTGAATATTTAAATCAGTTTAAATATTGAATTCGTAATATAAGTGGATTTATATATATAATAATAACGTAGTTGAACGTATAAAAATATATATTAAATATAATCGATCCCGTAATATCGCGGCAGTTCGTAATTTAACATTCTGAACTTCAACTGCGTGTACAGGACCCGTTGTTGGTCGGATTTCTTCGAAACAAGAAGCATTGGAATCTGTTGAACAGTATCTTTCTAACAGAAGTGAAAAATCAAGATTTCGCGTTATAGATTGTGAATTATATCCAAATCAAATTTCCAAATAGTCGCTATAGAATCGTTTATCGACCGTAACAGTTTATTTGATATAACTAGATAATGGTTTTGAATTTAGACAAGGTTCTTTTGAGACGTAGTCATAATTTAATTTTATAATTTTACTGTAATTTTTAATTAATTAAAGAAGCAACTTTTTATTTGGAGTATTTTGCACCCTATATCGATATTTTGGGGTTTCACAATATAAGTTAACCTACCAACATTATTATATTTTTGAGATCGTGGCACCTCGCTCGTCACGATCGTATAGTTACTTCTGTCCATGGTAGTCCGTAATTGAATGGAATTGTGTGTAGCGGAGAACTGCATAAACTTTAACCGTTCGTAACAAATATGTATATATTCCCCCATACACCCGACATGTACATGTATCCATTCATTTAGTATTTGTACTGGTTGACTATACATTACTTAACTAAGAAGTAAAAAGTTTGATTATTTATGTATAATCATTCACGTACACATTGGCACTAATGTGTTCAGTCTTTTCATAAATTAATGCACCAAGCATGACCAAACTGCTACCTTTAAATCTCCATCACCTTTGTGTTTTCAAATCCAAGCAAATCTGTATAATAAAATCTAAATCCTACCCTAAAGCTACTTGAGACAGTTCGATAGACGTATCATCCCCAGTTACTTTCAAAAGCAAAACGGAACTAAAGGAAGGCTACCTCTGTTTTCTTCCCCTAAACTTCATGATAAAGAAACTACTGCAAGCCTAAGAACTACTCTAATCTAAGCCTTCGACACATCCATTCATACAGACCTATTCACCTATGCTAATAAAATCCTACTTGGTCCCCCTTAGGTTAATGAAAGCACATGACAGAAACTATACCACCCTAACAAGGCCACGTCAAAATTAATACCAGAGACAATAAGTTGAAAGTAACAACTCATATGAAATTTCTAAATCAGCAAGCCTATCCTACATACTACCCTAAAATGCTAAGGCGTGGGTATCAAGCTATTGTATTTTATATTATTTCTTTCCACGGGTGCCAAGGCTTGAAAGCCTATTTAAACACAAAAGAACTCGTGTTTGGCCTCCTGGGGAGTTCAAAGAAAATTATACATAAAATAAAATATAAAGTAAATAAAATAAATGGACGAGCGTGATTCAAGGTATGGAACAACAGAAGGTTGCGGTTTTCTTATGGTGAGAAGAGTTAGCGTCAGCTCAGTGATGAACTTCATGGTTACCGGAGTGGATGGCGTTGGTGTCTAGAATAAGGAGCTTGTGGAGGAGAAGATCACGGTGGAGCCATTATTGGAAGGGGAGGAGAGAAGTGACGAGGTGATGGGGGTTGAACCGTTGAATTCATGAAGGAACGGTGCATGTAGGGAGGGAGATGGTAGTGTGGGACTACATGAGTGATGTAGTGTTTGTGGGAAGGACCATAGTAGGCGGCTGCTATGTCAACAAGGGGTGGAAGGCCAGTTTGGAAGACTAAGGACAACGTGAGCAGGTAGTATACGATGGGGATGAAGGAGTTGTACTCAAGTAAAGGAGCAAGTTGCGGGATCAGTTTGTTGTGAAATTCTTGTTGAATTTGGTGGTATTATAGAAGCTACTTTCAGTAGCAGGGGAGATTGGATCGACAACAAGTTGCGTTAGGAGGGGAGTCAAACCGGAAGTGCATGTGATAGAGGAGCTCACGGCATGTATATTTGGAGAAAGGGAATTAAACTGGGCGGTTTAGTTAAACGTTGCGGTGATGGGTTCAAACAGAAATGGTTGGTTTTCACTGAGGGTGATGGCACTGTTAAGTGCTGACGTCAGCTGAGCAGTTTTGGGTTGAAGTCGGTTTTCAAGGGAGGAGATATGCTATTCAGAAATTATGAAACAGGGTGAAGGAGTTGGACAGTAAAGGCCGGTTGTAATTAACGTGGTGATAGAGCATATTTTGTTGATGAAGCCGGTCTGTAGAGTAGAGACATAGGAAGAAGTAGCGGAGTAGTAAAGGGATACAGTGCCTTTTCATGTACTGTTATCAAAGCAAGAAAGTTGTGTACGGGTACAATTTGAACAAGGGAAACAAAATAGTATTGAAAGGGG
Organism: Allium sativum; assembly: GCA_030737875.1. Taxonomy (NCBI): domain Eukaryota; kingdom Viridiplantae; phylum Streptophyta; class Magnoliopsida; order Asparagales; family Amaryllidaceae; genus Allium; species Allium sativum. The sequence continues at coordinate 387,732,510 of CM060920.1, read as the reverse complement.
AATCTTGTTACAGCAAAAAGAAAACAAAAAGTGGCGGAGTTTCTGAAAGTAAGGCATCGGATCATATTGGCTATGAAGTGTAACACACGGTAGCGTGATGGTCGGAAAGGGGTAGAACTGAACGGTGTGCATTTCGTTCGATAGTGGTGAGCTAAATGGTGACATTACGGTTCGGTGTACACTATTGCATGGCAGCGCTGGCCAGACACCGTGTGTGAAAAGAACGCATTCAAGTTTGTCAGTAATGGCATGGGAAGATCTGAAGCAGGGTAAACGGTAGAAGAAGGCGACGAAATTAGTAAACGAACAACGATGATTAAGGACTAATTTATAATGATGGTGAAACCAAAATGAGAAAGGGAGAAGAACAGACGAGAACCTGAATCAGTAGAAAGCGCCGGGTATAATCAACGGACGCAAATCGGTATTTAACGGTTAACGTGCAAAGGTGAGTAAACTCACTAACTCTGATTTCTTTTTAAAATATTATATTTTTAATATTGGTTGAATGTTATGTGATGGTCGGTTAGGTAAATTACAGTTAAATTGGTTAAAATAGATATATATATATATCGTTGCATATGTACACATCATTGGTTGGATAGTGATTTGATTAACATCGGTGAATGCAGGAAACCGGTTGGAGGAACCCAACCGGATTCCTCAATATTTAGATGTACCATTTGTTTTATATATGCACTATTTGAACCCAAATGACATTTAAACCCTGTGTGATATTGGTGTTGAAGGGAAATTCAACAATGGTTTTGATTTAATTAATATACGGTATCGATTAAGAAGTGGCAGTAGACGACCGTAAATTCATCTTTTTGTTAAGACGTTGAATTGTCATCAGACGAATCCACGAAGTTAAATTTATAAAACTATATTTTTATAATTGAGGCGAAGTTTTAAAATTTTGATAGTGGTGCTATTAGAAATTAATACTTTGTAGTTACTTTTATAAAGTGAATATGAACGATTGTTTTGGACATTCTATATAAGATTATAAAGAGTTAAAAGTTGTAAATTATCCTATGAGTAAATCTTTTTGGATAATTAATTTAAGACGAACAATCTAGAAATAATATTAAATAAATTATAGTAATCTAATTATAAGAAGTAATTAAGGTCAGTTAACAAACTAACTAATGGTATGAAGTTGACTAAAGCAACTAGTTTAGTGGAAATGATTTTTAGATAAATTGATCTTCCATTGATCTAATGTTAATAACTTGGAAATAAATTGTTCGAAATTATTAAGATTTCTTATTAATTACCTTTTTAATTAATGAAGTTTAAATGATTAATTAACTAATATAATTAGTATAAGAAAAACAACTAATCTATTTAGATTAATAAAGAAATAAATTGTTTTACTTCAGCAATGAATAATTATTATTTAATTTTTAAAGTAATTGTTTCTTAAATGGATTTCATTTAAGGTGGCATGGAGTTGTAATGGTATGTTACTTGAATTAATTATAACAATTCAAGTAAAAAGTAAAACGACTGAAGATAGAACGTAAATGCGTTCTAGTTATAAATGGAATTGTATAAAGAGGATGAAACGGAAAGTTAATTTTTAAGATAAATAATTATAAACAACCGAGTTTCAAAACAGGGATATGGCGTTATAAAACTAGATTTAAAATAAAGCAGAAGTACGATTTGACGGATTATAAAGTATAAGAGGTTGGAGTTACGAACTTATATCTGTTCTAAGATAAGAATGTTGTTGATCAAGGTCTGGGAGGTAATTAAAATACCCCAACTTGAACGGCTTCACAATTATCGAGGGATGGTATTTGTTTGTAACCGAAAGAGATGTCAAGATTTATGTAACAGAAAGAGATGTCAAGATTTATGTAATGGAAAGAGATGTCAAGATTTGTATAAAGTGGAATATAGCAGCGTATTGCAAGTATCTGAACTATAGCGATAAAATAACGTTGTTGACCAAGCTTAAGCATGACTGTTATGTCGAGATTTGTTATAAAGGGAAATATTACAGCGTATGACAAGTTTTGAACTATAACGATAAATTAGCGCTGTTAACCAAGCTTAAGCGTGATTTTTATATATAGCAATATCCCCTAGGGAATGAAAACAATTTGGTTTGAAATCCACTTATTCTAAAGTAATAAGTAACGATGTTGTCCAAAGAAATATATGAATAAGAGTTTATAATAACCGAGAATGTTTTTCCAAGAAGTGTGAAAGTGCTAAAACGGGTTTTGAGAAATATCTAGTAAGATATGGGAATTCAAATAATAAAACGAATGTTAAATAAAAGCGCCCGTGGTTATGTGATGTTTAGTTGTACATTTGAATGGATGTTGTTTTTACTTCGATAGTTAAATAACTGACTATCGAAGTGTTTTGACCATCATTGTCAATACGGAGAGACCGGTTGGATATATTATCTGAAACCACTCTGTATAGGCGAAAGCGCTACGAGTAAGTTTATGCTGAAGATAATTGAAGATGGAGTGAAATGCAAGGGTCGTCATGTTTCAGAATGGTGTTTCTGTTTGTCCAGTCCCAGGACAACTTGTATGGATGAATGTCTAACAGAGTATTCCTAACGGTCACATAACACGATCTTTTCAAGGTATTACGTCTAGTGGCGGAGAAATTCGTTTCTCTTCACTTTTATACCCGTAATATTTTTGGGAAGACCAACTAGTGATTTGACGGGTTTGACGATGTGGCATTCAAAGTGTATGATGGCCAGATGTTCTAAAAGATAGACGTAGCCTCAAGCTTCACAACCGGGAAATGACAAAAATCGGGCATGCAGCATGGCTATGTGGGTCGCTCCCATTACGGTGTATAATCACCTATCTATAGAAATTCCTTTTACTTCTTTAATCTATTTCGATGCTGTCCCTTTTTGGGAAACAGTGGTTTGAGCCCAACCGTTGTTGATATACATTCGATACACTCAAGCGAAATGAGTGGTCGGACATGTGTTGGCCGGGTTGCAAGACATTCTTGTTGAACCCAGTGTATTCCCCTCTAGAGATACACTATCGGCAGGTGGTCCCATACCTTGTCATAGTTGGAATCAAATCTCCAATAAGCGCCCTGCGGTTTTTGATTTTATACTATATATGTAGAGCGTGAGATGCAAGCATTCTGCTATTTGGTTATTCACTTGATTAGACATTATTATAGTATCACTGTATTTTGATATCAAAATATTTTGGGTTATAGTAAGGTAAAAACCGTCCATGTTTATGTGTGGGTTGGTCTTACTATTATCCCTTTGTTTCAAAAGGATTTTCAAAGTTAAACCGTATGGTTGGAATTTACTCACACCATTCCCATGACCGACCTAGATTTTATTTTGTTTGTTTTCCCTAAACTCTTGGGTGCCCAAATTTGTATGGGCAGTCAAGTGTTCAGGCTTTTACAGATACACTTAGAGGAGCTAAAAGTAGAAGGATTCACCATTAGTATTTAAAGATTATTTCCGCTGTGATATGATGTATTGTACTCTTAAATGGTATGTATATATAATACAGTTTTGTATTTCAAAGTTATGTTATATAATACATTTTATTCGTTCCGCTGTGAGATTCGTGATTACCCTGATTCTGCTCAGTTATGTTCTTCTTCTTCTATTCTATTAGTTCTATTTTATCTTTCTCATCCTCTTATTTATTTCTATTAATGATCAGAATTTTCGTGCAATTTGAGTTGAATGTGTAAGGATATTTATCAGCTCAAATTGGTATGGATTCCCGGGTCGTTACAATATTATTTAATTATAATGTGAAACTTCGTCGTGAAGTAACACGCAGAAACCACCACAAACGACTTTCGTTTACTGATAAAAAAGCTAATCTTAGTGTAAAAAGGTATCCGGACCCAATGTGACAAGTTTCGTCGAATTTCGAGGTCGTTTGAAAAAATTTCCTTTATAAAACCAGAAATAAACACGCGTTTTATTTTTTTTCACGATCATCAGATAAATTAAATCAACTTGAAACCTTGCAATCCTATAATAATTCTTCAATACGAACCCAACGACACCAGTTTCGTCACATTCTGAGACTGTTTCCCTGGTAGGCTATTTTTACGCGCACCGCAATGCCCTTTTTGACACAAATTACCCCATCACCAAAAATAACAAACTATATACCTATCCTGACTCTAATCGACGATACGAATTCAACGGAACTGGTTTCACGACTTAACTCGGTTGTCTGCTCAAGTTACACTCGAATATCCCTTTATTATATTAATTACGCGCTATAGAAAATAACTGGGCGTTTACGGCTACCGTGGCCACATACGACATTGGTTTTCCACGCTATTTAACATCGTGCAAAAATTTAACGTTACGGTCCCAATAAAACTGATTTCGTCGAAATCGACGACCGTATGCAAAATGGCTATTTTAAAGGCTTATATTTTAATAACGATTTTCACAACGACTATTTCAAAATTTGACTTGACCATAATTAACAAATTATAACACGAAATCTGGATTTTTCTCTTTCATAGGAAAATTATCATCAACACGGTTCCAACGTTTCTTGTTTCACAGAAATCTGACTTATATCGGATCCTGTATATTCAGTTGAAGTTCAAAACTCCATATTACGAACTGCACGCCATTTTCAAGCTCTGTTTATATTTTAAATAAATATATATCGTTCAAACTTCGTTTTAAATACGAATTCCATATTAAAATTCATAAATATTCTAAATAAAATATTTAAAATAATATATTAAATTAAATATTTGACTGCTAAAAATATGGGTCGTTACATTCTTCCCCCCTTAAAATAATTTTGTCCTCGAAATTGCTAAGGTAAGAAAGTGTGTTACTAACCCATTAATTTCCAAATTTTATAATCGAAAATGATTCAATACCATATATCAATATTTTCAAAAAATATCGAAAATTTTCTAACACTCTAAATTCCCGGAAAAATTCGGTAGAGTCTCCCCTACACGGAGTGACATCTGTGATATCGCAGGAAGAAATAATATATATTCATCGACCAACGGTCGGAAAACAAAAATCAAAACCCTAAAATTTCATATTTTCGCGTAAGCGTACCTTTACGAGCACTATTGAACGTGTTTGCTCAACGTATATTAGATTTACTCAATCAATATCCATTTGCTTAGCCATCTGGCACCTACACTTAACTCAATTTTCATATAAGTAATATGTGAAATTCTGAAATAATATTTCAGTAATCAACAAGTATAACTATTCCAATTCCCAAAATCAAACAGATAACATCTATTCATTATCGAATACAGTGTTAAACCATAAATTCTAATTCATATGCAGTTTCAGCCCAGTTTTTTAATTATACTGGAATTTATTTACTTTAGTTTATAATTTATTCAACCTCATTAAATCGTTGATTCATTTCATTCAATCAATCTACCATCTAATAACAAACATTTCACAATCAATTCACAACCAAATCAGCCAAATCAATTGAATTCACATTCAACATTAATGTTTTTCCATGGTTTCTCATATTTGAACATTTAATTAATTTCTATTCGATTTTTATCTATTCATCAAATTTCCAATTTATTTAATTTAATTTCAATATCATTCTTTACTTTAATTCCACTTAACAAAGTTAAGTTTCAATTCAAATTTTCCATCCGATTTGAATTCCATTCAAATCGATCAAACACACTAGTATCTCAATAAATTGAGAAAATTACTTCCTTTCTATATAAAAAATATGTTTTGGGTAAAATTCTTTCATTTACCCTTTTTTCAAAACAATATTGTATCCATGGTCAGTTCTATGCTTCTCAACACTTGAACCGATCAGCGAACACAATACAAAACATTTGTATATAAAACTTACAATTACGCTCTCATATATATATATATATATATATATACACACACTCAATCTCGATCTAGGGTATTACTAACCCCATCTCTATTAAGTTACACCACAGAGCCAAGGTTATTACTAAACCAATATCTCTGTAACGACCTAAGAATTTCCGGCCCCGAAAATCGACATAAATACCTTTATTGTAACTCATGTCGACCTTCCAAACACCGAAAACACCGGAACGTTATTAGAAAGAATTTAGAGGGTGAGATAAGAAAGAAAGAAATATAAAAAAAGAAGAAGAAGAAGAAGAACCAACACAACACAGAATCAGAGTCTCACATCGCAGTGGAACAAAATATAATACAGAAATAAAAGTTTATTTAGAGATTTTAAAATGCTTACAATCATCAGAGTACATCACACATCTGGACAGTTATAATAACCTGTCCTCAGATACAACACACAGCGGAATAGTAGCTATATAATATCACATGTCTGGACTCTTCTAGCTCGTTTATTCACATCATTCGATAACCTGAATCTGTACACCCCGGGCTAACCCGAGCATTTACAAAACACCGGGTCAGTCTGGTGAATCTGAATGAGTAAAACTCGCACAGCATCTGTGACGATCCCAAAATCCGTGTGACGGTATTAAGGATAATCATTGGAATATGACACATCAATCATCATAGCAGAGAACAGACAAAAACAATAAATAGAATAATTTTACATGGATATGACAGTGGATTCATAACATGTAACAACATCAGAATAGCACAACGTAGGATATAACTTAGTAAATAAAAAGGGGGAATGATCAGTCACCATCGCCAGAGGCGGAATACATATACATGCAGTGAGACATAATAAGGGTATCAGTCTACATCGTTGAAGGCGGTACATATACATACGATAATAAGTATTGAAAGTAAAGCAGTCTGCATCGCCTGTGGCGGAATCATAATATAAGTACAATAATGGCGGAAAATGTCAAAGTCATCTCGGTGAAGTCAGCCTCACCATGAGCCAAAAATGCACTCCATACTACAGTGCTGAGCCAAAAACAACCTATCACCTGTGAACTAGGCTGCCCGTGTGAAAATAAGGGCACCCGCGTTTGCAAAGTGAAACAAACAACGAGTCAGTCATGGGGACTGGTATGAGAAATGTACTTAACAGTCTAAACAACATTAATAAACAAATCATAGGACCACGCCACTTTCGCGGAACGGGTTTACTCCAGTGATTGCTGGTGCATTTAAAACAAAGTAAATTCTTTAAAACAACGCAATGCTTTTAAAAAGAATGAAGCCATTATAAGACTCAAGTCCCATCATACAATGCAACGCAAGCCGGAGGATAGAGTTTTACCTTATAATGGCCAAATATGCTTAATACGTGTAAAGCAAAATCATTTGATATTATTACTAGTGCATATATGTTTCAAAAACGAATAGCATCATAAATATCAATCATATGCGGCATAGCTACCATCTACTATGTCGCCATACTAGTTCTACAATCGAATCCGTTATTTCTTATTGGAAATTGGATTTCCGTCATGAGTCGAGGCAAGGGCCAAGCTCCTCTCCGCTTCGAGGCATTCTAGCAAATGCCTCAGGACTACACACTCTGGGTAGCCAGTCCTCTCTTACGTTTGAGGATTGGCAATTCCTGAACACACGTTTCCCGGTCCTTACAGACCTATAATCGAGGCGCCTCGCATTCCAACAACCACATAGGTGTAAAGTAGATATATATGTCAGGGCTGGTAGGTCACTGACACCACCATAGCTAGAAAGAAACGTCGTGCTCTCCCTGCAGTCCTTATCCCGTTTTTAACTCATACCGGGGTGTGAGGCTCGCGAATCCACGCTATACACAAAGCCAGGCCTACGTAGGCCGTGCTTTGATCATCAAACACAAGACTTTTCTTTGCAACAGAAGCCTTGATCACAGCATCTTGGCATGCCACATAGGCAGTCCACTCCATACGACTGATTTCCATCGATATATAACCTCTGAGCTCGTACGTCTCAGAGAAGGGCGTTAAGCAAAAGAATAAATTCTCCGCCGCCAAATAGATATATATTTAACAGAGATCAATCAGTATAGAACAAAATCCAATGTCAGACACAGTCCATTCACAAGTCCGTTCTGGGTCTGAACGAAACCGAAGGCGTCAATTCCTCGTATATCCATACAATCGACACATACGTTCAAACGGCTACTACTTCCGTTCCTTCACGGTAGCTACTCCAGTCAGGAACCTCAGCAGCGCCCATCCAACCGATACGAAGATCATCGGTCTTGAATCGTCTTTGCATTTTCCAATTCGAATCGCTCGATCAACTATTTGAAATGAGGGTTAGCTCGGCCTTTTCAAATAATTCACGTAATTAGAATTCAAATCAATTCTTTCCATGGTTATATTATTCGACATTCATATTTTAGTTCTTTAGTGTTATTTTCGTGTCAAACACATACAACCATAAAATATCAAACAGATCAAGCCAAATTGGTTTATTTCCAATCTATGTTGCTTATAATATTTTATAACGATTTTTTCGCCATTTTTATTTATTTAAAAATGGCCATATTCAATTAAACGACGTTTCAGGTCGTGCCGTGGCACTGGCGCTGTTTTTACCCTAATTTGTTTTACACATATCGGAAAATCTAACTGTTGGATTTCTACAAAGTCTATATCAGTGGGAAGATATTCCCAAAGCGAACCCAACGGTTTCAGTTTCGTGAAAATCCGACGGTCGGATCATCCACACTAGTCGTTTGAAGATACGGTTTCAAAATTCGAACTGCAGCATCGTTATTCGATTTAATTTAATTATATTTATATTTATATATAAATATAAACGATACTGGCGCTGTTTTTCTTCAGATTTGAATTAAACAATCAAGACAATCCAACCGTTGGATTTTTACAAGGTTGGTGCCGTTGGAAAGATATTTCCAAGGCAAGCCCAGCGGTTGCGTTTTCGGGAAAATCCAATGGTCGGATTTCTCGTATTAATTGATTCAAATTACGATCCCAAAACACGAACGGCACGGCTTCGATTCCCTTTAATTCTATTTATATTTATATATATAAATATAGTTCATTCCTTTATTTCAAATATAGTTCATTCATTTATTTCAACATCGTTTTCACTTCAAATATTTCACTAACGCCCTAATATTTTGAAAAAATTCGCCATAACCTCCTTTGTACGAGAAGGGGTTTGGAAATTTATTGGGCCGTGTTAGGTACCCAATAAATCCTATAAAGCATCCACATATTTATAGTGATATATTCTGGTGTTTACGGGGGAGCGTGTATAGATAATAACTCCAGAGAATAAATTCTCGTCACCCCGTCCCGTGTGGGAATAAATAGTCCATGTGCCGTATCTAATGACTAGAGAGACGTGATTATTGTCAACTCCAGACCCGTGTGGGTTTTTTTATTAATCTGGCAATTTATCATTATATTTTATATAGTCCATATCAGTCACCAGTTCAGTCTGTAGTATATAATCATCGCCATACAAGCCTCTCGCTCGTATGGTAAATCTTCCACCTCGTCACACAAGCTCCAAATGCTTATGTGGAATATGATGAAGTATGCCTATCGTCAAGGAGTATGCCATGTAGTGTAGTTCAAAATTAATTGTTACTATCCTATGGCGATGTTTATCATTTCACACAGAATAACCAGCACTCCGCATCCAATGGCATTCACAGGAGTTGATATAGAAATAAAATTGCGCAGCCAACTCATCAAGGCTTACCAATTTGTCGGGCACGCAAATAATTTCTTTACTCTACAACTTATCCATTTTCCATGTTCAACACATGTGTATATATGCAGAACAAAGCTAATAATAACATTTCTAGCAAACTAATATTTATTTCAACACGTGTGTATTTTTATCAAAGCGTATACATGATAAAAGAAATATTTTTATCATCAAAAATATTTATTCAACACGTGAATGTTTTTAACACTTCATATTCACAATAAAAAGGTAGTTTTTATTATCTATTCATTTTATTTTAAAATACGACAACATTCAACACATGAATTTCAATTCAACGAATGAATTTCAATTCAACACATGAATATTCTCTATAGTTTGTATATATATAAAAATGTGATTTTTATCGCTAAAGTTTGTTTAAAATTCGAATAATATTCAACACATGAATTTCGATTCAACGAATGAATTTCAACTCAACACATGAATATTTCCTATAGTTTGTATATATATAAAAATGTGATTTTTATCGCTAAAGCTATTTGTTTAAAATTCGAATAATATTCAACACATGAATTTCGATTCAACGAATGAATTTCAACTCAACACATGAATATTTCCTATAGTTTGTATATATATAAAAATGTGATTTTTATCGCTAAAGCTATTTGTTTAAAATTCGAATAATATTTAACACATGAATTTCGATTCAACGAATGAATTTCAACTCAACACATGAATATTTTCTATAGTTTGTATATATATAAAAATGTGATTTTTATCGTTAAATCTATTTGTTTAAAATTCGAATAATATTCAACACATGAATTTCGATTCAACGAATGAATTTCAACTCAACACATGAATATTTTCTATAGTTTGTATATATATAAAAATGTGATTTTTATCGTTAAATCTATTTGTTTAAAATTCGAATAATAATCAACACATGAATTTCGATTCGACGAATGAATTTCAACTCAACACATGAATATTTTCTATAGTTTGTATATATATAAAAATGTGATTTTCATCGTTAAATCTATTTGTTCAAAATTCGAATAATATTCAACACATGAATTTTGATTCAACGAATGAATTTCAACTCAAAACATGAATATTTTCTATAGTTTGTATATATATAAAAATGTGATTTTTATCGTTAAATCTATTTGTTTAAAATTCGAATAATATTCAACACATGAATTTCGATTCAACGAATGAATTTCAATTCAACACATGAATATTCTCTATAGTTCGTATATATAAAAATGTGATTTTTATCGTTAAATCTATTTGTTTAAATTCGAATAATATTCAACACATGAATTTCAACTCAACGAATGAATTTCAATTCAACACATGAATATTGGTTTCAACATATGTAATTAATTTCAACAAATGAAAATTATTCTAACACATGAATATTTCAGAAAATTTCGACAGCATAACGACAGGGTAGTTAAAACCGGGACCGTCCCTAGTACGGCTCCTCGCTCTACCTTAAAACCTCGCGGTTTTTGACAATGGGGATCATGCATCTAGTTCGCACGCAGGCGGCATGTTTTATTTTCATTTCCACAATCCTATTCTAATTTGTTCCAACCACAAGAGGGTATTTTTCAACCACAAAGGTATTTTTCAACCACAAAGGTATTTTTCAACCACAATATCAACCACAAACAATTATTTCCAACCATTCGTCTTACCATATAATATCACGCCAATCACAAGCAATAAATATCGTCCATGTTCTGTGGACGAGGGGAGTATATATATATATATATATATATATATATATATTATTTCTATAATTCACTTGCATTTCATCACAATTCAAAGCATATATGTTTCATACAATGCTTGTATAATTTATACATCGCTAATATAACTTATACAACACATGTACATGAGGTATACAATGCGTATATAATTTACACTTCGCTTATATAATTTATACAACACGATTCCATTCACACAATTTAGTTTAGATTCCTCACATTGGGTTTTTGAAGTGCTAAAAATCGTAGGAAGATCAGAAAAATCCGCGGCTTCTACTAGATGGTAGAGAGCCTCCCTGCGGTCCCGATGTTTCCTGTTTCATCGAATTTCGTTAAAACACTAAAAAGATATGATTTTTCAAAGTTTTGCAACACTTAAAAGTGTTATTTTCAATTCAGAAATTCAAAGCAGAAGGGTTTGCAAACCTTCGAAACTAGGTTTAGAATTCTTGAACAATCTGTGCTGTTTCGTCTCGATCAGACCATACGACGTCGAAGAGCTACGAACAGGCTTCCTATCGACGGTGGTGGCGGCGAACTCGGTGGCTCCAGCGAGGCTCGGTGGCTCCAGCGAGGCACGGCGGCGCTTTAAAGGGGCGAACTTCCTCGACGAAATTCGACGTCGATAGGCGATGGTCTTCGACGAGGCTGGGTTTGATTTGAAGAGGGGAGGAAGGTGGTCGGAATTGCTAACTGGAGGCGGCGGCGAAATTGACTGTGGCGGCGGCGAAATCGGTGGAAAGGTTTGAACGATTATCGTCATTCGTTTCAGGGGGTCGATCGACTTTTTCTGAAGTGAGAGTAAATGAAAGATATTTTCTAATTTATTATATTTTTAAATTCCTATAATACCCCTTCTAGCCAACGTACACCAATTTCAACCCAACGACTGTCGCCCCTAGCTAAATACCCCCATTCCGGACACAATGGGATATGTTTCGTTGGCCAATTCGACTGTTACAGTCAGTTATTTTTCAAATTAAAGTATAAAACATTTTATATTCAATTTGAACGTACATTTCAATTTGTCAGGGCCATAAACTGAATCGAAAAATTCCAGAAAAATAAATTTAGCTTTGTTTTGACGATACGGTCCCAACAAAACCAATTTCGTCGAATTCTGAGCTCATATGCAAAATGTCCATTTTTAGGTCGATCCATTTTAACAGAAATTGACCAATCACATTTTCTTTTGCCCCGCTCACATACTAGCTTCAAAAATTATGAAATTTGAAACCTAGCAATAATTTGACATCCCGGACCCAACAAAAGTGGTTTCGTCGAATTCCGAGGTCGTATGCAAAATATCTATTTTCAAGGGCTATATATGCTATATAGCGACCTTTCTGAAAATTCATTTGGCCATAACTTTTGATTCCTATTATGATACTTCGATTTTTCAGATTCGTTAGAAAGGTATTCATAAACAGATTTAAATATTTTTAGTTTCGCTAAAATCTGTTATATTTTCCACCCGGTACAGTCAGACAAAGTTTGTATTTAAATTTTCAAACTGCCTCACTATTCCCAATTCTTTATTTTATTGAAATCTGCTATTTCAATTATTCAAAATCTTTGACAATAACCAATTTTAAAAATTTTAAATTGGTTCACATTTTCCGGGCTATTACAATCTCCCCCACTTTAAACTTTTCGTCCTCGAAAAGGAAATAACAGCAAAGTAGGAAACAAAATGTAATTGCAAAGTATTGTAAAGGTACCTTGCACCGGTGTTAGTCAGAGATGTCCACTCTGCATTTGGGGTAGGCTCGTTTAATGCTTTCCTCAGTCTCCGAAGTACAGTCTCTAGGATCACTACTCCACTGCACTTTGACTAAATGAATCTTTTTGCTCCTTAGCTCTCTAGTTTCTTTGCCAACGATCTTTAATGGCTCTCTTCTGACTGCTAATTCTGGAGTTATGTCTATATCCTGTTGCGCTGCTTCTTCTACAACAAGATCCGGATCATGTACATGTTTTCTGAGTTGAGACACGTGGAACACATCATGTACACCAGGCAACCAATCAGGTAATGAAACCCTATATGCCAGAGTTCCAATCCGTTCGAGTATAGGAAAGGAACCAATGAATCTCGGTGCCAACTTCCCAGTTTTGCCAAATCTGATTACTCCCTGCATCGGAGAAACTCTTAAATAAACATAATCGCCAATGGCAAATGATAAATCTCTTCTTCTCGCATCAGCATAACTTTTCTGTCGGCTTTATGCGGTTTTCAATCGCTTCTTAATAAAATCGACTTTATATGATCCTTCTCGAATCATATCGGGCCCTAACACAAGTCTGTTGCCAGGTTCTACCCAACATGCGGGAGATCTGCACGATCTACCGTATAATGCTTCAAATGGAGACATTCCCAAACTTGCTTGATAGCTATTGTTATAAGAGAATTCGGCTAAATGTAAGTGATCTTCCCATGAGCCGCCAAAATCAATGACGCAAGCCCGCAGTAAATCTTCTAGAATTCTATTCACCCGCTCAGTTTGGCCGTCTGTCTGAGGGTGATAAGCGGTGCTTAGATTCAATTTGGTTCCCAATTCTGTCTGGAATGCTTCCCAGAATTTGCTAGTAAATAGGGGATCTCTATCACTGACTATATTAAGAGGCACTCCATGTAGTTTAACTATTTCTTTGAAGTAAATCTGTGCTAAACTTTGAGCCGTTCTGTTGGATCAGACAGGTATGAAATGGGCAGTCTTCGTGAAGCGATCTACGATCACCCATATACTTTCGTTTCCCTTCTTAGTTCGAGGCAAACCATCAATGAAGTCCATCGAAATTTGCTCCCACTTCCATCCTGGAATTTCTAAAGGTTGTAATAGTCCAGCCAATTTCTGCTGATCGCTCTTAACTAGCTGACAAGTGGAGCATCTGCTAACATATAATGAAATATCTCTTTTCAAAGCCCTCCACCAGAATGTGCGCTTGATATCGTTATACATTTTGCTCACACCGGGATGGATACTGAGTTTAGAATTGTGACATTCATCAAGTACTTCCCTTCTGAGCTCTGGAAAATTTGGGATGCAAATTCTGCCCCTTAATCTAAGAATTCCTTTGTCATCAAGTCGGAAACTTGTGGATTCACCTCCCTTGACTCTCTGATTGATTCTTTGAATAAATTCATCGTCTTTCTGAAGGTCCGAAATCTTGTCAATTAATGAAGTCGTGATGATAAAACAGGCGATGATTTCATTCTTTCTACTGAGCGCATCCGCGACAACATTGGCTTTCCCCGGAGTGTATAGGTCTCAAAATCGTATGTTGCAAGGAATTCTAACCAACGTTGTTGTCTCAAGTTTAGATCTTTATGAGTGAATAGATATTTCAATGATTGATGATCGGTACATAGTTCGAACTTCTCACCCAATAAATAATGCCTCCAGATTCTCAAAGCAAACACGATAGCTAATAACTCAAGATCATGAGTTGCATAGTTTCTTTCATGAGGCTTCAGCTGACGGCTGGCATAAGCGACCACTTGGCCTTTTTGCATTAATACTGCGCCTAGCCCTCCAATAGAAGCGTCTGTCCATACAGTCAAGTCTTGGTTGCCTTCTATAATTGTCAATACTGGAGCAGTTGTCAATTTCAGTTTATGCTCCTGGAAAGCTTCTTCACATTCGGGAGTCCATTTGAATTTCTCATGCTTCTTTGTAAGCTTTGTCAATACACCTGATATCTTTGAAAAATCCTGAACGAATTTCCGATAGTAACTAGCCAATCCAAGGAAACTTCGAACTTCTGTGGGGGTAGTAGGTTGTTTCCAGTTCTGAATCGCTGTAATTTTGCTTGGATCTACAGCAATCCCTTCCTTTGATACGACATGGCCTAGGAACTTAACTTCATCCTGCCAGAAGACACACTTAGAAAATTTAGCTTTCAAGACATTTCTCCAAAGAATTTTCAACACTTGTTCTAAATGTTTTGCATGCTCGCCTTCCGACTTGGAGTATATTAAAATGTCATCGATGAAGACAAGCACAAATTTATTCAATACACCATGGAACACTCTGTTCATAAGATCGATGAAGTATGCCGGAGCTTTACACAAGCCGAACGGCATTACTAACCATTCGTAGAATAAATCGGGACCCCTGAAGGCTGTCAAAGGAACACAGTCTTCGGCTATACGTAATTGGTGGAAACCTGTACCTAGGTCCATCCTGGAGAATACAGTTGCTCCATTTAATTGATCTAACAGATCATCTATACGTGGCAAGGGATACTTGTTCTTCAGTGTCTGCTTATTGAGATCTCGGTAATCAACACAAAGTCTTAGAGTACCGTCTGATTTTGGGACAAATACTACTACTGCTCCCCAAGCTGAAAAGCTCGGTCTGATCAGACCTTTCCAAAGCAATTCTCGGGTTTGACTACCTAACTCTTCCTTTTCTTTCGGGGCCATTCTCCTAATTGGATGTACTACTGGTCGGGCATTAGGAATTAGATCTATTCTAAATTCAAATTCTCTTTGCGGCGGTAAGTTTTCTACTTCTTCAAACACATCCGCATAGTTTTTAACGACCGGTATCTTTTCTAATGAAGGGGGAGTAACTTCCAAAGAAGACCAAAATTCTTCTCTATTTGGATCTGAACCGAGACATGGTATAGTGATATGCCCAACTTTTGTTCCAACTTTAACGATTCTTTCGGCACATCTAACTTCGGCCTTATATTTTGTCAACCAATCTAGTCCGAGTATAACATCAAATTCGGGAAAGTGCATGATGATCAAATCAAAAGAGAACTTGTAGCAAGAATAAGAGACAGGCACTCTACAATACGAACTGAGAGCGATAGAGCCTCCTATCGGGTTTTGAACTTTAATTGGTTCCTCTAGACTTCTTACTTTTAACTTTAACTTACTAACAGTGTTACTAGAAATGAAGCTACGTGATGCACCAGTATCAAAAAGTACAGAAACTGGAATATTTTTAATGGTAAGGGTACCTCCCAAGACGTCGGGTTTACCTGATCCATCGGTGATAGCTGGCCGGGTCTCCCCGTCATACACATGAGCCACTTGTTCATTCTGCTTCAGAGGACAGTTCCTGCTATAGTGCCCTTTCTTATGGCAGTTGTAGCATTCGGCTGAGCTGTGGTCTGGATTTGCCTTTATCTTCCTTAGGGCTTTGCACACATTAGAAAAATGTCCTGTCTTCCCGCAGTTGTAGCAGCTCCCTTTCGGTATCTTTCCAGATTTCTGAGTAGCGGCCGCTGTAATGCTAGACTCTGGCTGATCTGCTGAAGCATTGCGCTTATTTCCAGCTTGGCTTTTGGCGTGGTCTTGGTTGGAGTGTCTTTCATCCATATCTTCATAATTGCAGGCCATTTCTACTAATTCTGAGAATGAGAGTTTGATGTTGCTCATGGCTCTGTCATGGTACTTGCGCCGTAGCCTAAATATAAACCTCTTGTTCTTAGCTTTGTTGGTCATAATAAGCTCTGGAGCATAGCGCGACAACTGAGTGAATTTATTGAGGTAATCTTGGATAGAGAGATCTCCCTGTTGGAGATTAGCAATCTGCTCTCGCATCCGCTCTAAGGCCTGCTCAGGTACAAACTTCTCGTTGAACATGGTCTTGAATTGCTCCCAGGTCCTAACAGTACCTGCCACATCTTCTGAGGTGATGGAATCCCACCACAACTCTGCTTCCTCCTATAAGAGCCAAATACCTAGACGTGCCTTATTGTTGGTCCCTAATCCCATGCCCTCAAAAATCTTTTCACAGGTCTTCAACCAAGCAATAGCCTCTGTCACTGTACCAAGGCCAGAAAAGGGTTTTTCCCCCAGGTTCCTATATCTCTTCGCTACTCTGTCTAGCTCAAAGTCCTGGGGTGCTGGTGGCTGAATAATAGGGCCCTCCTCAACTACGGGGATATTCCCCCGTCCTCCTGCTATGCCTGCTCGGCCTCCACGGCCACATCTGGCTACTGCTGCTCGTGTAGCCATCAGAGAGAGTACTGTATAAGCAAGAAAAGAGTCAAGCTCACAGAATTGATAACTTTCATATATGATAAAGCAGGGGAACATAAGGAAAGGTAATGATGTACTGATCAAATTGTTTTGCTAATCTGCTTAGCTCATTCTAGGACATTGCTACTCCTATCTCTAATGAGCTACTCGCCTTAGAACACTACTGATTCTATTCTGACGAGGTGTTTAATGTGTTAGATCCCGGAACTAAGGTTAACCAAAGCTCTGATACCAACTGTGACGATCCCAAAATCCGTGTGACGGTATTAAGGATAATCATTGGAATATGACACATTAATCATCATAGCAGAGAACAGATAATAGCAAAAACAATAAATAGAATAATTTTACATGGATATGACAGCGGATTCATAACATGTAACAACATCAGAATAGCACAACGTAGGATATAACTTAGTAAATAAAAAGGGGGAATGATCAGTAATCATCGCCAGAGGCGGAATACATATACATGCAGTGAGACATAATAAGGGTATCAGTCTACATCGCTGAAGGCGGTACATATACATACGATAATAAGTACTGAAAGTAAAGAAGTCTGCATCGCCTATGGCGGAATCATAATATAAGTACAATAATGGCGGAAAATGTCCAAGTCATCTCGGTGAAGTCAGCCTCGCCATGAGCCAAAAATGCACTCCATACTACAGTGCTGAGCCAAAAACAACCTGTCACCTGTGAACTAGGCTGCCCGTGTGAAAATAAGGGCACCCGCGTTTGCAAAGTGAAACAAACAACGAGTCAGTCATGGGGACTGGTATGAGAAATCTACTTAACAGTCTAAACAACAGTAATAAGCAAATCATAGGACCACGCCACTTTCGCGGAACGGGTTTACTCCAGTGATTGCTGGTGCATTTAAAACAAAGTAAATTCTTTAAAATAACGCAATGCTTTTAAAAAGAATGAAGCCATTATAAGACTCAAGTCCCATCATACAATGCAACGCAAGCCGGAGGATAGAGTTTTACCTTATAATGGCCAAATATGCTTAATACGTGTAAAGCAAAATCATTTGATATTATTACTAGTGCATATATGTTTCAAAAACGAATAGCATCATAAATATCAATCATAGGCGGCATAGCTACCATCTACTATGTCGCCATACTAGTTCTACAATCGAATCCGTTATTTCGTATTGGAAATTGGATTTCCGTCATGAGTCGTGGCAAGGGCCAAGCTCCTCTCCGCTTCGAGACATTCTAGCAAATGCCTCAGGACTACACACTCTGGGTAACCCCTGGATCTTCAGGGCCGGTCCTCTCTTACGTTTGAGGATTGGCAATTCTTGAACACACGTTTCCCGGTCCTTACAGACCTATAATCGAGGCGCCTCGCATTCCAACAACCACATAGGTGTAAAGTAGATATATATGTCAGGGCTGGTAGGTCACTGACACCACCATATCTAGAAAGAAACGTCGTGCTCTCCCTGCAGTCCTTATCCCGTTTTTAACTCATACCGGGGTGTGAGGCTCGCGAATCCGCGCTATAAACAAAGCCAGGCCTACGTAGGCCGTGCTTTGATCATCAAACACAAGACTTTGCTTTGCAACAGAAGCCTTGATCACAACATCTTGGCATGCCACATAGGCAGTCCACTCCATACGACTGATTTCCATCGATATATAACCTCTGAGCTCGTACGTCTCAGAGAAAGGCGTTAAGCAAAAGAATAAATTCTCCGCCGCCAAACAGATATATATTTAACAGAGATCAATCAGTATAGAACAAAATCCAATGTCAGACATACAGTCCATTTACAAGTCCGTTCTGGGTCTAAACGAAACCGGAGGCGTCAATTCCTCATATATCCGTACAATTGACACATACGTTCAGACGGCTACTACTTCCGTTCCTTCACGGTAGCTACTCCAGTCAGGAACCTCAGCAGCACCCATCCAACCGATATGAAGATCGTCGGTCTTGAATCGTCTTTGCATTTTCCAATTTGAATCGCTCGATCAATTATTTGAAATGAGGGTTAGCTCGGCCTTTTCAAATAATTCACGTAATTAGAATTCAAATCAATTCTTTCCATGGTTATATTATTCTACATTCATATTTCAGTTCTTTAGTGTTATTTTCGTGTCAAACACATACAACCATCAAATATCAAACAGATCAAGCCAAATTGGTTTATTTCCAATCTATGTTGCTTATAATATTTTATAATGATTTTTTTCGCCATTTTTATTTATTTAAAAATGGCCATATTCAATTAAACGACGTTTCAGGTCGTGTCGTGGCACTGGCGCTGTTTTTACCCTAATTTGTTTTACACATATCGGAAAATCTAACCATTGGATTTCTACAAAGTCTATATCAGTGGGAAGATATTCCCAAAGCGAACCCAACGGTTCCAGTTTCGTGAAAATCCGACGGTCGGATCATCCACGCTAGTTGTTTGAAGTTACGGTTTCAAAATTCGAACTGCGGCGTCATTATTCGATTTAATTTAATTATATTTATATTTATATATAAATATAAACGATTTTAGCGCTGTTTTTCTTCAGATTTTAATTAAACATTCCAGACAATCCAACCGTTGGATTTTTACAAGGTTGGTGCCGTTGGAAAGATATTTCCAAGGCGAGCCCAGCGGTTGCGTTTTCGGGAAAATCCGATGGTCGGATTTCTCGTACTGATCGATTCAAATTACGATCCCAAAACACGAACTGCATGGCTTCGATTCCCTTTAATTCTATTTATATTTATATATATAAATATAGTTCATTCCTTTATTTCAAATATAGTTCATTCATTTATTTCAACATCATTTTCACTTCAAATATTTCACTAACGCCCTAATATTTCGAAAATTTTCGCCATAACCTCCTTTGTACGGGAAGGGGTTTGGAAATTTATTGGGTCGTGTTAGGTACCTAATAAATCCTATAAAGCATCCACATATTTATAGTGATATATTCTGGTGTTTACGGGGGAGCGTGTATAGATAATAACTCCAGAGAATAAATTCTCGTCACCCTGTCCCGTGTGGGAATAAATAGTCCATGTGCCGTATCTAATGACTAGAGAGACGCGATTATTGTCAACTCCAGACCCGTGTGGGTTTTTTTATTAATCTGGCAATTTATCGTTATATTTTATATAGTCCATATCAGTCATCAGTTCAACCTGTAGTATATAATCATCGCCATACAAGCCTCTCGCTCGTATGATAAATCTTCCACCTCGTCACACAAGCTCCAAATGCTTATGTGGAATATGATGAAGTATGCCTATCGTCAAGGAGTATGCCATGTAGTGTAGTTCAAAATTAATTGTTACTATCCTATGGCGATGTTTATTATTTCACACAGAATAACCAGCACTCCGCATCCAATGGCATTCACAGGAGTTGATATAGAAATAAAATTGCGCAGCCAACTCATCAAGGCTTACCTATTTGTCGGGCACGCAAATAATTTCTTTACTCTACAGCTTATCCATTTTCCATGTTCAACACATGTGTATATATGCAGAACAAAGCTAATAATAACATTTCTAGCAAACTAATATTTATTTCAACACGTGTGTATTTTTATCAAAGCGTATACATGATAAAAGAAATATTTTTATCATCAAAAATATTTATTCAACACGTGAATGTTTTTAACACTTCATATTCACAATAAAAAGGTAGTTTTTATTGTCTATTCATTTTATTTTAAAATACGATAACATTCAACACATGAATTTCAATTCAACGAATGAATTTCAATTCAACACATGAATATTCTCTATAGTTTGTATATATATAAAAATGTGATTTTTATCGCCAAAGCTATTTGTTTAAAATTCGAATAATATTCAACACATGAATTTTGATTCAACGAATGAATTTCAACTCAACACATGAATATTTCCTATAGTTTGTATATATATAAAAATGTGATTTTTATCGCTAAAGCTATTTGTTTAAAATTCGAATAATATTCAACGCATGAATTTCGATTCAACGAATGAATTTCAACTCAACACATGAATATTTCCTATAGTTTGTATATATATAAAAATGTGATTTTTATCGCTAAAGCTATTTGTTTAAAATTCGAATAATATTCAACACATGAATTTCGATTCAACGAATGAATTTCAACTCAACACATGAATATTTTCTATAGTTTGTATATATATAAAAATGTGATTTTTATCGTTAAATCTATTTGTTTAAAATTCGAATAATATTCAACACATGAATTTCAACTCAATACATGAATATTTTCTATAGTTTGTATATATATAAAAATGTGATTTTTATCGTTAAATCTATTTGTTTAAAATTTGAATAATATTCAACACATGAATTTCGATTCAACGAATGAATTTCAACTCAACACATGAATATTTTTTATAGTTTGTATATATATATAAATGTTATTTTCATCGTTAAATCTATTTGTTCAAAATTCGAATAATATTCAACACATGAATTTTGATTCGACAAATGAATTTCAACTCAACACATGAATATTTTCTATAGTTTGTACATATATAAAAATGTGATTTTTATCGTTAAATCTATTTGTTTAAAATTCGAATAATATTCAACACATGAATTTCGATTCAACGAATGAATTTCAATTCAACACATGAATATTCTCTATAGTTCGTATATATAAAAATGTGATTTTTATCGTTAAATCTATTTGTTTAAATTCGAATAATATTCAACACATGAATTTCAACTCAACGAATGAATTTCAATTCAACACATGAATATTGGTTTCAACATATGTAATTAATTTCAACAAATGAAAATTATTCTAACACATGAATATTTCAGAAAATTTCGACAGCATAACGGCAGGGTAGTTAAAACCGGGACCGTCCCTAGTACGGCTCCTCGCTCTACCTTAAAACCTCGCGGTTTTTGACAATGGGGATCATGCATCTAGTTCGCACGCAGGCGGCATGTTTTATTTTCATTTCCACAATCCTATTCTAATTTGTTCCAACCACAAGAGGGTATTTTTCAACCACAAAGGTATTTTTCAACCACAAAGGTATTTTTCAACCATAAAGGTATTTTTCAACCACAGTATCAACCACAAACAATTATTTCCAACCATTCGTCTTACCATATAATATCACGCCAATCACAAGCAATAAATATCGTCCATGGTCTGTGGACGAGGGGAGTATATATATATATATATATATATATATATATATATTATTTCTATAATTCACTTGCATTTCATCACAATTCAAAGCATATATGTTTCATACAATGCTTGTATAATTTATACATCGCTAATATAACTTATACAACACATGTACATGAGGTATACAATGCGTATATAATTTACACTTCGCTTATATAATTTATACAACACGATTCCATTCACACAATTTAGTTTAGATTCCTCACATTGGGTTTTTGAAGTGCTAAAAATCGTAGGAAGATCAGAAAAATCCGCGGCTTCTGCTAGATGGTAGAGAGCCTCCCTGCGGTTCCGATGTTTCCTGTTTCATCGAATTTCATTAACACAGTAAAAAGATATGATTTTTCAAAGTTTTGCAACACTTAAAAGTGTTATTTTCAATTCAGAAATTCAAAGCAGAAGGGTTTGCAAACCTTCGAAACTAGGTTTAGAATTCTTGAACAATCTGTGCTGTTTCGTCTCGATCAGACCATACGACGTCGAAGAGCTACGAACAGGCTTCCTATCGACGGTGGTGGCGGCGAACTCGGTGGCTCCAGCGAGGCACGACGGCGCTTTAAAGGGGCGAACTTCCTCGACGAAATTCGACGTCGATAGGCGATGGTCTTCGACGAGGCTAGGTTTGATTTGAAGAGGGGAGGAAGGCGGTCAGAATTACTAACTGGAGGCTGCGGCGAAATTGACTGTGGCGGCGGCAAAATCGGTGGAAAGGTTTGAATGATTATCGTCGTTCGTTTCAGGGGGTCGATCGACTTTTTCTGAAGTGAGAGAAAATGAAAGATATTTTCTAATTTATTATATTTTTAAATTCCTATAATACCCCTTCTAGCCAACGTACACCAATTTTAACCCAACGACTGTCGCCCCTAGCTAAATACCCCCATTCCGGACACAATGGGATATGTTTCGTTGGCCAATTCGAATATTACAGTCAGTTATTTTTCTAATTAAAGTATAAAACATTTTATATTCAATTTGAACGTACTTTCAATTTGCCAGGGCCACAAACTGAATCGAAAAATTCCAGAAAAATACATCTAGCTTTGTTTTGACGATACGGTCCCAACAAAACCAGTTTCGTCGAATTCTGAGCTCATATGCAAAATGTCCATTTTCAGGTCGATCCATTTTAACAGAAATTGACCAATCACATTTTCTTTTGCCCCGCTCACATACTAGCTTCAAAAATTATGAAATTTGAAACCTAGCAATAATTTGACATCCCGGACCCAACAAAAGTGGTTTCGTCGAATTCCGAGGTCGTATGCAAAATATCTATTTTCAAGGGCTATATATGCTATATAGCGACCTTTCTGAAAATTCATTTGGCCATAACTTTTGATTCCCATTATGAAACTTCGATTTTTCAGATTCGTTAGAAAGGTATTCATAAACAGATTTAAATATTTTCAGTTTCGCTAAATTCTGTTATATTTTCCACCCGGTACAGTCAGACAAAGTTTGTATTTAAATTTTCAAACTGCCTCACTATTCCCAATTCTTTATTTTATTGAAATATGCTATTTCAATTATTCAAAATCTTTGACAATAACCAATTTTAAAATTTTTAAATTGGTTCACATTTTCCGGGTTATTACAGTATCAAGGTATCACACAACTTGATTTTAAAGTTTAAAATATTTTCAAAAGAAAAGGATAATCGTAAGACCGAATCCACACATAAACACGGACGGTTTTTACCTTACGATAACCCAAAACACTTTTGAAATCAATATCTTTTCTGATATTATAGTAATGTCTAAATACAAGTAAATAACAATCTAGTGGAACGCTTGTATCTCACGCTCCACATATATAATATACAATCAAAACCGCGGGCGCTTATTGGAGATTGGATTCTGACTATGACAAGGTATGGGACCACCTGCCGATCGTGTATCTCTAGAGGCGAATACACTGGGTTCAATAAGAACGTCTTGCAACCTGGCCCTCACATGACCGACCACTCATTTCGCTTGAGTGTATCGAATGTATGTCACCATCGGTTGGGCTCAAACCTCCGTTTCCCGAATAGGGATAGCATCGAAATAGATTAAAGAAGCAAATGGAATTTCTCTAGATAGGTGACTATACACCCTAATGGGAGCGACCCACATAGCCATGCTGCCTGCCCGATTTTTGTCATTTACCGGTTGATGAGGCTTGAGGTTTAAATTAACTTTTGAATCCCTGGTCACCATTCACTTTGAATGCCACATCGTCAGATCGGCCAGATATTACTAATTAACGTTCACAAAAATACTCCAGTTGATAGGCTAAGAGAATGTGCACTTCTCCGCCATCAACTTGGTACGTTTGAAAATATCAACGTACGTGACTCCTTTGGAAATACTCTGTCAGACATCCGTCCATACAAGTCATCCAGGAACAGGATGAACCAAAGGTACTCTCCTACTGCATCTCATATAGGAATCACCCTAGGGATCAGTAGCGAGAAGTCCTTGCAACCCGTAGATTCCAGCCACGACAGAACCACAGTTTATCTCTAGTTGCAATCCCAGAGATTTTATGCGGTTCTTCCGTTTTTGAAGATCCACAGTCTTCAGTGCTCCATCTCGCTCATCTCTTGATGTCATCACGTATTTGTTGGTCGGAATGGTTTTCGAATATAAGTTCGATCCCAGTCTTTCTGTACCAACAATCGTATTGACCATATTTGATAGTTGCTGATTTAACTATCAAAATAAATAGTGTTTCAATTATGATAACCCAATGAGTTCTCTGGTTCAGTATTCAGCACTGCTTGGCCTTTTAATCAAAACAAAAATATAAATTTAAACTCTTAAATATCTCTATCTTATAAATATAGTTTCGCTTCACAAGATTATTCTTCAACCAGTCTACTTACTTAAGAAATCCTATATCATATTCAGTTGTCTATTTCCACTTTTCAAAACATTAGCCATATTATTAAAATATTGGGAAATTCTTTTAACTTATTACTCATAAAATGATGTTACGAATTATCATCTATTTCATTTCCTGAAACAATACAAATGCTTATTCTGATAGAATAAACTCGACTTTACTTTTTCTTTCTAACTTGAAAATATCGTTAAATTTCATGCGACGTCTTTTATTTCCTTTTTACTTTGGAATCCTTATTATATATTATTCCAAATTTTCGCCAAAAATGTTGCGTTATTATTTCTCTAATGAAATAATAAATTTTACTCACCTCTTTCACCATCACAACTAATACCACCCTCAGATAATCCTGAAGTCGTTCAAGTTGGGGTATTTTAATTACCTCTCAGACCTTGATCAACATCGTTCATATCTTAAGGTAAATACGAGTTGTAATACCAAACCCGATACTAAATTCCAACACCAATACAAATCCCATTTCACTAATTTATTCAAAATATGGTTTCATAAATTCTTCTTATCTTCTTGAAAATCTCCTTCTCGAATATAACGTTATTCCTTAATTTAATAATCAAGTAATTCCTTATAAAACACTACTTTTTAATCTTATCCTTTTTAAAAAAATTCACTTTATAACTCGGATTGGTTTACAAATCTTATGGTTCACTTCAACCGTTAGGTTACTTTCCTATTCTCATAGTGTAACACCTCGGATTTTTGAATAATCGGATTAACTAAATTAAAGAATAAATGTTTAGCATTGTTATAAGGTTTGTAATCAAAAGATTTAGTAGCTCATTTGATTGGAACATGTGACTTGCATACAAGAGGTACGGAGTTCGATCCCCGCCAACGCCATATTTTTGTTTTAGGGGAATGGCTAAAAAGCGGCTTAGTGTGAACGCGGTTCAAAAAGTAGTTTAGTGTGAAAATGGTTAATTAGGAAGATAGAAATATATATATATATATTTATAAAAATAAAATAAAATTCAACCTAAAATTTTAGAAAAAAATTCAAAATAGCGGAAGCGGGAAGGAAAAACACCAAACCAACCTATTTTATGGGTCGACCCACTCGGGTCGACTCAGGGTCGATCCACTAGGATTGGTCCCAGGGTCGACCCCAGGGTCGACTCAGGAGGTTTGGAATTGGTCCCGTCGGCCCTAAATGGTCTATGACGAAATTTTATGTTTTAGGGCTTAGTTGGCGATTTCTGGTTTGTCTGTTGACATCATTTCTTGGTTTCTATGGCCTAGATGGATCCTAGAGTGATCCGATGGCTTAAATTAATTCAAAGCTCTATAAAAAGACCCATAAACTCAAACCCTAAATCAGAATTAAAACTAAAACTATGGCCGTCATGCTGTCGTCTTGAACCCTAGAGTAGCCGCCACTAATTAGAAGAAGATTAAAGCAACTTAATTCAATCCAACAGCAAATTCAACTACAACAAAGGGACGTTAATAAATTCCAGAACTTCGTTGAATGGTGAGTTTGATCACTTTAACAAAATAATTGCTAAATTAATTATGATGTGATATACGTTGGATTATAAGTTGTGGTTGTGAATCTAATTCATATGTTTAATCAATTATGTTAAATTGATTCATATTATATGATGTTATGCAAGTTTTATATATGATGTTATCCAAGTTTCATGTATGATGTTATGCAAGATTAATATGATTATGCTAGTTAATATGATTATGCAAGTTTCATATATGATGTTATGCAAGTTAATATGATTATGCAAGTTTCATATATGATGTTATGCAAGTTAATATGATTATGCAAGTTTCATATATGATGTTATGCAAGTTAATATGATTATGCAAGTTGTACATATGATGTTATGCAAGTTAATAGGATCACGCAAGTTGTATGCGAGTTATATGATGTTATGTAAGTTTGGATCTAAAATATACGCTAGTAGTTCATGATGTTAACTTGTGTCAATGAATCCCTTTTTATAATCCAATCACCTAGGTTTATAACATCAGTTTTTCTGCGAATATGGATGTGGAACATATGCTAGTTCGTATAAGTATTATGTTCATATGCAAGTTTAAGTGATAATTGGATTCACATATATACAAGTTTACACCTTTAAAGTTTAGATCCATATTCAAGTTGACATTTTTGTGTTGAAACTATGACATGCATAGTTATGCAAGTTTACACCTTTTATGTGGATCCATAGTTTACTCAGGTTAACACCTTTTATTGGATCCATAGTTATGCAAGATGACACCTTTATGTTTAGGTTGACGACATACATAGTTTATGTAAGTTTGTGATAATTACCTAGGCTAGTTGGGCGTAAAACTATGTTCATACATGCAAGTTCACAACTTTTAGATCTATGATTTTTGGATCCTTGATAATACAAAGACTATGCAAGTATGTTGTAATTCTTAATTGCAAGTTAGATTCAAATTAGATCTATTATTGTGTGTATGTGACTTTGTGACGTTTATTCCCTTTTTTTAAGTATTACACTATTTGCTAGTCTAATACGTATATGTCATGTTAAGCGAACGAATGACGGGGGTACAATGGGGATAATAGTGGATACACACATATTGTGAATTTGGCATGTAATGGCATAAAAAGGCATGTAATTAATTTTAAGGAATAAATTAATTAGTGATGAAATTGGTATAATTTATATACTATAAATAGATGAGCATAATTTAGGTGATAAATAATGGACATAAATAAATATGGAAATTTGAATAGGGAAAGTAATTCAAATTTGGGGAAAATTAATTATAATTAATTGCCTAAGACACGAGGTTGGACTCATTTGTGGTGTAAGATTGCCCGGACCCGCCCGGCAAATCCAGCAGCCACAAATGGTAGCCCAATGTGAGAGGTCAAAGGCCCAAACTAAATGCGTAACAATTGTATGGATATGAGGTTAGGCTCGTTTGTGGTGTAAGACTGCCCGGACCAGCCCGGCAAATCCAACAGCCACAAATGCCAGTCTAATGTGAGAGGTCCTACAGGGGTTACGGTAGTAATAAATTAAGAAACACTTAACCAAAGTAAAACATGTGGTGGGACATGGGGTTTAAGTTGGTGCCTTGGGTGGCATGAGGAAATACGATTAGTAACACTTAACCAAGGTAAAACATGTAAGTGGGACATAGGGGTTAAGTGGGTGCCTTGGGTGGCATGTGGAATTACTAATAGAAACCCTTAACCAAATTTAAAACTTGTAAGTGGACATGAAGGGGGTTAAGTGGGATGTACTAGTCGGGGCCAAGCCTAGGTGGAAAGCTTGTGTCAAGCATGGGGGGCCTTTTCAGTCCAGTAGCCCATTAAGTATCTTTGTGAGCTCGACCCAAGTCGAGGACGGGACACGCCTACTGGGTCTGATTGTTAGAGGCCAAAACGGGTTAGCCGTGGCAATGCAAGTCCAACGGGGTCACGTGCATGCATGGGTCCGGGCTGGTAGGCAGGACGTTGTTGCATCGTGTAGTTATAAGCCGTGCATTCCTTGCGTGGTATAAGGTTGCCATATTGGGGAGTGATACACCCCACTATGGGACCTGCACGGGTATCTACGAGTTAGGGAGCCGATCGAATGGGGCAGGGTAGTGGGTACACCTAGTGGAGATAGGAGCAGACGGCACCTATGTAGTCAACTAGGGTACACGAAGCTACCACTATTATTAATAATTATTAAGGGGGTACATCTAGTGGAGATAGGAGCAGGCAGCACCTATGACGTCGGCTAGGACTACATGGAATTACCATTATTACTTATTGAAGGGGTACATCTAGTGGGGATAGGTACACGCTGGGTACCTATGATAGCAACTAGAGATATATAGTCAAACATGGAGGATAGTGGGTACATCTAGTGGTACACGGAGCTATCATCGTTCTATTTAGCCAAGAGGGATCAAATTTCTAGAGTGACTAGTAGGGGTGCAGTTAGTGTTAGTACAGTACAGTACGGTACAGTACGGTAGAGTATAGTAATTATCCTATATTGATTATGAACCGCCATTAATGTTATCTCTGTTTCTCTTGATTGCCTTGCCATACCCATGTGGTTCACACAGTCATTACCTTATTCTCTAGCTTATATCTTATCATATTGCTTTAATAATTATGTTGTTAGAGTTATCGGACTCGCCAGACTTTATGTCTGACCCCCTTTGTTTCCACCTCTTTTCTTCCTTTCCCCCTCCCCCAGGTTCTAAGGGTGGGACTAGTACTAGTGGAGCATGATTGGGATCTCTTTGGGAGCACTTGGATTTGGATTGCTGAAGTAAAGTTCAGCCTATCATTTTCTTTATGGCTATTTGTAGTAGTGGGATTATGTACTTTGTTTTATCAAGATGGATATTATGTACTTGACTTTGGTTTATGGTTTTTGATGATCTAAACAAATATATTTACCTTCTGCTTCTATAAATAAAGTTTTAAATTTTCAAGTACTGCTTTATATCTGTCTTGTTGTGATTTTCTGTTCTATATTCACTTAAAATGATCCATGGAAGTTAATGCATTCCCTTTGCGAGTGACATTAATGGACGTGGGGTGTTACCCGTGGTATCAGAGCTGAAGGTTACCGGAACAGATAAGATATTTTGAAAAACTATTTTTCAAAAGCATTTTTATAAAGAATACTTTCAAAAATATGTTTGTAGAAGAGTATTTTTGAAAGAAAGGTTTATTTTAAGAACATAATCCCCAAGAGCCATATATCCTTCCTTCGATTCTCGGTTTTGAATCTCTACCTCTTTCTCTTTTTGAGTTCCCCCCCTCCGCATATAGATGGCTTTTCTAAGATAAATAAGGACTTCCGTACGAAGGACAGAAAACCACTTCAAGGGACTTAGATGTTTGTTGGGCTAGAAGTTAGTCCGAGGAAGTGGAGGGCTTGTTGGTACCTTTAAGATAGACGATGGTAGGAAGGTTCAAATAGATGTTTGGTTAACAAAGGACGAAACCTCATCTTGGTGGGAGGTCACGAATGGAGAATGTTAAGAAGAAGGCTAGTTATTTTGGAGAAATGGGACACCTTAGGATTGTCCAAAGAGGCAAGGACAAAGTACAGGATCTTCTAGAGGATAGTTGTATTCCCTCACGGTTGGTATACCTGATGGGGGTAGGACTGTCTAGGTTGAAATTTGGTTTTCTTTATCATCCTGTTTGAACTTTGTTTGATTCTGGTGCTTCATACTCGTTAGTATATGCTTCGTTAGTTAAAACACTACACCTAAATACTAGTCTAGTTAAGGATCCCATCCTAGTCTCAAATCCTATTGGTGGTTCGGCTCATCCTTCAATGGTTTGTCGGGATTTGAGAGTGTCTATCTAGGGCGTTGGATTTGAATGCAATGCCTTCGTCCTTGGTTTCACGGGCTATAGTTTGATTCTAGGGGTGGATTGGCTAGCCAGGCAGGGTGCCATCCTAGATTGTGAAAGGAGGGTAGTTAGACTATTGATTCGTTATGGAAAGACCCTCATATTTCTTTTGACCCTAGGGGTTCAATGATGCTTAGCTTCCTAGAATCTTCTGACGCATCCAACGATGATTGGGAGTCTGTTTGTGTGGTCCGTGAGTATGGAGACGTCTTTGATAAAGTGCGGGGTTTACCCAGAGGCGCTAAATAAGTTTTCGTATGTGCTCAATAGATTAAGCAAAGAAAGTTATGTGATCAGCGGTAGTTTTGGAGCAAGACTGGCAAGGACAGCCAGAGTCGGTCAAGTGCTCAATTGGTTGGCCGTCTTACTAGTATCATCTCACGTAGGTCATCTGAATTCGAAGGAGGTATCCCTTGGGTGTTTGTCTGATATTGGTTTAGGCCTTTGGGGCTTGCACTTGGGGGATGTCGAGTTCGACTAGGATGGTCTGTGTGAGAGATGGATAGTTGTGACGATTTTGCATGGGATAATATCCTGGTTTTCTCTAGAAGCAGTGAAGAGCATGCCCTACAACTTATAGAAAGCTTTGGGACCCTACAAGCGCACCAGCTTAAAGCTAAGTTCTCTAAAATACCATTTTTGGAGGAAAGAAGTGAGGATTTTAGGGCATGTGGTCTCTAGGGAAGGGTGATATGTTATGGTGGAAGACAATCGAAAGTCCATGAGAAGAATTACCCTACCCACGACTCAGAATTGGCTGCCATAGTTTTTGCGCTCAAGTCTTGGCATCATTATTTGCTTGGTGAGAAGTTTGAGTTGCTTGCAGACCATAAGTCGCTAAAGTACTTGTTCTCTCAGAAAGATCTAAACCTGAGGCAGCAAAAGTGGATGGAGTTCTTGGCGTCCTACGATTTCGAGATAGCATATACCCCTGACAAGGGTAACGTCGTGGCGGATGCCTTGAGTAGGAAAAAAGTTGACATTGAGTCCTTTGTTTGTCGAGCGACGTGGCTTAGAGTTTATCTCTACCTTTGAATTTAGACCATCCATTGATTTTGTACCCAGTTTGCTAGCGTCCTTGAGGTCAGACCTACGCTTTTGGGATGGATTGGCGAGGCACAGCAAGACGACCCACAGTTGGTTGAGTTAGTAGAAAAGCTCAAAAGAGGGGAGTCATCGAGCCATCTCCGTAGGTATACCCTAGATGATAAGGGTTGGTTACGTAGGGATGGTAGACTTTGTGTACCACAGGATGAGAACTGGAGGAAGACCATCCTTGATGATGCACATCGTTCGAAGATGACCATCCATCCTGGCGGGGACAAGATGTATATGGACATGAGACGAGTTTACTTTTGGGCCGGTATGAAGAAGGACGTGGCAGAGTTTGTTGCTAGATGCTTGGTGTGCCAACAAGTAAAAGTAGAGCAAAATAAGCCCGGTGGATTGCTTCACCCATTGGAGGTCCCACAATGGAAGTGGGAAAGTGTTTTGATGGACTTTGTTGACGGATTACCAAGATTGAGGAAGGGTAATACGGGGATTTGGGTCGTGGTAGACAGACTTACTAAGAGCGCCCATTTCATTCCCGTGAAGAGTAAGAGGACTGCTCCATGGTTAGCCTCCGTATACATTCGAGAAATAGTTCGTTTGCACGGTGTTCCTTCTAGCATAGTGAGCGACCGCGATCCTATCTTTACTAGCGAATTTTGGAAGAGCTTGCAAGAGGCGGTAGGGACTCAGTTATGTTTGAGCACCGCATATCATCCTCAGACGGATGGCCAGACCGAGAGGGTGAATCATATTCTAGAGGACCTATTGAGGTTGTGTGTCTTAGATTTCGGAGGTACATGGGAGGAACATCTTCCGTTGGTGGAGTTCGCATATAATAACAGCTTTCAGTCTAGCATTGGCATGGCACCGTTCGAGGCTCTTTATGGATGACCGTGTCATTCGTCTACATGTTGGTGGGAGTCTACAGATATGATCTTACTTGGGCGGAAAAGATCGATTTGATTCGAAGGAGGATGAAGACGGCGCAAGATAGGCAGAAATCTTATGCGAACAAGAGGAGGACAGATCTTGAGTTTGATATTGGGTACATGGTCTTTGTCAAGGTGTCTCCATTACGGAACGTCGTTTGCTTTGGGTCCGTTGGGAAGTTAGCACCAAGGTTCGTAGGGCTATTTCCTATTAAGGAGAGGATTGGGAAAATGGCGTATAGAGTGGAGTTGCCCGAGAGACTTAGTGGTGTACACGATGTATTCCATGTGTCACATTTGAGGAAGTGCTTGCACGAGACCACGGAAGTGGTAGAGCCGAGCTTGCTTAGAGAGGTGGAGATAGAGCGTGATGCGACGATTCGGCGAGCTCCTACGTGCATTCTTGGGTCGGAGGTTAAGAAGTTAAGGAATCGAGAGGTCAAGCTAGTCAAAGTGCAATGGGGAGATGATGAAAGCAACGCTACTTGGGAGACGGAAGAGAAGATGCGTTCATTATCCCCTTTTCTTTTCGAGGTATGTCTTTTAGTTTCTCCTTTATCGCTTACCTTATACTTATCTTATCTTTAGTATGTCCTCTCGTTAGTACCTTTGACCTTTAGATAGGGTAGTCCTATGATTGAAACATGTGTTTGAGACATGTTATGTATGATGGATGCATGTGGATGCAAGTGTTTGCTAGTGGTTGCTCGTGGATGCATATACGCACACTTTAGGCACTAGATCGGCTCAGTCACTTCATATTGCATATTGCATATAAATGTGTGTGCATATTTAAGCTAATGGATGTATAATGGTTGTGCTATCATATGGATGTTGCATTTTGGTGAATGGTTGTGCACACATGTAGAAATAATATGTATCGATAGGTTTCTTTCGCATACATAATGGATGCATGGCACTATCATGGTTTGCATTAAGGAGGTCAACTGAATCAGTAGACCGCCTGATTTTGCATTAGATAAGGAACATATGCACGCACTTTTTGCATATGTTCATACAGCAATAGAAATTCTATAAGGACAATGGATGCCTGTGTTTGATGGTTGAGTAGATGGTTGTTTGGATGTTAGGATATGCATTCTCCTGAACTTGGAGATTTTGGGGGCGAAATCCTTTAAGGAGGGGAGAATGTAACACCCCGGATTTTTGAATAATCGAATTAACTAAATTAAAGAATAAATGTTTAGCATTGTTCTAAGGTTTGTAAGCAAAAGACTTAGTAGCTCATTTGGTTGGAACATGTGACTTGCATACAAGAGGTACAGAGTTCGATCCCCGCCAACGCCATATTTTTGTTTTAGGGGAATGACTAAATAGAGGCTTAGTGTGAACGCGGTTCAAAAAGTAGTTTAGTGTGAAAATGGTTAACTAGGAAGATAGAAATATATATTGATATATTTATAAAAATAAAATAAAATTCAACCTAAAATTTAAGAAAAAAATTCAAAACAACGGAAGCGGGAAGGCAAAACACCAAACCGATCTATTTTATGGGTCGACCCGAGTCTCGCTGGGTCAACCCCAGGGTCAACTCAGGAGGTTTGGAATTGGTCCCGTCAGCTCTAAATGGTCTATGATGAAATTTTATGTTTTAGGGCTTAGGTGGCGATTTCTGGTTGGTCTGTTGACATCATTTCTTGGTTTCTAAGGCCTAGATGGATCCTAGAGTGATCCGACGGCTTAAATTAATTCAAAGCTCTATAAAAAGACCCATAGACTCAAACCCTAAATCAGAATTAAAACTAAAACTATGGCTGTCATGCTGTCGTCTTGAACCCTAGAGTAGCCGCCACTAATTAGAACAAGATTAAAGCAACTCAATTCAATCCAACAGCAAATTCAACTACAACAAAGGGACGCTAATAAATTCCAGAACTTCGTTGAATGGTGAGTTTGATCACTTTAACAAAATAATTGCTAAATTAATTATGATGTGATATACGTTGGATTATAAGTTGTGGTTGTGAATCTAATTCATATGTTTAATCAAGTATGTTAAATTGATTCAAATTATATTATGTTACGCAAGTTTTATATATGATGTTATGCAAGTTTCATGTATGATGTTATGCAAGATTAATATGATTATGCAAGTTTCATATATGATGTTATGCAAGTTAATATGATTATGCAAGTTTCATATATGATGTTATGCAAGTTAATATGATTATGCAAGTTTCATATATGATGTTATGCAAGTTAATATGATTATGCAAGTTGTTCATATGATGTTATGCAAGTTAATAGGATCACGCAAGTTGTATGCGAGTTATATGATGTTATGTAAGTTTGGATCTAAAATATACGCTAGTAGTTCATGATGTTAACTTGTGTCAATGAATCCCTTTTTATAATCCAATCACCTAGGTTTATAACATCAGTTTTTATGCGAATATTGATGTGGAACATATGCTAGTTCGTATAAGTATTATGTTCATATGCAAGTTTAAGTGATAATTGGACTCACATATATACAAGTTCACACCTTTAAAGTTTAGATCCATATTCAAGTTGACATTTTTGTGTTGAAACTATGACATGCATAGTTATGCAAGTTTACACCTTTTATGTGGATCCATAGTTTACTCAGGTTAACACCTTTTATTGGATCCATAGTTATGCAAGATGACATCTTTATGTTTAGGTTGACGACATACATAGTTTATGTAAGTTTGTGATAATTACCTAGGCTAGTTGGGTGTAAAACTATGTTCATACATGCAAGCTCACAAATTTTAGATCTATGATTTTTGGATCCTTGATAATACAAAGACTATGCAAGTATGTTGTAATTCTTAATTGCAAGTTAGATGCAAATTAGATCTATTATTGTGTGTATGTGACTTTGTGACGTTTATTCCCTTTTTTTAAGTATTACACTATTTGCTAGTCTAATATGTATATGTCATGTTAAGCGAACGAATGACGAGGGTACAATGGGGATAATAGTGGATACACACATATTGTGAATTTGGCATGTAATGGCCTAAAAAGGCATGTAATTAATTTTAAGGAATAAAATTAATTAGTGATGAAATTGGTATAATTTATATACTATAAATAGATGAGCATAATTTAGGTGATAAATTATGGACATAAATAAATATGGAAATTTGAATAGGGAAAGTAATTTAAATTTGGGGAAAATTAATTATAATTAATTGCCTAAGACACGAGGTTGGACTCATTTGTGGTGTAAGACTGCCCGGACCCGCCTGACAAATCCAGCAACCACAAATGGTAGCCCAATGTGAGAGGTCAAAGGCCCAAACTAAATGCGTAACAATTGTATGGACACGAGGTTAGGCTCGTTTGTGGTGTAAGACTGCCCGGACCCGCCCGGCAAATCCAGCAGCCACAAATGCCAGTCTAATGTGAGAGTCCTACAGGGGTCACGGTAGTAATAAATTAAGAAACACTTAACCAAAGTAAAACATGTGGTGGGACATTGGGGTTAAGTGGGTGCCTTGGGTGGCATGAGGGAATACGATTAGTAACACTTAACCAAGGTAAAACATGTAAGTGGGACACAGGGGTTAAGTGGGTGCCTTGGGTGGCATGTGGAATTACTAATAGAAACCCTTAACCAAATTTAAAACATGTAAGTGGACATGAAGGGGGTTAAGTGGGATGTACTAGAGCGGACCAAGCCTAGGTGGAAAGCTTGTGTCAAGCATGGGGGGCCCTTTTCAGTCCAGTAGCCCATTAAGTATCTTTGTGAGCTCGACCCAGGTCGAGGACGGGACATGCCTACTGGGTCTGATTGTTAGAGGCCAAAACGTGTTAGCGGTGGCAACGCAAGTCCAACGGGGTCACGTGCGTGCGTGGGTCCGGGCTGGCAGGTAAGACGTTGTTGCATCATGTAGTTATAAGCCGTGCATTCCTTGCGTGATATAAGGTTGCCATATTGGGGAGTGATACACCCCACTGTGGGACCTGCACGGGTATCTACGAGTTAGGGGGCCGATCGAATGGGGTAGGGTAGTGGGTACACCTAGTGGAGATAGTAGCAGACGACAACTATGTAGTCAGCTAGGGGTACACGAAGCTACCACTATTATTAATAATTATTAAGGGAGTACACCTAGTGGAGATAGGAGCAGGCGGCACCTATGACGTCAACTAGGAGTACATGTAATTACCATTATTACTTATTGAAGGGGTACATCTAGTGGGGATAGGTACACGCTGGGTACCTATGATAACAACTAGAGATATACAGTCAAACATGGAGGATAGTGGGTACATCTAGTAGTACACGGAGCTATCATCGTTCTATTTAGCCAAAAGGGATCAAATTTCTAGAGTGACTAGTAGCAGTGCAGTTAGTGTTAGTACAGTATAGTACGGTACAGTATGGTAGAGTATAGTAATTATCCTATATTGATTAGGAAGCGCCATTAACGTTATCTCTGTTTCTCTTGATTGCCTTGCCATACGCATGTGGTTCACACAGTCATTACCTTATTCTCCAGCTTATATCTTATCATATTGCTTTAGTAATTATGTTGTTAGAGTTATCGGACTCGCCAGACTTTATGTCTGACCCCCTTTGTTTCCACCTCTTTTCTTCCTCCCCCCCCCCAAGGTTCTAAGGGTGGGACTAGGACTAGTGGAGCTTGATTGGGATCTCTTTGGGAGCACTTGGATTTGGATTGCTGAAGTAAAGTTCAGCCTATCATTTTCTTTATGGCTATTTGTAGTAGTGGGATTATGTACTTTGTTTTATCAAGATGGATATTAAGAACTTGAATTTGGTTTATGGTTTTTGATGATGTAACCAAACATATTTACCTTCTGCTGTAATAAATAAAGTTTTAAATTTTCAAGTACTGCTTTATATCTGTCTTGTTGTGATTTTCTGTTCTATATTCACTTAAAATACTCCATGGAAGTTAATGCATTCCCTTTGCGAGTGACATTAATGGACGTGGGGTGTTACACATAGTTATACATCTGATTAACATCAGGATTCACTTTATTAAATCCATTAATAATTAATTATAAATTAATTAAATAATTAATAAATATTTATTTCTTGTTTAAAGTTTTTATTCCACATAATATATTTCAAAATCTACTTCCAGTTATAAAAATATATTTTATAACTTCATCTCTGTCGATTTGCCTGATGGTAAATCAACAGTTAAAAACAATTGATTTTATAGGCCATATGGCGCCAAATACTCAACCTATACCACTCATCGGTTTAAACTAAATAGATGTTGAAATTTCATCAAAAATCAACAATCAACCCAAACAGGACAGTTCATATGTTAATAATATGAAATAAATAATATTTTGAGAAATCCGTTTGGATCCCTCCAATCTGTTCTTCCCTGTATTCCATGGTTATCTCAAATTAAGTCAAACAATTTCTTTTAACTGATCATTCCTATAATTGCAAATAACATCAACCAAGCAACAAACAGTTCAAACAATTCAATAGTTTAAACACGTTTATAAATAAATGTGACCAATAAGGTAAGTTACCTTTATTGGAACCAATCGTTAGAATAACGATTTAGTATAAATACTAAAATTAAACAACGGTTTAATTTCGTCGGTTAAATCAACAGATAAATATATAACTAGTAGATAGTCAACCATTGGCAAACAGAACACACAAAATAAAAACCCAATTTATATAAAATATAAATGGGAAAACTGAGTGAGTTTAACTCACCTTGATTTGATTTGCTGTTAAACAGTTCATTTCTGTTAAATTAAACAGTCGTTTAATTTAACTAAATTCCCAGCTGACTCGAACTCCGCCTGAATCAGTTCCAATCTGTAGTGCTTGTTCTTAAGGTTCCAGTGTTTTCTTGTTTCGTTCCATTCTGACCACATACGTATGAATTAAAATATTTATAAGTTCATAAAGTTTCATTAGAATGGTATTTCCTTAATTTATAATTAACTATACTAATTACTCAGTTAACTTAAACAGGTCAATACTTTGATTCTGAGAACTACGGTCGGCTTCTTTTCCAAAAACAATAGTCTAACTCCTTTGTTCTTTGCTTGATTCCATCTGCGAATAATTATAATTTAATTAAAAGATTTTGTTATAAATTACCATACTAATTTCAAATTAATCATTTAATTGGAAATAATTACTCATTTAAATTACATTTTATATTAATCTAACCTTTGTCCGCTTGATTTGAAAAACACGGGGGCACTTTCCAGTTGCTCCAGAGTCCAGATTTGCAAAGGTAGAAGGCCCAACCATATTACTGCATCCTTCAACAACAATTTAAGCTAGATTATGGTTAATTATTAATCACTAGATTAATTCCACATTAACCACTTATAAATAGTAATTACGTTATAAAGGTCAGTAAATTCTTCATTCAGGAATCAAGTAAACCGATTGAACTCCTTCCCAAGTCCTTTCTTTTCCATCATTGATTATAGTGCAGACCGAAGCTCCCCTTCGAAAATAATAATAACCAATTTCTACAGTTGATCTATCCCAAACGAATAACCCACCTGCCACATTCTCCAGTATAAAACTTTTGACAATAATTATATTAATGCAATTATTTATTTTGACTAGGTATTAATCACCATACTTTCACTAGAAGAATGAGGCCGACGGTTTTCTGGTTCCTTCTCCAATCACGTGATTCTTCTGATTTTTCCATTCTGGCCTGTTCACCCCTTCAAAAACTAGGCTTCAGAACCCTCGTTCGTTCTAACTAGGCTTTAGGACCTTCATCGTTCCCATCAGAAATAGGACCACGCACCTTCTTTCCCTTCAGGCGTCCTACTTCCTTCGAATTCCAGACCCATACTCCACTTCCCAGACTTGAATACCTCCCCACATGTTTTCATTTAACTTTAGACAAATTGCTCCTTGGAATACCAAAATCGAGCCCAACACCCCCCATCACACCATGATTTCGGTGATGGAAAATGAGGTCTCACTCAGATCGAACTAATTTGGAGGAAATAAATTTGCTGATTTAAGCCGTGAAGTTTTTAAGGTAGAGACGCAATTCACTTTTTGACCATGCGATTGGTTTTGACTGTGAATTAGGGTAACGCTGGGTGATTGGGTACATATAGTGTTAGGAAAAATATTATTTAATTATAATGTGAAACTTCGTCGCGAAGTAACATGCAGAAACCACCACAAATTACTTTCGTTCACTGATAAAAAGCTAATTTTAGTGTAAAAAGGTATTCCGGACCCAATGGGACAAGTTTCGTCGAATTCCGAGGTTGTTTGAAAAAATTTCCTTTATAAAACTAGAAATAAACACGCATTTTATTTTTTTCATGATCACCAGATAAATCAAATCAACTTGAAACCTTGCAATCCTATAATAATTCTTCAATACGAACCCAACGGCACCAGTTTCGTCGCATTCTGAGACTGTTTCACTGGTAGGCTATTTTTATGCGCACCGCAATGCCCTTTTTGACACCAAATTACCCGGTCACCAAAAATAACAAACTATATACCTATCCAGACTCTAATCGACGATACGAACTCAACGGAACTTGTTTCATGGTTTAATTCGGTCATCTGCTCAAGTTACACTCGAATATCCCTTTATTATATTAATTACGCGCTATAGAAAATAACTGGGCGTTTACGGCTACCTGTGGCCATATACGACATTGGTTTTCCACGCCATTTAATATCATGCAATAATTTAACATTATGGTCCCAATAAAACTGATTTCGTCAAAATTGGTGACCGTATGCAAAATGACTATTTTAAAGGCTTATATTTTAATAACGATTTTCACAGCGACTATTTCAAAATTTGATTTGACCATAATTAACAAATTATAACACGAAATATGGATTTTTCTCTTTCATAGGAAAATTATCATCAACACGGTTCCAACGTTTCTTGTTTCACAGAAATCCGACTTATATCGGATCCTGTATATTCAGTTGAAGTTCAAAACTCCGTATTACGAACTACACGCCATTTTCAAGCTCTATATATATTTTAAATAAATATATATCGTTCAAACTTCATTTTAAATACGAATTCCATATAAAAATTCATAAATATTCTAAATAAAATATTTAAAATAATATATTAAATTAAATATTTGACTGCTAAAAATACGGGTCATTACAAAAACAACGCTATATATGTAATTCACGCTTAGCTTGGTCAGACAAGTAAATTTTACATTGTTTGTTTTTAAACCACATAGTTTAACTACATTTCAAAACTTGCAAATATATGTAAATATTGCCTTTATAAACTTATTCTGACATCTCTTTACCGTTACAAACTAATACCATTCCTCGATAATAGTGAAGTCGCCCAAGTTGGAGTATTTTATTTACCTCTCAGACCTTGACCGACAATGTTCTTATCTAAGAATAAATATAAGTTCGTAATCCAAAACTCATATTACTTATAACCTCAAACAAATCTTTATTTGTTATTTTATTTAAACTATGGTTTTGATAAACCATAATCTTACTTTGAGAAAACTCAATCGATCACAACTGTTTTTACTTAATTTTAATCTCTTGCTTTAACTTCGCTATACAAATTCGATTTAATATTGCAATTATATTAAAAGAAGTCCATTTACCACATATTTGACCAAAACCATTTTTAACGTCATATAATAAAACTAAATTCTTGGATTTATAGCCAAATCCATGTACTAACTCCATATATCTTTATCCTTTAACATTTTTTTTCAGCTTGATCACTTTAACTCAATTTATAAAGAACATCT
This sequence comes from Allium sativum, assembly GCA_030737875.1. NCBI lineage: Eukaryota > Viridiplantae > Streptophyta > Magnoliopsida > Asparagales > Amaryllidaceae > Allium > Allium sativum. The sequence goes on along the minus strand of CM060920.1, from coordinate 387,690,936 downwards.
CTGTAGATTTATCACTTCAAAAACATATGAATTTAATTTTTTTTAAAGAACCTCTTTACCAACCATCCCGGATATCCAATTTAACTTCATTACAAACTCAGTTCTTAAATGAATTTCATTTAAGAAATAATCGCTACAATAATTAAATTATTGTTTACTGCAGTAAAAGCAGTTTACTTTTTCATTAACTAAAATAAATTAGTTAACTGCTTTTAATACAATAATTATTAAACCATAATTAATTTGATTAATAATCTTTGAACATGTTAATTAGAATGTAAACTACGCTTAAGAAATCTAATTAATATTAAATAAGCATTAACTATTTTAATTTAAGAAATAAATCTAAAACTTCAAATTAGTTATAAAATAATATTATAACTATAAATATGTCGATTCACCTGACGATAAATCAATGTCTTAAAAAATGTGGATTTAAGGCCATTTGCTGCCAATCCCTCAATCAATACTTTTATTGATTTAAATTAACAACAGCGTTGAATTTTAATTCAACGTCCATATCCAAACATGTTTTCAATGTCAGTGGGGTTCAAACAGTTCATATATAAATAATATAAAAACAAACAACACGTATAATATTTGAGGAGTCCGGTTGAACCCCTCCAACCTGCTCTTCCATGTATCATAGTTCATTATAATATTTGATTACAAATATTTAAAATACATCATCCAAAACAACATAATGTAAATATCGACAATCATTAAATAACCAATAAGCAACCAAGGCATCCAATTATCCAATTATCACTATCAATGAAAAATTATATTTTAATATGAATTTAACACATCATAGCATTCTAGAAAAGTTTGAGAGTTAACTCGCCATTTGATTTTGATGGTTCAGGTCGATTTATATAATTTCAAATGAGCATTTGAAATTATGTTAGGATTACATTTGCTTTAAATCTTTCCGAACTAGCCTTTGTGTGTAATATCGTCAATATGATCCCATCTAATTTGCCTCGTCAAAATTTGTTAACTTTTAAATAGATTATTCGTGTTATAATGTGTATTAAATTAATTTAATCATTATTAGTTAACAAATAAATTACCAATTTTACCTTTAACCAAATTATCGGTCCTTCTACCCTAATCGTTCACATATGATACTATGCACTGAAGGAAACCCATTCACCGTTTTTTCTCTGACCCAAATCTCATATCAAAATCCACAAATCTGCATCACCACTAGTCCTACTCCCCTCGAACACTGGTTTCCTCGGTGACCTTGGCTCGTTTCTACTTTTATTAAATATATTTTTTCTTATAGCATGCAAGGCTCACAATTATCCCATCCCAATACTACACCTAATCCATGTTATATAATGTTTTATTTTTTCTTCTTAAGGCTTAGCCCACTATGAATTTCTACAGCCCACTTCTTCCTATTTATCTTCTTCCCCAGCTCCTTAAACCCATCCACTGCCATATGCCTTTCTGGTTTCCATCCTCCCTACTACCGCAAATACAATGAAGAAACCATACTGATCTTACCTATACTTCCTCCCACGTTCAAATACATTCTAGGCCATAGCCTTCTCTATACTAACCATACTCATATCCGGGCACCACCTTTATACTGCTTACCCTTCTTCCTCTCATACACAATTTAAAAAACTCCTCTGATTCTTCCCAACCTCAAGAATACACACACTTGAACCCATCTCTCCACGTCTCCTATACTATCCTTCCCCTTACGACTTTTTTTGCAGCTCTTCTTTCTTCCTTTTTGTTTTTTTATAGCAATGGCTCAGCACATCCCTTGTCCTCCCAATGTTTTGCCGCTATTCGCATATTCACGCCATTATCTTTTCCATTACTGTCTTGCTCATTGTTGTATCACTTTATTCTTTCACACTACTCCATTACATCCTCAATACGCCGGCTTCAACTCTTGCCACACTCACCCATACCTTTCAGTGCCACCGCTAGCCTTCAATGAACCCCAACGCCTTATTTTCTCAACTTAAATTTCTGCTGCCACACAGCCTCCCATCTCCCTCAATGCATCTGAAACCGTATGCCAATTCGGCATGTCTCTGGCCATCCTCCGGTCTACACCAGCTTTACGATGGAACTATTGACGTTCAACACGAATCCCCCTCCATCAAATTCCAACTCGCAAACTAGGGAATCAAGCTCAAAAGGAAAACACTCGGGCCAATCCGATCCGTGTTCTCCGCTTCACAAATATGCTTCCAGTTTTTGAGGCGTAGAAAGCCGTCTCGCATAAAAGCTTGAGGCCGCAAAAAATAAAGTTGAGATTGTTTGTTTGGCTTTCTATTGAGTTTCTAAGAGGAGACAAAGGCAAATGGTGCAGTGGTTTTGTTTTCATGGGGGAAGATCAGGGAAGTCAGCGTTTTTATATTTCATGTTTTAGTTTGTGGTGTGAAGGACAATAGGCTTTTGTTTTGATTGTTGTGAAAGTAGAGGAAATGTTATTTGGAATGGAAGAAGAGAATGGAGGAGTGTTGATATTTTATTGTAGAAGAAGGAGAAAGCACTGGTTTAAATAGAAGTAGGGAATACATCGTTTTCATATCAGCACAACGTAGGCACGTGTTGGTTTTCAGAAATTAGGGTGGCGGAAGAAAATAGGGGTTGACTAAACTTTTCTTCTCTTATTTTCAGAACACATATGGTTTCTTAAAATTTTGTCCAGTGATGTTTCTTCCATTCTCAGAATGCATATGATGGTCTGAAGAATTAAAGACAAAAGTACGGAGGAAAGTAGAGACATTTTGTGAGACGACCCGAACTTCCCCATGAAGGAAAGAATGAATTGCTTTGAGAACAAGACGAATTAGAACACAAACAGAAGAACATTTCATTGCTTATTACATAAATTCCATCAGAATACAAGAATATACAGAGTATGAATGAATATTATACATCAGAAAAATATCAGAGATCTAAATTACATTACATAGCAGTGGAAAATAATACAAAACACAACTGAAAGAGATAAACGGATACAAAGCTTTCTGGATATCGTTCCAGCTGTAAAACAGGATCTTGTGAATATAAATCTGCAGAACCAAAACTACTAGCTGCCCGTGTGGAAAATAGGGGCACCCAGAGTTTAGGTTAAATCAATAAACTCTAGGTCAATCATGTGACTGGTGTGAGAACTAAAACAGTTATCTAAAACTTTACTTTAAAAGAGAGTAATTCAAGGGACCACGACGTATGATACAGAACGGATTTCCTCCCAAGAATACTAGTGCATAGAATAAACAGAGCAATGCTGTTTGGAAAAATGAAGCTATTATAAGACCCAGGTCCCATCACAAAATGCAACGCAAGACGGAGGATAGGGTTTTCCCTTATAATAGCCAAACATGCTTAGTACGTTTAAATTAAATTATTTTGATACTATTATAGTGTAAAGTGTATGAAAACAACTTCAAATATAAATGTATCAATCATAGGCGGCATGGGTACCATCTATCATGTCGCCAATACTAGGCTCTACAATCAAAACTGAAATGTCACATATTGGAAATTGGATTTCTTTCATGAGTCGAGGCCAGGGATGGCTCCTCAACGATTCGAGACACTCTAGCAAATGCCTTAGGATCCCCCGCAGTGAACCCTTGGATCTTTAGCGTCGGTCCTCCCTTACGTTTGAGGATTGGTTATTCCTGAACACACGTTTCCGGGTCCTATCGGACCTATAACAATCGGCTCCGAAGAAACCGATATAGCCGAGGCGCCTCTCAATCCAACATCCACAAAGGTAAAAATATAAAATGTCAGGCCTTGATAAAACACTAACACCACTTATAGATAGAAAGAAACATCGTGCACTCCCTGCAGTCACGATCCCGTTTTTGACTCATACCGAGGTGTGAGGCTCGCGAATTAACGCCATACACAAAGCTACGCTGTATTAAAGCCGTTCTTTGATCATCAACCACAAGACCCTGCTTTTCAACAAAAGCCTTGATCAATGCATCTCAGCATGCCACACAGGAAATTCATGTCATGCGACTGATATCTATCGATATATAACCTCTGAGCTCGTACGTCTCAAAGAAGGGCGTTAAGCAAGAGAATAAATTCTCCACCGCCAAACAAATATATATTTAATAGAAATCAATCAACACAGAATAAAATCCAATTTCAGACACACAATCCATTTACAAGTCCGTTCTGGGTCTGAATGAAACTGGAGGCACCTTATTCCTCTCCCGTATGTCCAATACAGGAGAGAGGTCCTCGCATATCCGTCGATCTCCAAGTACGTCTGGACGATCACCACTTATTACCTCGTCTTGGGTGTACAGCCCAATCAAGACATCAATAATCATCCAAACGATGTGAAGAACTCCGGTCTTCAACCACCGTCTTCATTATCGACATATCGTCGAATCAGTTATTCAGAATGGGTACAAGCCCGGCCTTTCCATATAACTCGCATATATAATAAACAAGTGCTATAAACCACAACATACACCTCATTCCAATTCTGAATATTCTTTTATTCAAATATTCACATACTTTGGAAAAGGTTCCCACTAATTTTATCAAAGATAAATTCTTTAAATTTACTATTTAATCTTCATTTGGATATCATTTCAATCTAATTAAAGTTGCATTAAAACTCCACTTGGTTTTAATCTTCCCAAAAATCAATATTAACGATTGTTTAACTTGGGAAATCATATCTTGTCTTTAACTGGGTTAAAGAACCAATGTCATTTAAAACACGGTTCACGATAAACCCAAAATCACATTCCATTCCATCGGCCTATAACCGTAAATTAGCAAGTGAAAAATTCCCTAAGTATTAACCCCGAAGGCCGAAACCAACATCAGATCAATACCCAGGAAACCATTCAACTTAACTAATCTCCAGTTAGTTTCTGATTTTCTTAACTCTGTTGGGTCTAAGAACAGTATTATTAAAGATACCATTCACGACAACCCAAAATCTCATTCCATTGTTAATCGAGCTAAAGAACAAGTGTTATTTAAAACTCCGTTCAAGATAAACCCAAAGACCAATTTCAATTCAACTCCAATTAAATATATTAAACTGGAAAACTTTACTTTGGAAAATTCCCGTTAAATCTTAATAGAAAGATTTATAAATTCCAAATCTCATTTCATTGTAAATCGGGTTAAAGAACGGATGTCGTTAAAAACACAGTTCACAACAAACCCAAAATCCCATCAGTCTCTAACCGTAAATTAGTAAGAGAACAATTCCCAAGTATTAACTCTGAAGTCCAAAACCAACATCAGATCAATACCCAGGAAACCATTCAACTTAACTAATCTCCAGTTAGTTTCTAATTTTCTTGACTCCATTCGGTTCAAGAACAGTACTATTAAAGATACCATTCACGATAAATCCAAAATCTAATTTGATATTAAATACAAGGCTCTGAATAGAAAATATATCGGCTTATATTCAATAGCAAATTCTAAAACCAACAAATATCGTATTGGAATAACGATGTATATATCTTCCATATTCCTCCACAATATCCGTATAATCACGAAATCCAATATCGAAATATTCCGAAGATAATTTCGATTCCAATCCATTCCAATTCATATATTGGAAATCCCGGTTATTTTCAAAACCATTTAAAATCCAATTTATTTATTTTAAAAATAAATAAATTACTTTTCTAGTTTATAACTAGTTCATTTTGATAAAAATATATTTTTATCTTTTCAAATATGGATTTTTCATCCAAATTCTTTCCAAATCATTTTTTATGATTTTACCCAAATTATTGATATTGTTAATAATTTTATCAAGGCCCGTATAGTCAATTTCAATAAACGGCCATCGAGCTGCACTTACAGCGACCTTTTCCAAATTTGATTTGGACATAATTCCAAATCCAACCGTCAGATTTCAAATCTCTAATATTTGTTAGAAAGCTCTTTTCGATACGAACCCAACGGTTCTGGTTTTAGGAGAATCCGACGGTCGGGTCTCCCGTAATGTCCGTTCGAAGTCAGTGGTCGAAATTCGCAAACTGCCGCGGCGTGTTCTATTCAGGCCATTATATACATATAATATATATTACATGTATTTCATCGATTTCCTTTCAAAACATAATTTATAAAATCGTTTAAATTTGTTTTCAAAACGATTTTAACTTCATATTCAATTTCAAATCAAAATTGAATATTCCACATCATCAATATATAAATGATAATATTTCAAAATATTATATTTTGAAATCAATTCCTTTTTGATATTCATTATAAAAATGAATAAAATCGATATAAATATCGTTCACGTCAAAATGGCGTTAATCTAATCAACACGGCTTTATATGTTTAAATATATTCGTGTCCATCCCAAATCGGACATCAAAATCAAAATTTGATTTTTTTTTTTAGTATTATTTTAAAATATTCATTATTTCAAAATATTCATTATTTTAAAATATTTCTTCTTTCTGAACTGGAATCAGGTACAGTCAATCACCATATAATTTGATTTATATGGATTTCATACACACATGTACACAACAACAATCAAACATAGTCAACCATCAACCAAAGTGTATATTACACTGTATAAGCATTAAATATAAATATTCAACGCTTATAACAGTCTGTCAACCAACCGATTGACAAACAGCTAATTATTGTGACTAGTGTATGTCATATATCATCCCAATACCCGTTTGTGGTTTCAATCAACAAATAATGAATTTTATTTGTGCAGTTGGGCGATGTGTAAAATTTATCGTCCCAATCAATATCAGTCGAATGTGTGTACATAAAAAAATCATCCGATTTGTTTATGAATATTTATTTCTTTATTTCATATACATGTTAAAAAATATATTTTTAAATATAAAATATTTTATTCCATTCCACTTCACACAATCAATTTTTACAACATAATCAAACAAACAAACAAACAAGTTGTCCATAGTCTGTGGACGATGGGTGTCGGGTGCTGCTAAGCACCGTCTACATCCTAGTATATATATTTTAACTAGAAATTAAAATTTATAGTGAGAAATTCGCACATTTGGGTTCCACTCCGCCGTTCTTTGACGGACGATGGTTTGGATTCTATTCAAAATTCTAACGCAATCTTCTTCACGCTGTTCATAGATAAAAATCATATTTTTATCGCTTCATTTCAATAAATATAAATCATATTTTTATTTCTACTTCATATATTTTTACAACGCTTCTTTCTATATAAAAATTATATTTTTATATTTCTACCTCTTATATAAAGATCGAATTTTTATTTCGCTTCATATATAATAAAAATCGAGTTTTTATCTTAATGATATCTATAGAAAGATCGTATCTTCATCATAATGAAAACATTATAAAATTCGTATTTTTATCTATAAAAATCAAATTTTTATAATTCTTCCTACAAGATAAAAATTATATTTTTATATATAAAAATCGTACTTTTATATCTCTACTACATATGTAAAAGTCGTATTTTTATATACTCTATCATATAAAAATCATATTTTGATTACCTTTATATTATAAAAATCATATTTTTATTATCATATAAATTGTATCTTTCTCTCATGAAAATTCAAACTTTTTTTGTTTATATAAAAATCGAAACCTTTTTGTTTATATAAAAATCAAACCTTTCTAAAACAAGAAATCAAATCTTTTTAAAGTTAAAAATCAAATCTTTTTTCTATAAACAAAATCTCATTTTTATATATACCATATATGTTTTAAAAACACATTTCAAATTTTAAGGTACTACATATGTAAAACCACATTTTTATTAAAATAAATGAATAAAATAAACAAAAAGCTCACCGGGGGAGGGGGCTACAATGGAGATAGTGACGGAGGAGGGGCTTGGGGTGGCGTAGGGCTGAGAGGGGTGAGGCAGCAGGTCAATGGTGGAGGTGTCTGATTTGGGTGCATCTGCTGATTTGGTTGTGCGAGGAGGAGCATGGAGACGAGGAGAAGGGGGCGGGGAAGGGGACAGCGGTGAAGCTGGGACCCGGCGGCGAGTGCAGGCGGCGGGTGGCGTGGGGCGGCTGCGATGAGCGGATCGAGATGGAGGTTTCCCCTTTCTTTTTTTTATTTTTATTTTTTATTCTATGCGATGGGTTTGAGTTAGGGAGGGGCTGGTTTGACCAGGGCCAAGAAGAAAGAAGGGTTTTGACTGACCTTTGACCTTATATATATTTTTATTAATTAATTCCAATAATTCATGTTTTTGCATTTGAACCCCAAATCAAACCCAACGACTGTCGTCACTAGCGTATTACCCCCATTCCGAACACAATGGGATATGTTTCGTACGCCAGTTCGCTTGTTACGATTAGTTTCCGTTCAAATAAAAATTTAAATCAATGTATATTGAATTTGAACGCACATTTCAATTTACCAGGGCCACATACTAAGTCTAAAAATTCCAAAAAAATTATTTGTAGCTTCGAATTGACGATACGGTCCTAACAAAAATAATTACGTCAAATTTGAAGACCGTTTGAAAAAATGGCCATTTTCTGGTCGATCCAAATTGACTGAAACCGTCAAAACACGTTTTCTTGTGCCACGCTCACATATTGATTTCAAAATTATGGAAATTGCAATTTAGCAATAATTGGACATCCCGTATCCAACAAAAGTGGTTTCGTTGAAAACGGAGGTTGTTTGCAAAATGGCTATTTTTACGGGCTATATTTCCATAGCGACTATTCTGAATTTTCAACTGGGCATAACTTTTTATTCCCGCTATGAAATTTCAATTTTTCGGATTCGTTGGAAAGGTATTCTCAAATAGATTCTAATATTTTTGGTTTCGCTAAAATCCGGTTTATTTTGAATCTTGTACATTCATTTGAAATTTGAAATCGAATTTTCAAACTACTGTGCCATTTTCAATTCCTTTTAAAATAAAAGTAAATATTTATATTGCAATTTTGATTCATATAAATGTATACGTTCTAATTCTATTCAAAATAAATTTCTCGTCATCATTATTTAAAATAATTCATTCTAAATATTCAAAATTCATTAAAATTGCCAAGATTAAAAAATTAAATTAGTTCGGATTTTCCGGATTTTTACAATCTCCCCCACTTAAAATCTTTTCGTCCTCGAAAAGGAACGGAGTTGAAAGTTGTTTTACAAACCAACTCAACTTTCAGTTTGGCGTTCATTCTTCAACTTTTCAGTTTTTAAGAATTTTCCAATTCTTCAAAAATTTGGCTAGCACACTAAATTTTCGAAAAATTTCGCCATAAGCTCCCCTGTACGGGAGCACCGAGAAAATCCCCAAACCACCACACAGGCCTCTCCAACCAAAAAAAAGAAAAAGAAACAGCCAAGCGGCTTGCCAATCGGCTCATAAAATTATCAAAAACCCCAAGAAATACAACAAACATATACCTATTTATCGGGCAAACAATTTTATTCCTCTGCTCTAGCCTCTCTGCAATGACATGTCTAATGGGTACATATGTATATGCATGCAATTCGGAATAATTTTCAATACAACTCAAATTTGACTAAATTTGGCTTAAATTTACCATACATCAATATGTTGGTTTAAATGAATAATCATACAACATAACCATCAATCAATTAGTGAATTAATGTTTCAAATTCATAATTTGATACATATACAGAAAATCATGTTTTTGATGCCAAATCACAACAATAAACCCTATCTAGTTTTGGTTCTCACACCAGCCAATTGGAAATATATAGACATCCCACTTTTGAAACTCAAGCATAAATACTGACGATGGCGCGCCATCATCAGAATCATGTCCGGGCGACTAGAGCGTGATTCTATATTTATCCAGTATATTAAAACTTCGAATATATGTTTGCAAGGCATATATCCAAAATCTTTATATATTGGATTGTCCAAATTCAATACAAATAAATATTCAAATACGTATGAAATGGTTTAAATTTTCAAAACAAACTTTGTTTTCATTTTAAAAATATACACTTCACACTCATTCTAGGATACTACTGATCCCATCTCTAACGAGTCATTCTCATTGGATATTATTAATCGAATCTCTGATGAATTCTTTCGTTCGGTTCTAATGTGTCTTGCTCTCGAGCTTTGTAAACCAGAGCTCTGATACCAAATGAGACGACCCGAACATCCCCGTGAAGGAAAGAACGAATTGCTTTGAGAACAAGACGAATCAGAACACAAACAAAAGAACATTTCATTGCTTATTACAACAATTCCATCAGAATACAAGAATAACAGAGTATGAATAAGTATTATACATCATTAAAATATCAGAGATTTAAATTACATTACGTAGCAGCGGAAAATAATACAAAACACAACTGAAAGAGATAAACGGATACAGAGCTTTCCGGATATCGTTCCAGCTGTAAACTAGGATCTTGTGAATATAAATCAGCAAAACCAAAACTACTAGCAGCCCGTGTGGAAAATAGGGGCACCAAGAGTTTAGGTTAAAACTATAAACTCCAGGTCAGTCATGTGACTGGTGTGAGAACTAAAACAGTTATTTAAAACTTAAATTTAAACGAGAGTAATTCAAGGGACCACGCCGTATGACACGGAACGGGTTTCTCCCAAGAATACTAGTGCATAGAATAAACAGCCCAATGCTTTTTGAAAAAATGAAGCTATTATAAGACCCAGGTCCCATCACAAAATGCAACGCAAGCCGGAGGATAGGGTTTTCCCTTATAATAGCCAAACATGCTTGGTATGGTTAAAACAAATTATTTTGATACTATTATAGTGTAAAGTGTATGAAAACAACTTCAAATATAAATTTTACAATCATAGGCGGCATGGGTACCATCTATCATGTCGCCAATACTAGGCTCCACAATCAAAACCGAAATGTCACGTATTGGAAATTGGATTTCCATCATGAGTCGAGGCCAGGGATGGCCCTCACTGATTCGAGACACTCTAGCAAATGTCTCGGGATCCCCCGTGGTGAGCCCTTGGATCTTCAGGGCCGGTCCTCCCTTACGTTTAAGGATTGGTTATTCCTGAACACACGTTTCCCGGTCCTATTAGACCTATATCCATCGGCTCTAAAGAGACCGATATATCCGAGGCGCCTCGCAATCCAACATCAACAAAGGTAAAAATATAAAATTCCAGGCCTTGATAAAACACTAACACCACCTATATCTAGAAAGAAACGTCGTGCAGTCCCTGCAGTCACGATCCCGTTTTTGACTCCTACCGAGGTGTGAGGCTCGCGAATTAACGCCATACACAAAGCTACGCTGTATTAAAGCCGTTCTTCGATCATCAACCCTAAGACTCTTCTTTCCAACAAAAGCCTTGATCACTTCATCTCAGCATGCCACACAGGCAATTCGTGCCATGCGACTGATATCTATCGATATATAACCTCTGAGCTCGTACGTCTCAGAGAAGGGCGTTAAGCAAGAGAATAAATTCTCCGTCGCCAAACATATATATATATATATATATATATTTAATAGAAATTAATCAACACAAAATAAAATCCAATGTCAGAGACACAATCCATTTACATGTCCGTTCTGGGTCTGAACGAAACCGGAGGCACCCTATTCCTTTCCCGTATGTCCAATAAAGGAGAGAGGTCCTCGCATATCCGTCGATCTCCAAGTACGTCTGGACGATCACTACTTATTACCTCATCTTGGGTGTACAGCCCAATCAAGACATCAGCAATCATCCAAACGATGTGAAGACCTACGGTCTTTAACCACAGTCTTCATTGTCGACATATCGTCAAATCAGTTATTCAAAATGGGTATAAACCCGGCCTTTCCGAATAACTCGCGTATATAATAAACAAGGGCTATAAACCACAACATACGCCTCATTCCAATTCTGATTATTATTATTTCCAAGTATTCACATACTTTGGGAAAGGTTCCCATTAATTTTATCAAAGATAAATTCTTTAAATTTATTCTTTAATCTTCCTTTGGATATCATTTCAATCTAATTGAAGATGCATTAAAACTCCACTTGGTTTTAATCTTCCCAAAAATCAATATTAACGATTGTTTAACTTGGGAAATCATATCTTGTCTTTAACTGGGTTAAAGAACCAATTTCATTTAAAACACGGTTCACGATAAACCCAAAATCACATTCTATTCCATCAGCCTTTAACCGTAAATTAGCAAGTGAACAATTCCCTAAGTATTAACGTCGAAGGCCGAAACCAACATCAGATCAATACCCAGGAAACCATTCAACGTAACTAATCTCCAGTTTGTTTCTGATTTTCTTAACTCCGATGGTTCTAAGAACAGTATTATTAAAGATACCATTCACGACAACCCAAAATCTCATTCCATTGTTAATCGGGTTAAAGAACAAGTGTTATTTAAAACACCGTTCACGATAAACCTAATGACCAATTTCAATTCAACTCCAATTAAATATATTAAATTTGAAAACTTTACTTTGGAAAATTCCCGTTAAAACTTAATAAAAAGATTTATAAATTCCAAATCTCATTTCACTGTAAATCGGGTAAACGAACGGATGTCGTTAAAAACACAGTTCACAACAAACCCAAAATCCCATCAGTCTCTAACCGTAAATTTGTAAGAGAACAATTCCCTAAGTATTAACCCCAAAGGCCAAAACCAACATTAGATCAATACCCAGGAAACCATTCAACCTAACTAATCTCCAGTTAGTTTCTAATTTTCTTGACTCCATTCGGTTCAATAACAGTATTATTAAAGATACCATTCACGACAAACCCAAAATCCAATTTGATATTAAATACAAGGCTCTGAATAGAAAATATATCGGCTTATATTCAATATCAAATTCTGAAACCAACAAATATCGTATTGGAATAACGATATATATATCTATCAAATTCTGAAACCAACAAATATCTTATTGGAATAACGATATATATATCTCTACCAAATTCCTCCACAATATCCATATAATCACGAAATCCAATATCGAATTATTTCGAAGATAATTTCGATTCCAATCCATTCTAATTCATATATTGGAAATTCCGCCTATTTCAAAACCATTTCAAATCCAACTTATTTATTTTAAAAATAAATAAATTATTTTTCTAGTTCATAACGAGCTCATTTTGATAAAAATATATTTTTATCCTTTCAAATTTGGAATTTTTCATCCTAATTCTATCCAAATCATTTTTTTATTTTACCCAAATTATTGATATTTTAAATAATTTTATCAAGGCTCGTACAGTCGATTTCCATAAACGGCCATCGAACTGCACTTACAGCGACTTTTCCAAATTTGATTTGGACATAATTCCAAATTCATCCGTCAGATTTCAAATCTCTAATATTCGTTAGAAAGCTCTTTTCGATACGAACCCAACGGTTCTAGTTTTAGGAGAATCCGACGGTCAGGTCTCCCGTAATTTCCGTTCGAAGTCAATGGTCGAAATTCGCGAATTGCCGCGGCGCGGCGCGTTCTATTCAGGCCATTATATATATATATAACATATGTATATTATATGTATTTCGTCGATTTCCTTTCAAAATGTATTTTATAAAATCGTTTAAATTTGTTTTCAAAACGATTTCAACTTCATATTCAATTTCAAATCAAAATTGAATAATCCATATCATCGATATATAAATGATAATATTTTCAAAACATTATATTTTGAAATCAATTCCTTTTGGATATTCATTATAAAAATGAATAAAATTGATATAAATATCGTTCACGTCAAAATGGGATTAATCTAATCAACACGCCTTTATATGTTTAAATATATTTGTGTCCATCCCAAAATCGGACATCAAAATCGGATTTTGATTCTTTTCTAAGTATTATTTTAAAATATTCATTATTTCAAAATATTCGTTATTTTAAAATATTTCTTCTTTCTGAACTGGAATCAGGCACAGTCAATCACCATATAATTTGATTTATATGGATTTCATACACACATGCACACAGCAACAATCAAACATAGTCAACCATCAACCAAAGTGTATACTATACTGTATAAGCATTTAATATAAATATTCAACGCTTATAACAGTCTGTCAACCAACCGATTGACATACAGCTAATTATTGGGACTAGTGTATGTCATATATCATCCCAATACCCGTGTGGGGTTTCAATCAACAAATAATGAATTTTATTTGTGCAGTTGGGTGATGTATAAAATTTATCATCCCAATCAATATCAGTCAAATGTGTGTACATAAAAAAATTGTACGATTTGTTTATGAATATTTATTTATTTCATATACACGTTAAAAATTACATTTTTAACTATAAAATATTTTATTCTATTCCACTTCACGCAATCAATTTTCATAACATAAACAAACAAACAAACAAGTCGTCCATGGTCTGTGGACGACGGGTGTCGGGTGCTGCTAAGCACCGTCTACATCCTACTATATATATTTTAACTAGAAAATAAAATATAAAGTGAGAAATTCTCACATTTGGGTTCCACTCCGCCGTGCTTTGATGGACGATGGTTTGGACTCTATTCAAAATTCCAACGCAATCTTATTCACATCGTTCATAGATAAAAATCATATTTTTATCGCTTCATTTCAATAAATAAAAATCATAATTTTATTTCTACTTCATATATTTTTACATCGCTTCTTTTTATATAAAAATTATATTTTTATATTTCTACCTCTTATATAAAGATCGAATTTTTATTTCGCTTCATATATAATAAAAATCAAATTTTTATCTTAATGATATCCATATAAAGATCGTATATTCGTCATAATGAAACCATTATAAAAATCGTATTTTTATCTATAAAAATAACATTTTTATAATTCTTCGTACGAGATAAAAATTGTATTTTTATATATAAATATCGTACTTTTATATCTCTACTACATATGTAAAAATCGTATTTTTATATACTCTATCATATAAAAATCATATTTTGATTACCTCTATAATATAAAAATCATAGTTTAATTGTCATATAAATCGTATCTTTCTCTCATGACATTTCAAACTTTTTTTGTTTATATAAAAATCAAACCTTTTTGTTTATATAAAAATCAAACCTTTCTATTTATATAAAAACCAAACCTTTCTAAAACTAAAAATCAAATCTTTTTAAAGTTAAAAATAAAATCTTTTTTCTATTAACAAAATCTCATTTTTATATATACCATATATGTAATAAACATACATTTAAATTTTTAATGTACTACATATGTAAAACCACATTTTTATTAAAATAAATGAATAAAATAAACAGAAAAGCTCAATGGGGGGCTACAACCGGAGATGGCATCGTAGGAGGTGTGCGGGGTGGCGTAGGGCTGAGGGGGGTGAGGCAGCAGGTCGGTGGTGGAGGTGTCTCGATTTGGTTGCATCTGGTGATTTAGTCGCGCGAGGAGGATCATGGAGACGAGGAGAAGGGGGCGAGGAAGGGGAACGGCGGCGAAGTTCGGGTCATGTGGCGCAGGCAGGCAGCTGGTGGCGTGGGGCGGCTGCGACGAGCGGATCGCGATGGAGGTTTCCCCTTTCTTTTTTTATTTTTCTTTTTTTATTCTACGCGATGGGTTTGAGTTTGGGAGGGGTGGGTTTGACCAGGGTAAAGGAGAAAGAAGGGTTTTGACTGACCTTTGACCTTATATATATATTTAATAATTCCAATAATTCATATTTCTGCATTCGAACCCCAAATCAAACCCAACGACTATCATCACTAGTGTATTACCCCCATTCCGAACACAATGGGATATGTTTCGTACGCCAATTCGCTTATTACTATTTGTTTTCGTTCAAATAAAAAATATAAATCAATGTATATTGAATTTGAATGCACATTTCAATTTACCGCGGCCACATACTAGGTCTAAAAATTCCAGAAAAATTATTTCTAGCTTCGTATTGACGATACAGTCCTAAAAAAACTAATTTCGTCAAATTTGAAGGCCGTTTGAAAAATGACCATTTTCTGGTCGGTCCAAATTGACTGAAACCGTCAAAACACGTTTTCTTGTGCCACTCTCACATATTGATTCCAAAAATTATGGAAATTGGAATCTAGCAATAATTTGACATCCTGGATCCAACAAAAGTGGTTTTGTCGAAAACGGAGATCGTTTGCAAAATGGCTATTTTTACGGGGTATATTTCCATAGCGACTATTCTAAATTTTCAATTGGGCATAACTTTTTATTCCCGCTATGAAATTTCAATTATTCGGATTCGTTGGAAATATATTCTCAAATAGATTCTAATATTTTTTGGTTTCGCTAAAATACAGTTTATTTTGAATCCTGTACATTCATTTGAAATTTGAAATCGAATTTTCAAACTACCGTGCCATTTTCAATTCCTTTTAAAATAAAAATAAATATTTATATTCCAATTTTGATTCATATAAATATATGTGTTCTAATTCTATTTAAAATAAATTTCTCGTTGTCATTATTTAAAATAATTCATTTTAAATATTCAAAATTCATTAAAATTGCCAAAATAAAAAATTTAAATTGGTTCGGATTTTCTGGGTTGTTACATTTTGATGAGGTGATGAGCGATTTTTTTCCTGAAAATGACCGATAATATTTTTGGTGTATAACAAACATCATTCATGATTCGTACAATCCCATGTAAACACTGGTCGTAGCGAAATTAGAAATTACAAGATAATTAAATTTTTCGGTTACACCGGAACTGATACAATATACATTGATTTTAGTATAAATGAATCTTATCAATAATAAATTATTATTAACATATTTATCTAATTAGAATTCTATATGGCTTCAGATTTATAAATTTCACTTGATTTTTAAACTCAACATTTTAAATTATTAGTTTAAACAATTTTCAATTTATTAAATTTCTTTATTTGATATAATAAATCGTTATATTTTAATAATGAATTCCATAGCGACTATTTGAAAATTTGATTTGTATATAAAACAAAATCTACCATATGAAATCTAATTTTTTTTATTTTTCATTAGAAAATTATCATCTTGTAGATTCAGACGTTTCTTATTTCTAAGAAATCCGACTTAAAATGGATTTTGTACAATCAATTGAAGTTCAAAACGTTATATTACGAACTATCGCGACGCTGCAGCTCGTTTTATAATTAAATTATAAACTATACGTTCAAACATCCTTCATTAAACGAATACGTTAATATAAATTCAATTCTATCTTAACTGGATTTTTTAATATTGCATAACATACAATATTGCAAATTTCAACATATTCCGGCTATTTCAAAAATAAATTATTATTTTATTATTTATATTAATATAATATTCAAAATAATTGAATTCAAGTCATTCGTAATTCAAATCGGTATTCAAAACCATTTTAAAATATTAAATAAAACGGTTAAAAATCTGGGCCATTACATTCCTTCCTCTTAAAAGAATTTCATCCCCGAAATTAATAAGATAGGAAATATGCTACAAACCCAGCAGTTTTTCAAAAATCCCATTTGCTTAAAAACTTTTCTTCTATTATATAAACTTCTAGTTTTGACTAATCCAAATGTCTTTATACAAAAACCAATCCACTTTGGTTAACAAAAATTTTCAAAAATCTCTTGAAAATATTTTAACACCTTAATTTTGGAATTTTTTGGTAGAGTCTCCCCTGTACGGAGAGACTTCAGCAATATTGTTGAAACAACAAATATATAAACATCGACCAACATGGTCGGAAACTCCAATTCAAATCCCAAACCTAAAATTTATATTTTGCGTAGGCGTACCTTTTTGGGAGTGTTATATAACGATAAACAATAAGTAATGCATGTGTCTGCTCAATTATCAAGCAGCTTTAACAAACTGGATTCAATTAACTCTAGAATTCTCTTAGATTAGTTTTGTAGACTTCAATGAACTTCATTATAATCATATACATTGATCCAAATATTCAAATTATCCATTCCTAACAATTTTATATACTATTCAATTCACATGAGGTTTATTTATAACCAAGTTTTAGCAATCCATTTATACCCTTAAATATCCATTCAGATTCGTTAGACTTGGATTCATTTGTTGGTCCTCAATCAAGTTCTAAATCTATATTCATGCAATCAACCATATAGTTCAACTGTCTAATTTAAATTTATTGATTTATATGTGTGTGTATATATATATATATATTGTATTGACTTATGTCAAATTTTATCTCCATATTCAAGTTAATTCGGATTTACATTTGAAATTCTTGCTTGGTTAATCCTTTCAATTTCACAACCAAACTAATTCAAATCATCCATCAAATTAAAACAATTCATTCAAATTCATTAATTTGCCCATATTACTATTCTCGATTCAAGTCAAGTGCCTGTTGACTTAAATTTTATTTTATTTTAATATTCAAGTTCAATTATAACCTATAAAATTAACTTAACATAAATTAAATTTTCACATTTCACAATTCAAATATGAAATGTCCTTTGGTTGATTCAGTACAACCTCATAATCAAACCCAATCAAATTAATATTGGTAAATTGGTTGTCCATATTATAATAATTTAAGAAAATTATTACTTTTATTGCTTTACAAACTATATTGGACAAAAATAATTTTAAAATAATTTTATAGCAAATAGGGATGGCAATTAGACCCGACCCGATGGACCCAGACCCGACCCGGCGGGTCTCGGTTCTAGGCGGGTCGGGTTTTGTCGGGTCTAAACTATACATTTCAAAAATCTGGACCCGACCCGAGCTTCGGTTCGGGTCGGGTCGGGTTAAAGCTCGGGTCGGGTCGGTTCGGGTCCGATTGAATAATAACACTAAAAATACATATATTTCAGTGTTTTTAGGTCGGGTCTTTCGGGTTCGGGTCTATGCGGGTCGGGTTTGATCGGGTCTTGATGGTATTTTTCATCACCTAGACCCGACCCGAGACCCATCGGGTTCGGTTCGGGTTCGGGTCTTTTCGGGTCGGTTCGGTTCGGGTTTTCGGTTCTCGGTTCTAATTGCCAGCCCTAATAGCAAATTACAGATACGCGCTCTTATATATACACTCAAACTCAATCTAGGATATTACTAATCCTATCTATATTGAGTCACGCCATAGAGCCAAGGTTATTATTAAACCTTATGCTCTAATACCAACTGCAACGACCCGGAAAATTCGATGCTCGAATTTTGTACAATAATACATAACTCTGTATTACTTGCCAAAAACCCAAGTATCAAATCCCAGATTGTTAGTGGAAAGAAGTTAGAGGGTGTAAGAAGAAAGAAATATTAGAATAGAAGAATAAGAAGATCAGAGTCTCACAGTGAAATGGACAAAATTTAATAATCAATAAAACTTTATACAAAAAGAACTGTATATATACATATATGGTTACAATCATCAGAGTATACATTCTTATGAATACAACACACAGTGGAAATAAAGTAGTACCGGTAAATATATAGAATACGTCTCGGCTTTAACTCCTTTTCCGATATTCCAAGCGAAACCTTACCTGAAAATATACTCGGTCTGACCCGAGCACATTTGAAGCAAAGCAAAATTCACCTGGATTAGTCTAGAATACTTTCAGTGGTAAATTCATGCAACAACCAACTTGTTTAACTTTCGAAAACCCTTTTTTACAAAAGGATAATAGTAAGACTGGCCCACACATAAAAATGCATGGTTTTTACCTTACTATAACGCAAAACATTTTAGATATATCAAAATCTAGTGATATTATAATAGTGTCTATCAAATCACAAATAAATAACCAAATAGAGTAACACTTGCATCTCACCTCCACATACATAGTATATAATCAAAACCCGTGGGGCTCTTATTGGAGAATGGATTCCAACTATGACAAGGTATCTGAGCACCTTCCGATATGTGTAATCTAGAGGGGATACAGTGGGGTTCAACAAGAACATCTTGCAACTCGGCTACACATGACCGCCCACTCATTTAGCTTGAGTGTAGCGAATGTAATATCAACCGATAGGTTTATGGGCCCACTGTCCATCCGGGGAGATACATAAGCGAAAGAAGAACAAATAAGGATTTTTTCTAGATTGATGATAATACACCCTGCTTGGGTATGACCCACCTAGCCATGCTACCTGCCCGATTTTTGTCATTTCCCGGTTGATGAGGCTTGAGATCACGTTTTACCTTTCAGAGAACATCTCATTATCATTGAATGTCAAATCGTCGAATCTGTCAAATCACTAATTGACATCCACAAATATACTTTGGGTGTTAAGCATGAGAATTTCTCTGCCACCAAACTTGGTATATTTCTAAAAATCAACATACGTGACCGCCAGGAAATACTCCATCAAACATTCCTCTATACAAGTCATTTAGGAACAAGATGAACCGAAGGCACCCTCCTACTGCGAGTAGTCATTGCAATCCATAGATTTCAACCACTTGAGAACTAGAGTGTATCTCTGGTTGCAAGTCATAGATTATAAGTGATCCTTCCGTTTTATGAAAATCTATGGCCTTCAATTGCTCCATCTTCATTTCCTTCAAGTTAGCTTCGAACACAACATTGATTCGAAGTGGTTTTGGGTCTAGTTCCCTACTTGGTCTCTTCGAAACAACACGTCAAAAGTCCCATAATATTTTATTGATAGTCGGTGTTTTAACTATCTGTCTCAACAAAACCATCATCCAATTGGATTGGTCGAACAGTACGATCAAGTATATTGGCAGCTCATGTCTTTTTATTTATTTAAAACTCTTGGTCGATTAAAAATCATTCTCTATATTCATCAAACGGTTCTTTTTCATTACCTCAAAAACACTTACCATAACTCATCACCTTAAACAATCATCCATTTTTTCCAAATCCTTCTTTATACTTCTTTACTTTGAAAATATAATTACACAACCCATTGCTATGTTCTTTCCTTTGAAAATATATAACTTAATTTCACCCATTTACTTTCGTTTCTAATTCAATAATCCTTTTTATTTATTTGGAAAAATGCATTTCAATTCACTTATTGCACGGAGTAAGCCTATTTAAATCGATCAATTTCTTTTATTTAGGAAAACAGCGCTATATATGTAATTCATGCTCAGCTTGGTCTAACAATGTAAATTTATACATTGTTTATTTTTAAACCACATAGTTGAACTACATTTCAAAACTTGCAAATATATATAAATATTGCCTTTATAAACATATTCCAACATCTCTTTACCGTTACAAACTAATACCATTCCTCGATAATAGTGAAGTCGTCCAATTTGCGTATTTTATTTGCCTCTCAGACCTTGACCGATAATGTTCTTATCTCAGAATAAATATAAGTTCGTAACCCAAAACTCATATTACTTATAAATTAAACAAATCTTTATTTACTATTTTATTTAAACTATGGTTTTGATAAACCATAATCTTACTTTGAGAAAACTCAATCGATCACGACCATTTTTACTTAATATTAATCTCTTGCTTTATCTTCGCTATACAAATTCCATTTAATATTTGAATTATATTAAAAAGGTTCATTTACCGTATATTTGACCAAGGCCATTTTTAACGTCATATAATAAAACAAAATTCTTGGATTTATAGCAAAACCCATGTACTAACGCCATATGTCTTTATCCTTTAACATTTCTTTTCCATCTCGGGTCACTTTAACTTAACTCAATTTATAAATAACATCTCCATTGAGTTTTCACTTTAAAAACATTTGGATTTTATTTATAAAAAAAACTCTTTACCGATCTTCCCGAATATCCAATTTAACTTCATTACAAACTCAGTTCTTAAACGAATTACATTTAAGAAATAATCGCTACAATAATTAAATTATCGTTTACTGAAGTAAAAATAGTTTACTTCTTCATTAACTACAATAAATTAGTTAACTGCTTTTAATACAATAATTATTAAACCATAATTAATTTGATTAATAATCTTTGAACATGTTAATTAGAATGTAAACTACGCTTAAGAAATCTAATTAATATTAAATAAGCATTAACTATTTTAATTTAAGAAATAAATCTAAAACTTCAACTTAGTTATAAAATAATTTTATAACTTTAAATATGTCAGTTCACCAAACGGCAAATCAACGTCTTAACAAAGATGTCGATTTAAGGCCATTTGCTGTCAATCCCTCAATTAATATTGTTTATTGATTTAAATTAACAAAAATGTTAAATTTTAATTCAACGTCAATATCCAAACATGTTTTGTGACGGCCCGCCCCGCACCAGCCACATTTCCCATGAAAATGCGTTGTGCCGATGTCCAATTGGCACGGGACGGTCACAAAAGAAAGGGAAAAGAAAAGGACTTACTGGTGAACTAACAGAGAACCTATAGAATGTCTTACAGCGCAAGGAATAAAATATAGTAATAACACACTTGACATAAAACAGGTGAGACAGTGCATAAGCTGAAACTAAACATCATAGCAGCGGAAAATCCAAATACAGCTTATGTTCCACATCATCATTATTACAATTTTAAAACTGTCTCTAAAGAAAAAGAAAGGAAAGGTACACTACTAATGCCCAAAGTAGTGACCAGCAGCGACACAGGGATCATACGTGGGAGCCTCCTACTCGTCTCCGATGCAGCTACCCGTGCATACCACCTAACATGTTTCTAGTCTTCCCGTTTAAGAGCACCCAGAGTAATAAAAAGAGACATAAAACGCTGGGTCAGACAAAAGTCTGGTATGAGCATAGCATCAAAACAATACAATAACAGGTATACTAAACCATACCTGAACCTGGACCTGCAACCAAAGAGTTAGCACAACATACCGCTCAATACTCTATGGTGCCACTAACATATGGTGTAAAGAATATGGGGTGGGGGGGTGTATGTCATAGTAAAAGCAAACAACCAAACATAGCAACCATCCTCACATCTCTCACTCAGTGCGTAAAGCATACGATATCCACCACTTTGATCACTAGACCCATCGAGGTAATGACGGAGTTCAACTTGTATAACTACTGCTACCACCAAGCTTATCCCATGGGATCATGAACAAACCTTTTCAAATGACCCCACTTCATTGGTCTATAGCCCACTAGTCGTACCTAGGCCACTGTGGTCCTGAATCTGTTCACATACCTCCCATACATAGTGATCCAAAGTCATAGACATCGACAACCCCTTAGCACACGTCCTGCAACAAAGCCCAACTCATGAAGTTAACCGTTGGTTCCCAACTGGATCCTGAGTTCTACTTCCTATTTGGACTTCCTTTGCATCAAGGGTTTTGGTCGAGTTGGAGCTGGTCTTCAAAAGAGTCGTCGCGTAGAAGTAGCTTAAGTCTGGTTCGGTTCGGCTATACATCATCTTTAGATTTCTCGTTCGGTTCGGTTCGGATTCTCCATCGTGGTTTGGCTCAGCTCCTTCATTCGGTTCGGTTCAGGTGCCATCCTCTAACTCGGTTCGGTTCGGGTGCTTCTGCATAGATACGGTTCGGTCCTCTAGCCCTCCAGTTAGTCTGATCCGATCCCATGTCCTCCTGTCATTCCGATCCGATCCCACTCTCTTGCTCCAATCCGATCTGATCCCCACGCCAAGCTTCAGTCCGATCCTAACTCCAACACGATCCTAATGGCCTTCCTTTTCGCCATGATTTATCTTGTGCTAAGTTCTAGTTCGGTTCGGTGTTCCTTTGCCCAGTCCATTATACGACCCGAGCCCCTTCAACCGATCCGATCTGAAACCCTGCACAATTTTCCTGCGACTTTTTCCAGCGACTGTTTTACACCATACGATGGTGTTTTCGACCATTCCAACTCTTCTAATCAATCACAAATCATACCATACAGTCATAACAACATGTATAATCAACCACAAACACTAAAAACAATAATTTGATAGGTTAAAATGGATCAAACATAGCCAAAATCACATATTTTCCCTTAAGCATGTTTAAGCCAAACTAATGATAGGATTAGTAAAACTTAACTAAATTAACCCAAGTTTATAACAGAGGTCTAAAACATCATTTCGAATTTTATGAACATTTTTCCAGATTTTTAACATGTATAAATTTGCTAATTATCACTAATTACGATTAATTAACCATAATTAGTGAGGAACTATGCGAATCACTCACCTTTGCCACAAATAAAATATCAAATCTGAAATGATTCTCTGTTTGGCACTGTTCCCAAGGCTATACAGCATTTCTACCTTGATTCTTTTGCTAATCCACTTTGATTTGATGTAGATTTGGCTTAATTAGCGATTAGAAGGTGATTTGGGATGTTTTAGCAAGTGGAGGCCATTGCTAGGTTGAGAGGAATATCTTAGGCGGCTGGAAAATGAAGTAAAATTCGTTTTCTCAACCCTAGCAGCTCTTTTATACTCTTAATTCTGAAATTCTCCTTTGGGCCTAGCTGTTAATCACCCTGTTAAGCCCAATTAAGATATTTTTCACCACCTGAAACTTGTTTCAGCCATATCTCCCAAACGATGAGTCCGTTTGGCTAATGTGACCACTCTACGGAAAGGTAAACCATCATCTAGAACTAATGGAAGTGGTTTCAAGTCAAAACTCCTTTCCAATCAAAATTTATGGCCGAAACAAGATCAGCTAGGGCAAAACGGTCATTTAAAAATCGATAAAAATCATGAACATGTGAAATGACCCCAATAGTCATCTCCCAAAGCTACATGACCATACGACTTTGCATGTGAAAGAAATAAATATTCTACGATCCTTCGATGCGTAGAATCACTACGCCATAGATGACCTATCGAAACGAAAACCCATGGTGTTGCTAGCTACAATGTTGCCATTGCTATGATGTTTTTTGTCTATTGCAACGCACGTTTCAATGTGTTACCATAGATATCAACATGTGTTGCAGTAGCCACGTGAATAAAATTAGTAATCCGCGTCAACAATATCCAACGGTCCAGATTAGTGATCCACATCAATCTAATTTCCTTCACCACAGCAGCGATCTTTTACCCAAATTTTCATTTTCCCGCTGTAAAATAATTCGCGTTGTCTTCACTTGAGAAAATTGACCGAACTATCTTTCCCTAAATTTTCATTTTACCGCTAAAAAATAATAAAATAATTATCGTTGTTTTCACTTTTCCACTTTCAACCCTAAATCGTTCGAACCCTAAACTAAAATCCCAATTCATATCGCAGGGAATCCCAATTCTTGTTGCCCTTCTTCTTCCCTAAATTCGCCTTCCTCTAAAAAAAACCTCTTCTTCCTTCTCCTATCATTTTAGTTATCACTGCAGCAAAATTCGACGAGGCAACCACTAATTACGTTGTTCGCTACCAAATAAAGATCCGATTTTGCATGAAATTGCTTCGCTGTTGATCTACTTTCATTACCCTAAGGTATTGTAAACGAATTTTTTGATCTTAACTTACCTTTTTTTCGATGATTCATAGTGTTGTACTTCGTCAGTCTGTACATTCATTTTTTAGGCTAATCTGTTTTAGGCTTAACATGAAGGGATTCCCTAGCCATTTAAGTCTTTTTTTCCTCAAACCTACATCGTTAAATATGTTGTTTCACAAAAGTACTTCTTTGGGTTGTGCCTATCATTCCACCTTGTGAGCACAAGTAGAAATCGTAATTCTTTGGGTGTTAGATTTTGTTGTCCACCATACTGCCTGGTGAACATTGTCCGGGGAATGGAGTAGAATGTGACAATGCTTTTGAGCACAAAAGTTCGCCGGATAATGTTCCACTGGGCACTATGGGACAATAACAAATTCAGAGAGGCACTTTCGCTCCCAAGGCCCTTAATCGTAAGTGTTTGTTTATTTAGCCTTGTTAGATGTCATATAGTACACAGTGCATTTATCATATCCACATTTATGCAATCTTTGTTGGTACTTATAAGAGTACACGTCAGTCACAAATTTGTTTTATGTTGATTTTTCAGGAATGTAATTGATGTTTCAGGACTGCGGATATCACTGAATATTGCATGATGCGGACATCAATTTCAACTTCAAATTCGTCAACAGCGGCTGCGAGAAAGAACTGCCACCACAATATCCCAGCAAAGTTGAGGACTGTAAAGGTGGGGTCGAATGCGGGGAAGAAGTTTTTTGGTTGCTCCATGTGGCCGGTAAGTATAAATTAGGTTTTTTTTTTGGTTGCGGATTTTACTCGAGAATTTAATGTATGTGCAGATTGGCGATTGCGGGTATTTTATGTGGCATGACGAAGTGTACGAAATCAACAACAATTCTGAATTGGATGATACTAGTGTTAAATTGATGGAAAAAGAAAAGACTATATTGCAATTGCTCATGGAAAAGAAGACAATTGAAGAAAAGCTGCAGAAGCAAAAGCAAAAGAGGGTAAAAGCCGATGAATTGGTGGCAGATTTGAAGGAAGAGTTGGCCCTAATGCGCATTGACTGTGGAAAACACGAGACAGGAGAAAAATTCTTTGCAAAAGCTTTAGCTATATCTTGGATCATGTTTGGAGTTCTTTTGTGTGTTGTTATGACAATGTAGAGCAGTGAAGTAACATGAAATAGCATGCATGGGCAGTTTTCAGGTATAATTTTAAGTTTTGCCACATTGTAGATTAGTGATAATTTTTGCCACATTGCAGATTAGTATGCACTTGTATACACATTGTTTAGATCAATATACACTTGTATACACATTGATCAGTTATGTCACTCAGTTATGTTTTAAATCAGTACACTTGTATCCACATTGTTTAGATCAGTTATGTAACTCACACATTGTTTAGATCAGTACACTTTTATACACATTGTTTAGATCAGTATACTATGTTATACTGATGCAAATGGAATTAAGTTATGAAACTCAGTTTGTGCTGAAAGGAAACTCAGTTATACTATGACCATACTTTGTGCTGAAATGCAATTCAGGCATGCATACCTCTTATTTTGTGCTGAAATGCAACTTATGTATGCAGGTGAAGGAGGCAGTGATGAGGATTTTCAAGAACTTTTGTTAATGAAGGCACTAGAGGTACGATGCAGTAGAGGCATTGAACGCATTGAAGGCTTGTGCTATATTTTGAAACTGTTTTAGTTTTATGTAAACATGAATTTAGGACTTGCTGTGTGTTTGTTTTTGAAATGTTTGTAAAATTGAACTTAGTGGCTACGTTTTGTTATTTTGTAGTTGACTACGTACTAGTGTTCCCTGGTTAATTTGAAATAAAAAGTTCTTTGTAAATTTCAGTTTGATGTTATGTTGCCATATATATGATATAATGTTGCAGTATGTGATGTTAAATGTTGCCATAGCTATGATATAGTGTTGCCATTGGGTGGCAAAATTGTTGCTATAAATTTATGCATGTGGGCCCCACAACTGGATTCCGTGGACCCGGGCTACAGATTTTCGTGGCGATTCCGTAAACACGGGTCACAAATTATAGTGGGTCCCACATTTTTGTAAATTTAGTACATGCGGCAACAACTGTGCTGATGTTGCCTTAGGATCGAAAATGTGTTGCCTTTGACTCTAAGGCAACGCGGCAAAAGGCAACCCCAAAAAAGTGTTGCCACAGATCATTTTTTGCCTGCAGCAACACTATTTGGCACCTACTGTGTCATTTCTCTGGAGTTGGCGTAGGCCATCTATGGCGTAGTGAATGCGGGTCGTTACACTCTCCCCCCCTTAAGAAATTTCATCCCCGAAATTCCTTAACCCAAAACATACAAAGGATCCCACATTCCTACCAATCATATACAACAATCAAACATGCAAAACAAATTAAAAAAAACCTATCCTAGCATGCGGAAAGACTAAATCGAAACTGAAATCTTACCAGGCGAAGAGTTCTGGATACGTGTTCCTAATGCTCTCCTCTGTCTCCCAAGTACAGTCATTCTCATTCTCGCCGCACTGAACTTTGACTAATTTCACCGCCTTCCTTCGAAGCTGCTTCGTATCGTTCCCAACAATACGCATAGGCCTGCGGTTCCCAACCGCCTCGGGTTCAACTTCAATATCATCCAATTGATCAGGTGAAATAGTCACATCTGTGTCGTGTACGAACTTCCTTAACTGGGAAACATGAAACACGTTGTGAACTCCTGCCATCTTGTATGGTAATTCAACTTTATATGCCAAATTCCCAATTTGCTCAAGAACTGGGAATGGACCAACAAATCTTGGTGCTAACTTTTCTCTCCTGCCAAATCGTATCACGCTCTTCAACGGAGAAATCTTGACAAACACCAAGTCGCCAATGGAGAACTTTAATTCTCTTCTCCTCTTATCAGCATAACTTTTCTGCCTATCTTGGGTAGCCTTCATCCGCTGTTGGACAACCTTAATCTTAGCTGAAGTTTCTCTTATCACATCTGGTCCAAGCACAAACTTCTCACCAGTTTCTAACCAACATGACAGTGAGTTGCACGGTCTTTCGTACAATGCTTCAAATGGAGCCATACCAATACTGGATTGATAACCACTATTATATGCAAACTCTACTAGATGCAAATGGTCATCCCATGATCCACCAAAGTTTAATATGCAAGCTCTCTAGAGATCTTCTAATACTCGATTGACCCTCTCTGTTTGTCCATCGGTTTGAGGATGATACGCGGTACTGAGATGTAATTCTGATCCTAACGCCTCCTGTAAGCTCTTCCAAAATCCACTAGTGAACAATGGATCTCGATCACTCACAATGCCTTTGGGTATTCCATGATATCTCACTACCCACTTTACATATAGTTCAGCTAACTTAGCTGTCGTTCTATTCGACTTGATGGGTATAAATCTTGCACTCTTGGTCAATCGGTCCACAATCACCAAAATGCTATCATGGCCCGATCTAGTCCTTGGTAACCCATCAATGAAATCCATTGAGAGTTGTTCCCATTTCCATTCTGGAATCTCTAATGGTTGCAACAAACCACTAGGCTTCTTTTGCTCAGCTTTAACTAGCTGGCAATTCATGCATTTTGATATAAACGTCCCAACATATCTTTTCATCCCTTCCCAGTAGCAGGTCTGCTTCATGTCTCGATACATCTTGTTACCACCAGGGTGTATAGTCAGTTTTGAGTGAAGACATTCTCTAAGCACTTCATCTCTTAATCCATTGACATTGGGTACAACTAGTCTTCCATTCTTTCTAAGCCATCCATTTCAATCAAGCCCATACTTTCTCATCTCTTCGTCGATTTCCATCTCTAACTTTGAGATGATTTCCAATAGGTTAGGATCGTCCCTCTGACTGGAACCAATCCGCTCAGTCAAAGTGGGTCTGATCGTCAAACTTGCTAACATTTCTGGATCCAATTCGCACTTTGGTCTGAAATCATACCCAGCGATGTACTCCAGTTGCTTCCATTCCAGAAACATAGCCCCTAAACTAGCAAGTCTTCTACTCAATGCATCAGCCACCGCATTGCCCTTTCCTGGTGTATATGCGATGTCGAAATCATAGGAAGCTAAGAATTCTAACCATCTTTGCTGTCGGAGATTTAGATCCTTCTGAGAGAAGAGATGCTTTAATGATTTATGATCAGTAAACAACTCGAATCTTTCTCCCAAGAGATAATGTCCACATCTTCAATGCAGACATGATCGTTGCCAATTCCAAGTCATGGGTAGGGTATCTTTTCTCATGCGGTTTCAATTGCCGACTTGCATAAGCTACAACCCTACCTCCATGCATCAGTACAGCACCCAATCCGGTACCATGCATCTGTATATACTGTCATCTCTTCATTCCCCTTAGGAATGACTAACACTGGTGCACATGTCAACTTTTCCTTTAGAATCTTGAATGCATTCTCGCACTTTTCGTCCCAGATGAAGGCTTGATTCTTCTTGGTCAACTGAGTTAACGGTGCTGCTATCTTGGAGAAGTCTTGGATAAACTTACGATAATATCCAGCTAACCCCAAGAAACTTCTAATGTCCGTTGCATTCTTGGGAGTAGACCAATCTTGTACTGTAGCCACCTTCGGAGGGTCCACGACGATACCATTTTCTGAAACAACATGGCCCAAGAATCTCACTTCCCTTCTCTCGAAGTGACAAACTTTGCTTTCAATTGGTGTTTTCTCAACACCTCCATCACTATCCTCAAGTGTTCCTTGTGTTCTTCCTCTGTCCTCGAATAAACAAGTATATCGTCCACGAACACAAGAACAAATTTATTCAACTGATCTCTGAATATCTTATTCATAAGATCCACAAAATATGCTAGTGCGTTGGTCAACCCGAATGGCATGACCAACCACTCATAAAATCCAGACGGCGTCCGAAATGCCGTTTTAGCTATACTCTCAGCTTCCACTCTAAGCTGATGAAAACCTGTCGCGAGATCCAACTGGGAGAACACTCTCGTGCCACTCAACTGATCAAACAAATCATCTTTGCACGATAGAGGATACTTATTCTTCCTCGTCACCTTATTCAATTCGCGGTAGTCCACACATAATCGAAGGGAACCATCTGTAACAACCCGGAAATGCGAGCCAGTTTAAAATTTTTATTTTGGCAATTTTAGCGAATTTTCTAAATTTAAAATGATTTATTTT
Organism: Allium sativum; assembly: GCA_030737875.1. NCBI lineage: Eukaryota > Viridiplantae > Streptophyta > Magnoliopsida > Asparagales > Amaryllidaceae > Allium > Allium sativum. The sequence goes on along the minus strand of CM060920.1, from coordinate 387,660,457 downwards.
AAATAATATCGATGAGAAATTTATTTTGAATATATTTAGAATGTATATATTTATATAGATCGTCGTTAGAATATAAATATTTATTTTAATTATAAATTGAATTGAAAATGGCGCGGTAGTTCGATAATTCGATTTCAAACTTCAATTGAACATACCGGGTGCAAAATAAACCGGATTTTAACGAAACCAAAAATAATAGGATCTATTTGAGAATATCTTTCCAGCGAATCCGAAAAATCAAAATTTCATAGCGGGGATCAAAAGATAAGTCCAGTTGAAAATTATGAATAGTCGCTATGAAATTTCGGCCCTTAAAAATGGCCATTTTGCAAACGACCTCGGTTTTCGACAAAACCACTTTTGTTGGATCCGCAATGTCAAATTATTGCTAGGTTTCAAATTTCATAATTTTTCGTATCAATATGTGAGCGTGGCAAAGGAAAACGCGTTTGACCAGTTTTAGTTGATTTTAATCGACTGGAAAATGGCCATTTTTTAAACGGTCTCTGAATTCGATGAGACTAGTTTTGTTAGGACTGTATCGTGAATACGAAGCTAGAAAATATTTTTCGGGAATTTTTAGAGTTCGTATGTGACATCGGTAAATTGAAATGCGCGTTCAAAATCAATATATAGAGTTATATGTTGATTTTGACGAAAACTGATCGAAATGATCGAATCAGCCAGCGATACATATCCCATTGCGTTTGGAATGGGGGTAATTAGCTATGGACGACAGGCGGTGGGCTTGATTTCGAGTTCGAAAATAAAAGCTACTTTTTGGATTAAAAGAAAATAAATATATTATTATATACACACCCCCTCCTTTAAACCTAGTCCAGTAGAAAAAAACGAGCCCCCTTTCTAAATAAAACCCGTCGTTACCCCTCAAATCGGACCCGTCGCCCATCGTCGGAGCTCCACCGTCGATGCCAGAGCCCCTCCGACGCCCTCCGCTTCCCGTCCCCGCAGTCACCGTCCATCCCCGACCCTCCTCCCCTCCCCCTTCTCGTTTCTGCCTCCTTTCTTCCCCAATTAGCCGACGCAACACCCAATTCCTCCTCTAGAATGCGCACTGCCCAAACCCCCTTCTCCCGTCGCGATGGACTGCGGCGACCCCCTCCTACTCGCTCCGATCTCCTCCTCTTCCCTCTCTTCAAACCACAGCCCTTTCCTCCCTCAAAAAGAAACCGCCCTCCTTTCTTCCCCACAGCCCTCGCGAGAAACCCCCTGCTGACCCCGACGTGATGACGAACCGCCTTCCCCTTTTGGTGACGTTGATGAACACCCCCTTTTTAAAGCAAGGTAAATTTTATTTTAATTATTTCAGTTTCTTTTAATTATTTATTTCATATAAAACTGAAAAATAAAATGAGGATTTTTATTAAGGAAGATAGTTTTTTATATAATTATGAAAGGATTAGATTTCTAGATATGAGAAGTTCATATTTTTATGTGTATAAAGACTAGATCTTTGAATTGAAAAAGATATGAAATTTATTTATATGAAGCTTAGATTTTCAGTATGATAAAGGAACGATTTTTATCATAGAAAAGGAACGATTTTTATCATAGAAATAGAACAATTTTTATCATAGAAAAGGAACAATTTTTATAATATAGAAAGGTTAAAAATATAATTTTTATAATCTAGGTTCAAGAGAAAGGATATGATTCTTATGATTGGAAAAAAAATATGATTTTTAAATTGAAATAAAAATGTGATTTTTTATAAATATAGTAGTACTATAAAAATATTATTTTTATATAGAGAACAGAAGTATAAAAATATAATCTTTTATATTGTAGAAGTATAAAAATATAATCTTTTATATTGTAGAAGTATAAAAATATAATCTTTTATATTGTAGAAGTAAAAAATATAATCTTTTATATTGTAGAAGTATAAAAATATAATCTTTTATATTGTAGAAGTATAAAAATGTGATTTTTATAGCAATGAAATAAAAATCCGATCTTTGTATATGAAGTAGAAATATAAAAATATAATCTTTATATAGAATGAAGCATCGTAAAAATATATGAAATAGAAATAAAAATACGATTTTTATTTATTGAATGAAGCAGTAAAAATATAATTTTTATTTGAACAGCGTGAAAAGAACTGCATAGGAATTGCAAACGAATCCAGACGGTTCAGCAGTTCAACAGCAAAGCACGACGGAGTGGAACCCTCTGTGAGAACTCCTCACCTTTAATTTAATTTTTCTAGTTAAAATATATACTAGGATGCAGACGGTGTTTAGTAGCACCCGACACCCGTAGTCCACAGACCATGAACGGCTTGTATGCTTGTTTGTTTGATTTTGATGTATAATTGATTGTGTGATGTGATGTGAAATGAAATAAAATATTTATATAGTTAAAAATATTTTATAGTTAAAAATAGAATTTTTAACGTGTATATGAAAGGAAATAAAAATAAACAAATCGGATGATTTGTTTATATACACACATTTGACTGATATTGATTGGGACGATAAATTTTACACATCGCCCAACTGCACAAATAAAATCTGTGTTTGATTGTTTGAAACCCCACACGGGTATTGGGATGATATTTGACGTACACTAATCCCGATTGTTTAGTTGTATGTCGATCGATTGATTAACAGACCGTTATAAGCGTTGAATAATTATATTTGATGCTTATACAGTGTAGAATGCACTTTGGATGATGGTTGATTATTCATCGTTGTTATTGTATGCATGTGTTGTAGAAAATCCATATAATTAACATTATATGGTAATTGATTGGGCCTCATTCCATATTTGAAAAAGATAAAAATCACATTTTTACTTTGTTATTCAATATATAAAAATCGAATTTTTACTTTGCTATTCAATATATAAAAATCGGATATTTACTTCGCTATTCAATATATAAAAATTGAATTTTTATCTTGCTATTCAATATATAAAAATCGAATTTTTACTTTGCTATTCAATATATAAAAATCGAATTTTTACTATGCTATTCAATATATAAAAATCGAATTTTTGCTATGCTATTCAATATATAAAAATCGAATTTTTACTATGCTATTCAATATATAAAAATCGAATTTTTATTATGCTATTCAATATATAAAAATTGAATTTTTATATTCTCTATCCCATAAAAATCACATTTTTAATATTTCTATTATATAAAAATCACATTTTTAATATTTCTATTATATAAAAATCACCTTTTTAATATTTCTATTATATAAAAATCCTATCTTTACATCGTTAAACATTCCATTTTTACACGACTAAACTCTAACTTTATATGCATATATAAAAAATCAAACTTTTTCTCTATGAAAATTATATCTTTTCATCATTATAGTAATTTTAGATTTTATTTACTCGATTACATAATAGAAACTGAGAAACAAATAAATATATATAACTAAATTATATAAAAAAAAACTCACCATATCCGAATTCATGGGCTGTCGATCGTGGAGGGGTTTACTCAGCTGGAGCGTGGGTTTTGAGGGGGGGGGGTGCGCTGCGTTCTCGGTGGTGGGAGGAGGTGCTGCGGCCTTCTGGAGTGGCGGCGCCAGGTCTTCAGGGTGGCGGGGTGTAGCGCGGTCAGGCGGAGCAGGGTTTTGGGGCTAGGGTTTTGAACGATGGAAGGGCTTCGCGGAAGAGGGCGAGGGAGGGGTTCGACGTTGTAGATGGAGGAGGGGGGGTCGATCGACGCGGTGGCGTCAGATGGAGGATGGGGGCGCGGCGCGATTAGTTTAGGGGTTTTTTTTCTTTTCTGAATGGTGTAAGGGAGAAGAGGGAATGGGGGGGTTTATATAAAATATATATATTTTATTATTTATTGATTTCAAAAAGCAACTTTTATTTTTGAACTCGAAATCGAACCCACCGCCTGTCGTCCATAGCTAATTACCCCCATTCCGAACACAATGGCATATGTATCGAAGGCTGATTCGATCGTTTCGATCAGTTTCCGTCAAAATCAAAATATAACTCTATATATTGAATTTGAACGCGCATTTCAATTTACCGGGGTCACATACTAACTCTAAAAATTCCAGAAAAATTATTTCTAGCTTCGGATTGACGATACGGTCCTAACAAAACTAGTTTCGTCGAATTCTGAGACCGTTGGAAAAATTGCCATTTTCCAGTCGATTAAAATCAACTGAAACTGGTCAAACACGTTTTCCTTTGCCACGCTCACATATTGATTCGAAAAATTATGAAAATTGGAATCTAGCAATAACTTGACATCACGGATCCAACAAAAGTGGTTTCGTTGAAATCCGAGGTCGTTTGCAAAATGGCTATTTTTAAGGGCCTGAATTCCATAGCGACTATTCAGAATTTTCAACTAGACATATCTTTTGATCCCCGCTATGAAATTTTGATTTTTCGGATTTGTTGGAAAGATATCATCAATTAGATTCCATTATTTTTGGTTTCACTAAAATCCGGTTTATTTTGCACCCGGTACATCCATTTGAAGTTTGAAATCGAATTATCGAACTACCGCGCCATTTTCAATTCCTTTTATAATTTAAAATAAATATTTATATTCCAACGACGATCTATATAATATATACGTTCGAATTCAATTCAAAAAAAAATTCTCGTCGTTATTATTTAAATTAATTCATTTTAAATGTTCAAAATTCGCTAAAATTGCCAAAATAAAAATTTTAAACTGGCCCAGATTTCCGGGTTATTACATTGTTTTAGCCATATCTCCCAAACGGTGAGTCCGTTTGGCAAATATGACCACTCTACGAAAAGGTAAACCATTATACGAATCTAATGGTAGTGGTTTCAAGTCAAAACTCCTTTCCTATCAAAAGTTATGGCTAAAACAAGATCAGCTAGGGAAAAACGGTCATTTGAAAATCGGTAAAAATCATGAACATGGGAAATGACCCCAATAGTCGTCTCCCAAAGTTACATGACCATATGACTTCGTACGTGAAAGAAATAAATATTCTACGATTCTTCGATGCGTAGAATGCGGGTCGTTACATGTTTTCAATGTGAATGGGGTTCAAACAGTTCATATATACATAATATAAAAACAAACAACACATATAATATTTGAGGAGTCTGGTTGGACTCATCCAACCTGTTCTTCCATGTATCACGGTTCATTATAATATTTGATAAAAAAATATTTAAAACACAACATCCAATACGACATAACATAAATATCGAAAATCGTTAAACAACCAACAAGCAACCAAGGCATCCAATCATCCAGTTATCACTATCAACGATAAATTATATTTTAATATGAATTTAACACATCATAGAATTCCAAAAATGTGTGAGAGTTAACTCACCATTTGATTTTAATTTGACGGTTCAAGTCGATTTATAAAATTTCAAATAAGCGTTTGAAATTATATTAGGATTCCATTTGCTTCAAATCATTCCGAACTAGCTTTTGTGTGTAATATCGTCAATATGATCCCATCGTAATTTGCCTCATCAAAGTATGTTAACGAATAAATAGATTATTCGTGTTATAATGTGTATAAAATTAATTTAATGATTATTAGTTAACAAATAAGTTACTAATTTTACCTTTAACCAAATTATCGTTCCTTCTACCTTGATCGTTCACGTATGATACTGTGCACCAAAGGAAACCCATGCACCATTTTTTCTCTGACCCCAATCTCAGATCAAAATCCGCAAACCTGCATCACCACTGGTTTTACTCCCCTCAAACACCGGTCTCCTAAGTGACCTTGGCTCTTTTCTCCTTTTATTACATATTTCTTTTTCCTTATAGCATGTAGGCCTTACAATTATCCCATCCCTAAACTTCGCCTAATCCATGTTATATAATGCTTTATTTTCTTCTTCTTAAGGATCAGCCCACTTAGAATTTCTACAGCCCACTTCTTCCTATTTCTCTTCTTCCCCAGCTCCTTCAACCCATCCTCTACAATACGCCTTTCTGGTATCTGTCCTGCATGCTACCGCAAATACAATGAAGAAACCATACCGATCTTACCCAAACTTCTTCCCACATTCAGACAACTACACTACCTTCCACGCTATAGCCTTCTCTATAATAACCAGACTCGTATCCATGCACCACCTTTGTAATACTTACCCTTCTTCCTCTCATACACAGTTTAAAAAACTCCTCTTATTTTTTCCAACCTCAAGAATACACATGCCTGAACCCATCTCTCCACACCTTCTATATTGTTTTTCCCCTTGCGGCTTTTTTTCTTCAGTTTTTCTTTCTTCCTTTTTGTTTTTTTATAGCAAAGGCTCAGCCCATCCCTTGCCCTCCCAATGTTTTACCGCTACTCGCATATTCACGCCATTAACTTTTCTATTATTGCCTTGCTCCATGCTGTATCCCTTTATTCTTTCATACTACTCCATCACGTCCTCAATGCGCCGGTTTCAACGCTTGCCACACTCCCCATACCTTCCTACAACAGTCTTTTTGAATGGTACCGCAATAGCTCTTTGGTGTTTTCAAAGCGTAAAGAGTAATTGATCAGATTCGCGGGCATTCTCATGAAGAAACACTTATGATATTGGAACTTATGTCCGCCCCACGCAACCCCTCGAGTATATGATTCAACAAAGATCTATCAAATCGTTGCAATTGATGTTCGATCCCGACGAGAAGGAAGACAGTGCCACGCTAGCCTTCAATGAACACCAACGCCTTATTTTCTCTAATTAAAACTTCTGCTGCTATACAACCTCCCGTCTTCCTCAATGCATCTGAAACCGTATGCTAATTCGGCATGTCTCCGGCCACCCTCCGGTCTACACCAGCTTTACACCAGAACCGTTGACATTCAACTCAAATTCCCCTTCATCAAATTCTAACCCGCAACCACTAGGGAAACAAGCTCAATAGGAAAACACTCACGCCAATCCGACCAGAGTTCTCCACTTCACAAATATGCTTCCAGTTATTGAGGCGCAGAAAGCTACCTCGCATATACACTTGAGGCCACAAAAATAAAGTTGAGCATGTTTGTTTGGTTTGTTGTTGAGTTTTCGAAGAGAATACAAAGGCGAATGGTGTATTGGTTTTGTCTTCATAAGGGGAGATCAAGGAAGTCAGCGTTTTTATATTTCATGTTTTAGTTTGCGGTATGAAGGACAACATGTTTTCGTTTTGATTGTTGTGAAAGCAGAGGAAATGTTATTTGAAATAGAAGAAGAGAACGGGGGAGTGTTGATATTTTATTGTAGAAGAAGGAGAAAGCACTATTTTGAATAGAAGTAGGGAAGACATCATTTCCATATTAATACAGCGTAGGCACGTGTTAGTTTCCAGAAATTAGGGTGGCGGAAGAAAATAGGGGTTGACGAAACTTGTCAGCTATTATTTTCAAAATGCATATGGTTGCTTAAAATTTTGTATAGTGATGTTTCTTCCATTCTCAGAATGCACATGTTAGTCTGAAGAATTGAAGGTAAAAGTATGTAGGAAAGCAGAAATATTTTGATGAGGTGACGAGGCATTTTTTCTTGAAAATGACCTACGATATTCTCAGAATGTACACCGGTCGTAACAAAATTGGAAATAATACGATAATTAAATTTTCGGTTAGACCAGATGTGATACAATATATATTGATTTTAGTATAAACGAATCTTGTCAATAATAAATTATTATTAACATATTTATCCAATCAGAATTCTATATGGCTTCAGATTTATAATTTAACTTAATTTTTGAACTCGACATTTTAAATTCTCAGTTTAAACGGTATTTAATTTATTAAAAATTTCTAAATTTAATATAATAAATCGTTATATTTTAATAACAAATACCATAATGACTATTTGAAGATTTGACTTGGACATAAAACAAAATCTACCATATTAAAACTAAATTTCTTTTTTTCATTAGAAAATTATCATTTGGTAGATTGAGACGTTTCATGTTTCAAAGAAATCCAACTTAAAATGGATTATGTACAATCAATTAAAGTTCAAAACATTATATTACGAACTACCGCGACACTGCAGCTCGTTTTATAATTAAATTAATTATAAACTATACATCCAAACGTCGTTTATTAAACGAATACGTTAATATAAATTCAAATCTAACTTAACTGGATATTTTAATATTGCATAACATAGAATGTTGCAAATTTCAACATATTCTGACTGTTTCATAAATATATTTTATTATTTATATTAATATTTTATTGTTTATATTAATATAATATTAAAAATAATTGAATTCAAAGTCATTTATAATTCAAGTCGGCATTTAAAACCATTTTAAAATATTAAATAAAACGGTTAAAAATCCGGGTTGTTACATTACGGATATGGCTATGTTTTATAAGTTGCTGGGTTAGGGACTAATACACCCTACCGTTGGGGATGACACGAAATATTTGGGTAATAGGGAGCCGATCGCATGGGTAGTAATTAGGGTAACACCTAATCCTGTTCCTGTTATGTAATTAACCTGCCTGATATTCCGTTCCCTATTACCCAATCCTGATATTCTAGTAAAAATGCAAAACAATCAACCTGATCTGATTACTAGTATTATTGTTTTCATCCTTGTCTGTGTATAGGAATTGCCAAGTCCTTATTATCTTCATATCAGCTATTGTTCACTTTTAGATATGTATAGATATCTACCTTTTATGTGGCTAGAACTACTGTTTATCTATTTTACTTAACTTAGTAAGTTGGGTTGTTAATCCCTATAGCCCACCAGGCTTTATATCTAACCCATCTCCTTTCTTCCTTTCTCTTTCTTTCCCCCAGGCTTATCGAGAGAAAGTGTATAGCTCTAATTTCTTTTTAGCTTTGTCATGATGAGATTTTGCAAGTTGGACCATTACTTGTTCTCTTTCCAAGGTTAGGTTGTATCCTTTTGACTATATATTGGGGATAATCATATTTTACTCTGATGTTTTTGACTGAGGTTTTTGAGACATGATCTTTACAACTATTTGATTAAATGAAACAAAGGTGGTTCTGTATTTTATGAAACGAAAGTCTTCTTCCGCTGTAAATTTATTTCTATGTCTTGTGAAATCTTAGCCTCTGTGATATTTTCTATCCTTATACCTATAATGCTCCATACTTTCTTGATGAAATCCTCATACGGGTGACCTTAAGGAATGTGTGGTGTTACATTTGGTATCAAAGTCTAACGTTATGAAGATCACTAAAGTTTTGTTTTAAATGAAAGAATTTTCAAAAGAAAATGCATTTTTCAGAAATCAAAAGTTACTTTTGAAAATAAGATATCCCCTATAGTCTGTTACAACCTTCCTTTGACTTTATCTAGAATTTATCTTTTTATTTGAGTTATAAGACATTCTATCTAAGCTTTCCTTTATAAGTCGAATTTGGAATAATGGAAAAACTCGTTTAGCTTAGTAGTTGGGAAGAGTAGATGTTAAAAAGGAACTTGTTGATTGATAGATATTAAAAAAAGGGATAGGTTAGAAGATAAGAAAAACCTCGATTAATTGGTTAAAGAAAGGGTGTATTTCCAAAGTTTGGTTTAACATAGAAAATGTTATTGCAAGAATGTAAGGGTTGGTGCGGAATATGAACTTTAACATATTACGCACTAACCGCCAACGTAAATTAAAAAGAAATATTTTGCAATCACGGGTTTCTATTAAATATATTTTCTAATACTATAGAAATAGATTTTGTTACGTTTTTGGTAACCAATTAATTAGGGAACTTCAGAAAAGGTGAATATAAGGATGACAAGGAAAAGATCAAAATGAGTATATTAATTTCTAAAGGATTATGGGGAAGGTCAAGGAAAAGGCAAGGGTTGGCAAAAGGAAGATTTTTATCTATCTCTAGTTCTCTTATATGGTTTATTAATATTTTGTCCTCTTCCCTTTGATACATTGGCAGAATGGGGTTTCATCCATGATAAGTTGAATCTTGTGGAGCGTCTGTATTATAGGCTTAATGGAGCAGCCCTTTACAGACAGGGTAAATCCCTGAGGGTGCGAGGATAACATTAGTGATTGTTTTGCTCTTAGGCCCAGTAGTAGTTTCTAAACCCTATAGGGACCGATTAGATTACTAGTTTACCTGGGATGAGTCGGGTTTGAAACTAAAATCTTGATGTTCAGGGCACTTCCGGGTATGGATAGGTTGCCATGATTAGGCCTCCTATGACATATTGATTTACAAAGAGGGGGGAATTACGAGCTAAAAAGATGGCATATTCTTTAATATGACATATGGACTCATAGGTTAAAGTTACAGACCTATTACTTATTAAGTATTTCTGGAGCTGTTTTGACTGCAAGAAGAAAATAGTCAGTGTAACAACCCGTATTTTTAATAACAAGTTATAATGTAAATCAAGGCAAAATTAAATTCTAAAATCTGAATCAAGGGAAACGGGTTGTGCCATTGCGTTCGTCTCGGAAAAATACGCGAAATAGAGTCCGAGTTTTCGAAAAACGGAGTCCGTATGACCAAGTTATGGCCCAATGAAGTTTTCAGAAAATTCCAAGCCCGAAAACAGTTCAAATTCAGATTCGAATTGCAACCAAGGCAGAAAGGGCGGGAACTTTCCCGCCCCAGGCAGGGTCGACACAGGGGTCGACACCCCTGTCGACCCCCCCCCAATGGGTCGACACCCATGTCGACCCATGGGTCGACACCCATGTCGACCCAGGGGTCAACCCCCCCGGTCGGACCAGTTTTTCTGGTGCACCATTTTGACAGGTTAGGTCTTGCTCTGGAAGTTTCTGACGGGAGTTGATGGCTCAGATTCGATTTAGGATTAATCCTATGGTCTAAATTAACCTAATCACCTATAAAAGGACCCCTAGACCTAGCCTAAACCCTCATTAATCATTCCTACAACTAAATGCTGCCCAAATGTTTAATCATGGCCTCCACCCTCTTGTCATAGCCTCAATCTTCATTCATATGAGAGTTCCTAAGCTTGTTTGAGAGTTTCTAAGCTTGAATTAAGGCCAAAGTTCAATCTTTCTTCATCAAAGCAAGGATCTTTTGCTTGTTTCTCAAGGGTTTTCATTGGAGCTTGTCATTTGGGAGTATTTAGAGTTGCTAGTGGCTTCGTCTCAATCTTATTTTATATTAATTATAGTATTCATAGCATTGTAAGCCCTATACTACTCTTAGATTCTAACTATGAAGTTAAATGTTACATGTTGCAAGTTGAGTTTGGGCCTAAGTATGATATGTGCTTTGATTCTAACATGTTATGCATATGTTTACCCTATGCAAGTTTGTAAAGCTATCACCTTGACTTTGTGCATAGAAAGCTATGACCTTTGATTTGAAATGTTGCATTATGCAACATGAGAACTCTCATAACCTTTATGATAACTTGCATATAATGTTATATGCGAACTTCTAGTCATCATCCTATGTCATCTAGGACCATGTATCACCTACTCGCTAAGTTTGAATGTTATGCATGTTTTGAGGCTTATAATGTAATATGCAAGTTTATGATCTCTCATAAGCCTTATGTTATCTTGCATATGATGTTATATGCGAATCACTAGCTATCATCCCATGCCATTTATGATCATGTTTCACCTATTTGCTAAAGTTTGATATCATGCATGTTTTAAGGCTTATAATGTAATATGCAAGTTTATGAACACATTTGCCTCATATGCCACCATGTTTAACTTGTGGCCAAAGCACCCTTATGCTATTATGCATGCTTGTGGCCAAATCACCCTTATGCTATTCGATATGTATGAGGCCAAGTCATCTTTTATGCTATCATACATGTTGAGGCCATATGCTAGTATGTTGAACCCCTTTTGGCCTCAAATATCGCCATGTTTAGTTTGTGATAGACTTTGCCATCTTATGCCCACCTTGTCGTATGGTTACGTTCCCTCTTTGATCTACTTGCGTTAATGCGAATTTACGTGCGATGGGAATACGTTATGGGTAGTTGGGCAAACTTAAATAACATGAGAACATGACTTGAAAATATGACATGAAAGTTTGACATATGTTTATGCTGAAAATACGGACTCGGACATGACTTCTAGAAAACATGAGAATGGCCAACTCGAGGTTGGGTTGAGTTTGTAGCATAAATCTACCCGGAACCGACCGGCTTAACTAGTGGCTACAAGCAATAGGACCCAATGTGAGTAGTTGGTCATGTCGCACTTAAAATCCGAGGTTAGACTAGGTTGTGGTGTAAAGCTACCCGGACCCGCCCGGCTTAACTAGTAACCACAACAAAGTCTAATGTGAGAGGTTGGGGTGCATTAAGATAATAAATGCCACATGATAGGGTTAAGTCATGGACCACTTGAATATACTTAACCACATGAACATGATGGGTTGATAGGGTTAAGTCAACATGGACACACTTAACCAACCCAATGCTTAGTTGGATAGGGTTAAGTCGTGAACCCTTTTAGGAACACTTAACCAACTTGATACATGGTTTGGATGGGGTTAACCACACTTAACCCACTAGAAAACCCTTGTTTCGCGGTCCTTCTCAGCAGTAACCCACTAGGGAGTATCGGATACCCTAGGGACTAGGCTAGGGTGGGGCACGATTACTGGGCTGGAGTGTAAGCGACCAAAAAGTCAGCAAAAGTAGGTGCGCCATAGTAGATTCCGACGGACCATGGTCGTGCACATTGTCTGGGGATGAAAGACAGACTTGGCACCAGTAGGTTTTGACTGTGCGTGCTTGTTTCGTGTCAGTGGTTGACACCCTAGGGCCGGATACACCCTAGGGTGGACCTAGCACAGTCGACTACATTTCATGTTTGGACCGTATGACACCGATACACGACGAGTTAGGCTGATAGGGAGCCGATCGACTAGACTGAGTAGTTGGACCTTGATTTAGGTCATCTCATGGGTTTGGTCCAGCTTTGGGCCAAGGGATCATTTCTTGTTTATACTTGACATGGATTGGGATACTAGTACACACTTGGTGCAACTGAACCTTGTATATGCGATGCCACACTTGATCTATCTTGTTAACCTTTCACCATGCCAGTTATCACCCTACATCTCATCTCTGTTTTACATGTTCAGTTAACTTTATTAGTTTTTATACTAATAGTAGATAGGACTTACCAGTCTTTTTGACTGACCCGTTTTCTTTCGCCTCTTTTCTTCCGTTTCCCCCCCCCCCCAGGTTTGCAGGGTGGGAACACTGTCACTTAGCTGGATATTTTGCTGCTTTTCTGGATAGCTCACATATGGTTTGAGCATGCTATGGCCTTATGCTACTTTGGGGATAGTTACTTTATGTTTCTTTTTCAGTTTTCAGTTTATGTTCTAGACTTTGTTTTATGGGAAAATAATGAACAAGTACTTTGATGTAACTTGACTATGGTTTTGAAATGCTAGTTTTATCCGCTGCTTTATTTACTCTGTTTTTAGTTATATGTTCTGTCTTGTGATATCTGCATGCATGTTACCTCGTTTAATGCCCCTCCAATGCCAGTGCCCTTGCAAGAGTGGTATTGGCGGAGGTGGGGTGTTACATTTGGTATCAGAGCATAAGGTTTACAAGATTTGAGCAAAAGGTTTTTAAAACTTACCTTTTGAAAAACTATTTTCAAAGCCAATTAAGTATTTTCCAAGAAAAGTCTAGTTTATTTTAAAAGGCTATTCCCCAAAAGCCATTAGCACTATCCTTCGTTTCTTCGTTCTGAATCTATCCATCTTTTTCCTTCGTTTCAGTATGGCCGATAATTTTGCCATCCCGGAGGATGTACCAGTACCTATTTGGTTTAGAAGGTACATGGAGGCAAGGGCGAATGAAGCCGGCCCCACGGATATTCCTCCTCCTCCTCAGCATACACAAGCGGATTTCGCGGAGCTTTGCAAAGACTTTAAGGCGATGGGTAGCAAGAATTTTGTCGGAACAGAGACTTCTGTGGAGGCAAGAAACTGGTTAAAGGAAACTCAAGACCTCTTTGCTATCTTTGATGTGGAAGATCATAGGAAAGTTCTGTTGGCGGTATGGCTATTGAAAGGGGAAGCTGCTTATTGGTGGGTAGTCACCACCACTACTAGACCAATTGAGGCTTGGGATGAGTTTAGGAGAAGGTTTGGACTAAGGTTTTTATCATCAGCTGAGGCAAATCTGCAATTGGAGAAGTTTATATCTTTGAAGCAAGGGGACATGACCATTAGGGAATATGTGGATAAGTTTAATCAACTTGCTCGGTTCGGTTTAGACTTGGTTAACACAGCTCAGAAGAAGGCCCTACACTTTGCTCTAGGATTGAACGAGCCATTGCGCAGTTTGGCCATGTCTCATATACCCATGGGGGCGACCTTCGAAAATTTGGTGAATACGGCCCTACTTCAAGAGGAAGATAAGAGTGACAAGAAGAAGGTCAAGGCAAATAAGTCTCAAGGCAAGAAGATAGACTCCGGGAAAGGAGGAAAGAACGACAACACGTCAAGTAAGAAGAGGAAACGCAACTTTTGTGGGATCAAGGGGCATCTAGCCAAGGATTGCAGGAAGAAGAAGAGGAAGTTAGGCGAGTGTTTTCATTGCGGAGAGTCTGGACACCTTAGCAAGGATTGCCCCAAGAAGCAAGGACAAGGGCAAGGGCAGAATCAGCGTGCAGGACCTCCTGGAGGGCAAATGCATGCTCTCAACACTGCTCCAGTTCAGGACCGAGGTAGTATTTCTGTAGAAAGCCTTGTTTACATTTCTGATTTTCCTGTTCGCGCTTTATTTGATTCTAGTGCATCGCATAGTTTTATTTCTTCTGATCTTGTTGAAAGTTTGCACCTAAGTACTAGTCTAGTTGAGGATCCCGTCAGTGTTTCAAATCCAATTGGGGGTTCCGCCCATCTATCTATGATTTGTGTGGATTTGAAGATTTCTGTCTTGACTGTAGAATTCACGTGTAATGCTTATGTTCTCGGGTTCACGGGATACGGGTTGATCTTGGGCATGGATTGGTTGTCCAGTTATGGAGCCATTCTCGATTGTGAACATAGGGTGGTGAGGCTCATGACTCGCCTCGGTAATACCCTAGAAATTTCTTGTAACCCTAGAGGTCCCGTCATGTTATGTTATCTTGAATCTCTTGACTCGTCCATCGATGATCTGCAATCTGTAAGGGTGGTCCGAGACTATCCTGATGTCTTTGAAGAAGTTAAGGGGTTACCCCCTAAACGAGAGATAGATTTCCGCATTTATCTAGTCGATAATGCCAAGCCAGTATCATTGCCCGTTAGGCACATGGCCCCACGAGAGAGAAGAGAGCTCAATAAGCAAATCAAGGAGTTGCTTGAGAAGAATTTTATTAGGCGAAGCATTTCTGAATGGGGTGCTCCGGTGGTATTCGCTACTAAGGCGGATGGTTCGCTTCGTCTATGTGTTGATTATCGAGAATTGAACAAGCTGACAAAGAAGAATAGGCACTCGTTACCGAGGATTGATGATCTCTTTGACCAGCTTGTTGGTGCTTCTGTTTTCTCTCAGCTTGATCTAGCCACCGGATTCCATCAGCTTAGAGTGGCTGAGGATAGCATTGATAAGACTGCGTTTAGGACTCCAGATGGATTCTTTGAATGGCTTGTCATGCCATTCGGTTTGACTAATGCACCCGCCTACTTCGTAGATTTGATGAGTAGGGTGTTCAGGGAGTTCCTTAACAAGTTCGTGGTTGTCTTCATGGATGATATTCTGATCTTCTCAAAGGATGAGGAAGAACATACCAGACATCTCAAGGAAGTGATGGATACGCTTAGAGCGCATCAGTTGAAAGCCAAGTTCTCAAAATGTCATCTTTGGAGAAAGAAAGCTCGGTTACTTGGGCACATAGTTCCTAAGCAAAGTATAGCTGTGGATCCCACGAAAGTGGTTGTAGTTCAAGACTGGAAAGCTCCTAGGAACGCAACCGAAGTAAGAAGCTTTCTCGGTCTTGCAGGGTTTTATAGGAAGTCCATCAAGGACCTCGCTAAGATTTCAGCCCCTCTTACTAAGTTGACAAAGAAGGACTTAGCCTTTGAATGGGAATTGGAGTGGGAGCCTGCTTTTCAAAGGCTTAAGGGGTCTCTTACCACAGCACCAGTTTTAGCTTTACCCGATGGAGGGAAGATGTTTGCCGTGAACACCAATGCACGTGACATGGGATTAGGCGCGGTCCTGATGTAAGGAGAAAGAGTAATATGTTATGGGGTTAGGCAACTCAAAGTTTATGGGAAGAACTACCCCACGCATGATTTGGAGTCGGCGGCGATTGTCTTTGCGCTTAAATCAAGGCACCATTATCTTTTGGGCTAGAGATTCGAGTTATATACGGATCACAAGTCTCTCAAGTATCTCTTCTCGCAAAAGGATGTCTATGCTAAGTGTTGAGTTTGGAAGTAGGGATTATGTTTTTGGGCTTTGGGTTGATTCTAGGGATGAAGTGGTTATCCAGTACCATCCTCGGTTTTGAAAGAAGGGTAGTTAGACTCTTGACTTGCCTCGGTAATACCCTCGAAGTCTCGCGTAACCTTTAGAGTTCTGTCAGGATTAGTTACCTAGAATCTTTTGACCCATTTATTGGAAATTAATGATCTATTCGATTAGTGTTCGCGGGTGGTTCATAGAAATCATGTTAATAAGTGCATTTGGCCACATGGATTGGTATTTATTTCCAAAGGAAATTTCTTCTACGTGGAATACCTTACAGTGAATTTTGGGAAAGCTTGCATGAAGTCATGAGTATACAGTTAAGTTAAGAACCGAGTATGCTAGAAAAAAAAATAAGTGAAAGTGAATTGAGAAGAGACAGTGAAATGAGTTCCAACTCACATTTCTGAAGTAGGAATTAGGAAGCTACGGAATTGAAAGGTTAAAAATGGTCAAAGCACAATGGAATTAAGTTCTTAGAAGGTTGAAGACTAGATACACGCATCTTATATCTTTTTAGGAGTATATCCTTGATCCCTGTTTTTCCATGGAGCTTACTTGTATACTATCTTCTTGATCTCTTTTCCTAATTAGCATATCTTTCTTTTGCTATCCATGTTTACCTTGTTTATCTTGTTTATCTTGTTATCTCGTAATCGTGTCATGAGAACCTTAGGTAGAAACCCTTTGGATGAAACATGTATTTGAAACATGTTATGCTTGATGGTTGCAAGTGGTTGCAAGTGTTTGCAAGTGGATACTCGTGGATGCATGATACACATTAGGCACTAAGATCGGGTCACACACTTTCATGTTGCATATGCATGAGTGTTTATGCTTATTCATGGATGAAACTTGTTGTGCTATCACGTGGATGTTGCATATGAACGAATGTTATGTGCACTCATGTAGAGATTATAAATTATGTTAGGAATTTGCATACATATGGACTCATTTCACTAACATACTTTGCATTAAGGAGGTTTACTGAATCAGTAACCGCCTGATTTTTGCATTAGATAAGTACATATACACACACCTTTTGCATATGTTCATACAACATTTAGAATCTTTTTAAGGACAATGGTTACTTGTGGATGATGTTTTGAGTAGATGGATGATGGATGGTAGGATACGTTCTTCCTAACTTGGAGATTTCGGGGACGAAATCCTTTAAGGAAGGGAGAATGTAACAACCCGTATTTTTAATAACAAGTTATAATGTAAATCAAGGCAAAATTAAATTCTAAAATCTGAATCAAGGGAAACGGGCTGTGCCATTGCGTTCGCTCGGAAAAATACGCGAAATAGAGTCCGAGTTTTCGAAAAACGGAGTCCGTATGACCAAGTTATGGCCCAATGAAGTTTTCAGAAAATTCCAAGCCCGAAAACAGTTCAAATTCAGATTCGAATTGCAACCAAGGCAGAAAGGGCGGGAACTTTCCCGCCCCAGGCAGGGTCGACACAGGGGTCGACACCCCTGTCGACCCCCCCCCCCCAATGGGTCGACACCCATGTCGACCCCCCCGGTCGGACCAGTTTTTCTGGTGCACCATTTTGACAGGTTAGGTCTTTCTCTGGAAGTTTCTGACGGGAGTTGATGGCTCAGATTCGATTTAGGGTTAATCCTATGGTCTAAATTAACCTAATCACCTATAAAAAGACCCCTAGACGTAGCCTAAACCCTCATTAATCATTCCTACAACTAAATGCTGCCCAAATGTTTAATCATGGCCTCCACCCTCTTGTCATAGCCTCAATCTTCATTCATATGAGAGTTCCTAAGCTTGTTTGAGAGTTTCTAAGCTTGAATTAAGGCCAAAGTTCAATCTTTCTTCATCAAAACAAGGATCTTTTGCTTGTTTCTCAAGGGTTTTCATTGGAGCTTGTCATTTGGGAGTATTTAGAGTTGCTAGTGGCTTCGTCTCAATCTTATTTTATATTAATTATAGTCTTCATAGCATTGTAAGCCCTATACTACTCTTAGATTCTAACTATGAAGTTAAATGTTACATGTTGCAAGTTGAGTTTGGGCCTAAGTATGATATGTGCTTTGATTCTAACATGTTATGCATATGTTTACCCTATGCAAGTTTGTAAAGCTATCACCTTGACTTTGTGCATAGAAAGCTATGACCTTTGATTTGAAATGTTGCATTATGCAACATGAGAACTCTCATAACCTTTATGATAACTTGCATATAATGTTATATGCGAACTTCTAGTCATCATCCTATGTCATCTAGGACCATGTATCACCTACTCGCTAAGTTTGAATGTTATGCATGTTTTGAGGCTTATAATGTAATATGCAAGTTTATGATCTCTCATAAGCCTTATGTTATCTTGCATATGATGTTATATGCGAATCACTAGCTATCATCCCATGCCATTTATGATCATGTTTCACCTATTTGCTAAAGTTTGATATCATGCATGTTTTAAGGCTTATAATGTAATATGCAAGTTTATGAACACATTTGCCTCATATGCCACCATGTTTAACTTGTGGCCAAAGCACCCTTATGCTATTATGCATGCTTGTGGCCAAATCACCCTTATGCTATTCGATATGTATGAGGCCAAGTCACCTTTTATGCTATCATACATGTTGAGGCCATATGCTAGTATGTTGAACCCCTTTTGGCCTCAAATATCACCATGTTTAGTTTGTGATAGACTTTGCCATCTTATGCCCACCTTGTCGTATGGTTATGTTCCCTCTTTGATCTACTTGCGTTAATGCGAATTTACGTGCGATGGGAATACGTTATGGGTAGTTGGGAAAACTTAAATAACATGAGAACATGACTTGAAAATATGACATGAAAGTTTGACATATGTTTATGCTTGAAAACACGGACTCGGACA
This sequence comes from Allium sativum, assembly GCA_030737875.1. Lineage (NCBI taxonomy): Eukaryota > Viridiplantae > Streptophyta > Magnoliopsida > Asparagales > Amaryllidaceae > Allium > Allium sativum. The sequence continues at coordinate 387,641,199 of CM060920.1, read as the reverse complement.
TGACTTCTAGAAAACATGAGAATGGCCAACTCGAGGTTGGGTTGAGTTTGTAGCATAATTCTACCCGGAACCGACCGGCTTAACTAGTGGCTACAAGCAATAGGACCCAATGTGAGTAGTTGGTCATGTCGCACTTAAAACCCGAGGTTAGACTAGGTTGTGGTGTAAAGCTACCCGGACCCGCCCGGCTTAACTAGTAACCACAACAAAGTCTAATGTGAGAGGTTGGGGTGCATTAAGATAATAAATGCCACATGATAGGGTTAAGTCATGGACCACTTGAATATACTTAACCACATGAACATGATGGGTTGATAGGGTTAAGTCAACATGGACACACTTAACCAACCCAATGCTTAGTTGGATAGGGTTAAGTCGTGAACCTTTTTAGGAACACTTAACCAACTTGATACATGGTTTGGATGGGGTTAACCACACTTAACCCACTAGAAACCCTAGTTACGCGGTCCTTCTCAGCAGTAACCCACTAGGGAGTATCGGATACCCTAGGGACTAGGCTAGGGTGGGGCACGATTACTGGGCTGGAGTGTAAGCGACCAAAAAGACGGCAAAAGTAGGTGCGCCATAGTAGATTCCGACGGACCATGGTCGTGCACATTGTTCGGGAATGAAAGACAGACTTGGGCACCAGTAGGTTTTGACTGTGCGTGCTTGTTTCGTGTCAGTGGTTGACACCCTAGGGCCGGATACACCCTAGGGTGGACCTAGCACAGTCGACTACATTTCATGTTTGGACCGTATGACACCGATACACGACGAGTTAGGCTGATAGGGAGCCGATCGACTAGACCGAGTAGTTGGACCTTGATTTAGGTCATCTCATGGGTTTGGGCCAGCTTTGGGCCAAGGGATCATTTCTTGTTTATACTTGACATGGATTGGGATACTAGTACACACTTGGTGCAACTGAACCTTGTATATGCGATGCCACACTTGATCTATCTTGTTAACCTTTCACCATGCCAGTTATCACCCTACATCTCATCTCTGTTTTACATGTTCAGTTAACTTTATTAGTTTTTATACTAATAGTAGATAGGACTTACCAGTCTTTTTGACTGACCTGTTTTCTTTCGCCTCTTTTCTTCCGTTCCCCCCCCCCCCCCAGGTTTGCAGGGTGGGAACACTGTCACTTAGCTGGATATTTTGCTGCTTTTCTGGATAGCTCACGTATGGTTTGAGCATGCTATGGCCTTATGCTACTTTGGGGATAGTTACTTTATGTTTCTTTTTCAGTTTTCAGTTTATGTTCTAGACTTTGTTTTATGGGAAAATAATGAACAAGTACTTTGATGTAACTTGACTATGGTTTTGAAATGCTAGTTTTATCCGCTGCTTTATTTACTCTGTTTTTACTTATATGTTCTGTCTTGTGATATCTGCATGCATGTTACCTCGTTTAACGCCCCTCCAATGCCAGTGCCCTTGCAAGAGTGGTATTGGCGGAGGTGGGGTGTTACAGTCAGGCTAGGACTAATTTTTGAGACTTCTTGCGAACTAAAGGGTTAGTCGTGTTGATATTCTTAATTCATCTCTAGGAAGTATCAGTTCAGTTCTCTTTGTGCTTTACATGTTCTGAATAGTATGTGATTGAAAGATTATGTTTAGGAGAGAAAAGATAGGTTAGTTTTCGGATCTGTATTTGTGGCAATGCTAAATCTGTAGCATTTCTGGATAAGGCACATGGTGTAACTAAGACTTGAGTTTCATGTTTTTGAGTCGAATCTTTCCTAACTATGGGAATATACCATCAACGGATGGGATGGAAGCCTAGGAAAGTTATGAAACGTTGAAAGAAAAGCGGGTTTTCATAGGGGTACTCAAATTTGAGTGTTAACTTGTGGGGGATAAGTTTGTTTGGAATATTTTACTCCCTAAACCCTATCGTTTGAAAAGTAGTATGGCCTTTATGTTGGAACTTTCTATATCCGTTATAAGGAAGTAGTTGGACTTCGATTGTATTGGAAAGGTTTTTCAAAAAAAACCAAGTAAAGGAATTTTTGAAATAATTGTGTTCCTAGACAAGAGTGTAACAAGGAAGTGTTTTATGGAAACTTGTGGAACCACTTTGGGTTGAAACCCCATAGGTGTAAAGTTTTAAAGAACAAGAATTTTGAAAGACTAATGTGCTTTGATATGAAATTTGTATTTTTGGAAATTTCATAAAAGCAACCATATATGCTTGAAAAAGGAATTTTTGCAACTAATTTTTTTGCCTCATTAAGATTTTTCAATTAAGATTTTGGAAAATTATGTATATATAAAAAGGTGGGCAGTAAGCAAATCTTTATGGAATTAGAAAATATAAGTGGAATGAGCCAAGGAACACAAGATGGGTAAAGTAAAGACTAGAAATGTGGAAAGGAGGAAAAGAATGAATTTACTTGTAAGACTTGGGTAAGCTTTTGGATTAGTTCACTTGAGAGTTTTTCCCCGAAGTAGTTAAGATAAGAAAGATGAAAGAGCTTCACTAAGGGATTCAAGTTTCTTACCCACATTCTTTTGATAAGTATTTTTCCTCTTTGATATTATATTTATTGCTTTTCCTTTGAATAAGGGCTTTCCTCTAGTATATCCCTGAAAAGTGTAAATCTTAGGAATCAAGATTGTAGATGATAAAATACAGTTGAAACATGTGTTTGAGACATGTTATGATTGATGATTGCAAGTGGATGCAAGTGTTTGCTAGTGATTGCCAGTGGACGCATATACACACATTAAGCACTAGATTAGCTCAAACACTTACATACTGCATATGAATGTGTGTACATTTTAAATTTTCAATGGATGAAAATGGCTGAATCATCACATGGATGTTGCATTTTGGTGAATGGTTGTGCACACATATAGAACTTATATGTATCATTAGGATTCTTTTTCATACATATTAAATGCATGACATAAACATGAATTGCATTAAGGAGGTCAACTGAATCAGTAGATCGCCTGATTTTCGCATTAGCTTAGGGACAAATACACAACACCTTTGCATATGTTCATACAAAGCATTAGAAATTCTTAGGACAATGGATGCCAGTGGATGATGATTGAGTAGATGGGTGTTAGCATTCATAACATTCTTCTAGCCTTAGAGATTTCAGGTACGAAATCCTTTGAGGGGGAGAATGTAAGAACCAAAAATTTTAACAAGTAATTAATTAATGGATTAATTAATTAAAGGGGAAATGGTAAAATGGATATTACTTAATTAAATATTCAGAATTAAATAAAACAGACTTTACCATTGCGTTCATCTTGGAATTCTAGTTCAGATAGACTCCGAGTTTGCGTAAAAAAGATAACATATGAAGAAGTTATGAATCTTAGAATTTTGTATATATATAAGAGGCTTGTATATAAATATATTCAAAACAAAGCAATAGTGATCTAGAATGAATAGTGAGTCAACCCGGATGAATAATGGGTCGACCCCAATGAATAGTGGGTCGATCCAGGATGAATAGTGTGTCGACCCAGGGTAAGGAAATTTTTGAATCTTGACCTATTTTGAACCTGGACTATTTAATATACAAAATACACTTGCTGACTCAGTATCGAGTGTACGGTAAGATTTGAAAACCTAAATCTAAAGGCTAAGAATTATCCTAGGTAATCTATATAAAGCCAGGCAGCCTCATTGTTTTCTACACATAAATCTATTCTTCAATCTTCCTCCTCCAAAGCTTTGTAATTAAAATAATGAAGATGCTGAGGTGCTGCTCAAACATAGATTAGATAAGACAATTCTTATTTTCAACAACAAATCTAGAAGTGGACTTCCTTCTATAACAACTATTTTAGAATATTTTCTAGATCTACAAGTATGGGAGTTTACTGTGATTATTCAGATTTCCTCTAAGTTGAAGTTAAATATATATAATAGTTGTTGTAGTAATCTAAATTAATAGAACATTAACAGTAAATATATTTTGGATCTGAAAAGTAACAATGTTTAGAAACATTATTCTTATATGTTATTTATTGTCAATTGCCTATTCATTTTCAGTCATTTTGAAAAGTATGGAATGGCGTTAAAAAAGGGGAAAATTGGGCATTTATAATCTGCACGGTGTAAATTGGGATTTACTAGAAAGAGGAAGAACATGTAAATATGAATATGCTAAACTTAATTTTATAGGAATGTCATTTGAAAACATGTAATTGATATTAATATAGCATGGACTAAGATGGTATTTGACATTGACGTGTGAACATAACCTGTAGACATATTAATATGACATAGATTTGGTGAACATTTGACATTAATTTTTAGACATATTAACATGACATTGATTGGGTGGACATTTATTTGGCATAAATTTGTAGATATTTCAATACGGCATTTATTTGAAAACATTTAATTAACATTAGTCTATATATGTTAATTTGAAGAACATGTTAGCATTAAAGGGAATATGTAATATAAGGAATATATCATATTCATTAGCATTAAAAAGGATACGTTAATTAGAAGAATATGGTAGTTTGTTACCTATTGACATTTATTTGGGAATATACGTTAATTGGGGAAAACGTATCAATTTAAGAGCATTCATGTTAATTTGGGAAAACATGTAATTGATTGTTTATGTTTATTTCATTATAAATTTGGGAAAGGCATGGCAATTATATAATTTTTTCATTTAATATTAATGTTCATTTACCTTCCTTTTCCATGTTTCTAGTTTATATATGCCCATGTGATTTGATTCTATCCTTCTTCCCCGATCTTCCCTTTTTATTTTATGCTAAGCCTAGGCCTTTGGAAGCTTAGGCTATACCCGATTTGAGTGTACTTATAAATAGGGAAATAATGAATGACATAAAAAGAGGAATATAGGCATGTTATTAAATTGGAACTGTTTAACTATAATTTGGGAAAAAGGGTAATATACACATGATTAGACTTGCTGTAAATGGATAATATGCATAAACCTGTATATGTTGTAAATTTGGAATATAGTTGATAAATATTATGCTTATGTATTGGACATGTTAGATTTGACTTAATACAGACATTAAGTAAATGACATGTTTAGAAAATTACAAGTACCAGATGTAGGTTAATAAAATGAAAAGCTGTGAGTTTTAATATACATCTGGGCAGGTGCTTGTTGGGGAAAGGGGTTGTACACAAATTACATTTAGATAAATGTAATTTTACAACCGGGCTTATTATTGAGCTTAAACCTGCTAAGTTATACCTTTTAAATAATAAGCTAAAGGGGTCCCAAGTCTAGTTGTTGTATCAGGTTGTCGGGACTCTTAAATCCATGGTACACAGGGACATAAGTCTAGGGGTTGGCTTGTGTCAAGTTATGTGGAACGCATATCAGTCAGTATCCCTGTTGGTATCTCGGTAGGGACCACGCACTAGGTAGGGGTCAGAGCATGCTTTATTGAACTTGATTATAAGAGGTTCAAGGTTTAGGGGGTGTACAGGGTGCGTTTCTGCGAAGTTATGAGTGTGCATGGGTCCAACTACATGAAAGTAAGCCGTAAATAACACCTACTGATATGGCTATGCTTTATAAGTTGCTGAGTTAGGAACTGATACACCCTGCTGTCGGGGCTGACACAAAATATTTGGGTAATAGGGAGCCAGTCGCATAGATAGTAATTATGGTAACACCTAATCATGTTCCTATTATGTAATTATGGTAACACCTAATCCTGTTCCTATTATGTAATTAGGACCATTAGGGTATCACCTAATCCTGATATTCTAGTAAAAATGCAAAACAATCAATCTGCCTGCTCTGATTACTAATATTATTGTTATCATCCTTGTCAATATATAAGAATTTCCAAGTCCTTATTATCAGTTCATATCAGCTATTGTTCACTTTTAGACATGTATAGACATCTACCCTTTTATGTCGCTAGAACTACTGTTTATTTAATTTACTTAACTTAGTAAGTCAGGCTGTTAATCCCAGCATCTCACCAGGCTTTATGTCTGACCCATTTCCTTTCTTCCTTCCTCTTTCTTTCCCTTGGGCTTATCAGGAGAAAGTGTATAGATCTGATTTCTTTGTTAGCTTTGTCATGATGAGATTCTGCAAGTTGGACCACTACATGTTCTCTTTCCAAGGTTAGGTTGTATCTTTTTGACTGTATATTGGGGGTAATCATATTTTACTCTAATGTTGTTTTTTACTGAGGTTTTTGAGACATGATCTTTGTAACTGTTTGATTAAATGAAACAAAGGTGGTTTTGTATTTTATGAAATGAAAGTCTTCTTCCGCTAAAAATTTATTTCTATGTCTTGTGAAATCTTAGTCTCTGTGATATTTTCTCTCCTTATACCTATAATGCTCCATACTTTCTTAATGATATCCTCACACGAGTGACATTAAGGAATGTGGGGTGTTACAGATTTCATCCCTTTCATCCATATCGATATCGATATCGTCAATATTAGTTCCTTGGAATGCACAATGTAGTATAAGTCCTAGACAAGCAATGGGGATAAACATTGAAATTGCGCAATTAAATCAAATCACATTGTTTCTATCTTAGTCTCTGTGATCTAATTTCTTATTTTTAGCATCAAAATCAATTAGGTATTAAAAATGAATGGACCGTGAGATTTGCCGAATTTGATAACCGGTGAATTCATAGAACTTGATAAACGGTCCCGGATAGAATTTAGAATCCTTTGTAGCCTTAAATCATTGAATCGCAACATCATTGTGTAGCCATTATTTGATCTGATCATCCGTAGGACCAGTAACCATTTGTTTGAGTTTCTTAGATCAAAGAGGCATGATTTTTGGTCGATTTTTGATATTCAAAGGACTTAGATTTCGGTTTGAATTTCGTTTTTAGGTTTAGACCTATGAAGTAATAAGGAAGATGAGAATGATGTATGTATATTTTTATCGAGTTTGTAAACCCAAAAATAGTCATTCTAAATGAATTCAGTCAGTTGTTTTCAAAATTCAGTCGGTTGAATTAAGGTAAAATCCAAACAGAGAGAACCCATTTTTTTTCAGTTGGTTATTTTTATGGATTCAGTCAGCTAAATTCTGGACTTAAAGGATCATTCAATAGACTGAAATTCAAAATAAGTCGGCTGAATCTGGAGATTTGCTGAGTTTGCAAAATTTTATATTAAAATCTTTATGAATTCAACACCTATTTGCTTGTATGTTTTTAATCTATGACATTTTTATGTATATATATATATGTGTGATTATTAACTACATTTACATATGTTTGTTTTAATATATGTTATAAACTAGTTTAAACAAAGTTTTAGAAAATACTGTTTTTATTCAAGTACGTATAAAAATTATTAATAGCAGATAAATTATTGAAAATAGACAAGTACAAACAAAATTTTGGGAAATTATTCAGAATTTGAGGAAGAAGATTTCTTTGGAAAACTTTTCTTCTTAACTTCTTCCTTTGCTGTACAACTTCTATCCCAAGAATTTGGAGTGTACGAAGGTCGTTGTGGACTCGGATATAATGGATTATATGAGGATGAAAGATCGTGAACATCCGGCTTGACAGTTTCGCAAACTCTTAAAGCTATTTGTTTTAAAAAGGTTAATCTTCTCACCGTAGCCTTTTGTTCAAAATATAATTCACGTTTAAGATCTAGTTGTTGCTATTGGATATGATGAATATCATCACTCTTCTCATTTGTTAACGGTGAGATAGCTAATGCTCGTTTAGATTTCTTATTTTCTGGTGTATAACCGGTATGATAAATGATCACTTATAAACTTGATCTTGTTTTGGAGTTGAAATTTTGATTGGAGATGATGATGGTGACAACTTTGATGAATTTGAGTGTGAATACATTATGATTTTCTTGGGTTTGTATAGGAATTTAAAATTTCACTTTTGTTTGTAAAAGCTTGAAACATTTTTTGTAACACCCCACGTCCATTAATGTCACTCACAAAGGGAATGCATTAACTTCCATGGAGGTTTTAAGTGAATATAGAACAGTAAAATTACAACAAGACAGATATAAAATAGTACTTGGAAATTCAAAAACTTTATTTCATTGTAGCAGAAGTCAAAACATGTTTGATTACATCATAACACCATATTCAATGTCAAGTACAATATCTATCTTGATAAAACAAGTACATAATCCCATTACATGAATAGCCATTAAAAAGGAAGATAACAAGCTGGACTTTACTTCAGCAGTCCAAGCTTTCCAGAAGATAAGCGATCCAACTAGACTCCACTAGAACTTGGCCCAACCTGCGGACCTGAAGGGAGAAAAAGGATGGAAAAGAGGGGGTCAGACATAAAGTCTGGTGAATATGATAATTCTACAATACTATTACCAAAATAACTGGACTAAGGCATAAGCTGGAAAACAAGAAAATGTCTATGAAGAGCAGATTAAGGACATAGACAATCGCTAAAGGCAACGTTATAGGCGCTCCTAAATACTAAAGGATAAACACTATACTGCACCACACCAGTCACCCTAAAGATTCATCCCACTTAGCTTCACTTAGAAACTTTCACAATGGCTTTACGTACCCCTAGCTGACTACATAGGTGCCGCCTGCCCCTATCTCCACTAGGTGTACCCTACTTCCCATTATTCGATCGGCTCCCTAACTCGTAGATACCCGTGCTGGCCCCACAGTGGGGTGTATCACTCCCCTAAAGTGGCAACCTGATACAACGGACATGCACGGCTTATACCTACACGATGCAACAACGTCTTACCTACCAGCCCGGGTCCACACACGCATATGAAACCCGTTGGACTTGCGTTGCCACCGCTCCCTGTTTTGGCCTCTTATAGTCAAACCCAGTATGCGTGTCCCGTCCTCGACTTGGGTCGAGCCCACAAAGATACGTTTTGGGATACTGGTTGAAATGGGCCCCCACTATTTACCACAAGCATTCCACCTAAGCTTGTCCCCATTAGTCCATCCCACTTAACCCACTTAGTCATGTTCATTTACATGTGTGTTTGGTTAAGTCTAATCGTATTTCAAATGCCTCTAAAGGCAACCACCAGATTCCTCATGCCACCCAAGGCACCTACTTAACCCCCATGTCCCACCTTACATGATTATCTGGTTAAGTATTTCTTAGTTCATTAAGGCCATAACCTCATAAAGACCTCTCACATTAGACTGGCATTTATGGCAGCTGGATTTGCCGGGCGGGTCCGGGCAGTCTTACACCATAAAAGAGTCTAACCTCGTGTCTTTACAACTGTTATGCTTTAGTTTGGGCCTAGGACCTCTCACATTGGGCCGACATTTGTGACTACTGGATTTGCCGGGCGGGTCCGGGCAGGTTTACATCACAAACGGATCCAACCTCGTGTCCTAAGCATTGATTATTAATAATAATCCACTTTCCCCCAATTTTAATAATTCCCTACTTGAATTATTAATTACTTCCAATTTTTAACAATGTCCATAATTGACTCAATTATGGACATCCATTCATGGTATGTAAAATCTTACAAAATTGCACCCAATTTATTAATTCCTAATGTTACCCCTACCCCACGTTTGAACGTTTATTCGCAAAATATATGTTAGACTCGAATAGCCTAACTCATAGCATAAAAGAGATTATCATAATAACAACATGTATATGTGACCAAATGAATCATAATAAGGGGTGAAACTTGCATATGTCCAACTTGCATAGATTATACATGTCATGGATCTAAAGGTGTCAACTTGTTCAAAATTCACCTAATATGATCTCAATCAATTTTCATAAACTTACATATGAACATGTGTGAATCAACATCATCTAATTTTTTAACAACATGGTTTTATATGGGTACACCTAACTCAATAGGCAAATTCCCATAATCAAGTTTTATTTAATTATAGTTTCAAGTTTATGGGTACACCTAACCTAATAGGCAAATTCCCATAAACAAGATCCATTTAAATTAAGAAAAAAAAACATAACTTTAAGCATGATCCAACAACATGATTTTTCAACATAATATAGCATGATTTATAACATGGCATAGTATGATAGTATAACATAGCTTGACATGATTCTCAACATAGCATGACATAGCATAAGAGAATTTACAACATAGCATGACATAGCATATATAATTTACATCATACGACAACATAATAACATAATAAGAGATCCACAATATATAGAATTTACAATTACAAATCACATCACTTTCTTGTGATCCATTCATAACTGAGTCAAATTAGTTTGTAATAGTCTTGTGAGAATCATCATACTCACCAACAAAAGAAAAGAATTAGAGAAAGAGAGATCTTTTGATTTGATTTGTGTAGATTTAGTTGTAGAAGATTAGGCTTCCTCTTCTTAGTTTGTGACGGCTATGCTGAACTCCATGGCAGCAGCATGACGGTAGCTTCTCTAATTTTACAAGTGATTTAGGTCTAGGGTCTACCCACTTATTTATAGATTTTAGAATTCATTTAGGCCATTAGATTTAACCTAGAAATAACCGCAGCCGTTCAGACAAGATGGGGTTTATCTTGTTGACTCAGCAATGAGTCAGAAGTGACTCAGCAAACACTCAGCAAATTAATTCTATTCATGTTTGCATTAACTGCCCATATATATATATATATATATATATATATTTTCTACAATGTACACATTTGATACATCCCCCCTTTTACACACTTATTATTGTTTTTATATACATATTAGATACATCCCCTCTCTTACACACTTATTAATATTTTTATATTCATATTAGATACATCCCCTCTCTTACACACTTATTAATATTTTTATATTCATATTAGATACATCCCCTCTCTTACACACTTATTAATATTTTTATATTCATATTAGATACATCCCCTCTCTTACACACTTATTAATATTTTAGCAACTTTAGTGTTAATAGAAAATTCGGGGTGTTACATTCTCCCCTCCTTTTAGGATTTCGTCCCCGAAATCTTCAAGTCTGGAAGAATGTATATCCTACCATCCAAACGTCCATCTACTCATCCATCATACACAGGCATCCATTGTCCTTAAAAGACTTCTAATGCTTTATGATCATATGCAAGTGTGTGTACATGTCCTTACCTAATGCGAAATCAGGCGGTTTACTGATTCAGTTGACCTCCTTAATGCAAATTATGTAAGTGTCATGAATCCATTATGTATGCAAAAGATCCTAATTGTTTACATACTACTTCTATATGCGTGCACACCCATTCAACCGAATGCAGCATCCATATGATGGTACAACCATTATACATCCATTATACTAAATACATCCATATATATGCAATATGCAATATGAAGTGACTGAGCCGATCTAGTGCCTAAAGTGTGTGTATATATGCATCCACGAGCAACCACTAGCAAACACTTGCATCCATTTTGCATCCATCATACATAACATGTCTCAAACACATGTTTCAACCATAGGATTATCCTAACTAAAGGTCAAAGATACTAATGAGAGGACATACTAAAGATAAGATAAGATAAGCTAAGCGATAAAGGAGAAATTAAAAGACATACCCTCAAAAAGAAAAGGGTACAACGAACGCATCTTCTCTTTTGTCTCCCAAGTTGCGTTGCTCTCATCATCTCCCCATTGCACTTTAACCAGTCTGACCTCTCGATTCCTCAACTTTTTGATCTCCGACCCAAGAATGCATGTAGGAGCTCGTCTAATTGTTGCATCACGCTCTATTTCCACCTCTTTAAGCAAGCTCGGCTCTACCACCTCCGCGGTCTTGTGCAAACACTTCCTCAAATGTGATACATGGAATACGTCGTGTACTCCACTAAGTTTCTCAGGCAACTCCACCCTATATGCCATCTTCCCAATCCTGTTTTTTACAGGAAACGGCCCTACAAACCTTGGTGCTAATTTCCCCACGGACCCAAAGCGAACAACATTCTGTAACGGAGATACTTTGATAAAAACCATGTCCCCAATGTCAAACTCAAGATCTGTCCTCCTCTTATCAGCATACGATTTTTGCCTATCTTGTGCTGCTTTCATCCTCCTTCGAATCAACTCAATCTTCTCCGAGGTTTCCCTAACCATATCAGGCCCAAGTAGGATTTTATCGGTAGATTCCCACCAACATGTAGGCGAACGGCAAGGCCTTCCATAAAGAGCTTCGAAAGGTGCCATGCCAATACTAGACTGAAAGCTATTATTATATGCGAATTCTACTAACGGAAGGTGCTCTTCCCATGTACCCCCAAAGTCTAGGATACAAAGCCTTAAAAGATCCTCTAGAATGCGATTCACCCTCTCGGTCTGGCCGTCTGTCTGAGGATGATATGCGGTGCTCAAACATAGCTGAGTCCCTACCACCTCTTGTAAACTCTTCCAAAATTCGCTAGTAAAGATGGGGTCACGGTCGCTTACTATACTAGAAGGAATACCGTGCAAACGAACTATCTCCTTAATGTATACAGAAGCCAACCACGGAGCAGTCCTCTTACTTTTCACGGGAATAAAATGGGCGCTTTTAGTAAGTCTATCTACTATAACCCAAATCCCCGTGTTACCCTTCCTTGATCTTGGTAATCCATCCACAAAATCCATTGAGATGCTTTCCCATTTCCATAGTGGAACTTCTAATGGGTGAAGCAACCCACCGGGTTTCTTTTGTTCTGCTTTAACTCGTTGGCACACCAAGCATCTAGCGACGTACTCGGCCACATCCTTTTTCATACCGGCCCAAAAGAAAACCCGCTTCATATCTTTGTACATCTTATCCCCGCCGGGATGAATGGTCATTTTTGAGCGATGAGCATCATCAAGAATGGCCTTCCTTAAGTCTTCGTCTTGTGGTACACAAAGTCTATTATCCCTTCGTAACCAACCCTTATCGTCTAGGGTATACCTACGAAGATGGCTTGACAACTCCCCTCCTTTGAGCTTTTCTACTAACTCAACCAACTGTGGGTCGTCTCGCTGCGCCTCACCAACCCGTCCTAGAAGTGTAGGTCTAACCTCCAAGGATGCTAACAGACCGGGTACTAAGTCAACGGAGGGTCTAAAGTCAAACATAGAGATGAATTCTAAACTTCGCCGCTCAACAAACAATGGACTCAAGGACAGCCTTTTCCAACTTAAGGCGTCTGCAACTACGTTACCCTTGCCAGGGGTATATGTTATTTCAAAGTCGTAGGACGCTAAAAATTCCATCCACCTTTGCTGCCTAAAATTCAAGTCCTTCTGAGAGAATAAGTATTTTAAAGATTTGTGGTCAGTGAACAATTCAAATCTTTCGCCAAGAAGATAATGGCGCCAAGACTTAAGCGCGAAAACAACTGCGGCTAGCTCTAATCATGCGTGGGGTAATTCTTTTCATGAACCCTCAACTACCTTCCACCATAGGCTATTACTCTTCCCTCTTGCATGAGGACCGCGCCAAGTCCCGTCCCACAAGCATCAGTATAGATGGTAAACGGTTTATTCCCGTCTGGCAGCACTAAGACTGGGGCTGAAGTTAAGGCTCTCTTTAAACGTTGGAACGCATCATCGCAATCTTTGTCCCACGTAAAAACCAGGTTCTTCTTCGTTAACCGTGTTAATGGACCTGATATTTTTGCGAAGTCTTTGATAAACTTCCTATAATAGCCAGCCAACCCCAAGAAACTTCTTACTTCGGTTGCATTTTTAGGGACCTTCCAATCTTGGATGGCCACCACCTTTGCGGGATCCACTGCTATCCCTTCTTTGGAAACCACGTGCCCTAAGAACCGTACTTCCTTCCTCCAGAAGTGACACTTAGAAAATTTTGCCTTAAGGTTATGCGCTCGAAGGGTTTCCAACACTTCCCTAAGATGTAGGGAGTGCTCTTCTTTATTCTTAGAAAAGACTAAGATGTCATCCACAAAGACTACCACGAATTTGTTAAGGTATTCCCTAAACACCCTACTCATCAAATCAACAAAATATGCAGGGGCGTTTGTCAAACCAAAGGGCATCACTAGCCATTCATAGAATCCGTCTGGAGTCCTAAAAGCAGTCTTATCTATACTATCCTCAGCCACTCTCAGTTGATGAAAGCCAGTGGCTAAGTCCAACTGCGAAAACACTGAGGCGCCAACTAACTGATCAAAGAGATCGTCAATCCTTGGCAGTGGGTGTCGGTTCTTTTTAGTAAGCTTGTTTAGTTCTCTATAGTCCATACAAAGTCTAAGAGACCCATCCGCCTTTGTGGCAAAAACTACTGGAGCACCCCACTCCGATATACTACGTCTTATGAACCCCTTCTCAAGCAACTCCTGTACTTGCTTATTGAGTTCCCTCCTTTCACGAGGAGCCATGTGGCGCACTGGCAAAGATACGGGTTTAGCATTATCCACAAGATAAATTCGAAAGTCTATCTCCCGCTTTGGAGGTAAGCCCTTCACCTCCTCAAACACATCCGGATATTCCCGGACCACTTCTACCGATCGCAGGTTCTCTACAGATGCGTCAAGCGATTCAAGATAACTTAGCATAACGGAATTTATGGGATTACAAAAGATGTCGAGAGCATTACCAAGGCGAGTCACAAGCCTAACTACTCTCCTTTCACAATCAAGAATGGCCCTATTTCTAGACAACCAATCCATTCCTAAAATTAGCCCATAGCCCGTGAAGCCCAATACATAAGCATCACATCTAAATTCAACGCTAAGTATAGAGATTTTCAAATCCAAACATATCATGGTCAAATGAGCCGAACCCCCAATTGGATTTGAAACGACCAAGGGATCCTCTACTAAACTGGTGTTCAAGTGCAGTGATTCAACTAATGATGCAGAGATAAACGAATGAGATGCGCCAGAATCGAATAAGGTACGGACAGGATGATCAAACAGAAAAACTAAGCTTTCAACAGAAATTGTTCTACCTCTTTCTTGCAGCGGTGGGGCCGCAATAGCCTGAACTTGCCCCCTTGCCTGCCCTGGTGCCATAAGAGCCTGCACCTGTCCTCCCGAGGTAGACCCTGCCCTCTGCCCCTTCTTTGGACAGTCCTTCACTAAATGTCCCGCATCTCCACAATGAAAACAACCAGTCTTCTTTTTCTTTCTACAATCTTTGCTGAGATGGCCAGGCGTCCCACAATTGAAGCATTTCTTCTTCCCTTTGCCATTATCGTTTTTACCACCCTTCTTATTTTGCTGTTGGGGTTTCTTCTGATCCCCTTTCTTTTCAACTGCCTTATCCTCATGCATAAGTGCCATTTCTACTAGCTTTTCAAAGGTGGCTCCCATAGGGATGTGGGTCATAGCCAACTCTTGCAACGGTTCATTCAAGCCTCTAACGAACCTCAAAGCTTTCTTCTCTGGCGTGTTCACCAACTCCAAGCCAAACCTTGCTAACTGATTAAATTTATTGACATATTCCTTTACTGATGAGCTCCCTTGCTTTAGTGCCAGGAATTTTTCCATATTTAAGTTCTCCTCTGCCCTTGAAAGAAACTTTGCCTCAAACCTTCGTCTGAAATCCGCCCATGAATCAACTGGACGTTCCCCGTTAGTGACCTCCCACCAAAACGAGGCCTCTCCCTTCATTAACCAAGCAGCTAAACGGACTTTCCTCCCATCTTCCACTTCAAAGATATCCAATAATTCCTCAGTCTCCTTAAGCCAATCTCTGGCCTCCACAAACGTCTCAGTCCCTTGAAAAGTTTTTCCTCCCATAGCCTTGAATTCCTTGCACGTCTTTGCAAAAGTGTCAACACGAGGAGGAGGAGGAGGAGGAGGAATGGGTGCAACTAGGGGTGGAGGAGTATCCGCTGGGCCTGCAGTGGTGGCCCTAGCCTCCAAGTATCTCCTAAACCACCCTGGAATCGTCACACCTTCTGGGAGATTAAGATCTTCAGCCATGCTGAAACGAAAAAGGAAAGATTCAAAATGGAGAATTCGAAAGATAAAGATAAGGATATGGCTATTTGGGATTATGTTTTTCATAAAAACTCTCTTTAAATAACATGTTTTTTTTTTGAAAGCACTTCTTCCAAAAATACTTTAGAAAAAAAAAATTCTAAATTTTTTTTTTATCTGTTCTGGTAACCTTATGCTCTGATACCACGTGTAACACCCCACGTCCATTAATGTCACTCACAAAGGGAATGCATTAACTTCCATGGAGGTTTTAAGTGAATATAGAACAGTAAAATTACAACAAGACAGATATAAAATAGTACTTGGAAATTCAAAAACTTTATTTCATTGTAGCAGAAGTCAAAACATGTTTGATTACATCATAACTCCATATTCAATGTCAAGTACAATATCTATCTTGATAAAACAAGTACATAATCCCATTACATGAATAGCCATTAAAAAGGAAGATAACAAGCTGGACTTTACTTCAGCAGTCCAAGCTTTCCAGAAGATAAGCGATCCAACTAGACTCCACTAGAACTTGGCCCAACCTGCGGACCTGAAGGGAGAAAAAGGATGGAAAAGAGGGGGTCAGACATAAAGTCTGGTGAATATGATAATTCTACAATACTATTACCAAAATAACTGGACTAAGGCATAAGCTGGAAAACAAGAAAATGTCTATGAAGAGCAGATTAAGGACATAGACAATCGCTAAAGGCAACGTTATAGGCGCTCCTAAATACTAAAGGATAAACACTATACTGCACCACACCAGTCACCCTAAAGATTCATCCCACTTAGCTTCACTTAGAAACTTTCCTAATGGCTTTACGTACCCCTAGCTGACTACATAGGTGCCGCCTGCCCCTATCTCCACTAGGTGTACCCTACTTCCCATTATTCGATCGGCTCCCTAACTCGTAGATACCCGTGCTGGCCCCACAGTGGGGTGTATCACTCCCCTAAAGTGGCAACCTGATACAACGGACATGCACGGCTTATACCTACACGATGCAACAACGTCTTACCTACCAGCCCGGGTCCACACACGCATATGAAACCCGTTGGACTTGCGTTGCCACCGCTCCCTGTTTTGGCCTCTTATAGTCAAACCCAGTATGCGTGTCCCGTCCTCGACTTGGGTCGAGCCCACAAAGATACGTTTTGGGATACTGGTTGAAATGGGCCCCCACTATTTACCACAAGCATTCCACCTAAGCTTGTCCCCATTAGTCCATCCCACTTAACCCACTTAGTCATGTTCATTTACATGTGTGTTTGGTTAAGTCTAATCGTATTTCAAATGCCTCTAAAGGCAACCACCAGATTCCTCATGCCACCCAAGGCACCTACTTAACCCCCATGTCCCACCTTACATGATTATCTGGTTAAGTATTTCTTAGTTCATTAAGGCCATAACCTCATAAAGACCTCTCACATTAGACTGGCATTTATGGCAGCTGGATTTGCCGGGCGGGTCCGGGCAGTCTTACACCATAAAAGAGTCTAACCTCGTGTATTTACAACTGTTATGCTTTAGTTTGGGCCTAGGACCTCTCACATTGGGCCGACATTTGTGACTACTGGATTTGCCGGGCGGGTCCGGGCAGGTTTACATCACAAACGGGTCCAACCTCGTGTCCTAAGCATTGATTATTAATAATAATCCACTTTCCCCCAATTTTAATAATTCCCTACTTGAATTATTAATTACTTCCAATTTTTAACAATGTCCATAATTGACTCAATTATGGACATCCATTCATGGTATGCAAAATCTTACAAAATTGCACCCAATTTATTAATTCCTAATATTACCCCTACCCCACGTTTGAACGTTTATTCGCAAAATATATGTTAGACTCGAATAGCCTAACTCATAGCATAAAAGAGATTATCATAATAACAACATGTATATGTGACCAAATGAATCATAATAAGGGGTGAAACTTGCATATGTCCAACTTGCATAGATTATACATGTCATGGATCTAAAGGTGTCAACTTGTTCTAAATTCACCTAATATGATCTCAATCAATTTTCATAAACTTACATATGAACATGTGTGAATCAACATCATCTAATTTTTTAACAGCATGGTTTTATATGGGTACACCTAACTCAATAGGAAAATTCCCATAATCAAGTTTTATTTAATTATAGTTTCAAGTTTATGAGTACACCTAACCTAATAGGCAAATTCTCATAAACAAGATCCATTTAAATTAAGAAAAAAAAACATAACTTTAAGCATGATCCAACAACATGATTTTTCAACATAATATAGCATGATTTATAACATGGCATAGTATGATAGTATAACATAGCTTGACATGATTCTCAACATAGCATGACATAGCATAAGAGAATTTACAACATAGCATGACATAGCATATATAATTTACATCATACGACAACATAATAACATAATAAGAGATCCACAATATATAGAATTTACAATTACAAATCACATCACTTTCTTGTGATCCATTCATAACTGAGTCAAATTAGTTTGTAATAGTCTTGTGAGAATCATCATACTCACCAACAAAAGAAAAGAATTAGAGAAAGAGAGATCTTTTGATTTGATTTGTGTAGATTTAGTTGTAGATGATTAGGCTTCCTCTTCTTAGTTTGTGACGGCTATGCTGAACTCCATGGCAGCAGCATGACGGTAGCTTCTCTAATTTTACAAGTGATTTAGGTCTAGGGTCTACCCACTTATTTATAGATTTTAGAATTCATTTAGGCCATTAGATTTAACCTAGAAATAGCCGCAGCCGTTCAGACAAGATGGGGTTTATCTTGTTGACTCAGCAATGAGTCAGAAGTGACTCAGCAAACACTCAGCAAATTAATTCTATTCATGTTTGCATTAACTGCCCATATATATATATATATATATATATATATATTCTACAATGTACACATTTGATACATCCCCCCCTTTTACACACTTATTATTGTTTTTATATACATATTAGATACATCCCCTCTCTTACACACTTATTAATATTTTTATATTCATATTAGATACATCCCCTCTCTTACACACTTATTAATATTTTTATATTCATATTAGATACATCCCCTCTCTTACACACTTATTAATATTTTTATATTCATATTAGATACATCCCCTCTCTTACACACTTATTAATATTTTAGCAACTTTAGTGTTAATAGAAAATTCGGGGTGTTACATTTTTAGCTCAACCTATAGTTAAAATTTCTTATATATTAAGGATGAATTATGTGACTTTTAACAACGAAACAATATAAACCAATTATTTGTTTATAAAAATAAACTTTTAATATTAGCATTAAAATATAATGTTATAAATATGTTTAAATATAAGTGTATTTTGAAATTCAGAATTGAGTGATTAACTGAGTTTTTAGATAAATTTATTGCACTAGCATTGTCGTAATAAATGATTGATTTTGATAGATTTATATTTTAAAGTGTTCAGCTTCACATGTAGACAGTAAAACACAATTTTGTTTCTTGCTAAACCAAGAGACTAGTGATTTGCCAATAAAGCGACATGTACCCCTTGTACTTTTCCGATCTATCTGTGATCCTCTGAAATTTGCATCACCAAAGGACACTAATTTAAAGTAACAAACTTTCAAATAAAAAAGTTTGAAGCCCTCGGTATTGCTTAGTGTTTACTACTCGTAAGTGTGATTCCTTTGGATTGGCTTGAAATCATACACATAAACAAATATTCACCATTATATCAAGTCTACTTGCTATTAAATATAATAAGGATCCTATCATACTACAATATAAATTTTGGTCAACACTTTGACCATTTTCATCTCTATTGAGATGTTTGTTGAACTCATAGGAGTTGGTTTAGCAGAAGTGTTTTCCATTCCAAATTGTTTTATTAGATTATTACAATATTTTTCTTGATTTATAAAGATACCATTAGATAATTGTTTAATTTGTAGACTAAGAAAGTAAGATAATTCTCTCATATGGACATTTCAAATTCCTTAGTCATAATTTCTGAGAATTCTTTACATAGTTTTTCGTTAGTAGAACCAAATACAATGTCGTCTACGTATATTTGTATTATTAAAATATCCTTTTTAGAACCCTTTAAAAATAGTGTTTGATCAACCTTTCCAATTTTGAAACCTAAATTTATAAGATAATTTTTAAGATGTTCATACTAAGCACAGGGTGCTTGTTTTAAACGATATAAAGCCTTTTAAATTTATATGCATAACTAGTGTTTTTTCAAGTGTAAATAAAGGGGGTTGTCCAATCTAAACATTTATTTTATATATTTATTTAGGTAAGAAATTTTTACGTCCATTTGATACAGTTTAAAATTATAAAAACAAGTGTTGATGATATTTTTCGTCAACACCTGAATTAAGTTACTTAGGATATGTATCCATAGGATTTGACACTATCATGACTCAGAGTTATCGAAGAACTTTTTGTAGCTTGCGAATCTAAGCTAGTCTACCTTCTCTTAGGCATCGGAATTCAAATTCTAATAATTAATTATCTTACCCTCGGGAGGGGCATCATATATACTATGTGGTGATGTCCCGAAATGACCTTGGGGAGGTTATTTAGCCGGATACTACTAGGCTTTACGAAATTAATTGCTCCCTAAATCATGAAAGTGACACTATTTACTATGGTAAGAAGAAAATTGGCTAATGCATCCCCAAACTTCGGGAAAGAAGGCATCGAAATGTTCATTAACTCCGTCAACCATTTTGCACCGGACCAGCACAAAAAGGGTCTAAATCGCATTAGAGATCGAGTTGTGAACTCACAAATTACCTCCTTTCTCTGAGGTTAGGAAGCATTAGGCTCATCATGAGAGTGTTGGTCAGTCATGGCAAACCATCAAAGCATGGGGATGGGGGCTTCGTATTTCTGCAAAGTCCCCCCTCCATTGTTAAGGCACCATGATTGATTTTCTCATAAGAAAGGTTACAGTTAACTCAATGTTTCATTATTACAGCACCACAAGATTATCAAATGTTAGAGTTTATGCCGTAGAGGCAATCCATTTGATGTGATTAATAATGTTATTGTTTTATTTGGAATAAAATATTCTGTTATGTTATATCTACTGCGTAATATAAATAACAATTTAACATAAGTCCTTAGAATAATAATACGGAATTATATAGTTCTAGTAAGACTGAACTTGAGATTATATATTGTGATAAGTATTATAATTCTTAAATGTCCCTAGTCGAGTTTTATTGTTTATAAAGGACAACAACAAAGCGCTGAGACTAGTATATTGATTGACTGATGATCATATCTCATTGATCATTAATATACGAGATATTAAAGTCAAGATATAAATACATATTGGAGAATAACGTATCGGGCTGACCCACCGTGAGATAACTACATGCAATATAATCAACAGTATCATAAGTTGTGCTCATAGTGACAGTGATGTAATGGTCCTCAGACCTGAAATCATTATAATTTTATTCGAGGATATTTGTGTTTTGATATCATCTAAAGTTATTTCGTAACAGAGTAATGATAATGGTGATTATTGGATATATCTTGAATCGAATGAAAATTATGAATGATCTAAATGGAATTTAACCCTCCGATATATTCGTAGTGATATCCATGGGCCTCTTGATTGAGTGAAACTGTGAATTGCATGGTCGTGCTCAAATATTGATTTGTTTTAAACAGTCTACTCATCGATCAAGAAAAACGGATTAAATTATAACGAGGATGATACGATCCATGCCTCTAGTTTGATCCTGGATATATTGGTTAAAAGGATTATATTACATTGATACACTGGTCACCAAAAGGTTGTATTGAATCGTTGATATTATTATAACTTGGGTAGCAGCGACGTATTGCTAGATGCCAATCACTGTTTATGATTTTAAATACGATTTAAAATCATTGCCAACATTGTAATAACCTATAGTGTCACACGCTTAGAACATTATAAGGTGAAGTTTATTTTGATTTTGGATTAAATAAAATATCAACCGTTGATATTTGTGGTTGAAAAGGTATAAGGAATTGTTCATTATTTCATGAACATGTATACTTATTAAAAGGGGGTTTTCTTCCTTTTAAATATAACACGAGTATTCAATTTTTGAACCGACTCTTTTGAGAAAAGAAAACCCTAAATCAAATAGGAATGGCGGTTAGCACCGTTGCCTTCCTCTTCTTCTTCGATCAGCTCGACGATTGAAGATAATGTTCGCGTGGATACTTATGGAGGGACGATGTTTTTCGTGCTAAGATTCGATCATCCAACGACCGGCGAGATTCCAGACTCGAAGAAATTAGGGCTAATCGACTTCGAAAGAACCCTAGGTACAATTTTGTTTATTTTAATCTATTATTTTCGTAATAGATCTATTTATGGTTATTAATTCTGCTGCTAATTTGTTAGTAAAACCCTAAATCATAACTTACAATGGTATCAGAGCCAAGGGTTTATGAAAATGATTGATTGTGTTTATTTGATATTGTTTCATGTATGAATCATTTCATTTTGCATCTGGGTTGATGTCGATAACTTAAGAAGAACAACAATAAACAGATTCGCAGTTTTGACTGCAAATTGCTGTTTGATACTCTTTCTGTTAGTTGGATGTCATAAACCATGAGTTTAGGAAATATTGATAAATTCGATTCAATAAGGTGAAATTGTTTTATTGTAAATTAACTGTATTTGATATAGTCTATAAAACCGCTTTACTGTAAACAAAGTTTTATGTTTGATATAAAACTTTGAAAAGGAATTATTATTGACTGAATCATATTTTTAACAAAGTTTTTAATTGCTATCACCTTGATTGTTTATCATAAAATCCTGTTTGTAGAACAAAAACATATTTTTTGATCAAATTGACAAATCATTTTGGACACCAATGCTAGTTATCTTAAAATGATTGACCTATGTGTTATGTACACATTAGGAAGTAACAATAGGTATAAAAACTAATTTCATTTGAAACTGTTTTATTATAAATAGAACTTTGTTCTGTTAGGTAATCTGAAATGATTATATATTAATATTTGATATCAATAATGACATTTGGATTACTAATTTTACTAATTAAAACAAGGTAACCTATAATGGAAGGTATTGATTTGATAGACAACAGAATTTGATTCTGGTTTTATTATTTGGCACTGTTAACTCAGTTTATTTATGAAATAAAATTGATTCATTTACATATGAATTGATATCGGACATTGATTCCTATTAAGATATTAGTTCATCCTAGAATATTAAACTGTAAACATGAAAATATTTATTTAACTATATGATTTTGATTGCTGTTTGGATTTGTATGTATGCTTAAACACATATAAATCCATCATCAAAATGTCTAATTGACTTGAGCATAAAAGTTATGACTCGGTTATGCTTATACTTGATTTTGATCAAAGACCATTTTTTATCTTTAAGATTGTAGTATTAATAATATTTGATTTTGTAAAATTGATTATTATTAAGACATTTTATGCTTTTACTTTTCAAATCAAGAAAAAACTGACTATTTGATTTCAGAAAATGGCTCTATCCTATTTGTTCAAGAATATATGCTTGAAATTTATACATAAGTTATACGGTTTTACATTACATTATGTAAACAGTATACACGATAGCATCAGATCAAATTAGATGCACTATGGTTAATTAATCCTCTAAAATACATGTAGATGTGTTTTATATGGGTATATAATGCATAATCCATGACGCATATGTAATTGACATATCAGTTAAAACAGATTTTAAACTTAAATACATATTGTCTATATACATACATTTATGATGGTAAATACATTGTATATTCAGATTTCAAAAACCTACAGGAAATTTGATTTCCAGTTAGATTTTAGTCTTATGCTATATGTATAAATAGTTGTCTAGAAAGAAAAATAGGCAAAAGGACATTTTAAAATTTTAATATCTCTACGGTACATTTGTAAATGACTTGCTTACAAATATGACTTGTAAATTGACCATTGTGTATATCTAGAAATTTTTATGAATGCTATATAAGGACCCGTAACTTCCCCGTGAAGGAAAGAGCGGATACTTTGAGAACAACACACAAAAAAACGCAGACAGAAGAACATTTCAATGTTAATTACAACAATTCCATCAGAATACAAGAATATACAGAGTATAAACAAATTAAATACACATCATAAATTATCAGAGATTACAATACATTACATAGCAGTGGAAAAATAATACAATACACAACTGAAAGGGATATACGGATACAGAACTTTCCGGATATCATTCCAGCTGTAAACCAGGTTCCTGTGAATATAAGTCTGCAAAACCAAAACTACTAGCTGCCCGTGCGGAAAATAGGGGCACCTACAGTTTAGGTTAAAACAATAAACTCCAGGTCAGTCATGTGACTGGTGTGAGAACTAAAACAGTTAATTAAAACTTTACTTTAAATCAGATATATCAAGGGACCACGCCATATAACACGGAATGGGTTTCCTCCCAAGAATACCAGTGCATATAACAAAACAGCGCAATGCTTTTTGGAAAAATGAAGCTATTATAAGACCTAGGTCCTATCACACAATGCAACACAAGCCGGAGGATAGGGTTTTCCCTTGTAATAGCCAAACATGCTTGGTACGTTAAAAAAATCATTTGATACTATTATAAGTGTATAGTGTCAAAACAATTTCAATCATAAATATCAATCATAGACGGCATGGGTACCATATATCAAGTCGCCATACTAGGCTCTACAATCAAAACCGCAAAGTCACGTATTTGGAAATTGGATTTCCATCTGTGAAATGAGGCCAGGGATCGTCCTCTACCGATTCGAGACAATCTGGCCTACCATGTCTCAGGACCCAGACTCAGGTGGGCCCTTGGATCGTCAGCGCTGGTCCACCGATGTGGATTAAAATGCCTGAACACTGCGTTTCCCCGCCCTTTGGGGCGTAAATGAGCCAACGAATGACTCCATCGGTCCTGGATCGACTGATATAACCGAGGTGCCTCGCAATAGCAACAACCACACAGGCAAAAATAATATAAATGTCATGGCTGGTAGGTCACTGACACCACCCTAGCTAGAAAGAAACGCATGCCCTCCCTGATGTCCTCTCCCGTTTCTGGTTCACAACCGCGGTGTGAGGCTCGCGAATCAACGTTACACAAAGCTATGCCACACAGGCGGTGCTTTGATCATCAACCACATGACTTTGCTTTTCAACAGAAGCCTTGATAAAATCACCACTTAGGAATGCCACACTGGCAATTCACTCTATGCGTTTGATATCCATCAATATATAACCTCTGAGCTCGTACGTCTCAGAGAAGGGCGTTAAGCAAGAGAATAAATTCTTCGCCGCCAAACAGATATATATTTAATAGAAATCAATCACACAAAATAAAATCTAATGTCAGACACACAGTCCATTTACAAGTCCGTTCTAGGTCTGAACGAAACCGGAGGCACCTTGTACCTCGCATATCCATCGATCTCCAAGTACGTCTGGATAATCACAAACTGATTCCCTCCTCTTGGGTGTACGGCCCAATCAAGATCATCAGTAATTATGCAAACGACGTGAAGACCTCCGGTCTTCAACCACCATCTTCCTCTTCGACACCACGTTGAATCAGTTATTCAGAATGGGATAAACCCGGTCTTTCTGAATAACTCGCGTATATAATAAACAAGTGTTACACAAACACAACATACGTCTCATTCCAATTCATCAGTCACTAACCGTAAATTAGCAAGAGAATAATCCCCAAACATTAACCTCGAAGGCCGAAACCAACATCAGATCAATACCAAGGAAACCGTTCTTCCTAGCTAACCTACAGTTAGTTCTAAATTTCACATTCTTAGGGAAAGGTTCCCATTAATTTTATCAAAGATAAATTCTTTTAAATTTATTCTTTAATCTTCCTTTGAATATCACTTCAAACTAGTCGGGATTAGCGAACCACACCGAAGTAATTATTTATTTTATTTCCCAATCCCAACCTATTCATCCCATGAAGTAAAACTAGTAATACTTCATATCTAACACCACGGTGTTATCGGTAAAGTTAATTACCATTTCACGTTCAAATCTAGTTGAAGATTTAACTATCGCTTGGAGCAAAACTGGTGATACTCCATTCTCGATCATTTCAATCTAATTAAAGATTCATTAAAACTCCACTTAGTTTTAATCTTTAACTGGGTTAAAGAACCAATGTCATTTAAAACACGGTTCACGATAAACCCAAAATCACATTCCATTTTATTATCGGGTTAAAGAACAAGTGTTATTTAAAACACCGTTCACGATAAACCCAAAAGTAAATTCAAATTCAATTCCAATTAAATACCATTAAATTGGTACACTTCATTAAATCTAAATAAAAAGATTTAATCTTTCTCTCAACTGGGTTTAAGAAAAGTGTTAATGAAGACACCATTCACGACAAACCCAAATCCCATTTGATATTAAATACAAGGCTCTGAATAGAAAATATATCGGCTTATATTCAATACCAATTTCTACGACCAACAAATATCGTATTGGAAATTACGATATAAATATATCTTTCAAATTTCCATAACAATACCTGTATAATCACGAAATCCAACATCGAAATATTCCAAAGACAATTTCGATTCAAATCCATTCCAATTCAATTATTGGAAATTCTGGTTACTTTTAAAACCCCTTTCAAATTCAATTTATTTGTTTCAAAAATAAATTGATTTTAATTCTAGTTCAAAACTAGTTCATTTCGATAAAAATCTATTTTTAACTTTTCAAATATGGAGTTTTTCATCCCAATTCTTCCCAAATCATTTCTTATGATTTTACACAAATTATCACTATTTTTAATAATTTTATCAAGGCCCGTACAGTCGATTTCCATCAACGGCCATCGAACTGCACTTACAACGACCTTTTCCACATTTGATTTGGACATAATTCCAAATCCAACCGTTAGATTTCGAATCTCTAATATTCGTTAGAAAGCTCTTTTCGATACGAACCCAAGGTTCCAATTTTAGGAGAATCCGACGGTCGGATCTGCCGCAATGTCCATTCGAAGTCAATGGTCGAAATTCGCGAACTGCCGCAGCGCCGCGCGTTCTATTCAGGCCATTATATATAATATATATATATATATTTTATATATCGTCGATTTCCTTTCAAAACATATTTTATAAATCGTTTTAAATTCGTTTTCAAAACGATTTCAACTTCATATTCAATTTCTATTCAAAATTGAATATTTCATATCATTAATTTATAAATGATAATATTTTCAAAACGTTATATTTTGAAACCACTTTCTTTTCTATATTCGTTATAAAAATGAATAAAATCGATATAAATGTCGTTCACGTCAAAATGGCGTCAATCTAATCAACACGGCTTTTATTCAACACATGAATGTTTATTCTATTCAACACATGAGTTTTTTTTTCTATTCAACACATGAATTTATTTTCAATTCAACACATGAATTCATTTTCTATTCAACACATGAATTTGCTTTCAATTTAACACATGAATTTACTTTCTATTCAACACATGAATTTACTTTCTATTCAACACACGAATTTACTTTCTAAATTGGAATGAGGCCCAATCAATTACCATATAATGTTAATTATATGGATTTTCTACAACACATGTATATAACAGCAACGATAGATAATCAACCATCATCCAAAGTGCACCACACAACTGCATAAGCATTAAATATAAATAATTAACGCTTACACAATCTGTCAACCCATCGATTGACATACAACTAAACAATCTGGATTAGTGTACGTCAAATATCATCCCAATACCCATGTGGGGTTCCAAATCAACAAACACAAATTTTATTTGTGCGGTGGGGCAATGTGTAAAATTTATTGTCCCAATCAATATCAGTCAAATCAGTGTATATAAACAAATCGTCCAATTTGTTTATTACTATTTATTTTATATACATGTTAAAAATCATATTTTTAACCATAAAATATTTTCCACTATAAAATATTTTATTTCATTCCACAACACACAATCAAATTTCACAACACGGCAATCAAAAAAACAAGTCATCCATGGTCTGTGACTGTGGACGACGGGTATTGTGACGGCCCGCCCCGCACCAGCCTGCATTTCCTCCGGAAGTGCGCTGTACACATGCCCGACTAGCACGGAACGGTCGTCAAGGAAAGGAAAGGAATGAACTAATAAAGGAACCTGTAGAATGTCTCACAGCGCATGGAATAAAATACAATAACAACATAAAATAGGTTAGACAGTGCATAAGCTGATAACTAAAATCAACATCAATCATCAAAGCAGCGGAAATCCAAATACAGCTTATTACAATTTTCCAAATTTACTGTCTCTAAACAGAAGAAAGCTAAAATAGAAGATACACCAACAATGCCCAAGCAGTGATCTTCAACAACACAGGGAGAATATTATGTATATAGTACGTGGAAGCCTCCTGCTCGCCTCCGGATCATCTACCCGTGCATCACCAGCTAACCTGTCTCTAGTCTGCTCGTGTGAGCACCCAGAGTAATAAGAGGAGACATAAAACTCTGGGTCAGACATAAAGCCTGGTATGAGCGATAAGCATCTAAACAGAATGATAACAGGTATACTAAACCATACCTGAACCTGGACCTGCAACCAAAGAGTTAGTACCACATACCGTACAATACTCCAAGGTGCCAGAATAAACAGTGTAAGAATACGGGGGTGGGGTGTGCATGTCACAATGAGAGCAAGCAAATCATCCATAGCAACCATCCTCACATCTCTCACTCAGTGCGTAAAGCGTACGATATCTACCACTTTGGAACACTAGACAAACTGAGGTAACGACGAATCCCGACTTGTAGAAACCCTGCTGTGACCAAGCCAAACACTTGGAGTCATGACCAAACATTTCAATGACCCACTTCATTGGTCATAGCCCTTGGTTCTACCGATGCCATAATGGCCCTGAATCCGCCTTCGTACCTCCTACCATAGTGGTCCAAAGCTATAGATGTTGATAACTCCTTGGCACGCGTCCCGCAGCAAAGCCCAACCATGAAGTGAACTCGTTGATTCCCATCTGAATCTTAAGCTCTAACTTCTCATTTGGACTTCCTTTGCATCTCGGGTTTGGTTGAATTGGAGTGGGTCTTCAGAAGAATTATCGCGCAGTAACAGTCCTAGAACTCGGTTCGGTTCGGTAGTCATTGTCCTCGTCGGTTCGGTTCGGGTACTTCACTCCGGGTCGGGTCGGTGTCCTCCTCCGGGTCGGGTCGGTGTCCTCCTCCGGGTCGGGTCGGGTTGCTATCCTCCTTCCAGCTCATGCTCCTTCTCCGATCAGCTCCCTCGTTCCCATCTACTCCGATCCGATCCGATCACTTCGCTTTACTTCAGTCCGATCTGCTCCGCTCCCTAGCTTACTCCGATCTGATCCCCTTGTCCACTCCAACTCTAAGTAAACAGCCTTCCTTTTTGCCAAATCTTTTATGTGCCAAACTCCAGTTCGGGTCGGGTTTCTTGCCCAGTTCACATTTCCGATCCGAGCCCCCCATCCGATCCGATCCGGTTAGGAGCCTGCAAATTTCTGCAACTTTCCAGCGAGCTTTCTACGCCATTCGACGACGTTTTCGAGCAATTTAACTATTCTAATCAATCATAAAACATACCATAGAGTCATAGCAACATGTAATAGCAACCACAAACAGCAAACAACAATTCAAATGAATCAAAAGGGATCAAAAAGTGACTAAAACTTCATATTTTCCCATAGTCCCTCTTAATCATGTTTAAGCACATACTTAGTAAAACTTAACCAAATCGTCTAAATTTTATAACAGAGGCATGAAATATTATTTAAGAATTTCTAAACATTTTTCCAGAATTTATTGGTGTATAAATTCGCTAATCTTCACTAATTACCCTTAATTAACTGTAATTAGTGTCAAAACGATGCTATCACTCACCTTGGCCACAAAATAAATCACCAAATCTGAAATATCCTCTGATTGGGTCGAATTCCTATGTATAGCAGCAGCTCCAACCTTGCTTTGTTGCTATTTGGCCTTGCTTTGATGTAGTTTAGGCTTAATCTTCACTAAAAATGCGTTTTGGAGTAGTTTTAGAGGATGGAGGCCATTACTAAGGTCTCAAGAAGGTTTGTGGCAGCTCAAAACTGAAATGAAAGTGATAACCTAACCCTAATCAGTCCTCCTATACCTCTAAACCCGAAATTCCCCTGTGGGCCTAGCCGCTAATCACCCGGTTAAGCCCAATTAAGCTGTTTTTCACCGTCTGAAACTTGTTTCAGCCATATCTCCCAAACGGTAAGCCCGTTTGGCTAATGTGACCACTCTACGGAAAGAGAAACCATCATCCGGAGCCAATGGAAGTGGTTTCAGGTCAAAATTCCTTTCCAGTCAAAAGTTATGGCCAAAACAGTGCCAACTAGGGGTAAAATGGTCATTTAAAAATCGGGAAAAATCATGAACATGGGAAATGACCCCAATAGTCGTCTCCCAAAGTTACATGACCATACGACTTCGTATGTGACAGAAATAAATATCCTACGATCCTATGATGCGTAGAATGCGGGTCGTTACACTCTCCCCCCCTTAAGAAATTTCGCCCCCGAAATTCCTTAACCCAAAACATACAAAGAATCCCGCATGCCTAACAACCACATACAACAATTAAACATGCAAAACAATCAAACAATCCTATCCTAGCATGCGGAAAACTAAATCGAAGTCAAAATCTTACCAGGCAAAGAGTTCTGGGTGTGTCTTCCTAATGTCCTCCTCTGTCTCCCAAGTACAATCACTCTCGTCCTCGCTCCACTGTACCTTGACTAGCTTCACCGCCTTCCTTCGAAGTTGCTTCATGTCGTGCTCGACAATACGGGCCGGCTTGTGGTTCCCAACCGCCTCAGGTTCTACTTCGAAGTCTTCTAACTGATCAGGTGAAATAGTCATATCTGAGTCGTGAACGAACTTCCTTAGTTGGGAAACATGAAATACGTTATGAACTCCCGCCATCTTCTCTGGTAAGTCAATTCTATATGCCAAATTCCCGACTAGTTCAAGAACAGGGAATGGACCAACAAATCTTGGTGCTAATTTGCCTCTCCTGCCAAATCGTATTACGCTCTTCAACGGAGAAATCTTGACAAACACCAAGTCACCCACGAAGAATTTTAAGTCTCTTCTTCTTTTATCAGCATAACTTTTCTGCCTGTCTTGGGCTGCCTTCATTCGTTGCTGAATGATCTTGATTTTATCTGAAGTTTCCCTCACCATATCTGGTCCAAGCATAAACTTCTCGCCAGTCTCTATCCAACATGATGGTGAGTTACACGGTCTTCCATACAAAGCTTCAAACGGAGCCATACCGATACTGGATTGGTAGCTATTATTATATGCAAACTCTACTAGATGCAAATGGTCATCCCATGATCCACCAAAATCCAATATACACGCTCTCAAGAGATCTTCCAAAATACGATTCACCCTCTCCGTCTGACCGTCGGTCTGAGGATGATATGCGGTACTGAGATGTAACTCTGACCCTAGCGCCTCTTGCAAGCTCCTCCAAAACCCACTAGTGAACAACGGGTTTCGGTCGCTCACAATGCTTTTAGGTACTCCATGAAATCTCACTATCCACTTCATATACAATTCTGCTAATTTAGCTGCCGTTCTAGTCGATTTAACTGGTATAAATCTTGCACTTTTAGTCAGTCGATCTACAATTACCCAAATGCTGTCATATCCCGATCTAGTCCTTGGTAACCCATCGATGAAATCCATCGAGACTTGCTCCCATTTCCATTCAGGAATTTCTAAGGGCTGTAACAACCCACTAGGCTTCTTTTGCTCGGCTTTAACTAGCTGGCAATTCATGCACTTGGATATAAACTTCCCAACGTCTCTTTTCATCCCTTCCCAGTAGTAGGTCTGCTTCATATCTCGATACATCTTATTACCACCGGGGTGTATGGTCAGCTTTGAGTGATGACATTCTCTAAGCACTTCATCCCTCAATCCATTGACATTGGGTACAACAAGCTTTCCATTCCTTCTAAGCCATCTATCTCGATCAAGCCCATACTTGTTCATCTCCTCATCGATACCTATCTCTAACTTGGAGATGATTTCCAATAGGTTAGGATCGTCCCTCTGACTAGAGCCGATTCGTTCAATCAAAGTGGGTCTGATCGTCAAACTTGCTAACATTTCTGGATCTAATTCGCACTTTGGTCTGAAATCAAACCCCGCGATAAACTCCAGTTGCTTCCATTCAAGGAACATAGCCCCTAAGCTGGCATGTCTTCTACTCAATGCATCAGCCACCGCATTGCCCTTTCCCGGTGTGTATGCGATGTCAAAATCATAGGAAGCTAAGAACTCTAACCATCTCTGCTGACGGAGATTCAGATCTTTCAGAGAGAAGAGATACTTTAACGACTTATGATCTGTAAACAACTCAAATCTTTCTCCCAAGAGATAGTGTCTCCACATCTTTAACGCGAACACGATCGCTGCCAATTCTAAATCATGGGTAGGGTATCTTCTCTCGTGCGGTTTCAATTGCCGACTTGCATAAGCTACAACCCTACCGCCTTGCATCAATACAGCACCCAGTCCGGTACCACAGGCATCCGTGTATACCGTCATCTCTTCATCCCCCTTAGGAATGACCAACACTGGTGCGCTTGTCAACTTGTCCTTTAGACTCTTGAATGCATTCTCGCACCTTTCATCCCAGACAAAAGCTTGATTCTTCTTGGTCAACTGGGTCAATGGTGCTGCTACCTTGGAGAAACCTTGGATAAACTTACGATAATATCCAGCTAATCCCAAGAAACTTCTCACATCCGTTGCATTCTTGGGCGTAGGCCAATCTTGTACCGTGGCCACCTTTGCTGGGTCCACGGCAATACCATTCTCTGATACAACATGGCCCAAGAACCTCACTTCCCTCTTCCAGAAGTGACACTTGGAAAACTTTGCTTTCAATTGGTGTTTTCTCAACACCTCCATCGCTACTCTTAAATGTTCCTTGTGTTCTTCCTCTGTCCTCGAATAGACCAAAATATCATCAACGAACACAAGAACAAACTTATTCAACTGGTCCCTGAATACCCTATTCATAAGATCCACAAAATATGCTGGGGCATTGGTCAGCCCAAATGGCATAACCAACCACTCATAAAATCCAGACGGCGTCCGAAATGCCGTTTTAGCTATACTCTCAGCTTCCACTCTAAGCTGATGAAAACCTGTCGCGAGGTCCAACTGAGAAAATATTCTCGCGCCACTCAACTGATCGAACAAATCATCTATCCGCGGTAGAGGATACTTGTTCTTCCTCGTCACTTTATTCAACTCGCGGTAGTCTACACACAAACGAAGGGAACCGTCCGCCTTGGTAGCAAACACAACTGGTGCTCCCCATTCAGAAACACTCCTTCTGATAAATCCCTTCTTCAAAAGATCGCTGACTTGCACCCCGAGCTCTCGCTGCTCCCTTGGTGCCATACGAACAAGTGGCATCACTATAGGTCTGGCATCTTTTACCAAATCAATACGAAACTCAATCTCTCGATGTGGTGGAAGTCCGGTCACTTCTTCGAAAACATCCGGATACTGGCCAACCACGGGCAAACCTGACAACTCACTATGCGGAATGTCGAGGGAGTTTAGAAAACTAGCCAATACCCCCTTACTGGGTAGACCACCAAACACTATCCTCCGCCCATCATCCGCTCTAGCTGTCACCAAAAAGCCCTCACAGTCTACCACCACCCCGTATCTTTGGAGCCAATCTACTCCCAAAATAATGCCAAACCCAGTAAAGCCCAAAACAAAGCAATCACAAACAAACATGCATCCATGACTCGATAGAACCACATTACGACAAATCATGCTAAGGCTAGTTGAACCACCAATCGGGTTCGTCACTACTAAAGGTCCATCGACAATCTCGGGCTCCAATCCCAACCTATCTACCAGGTCACTAGATATGAAAGAACTGGAAGCTCCGGTATCAAACAAAACTCTAACAGGAACATCATAAACAGAAAGCATACCTTGAATGACGACATTCTTTCCCTTCTCCGCCGCAGTTGGGGCATTCGACGAAGAAGGAATAGCATTAAGAGCATATGCTTTCACCATTTGCTTTTCCTTAGGGGACTGTGGACACTTGTCCTTGTGATGTCCCATTTGGCCACAGTTGAAGCACTTCCTATCCGCTGGCTTGGCCCGACAATTACTAGCATAATGGCCCTTCTTACCACAGCTGAAGCCCTCCACATCTTGCTTATTCTTTTTCTTCTGGCCATCCTTAGCCTGATTCTGCTTTCTCTTATTCTGGGAACCACCTTTGCCTCCACCACTAGCTTGTGGCTTTGGCTCAACTACGGATGCAACCTCAGTCTTCGGCTTAGGGTAGAGACTTTCTGACCTTAACGCTTTCCCCACAATCGATTCAAACGTCTCATCGATGTGGTTAATAAGTTTTTCCACCAAGTACTGATCCAAACCAGTTATGAATTTCTCATTCTTTTTCTCGGCAGTATCTATAAGAGATAACCCATATTTTGACAAAGTGTCAAATTCAGCAATATACTCTGAGACAGCCCTGCCATTCTGCTTGAGCTCCAAGAATTTCTTAAACAACATTGACTTCTGAGCAGCTGGAATGAACTTCTCACTAAAGCGAGCCTTAAACTGCTCCCAAGTAATCTGGTCTTCGGGAGTAGCTGCCTTTATAGCATTCCACCAATTCATTGCCCGCCCTTGCAGCTGACGGGACGCTAGCTTTCTCTTCATCGCATCCTCGATACCCAAATCCTCGAAGATACGTTCGCAACTATCCACCCAATCCTGAACATCCGTAGCCGACTCCGTTCCATGGAACGGCTTCCCACCAAGGCTAGTATAATCCTTATTCAGCTTGGCGAAGTCGACTCTTGGTGCCTGCACTATTGGACCACCACCATTTCCACCATTGGGAGCTGCCCTCTGTACATCTCTAAGCATCTCTCTCATGAGGTCAGTAAACATCGTCCTCATGTCAACAGCATTCCCATTATTGGCTCCCCTACCAGCACCTCTAGTATATCGGCTCATCGTCAATCTGAAAAAGGAAACGATTAACGACTCCATAGTGGTGCTAGTGCAGTACGACTTCATCCTTATACTACTAATAGTATATATATAGCTTTTAAAAACCAAAATAATTACAAATACGCTCTCTCGTATACGTATACTATCTCTCCCTGATAACTTCCCTAGGTTAACTACGCAACCTAGAGCTCTGATACCAAATGTGACGGCCCGCCCCGCACCAGCCTGCATTTCCTCCGGAAGTGCGCTGTACACATGCCCGACTAGCACGGAACGGTCGTCAAGGAAAGGAAAGAAAGGAATGAACTAATCAAGGAACCTGTAGAATGTCTCACAGCGCATGGAATAAAATACAATAACAACATAAAACAGGTGAGACAGTGCATAAGCTGATAACTAAAATCAACATCAATCATCAAAGCAGCGGAAATCCAAATACAGATTATTACAATTTTCCAAATTTACTGTCTCTAAACAGAAGAAAGCTAAAATAGAAGATACACCAACAATGCCCAAGCAGTGATCTTCAACAACACAGGGAGAATATTATGTATATAGTACGTGGAAGCCTCCTGCTCGTCTCCGGATCATCTACCCGTGCATCACCAGCTAACCTGTCTCTAGTCTGCTCGTGTGAGCACCCAGAGTAATAAGAGGAGACATAAAACTCTGGGTCAGACATAAAGCCTGGTATGAGCGATAAGCATCTAAACAGAATGATAACAGGTATACTAAACCATACCTGAACCTGGACCTGCAACCAAAGAGTTAGTACCACATACCGTACAATACTCCAAGGTGCCAGAATAAACAGTGTAAGAATACGGGGGTGGGGTGTGCATGTCACAATGAGAGCAAGCAAATCATCCATAGCAACCATCCTCACATCTCTCACTCAGTGCGTAAAGCGTACGATATCTACCACTTTGGAACACTAGACAAACTGAGGTAACGACGAATCCCGACTTGTAGAAACCCTGCTGTGACCAAGCCAAACACTTGGAGTCATGACCAAACATTTCAATGACCCACTTCATTGGTCATAGCCCTTGGTTCTACCGATGCCATAATGGCCCTGAATCCGCCTTCGTACCTCCTACCATAGTGGTCCAAAGCTATAGATGTCGATAACTCCTTGGCACGCGTCCCGCAGCAAAGCCCAACCATGAAGTGAACTCGTTGATTCCCATCTGAATCTTAAGCTCTAACTTCTCATTTGGACTTCCTTTGCATCTCGGGTTTGGTTGAATTGGAGTGGGTCTTCAGAAGAATTGTCGCGCAGTAACAGTCCTAGAACTCGGTTCGGTTCGGTAGTCATTGCCCTCGTCGGTTCGGTTCGGGTACTTCACTCCGGGTCGGGTCGGTGTCCTCCTCCGGGTCGGGTCGGTGTCCTCCTCCGGGTCGGGTCGGGTTGCTATCCTCCTTCCAGCTCATGCTCCTTCTCCGATCAGCTCCCTCGTTCCCATCTACTCCGATCCGATCCGATCACTTCGCTTTACTTCAGTCCGATCCGCTCCGCTCCCTAGCTTACTCCGATCCGATCCCCTTGTCCACTCCAACTCTAAGTAAACAGCCTTCCTTTTTGCCAAATCTTTTATGTGCCAAACTCCAGTTCGGGTCGGGTTTCTTGCCCAGTTCACATTTCCGATCCGAGCCCCCCATCCGATCCGATCCGGTTAGGAGCCTGCACATTTCTGCAACTTTCCAGCGAGCTTTCTACGCCATTCGACGACGTTTTCGAGCAATTTAACTATTCTAATCAATCATAAAACATACCATAGAGTCATAGCAACATGTAATAGCAACCACAAACAGCAAACAACAATTCAAATGAATCAAAAGGGATCAAAAAGTGACTAAAACTTCATATTTTCCCATAGTCCCTCTTAATCATGTTTAAGCACATACTTAGTAAAACTTAACCAAATCGTCTAAATTTTATAACAGAGGCATGAAATATTATTTAAGAATTTCTAAACATTTTTCCAGAATTTATTGGTGTATAAATTCGCTAATCTTCACTAATTACCCTTAATTAACTGTAATTAGTGTCAAAACGATGCTATCACTCACCTTGGCCACAAAATAAATCACCAAATCTGAAATATCATCTGATTGGGTCGAATTCCTATGTATAGCAGCAGCTCCAACCTTGCTTTGTTGCTATTTGGCCTTGCTTTGATGTAGTTTAGGCTTAATCTTCACTAAAAATGCGTTTTGGAGTAGTTTTAGAGGATGGAGGCCATTACTAAGGTCTCAAGAAGGTTTGTGGAGGCTCAAAACTGAAATGAAAGTGATAACCTAACCCTAATCAGTCCTCCTATACCTCTAAACCCGAAATTCCCCTGTGGGCCTAGCCGCTAATCACCTGGTTAAGCCCAATTAAGCTGTTTTTCACCGTCTGAAACTTGTTTCAGCCATATCTCCCAAACGGTAAGCCCGTTTGGCTAATGTGACCACTCTACGGAAAGAGAAACCATCATCCGGAGCCAATGGAAGTGGTTTCAGGTCAAAATTCCTTTCCAGTCAAAAGTTATGGCCAAAACAGTGCCAACTAGGGGTAAAATGGTCATTTAAAAATCGGGAAAAATCATGAACATGGGAAATGACCCCAATAGTCGTCTCCCAAAGTTACATGACCATACGACTTCGTATGTGACAGAAATAAATATCCTACGATCCTATGATGCGTAGAATGCGGGTCGTTACAGGTGTCGTGTGCTACTAAGCACCGTCTGCATCCTAGTATATATTTTAACTAGAAAACAAATTAAAAGTGAAGAGTTATCACCAAGAGCTAAACCAAACATCATAATTCTTCATATGTAGAAATCTTCGTCGTGCTCGCCTTTTGTCAAGTTCATTGTCCGTAACCACTACATATATAAAAATCACATTTTTATATTGTTGTTATGTATATTAAAAAAATCCCATTTTTATAATCACTCTATATGGATAAAAATCACATTTTTATACCGCTACAATATAGATAAAAATCACAATTTTGGTAACGCTACCTTTATAATAAGGATTATGTTTTGCTTCTCTCTATATAAAAAATATATTTTTATATTTCTACTCCTTCTATAAAGATCGAATTTTTATCTTACTACACATGTAAAAATTATATTTTTAACCCTTCTATAATATAAAAATTATATTTTTTGCCTTTCTATAATATAAAAATTATATTTTTAACCTTTCTATAATATAAAAATATCGTCTTTCAACTAATAAAAATATCGCCTTTTTACTAATAAAAATATCGCCTTTCTACTAATAAAAATATCATCTTTCTACTAATCAAAATATCGCCTTTCTACTAATAAAAATATCGTCTTTCAACTAATAAAAATATCGTCTTTATACTAATAAAAATATCGCCTTTCTACTAATAAAAATATCGCCTTTCTAAACAAAGTTATATATAATAAAAATCACTTTTTTCATACATTGTAATATATAGTAAAAATTTCAGATTTTATAACAATATTTTTAGCATAAGAAAACTGATTAAAAAAATTACAAAAAATAAAATAAAACTTATAGCAGAAATCGATGGAGGAGGGGGGGGGGACCTACGCTCGCCGGAGGAGGTTCTCGTTGGCGGTCTAGCGACGGCTGGATGTCGGAGGGTGGCAGATTAAGGGGGGCAGCGTCAGTTTTGAAGGAGGCATTGGGGAGGAGGGTTGGCTGTAACGGAGAAGGAAGAGAGGGGTATGGAGGAGAGAGAGACACGATGGGAAGGGGATGGATGAGGAGATGGAGGCAGCGGCTCCGCCGCTGGGGGGGGGGGGGTCGATTGTCAGAGGGGCCCGACGGAGAGTAAATCGCAATCCCCCCTTTTTATTTTATCTTTGGTTGACTTAAGAGAAAGAAGAGGGAGGGCGGGTTTGGAGTTATATAATTTTATATTTAATTATTTTATTTTCCACCAAAAAGTAACTTTGTATTTCGAACTCAAAATGAAACCCACTGCCTATCGTTCCTAGCTAATTACCCCCATTCCGAACCCAATGGGATATGTACCGTAAGCTGATTTGATCGTTTCGATCAGTTTTCGTTAAAATAAAAATATAAATCTATATATTGAATTTGAATGCAGATTTCAATTTACCAGGGCCGCATACGGACTCTAAAAATTCCAGAAAAATTATTTCTAGCTTCGTATTGATAATACGGTCCTAACAAAACTAATTTCATCAAATTCTGAGACCGTTTGAAAAATGGTCATTTTCTAGTCGATTAAAATCAACTGAAATTGGTCAAACGCGTTTTCCTTTGCCACGCTCACATATTGATTCAGAAAATTACGAATTTTAGAATCTAGCAATAGCTTGACATCATAGATCCAACAAAAGTAGTTTCGTCGAATTCTGAGATAGTTTGCAAAATTTCCATTTTTAAGGGCCAGAATTCCATAACAACTATTCTGAATTTTCAACTGGACATAACTTTTGATTCCCGCTATGAAATTTTGATTTTTCAGATTCGTTGAAAAGATATTCTCAATTAGATTCTAATATTTTTGGTTTCGCCAAAATCCGGTTTATTTTGCACCCGGTACATTCATTTGAAGTTTGAAATCGAATTTTCAAACTACCGTGCTATTTTCAATTCCTTTTATATTTAAAATAAAATATTTATATTCTAACGATGATCTATATAAATATATACGTTCTAATTCTATTCAAAATAAATTTCTCGTCGCTATTATTTAAAATAATTCATTTTAAATACTCAAAATTCGTTAAAATTGCCAAAATAAAAATTTTAAATTGGCTCCGATTTCCGGGTTATTACAATCTTCCCCACTTAAAACTTTTCGTCCCTGAAAAGGAACAAAGCCGAAAGTTGTTTAACTAATCAATACAACTTTCATTATTTTCTTTACGGCTTAAGTTCTTCAACTTTTCAATTTCTAAGATCTTTTCAAATTTTTCAAAAATTTGGCTAACACCCTAAATTTTCGAAAAATTTCGCCATAACCTCCCGTGCACCGGGGACTTCAGGATATTTCAAATAGCCTCCCATGGCCCTCATCAATCCAAGAAGAAAAAGAAACAGCCAGTCGGCTCATAAAATCATCCAAAACCCAAGAAATTAGTAAACATGTACCTATTTGTTGGGCAAACAATTTTATTCTTCTGCTCTAGCCTCCTTGCTATGACCTTTTCAATGTAAGTACAAGTACATGCATGCAAATGCGATAAATTTTCAATACAATTCACTGTTTGATCAATTTGGCTAAAGGTTCAACATTTAATTAATCGAACAATAATCAAACAACACAACTAGCAAACAATTAGTTGATTATCTTTTCAAATTCATAACTTTGATATATAGTCCAAAAAATCGGATTTTTGATGCCAGATCACAACAATATATTCTAACTATATTTTGGTTCTCACACCAGTCAATTGGAAATATATAGACATCCCATTTTCGTCACTCGAACATAGACATTGATGATGAGGCCTCATCATCAGAATCATCTCCGGGAAACTAGAGTGTGATTCTATATCTATCCAGTATATTAAAACTTCGAATACACGTGGATCAGACGTATATGCAAAATTTGTATATATTGGATTGCCCAAATTCAATACAAATAAATATTCAAAAACGTTGAATAAAGTTTAAATTTTCAAAACAAAATTCGTTTTCATTTTAAAAATATACTCTTCACACTCGTTCTAGGATACTACTGATCCCATCTCTAACGAGTTATTCCCATTGGATATTACTAATCCAATTTCTGATGAATTCTTTTGTATGGTTCTAATGTGTCTTGTTCTCTGAGCTTTGTAAACCAAA
This sequence comes from Allium sativum, assembly GCA_030737875.1. Lineage (NCBI taxonomy): Eukaryota > Viridiplantae > Streptophyta > Magnoliopsida > Asparagales > Amaryllidaceae > Allium > Allium sativum. Next base: position 387,600,358 of record CM060920.1, on the reverse strand, counting down.
GCTCTGATACCACATGTAAGGACCCGTCACTTCCCCGTGAAGGAAAGAGCGGATACTTTGAGAACAACACACAAAAGAACGCAGACAGAAGAACATTTCATTGTTAATTAATACAATTCCATCAGAATACAAGAATATACAGAGTATAAACAAATAAAATACACATCGTAAATTATCAGAGATTACAGTACATTACATAGCAGTGGAAAAATAATACAATACACAACTGAAAGGGATATACGGATACAGAGCTTTCCGGATATCATTCCAGCTGTAAACTAGGTTCTTGTGAATATAAATCTGCAAAACCAAAACTACTTGCTGCCCGTGCGGAAAATAGGGGCACCCAGAGTTTAGGTTAAAACAATAAACTCCAGGTCAGTCATGTGACTGGTGTGAGAACTAAAACAGTTATTTAAAACTTTACTTTAAATCAGATATATCAAGGGACCATGCTGTATAACATGGAACGGGTTTCCTCCCAAGAATACCAGTGCATATAACAAAACAGCGCAATGCATTTTGGAAAAATGAAGCTATTATAAGACCTAGGTCCCATCACACAATGCAACACAAGCCGGAGGATAGGGTTTTCCCTTATAATAGCCAAACATGCTTGGTACGTTAAAAAAACAAATCATTTGATACTATTATAAGTGTATAGTGTCAAAACAATTTCAATCATAAATATCAATCATAGACGGCATGGGCACCTTATATCATGTCGCCATACTAGGCTCTACAATCATAACCGCAAAGTCATGTATTTGGAAATTGGATTTCCATCTGTGAAACGAGGCCAGGGATCGTCCTCTGCCGATTCGAGACAATCTAGCCTACTATGTCTCAAGACCCAGACTCAGGTGGGCCCTTGGATCGTCAGGGCCGGTCCACCCGATGTGGATTAAAATGCCTGAACACTGTGTTTCCCCGCCCTTTGGGGCGTAAATGAGCCAACGAATGACTCCATCGGTCCCGGATCGACCGATATAACCAAGGCGCCTCGCAACAACAACAACCACACAGGTGAAAATAATATAAATGTCAGGGCTGGTAGGTCACTAACACCACCCTAGCTAGAAAGAAACGCATGCCCTCCCTGATGTCCTCTCCCGTTTTTGGTTCACAACCGGGGTGTGAGGCTCGCAAATCAACGTTACACAAAGCTATGCCATACAGGCGGTGCTTCGATCATCAACCACAAGACTTTTCTTTTCAACAGAAGCCTTGATCAAATTGCCACTTAGGCATGCCACACAGGCAATTCACTCCATGCATTTGATATCCATCAATATATAACCTCTGAGCTCGTACGTCTCAGAGATGGGCGTTAAGCAAGAGAATAATTTCTCCGCTGCCAAACAGATATATATTTAATAGAAATCAATCACACAGAATAAAATCCAATGTCAGACACACAGTCCATTTACAAGTCCGTTCTGGGTCTGAACGAAACTGGTGGCACCTTGTACCTCGCATATCCATCGATCTCCAAGTACGTCTGGACGATCACCAACTGATTCCCTCCTCTTGGGTGTACTTCCCAATCAAGATCATCAGTAATTATGCAAACGACGTGAAGACCTCCGGTTTTCAACCACCGTCTTCCTCTTCGACACCACGTCAAATCAGTTATTCAAAGTGGGATAAACCCGGTCTTTCTGAATAACTCGCGTATATAATAAACAAGTGTTACACAAACACAACATACGTCTCATTCCAATTCATCAGTCACTAACCGTAAATTAGCAAGAGAATAATTCCCCAAACATTAACCCCGAAGGTCGAAACCAACATCAGATCAATACCCAGGAAACCATTCTTCTTAGCTAACCTATAGTTAGTTTCTAAATTTCACATTCTTAGGAAAAGGTTCCCATTAATTTTATCAAAGATAAATTCTTTTAAATTTATTCTTTAATCTTCCTTTGAATATCACTTCAAACTAGTCGGGATTTGCGAACCACACCGAAGTAATTATTTATTTTATTTCCCAATCCCAACCTATTCATCCCATGAAGTAAAACTGGTAATACTTCATATCTAACACCACAGTGTTATCGGTAAAGTTAATTACCAATTCACGTTCAAATCTAGTTGAAGATTTAACTATCGCTTGGAGCAAAACTGGTGATACTCCATTCTCGATCATTTCAATCTAATTAAAGATTCATTAAAACTCCACTTGGTTTTAATCTTTAACTGGGTTAAAGAACCAATGTCATTTAAAACACGGTTCACGATAAACCCAAAATCACATTCCATTTTATTATCGGGTTAAAGAACAAGTGTGTAACACCCCGAATTTTGGTGATTGCTAAAATTCACAAATTAAAGAATAACTAATCCCGGATGTGGGAATTAGGGGAAACGGGTTGCACCATTGCGTTCGTCTCGGAAAAATACGCGAAATAGAGTCTGAGTTTTCGAAAATCGGAGTCCGTATGAAGAAGATATGGACGAACGAAGTTAGGCAGAAAAACCGAAAACAAGCAAGAATGCACTGGCGCACTTGTGAAGTGCGCCAACACAAAAATGCACTGGCGCACTTGTGAAGTGCGCCAACACATTTTTACACTGGCGCACTTGGGAAGTGCGCCCGTGTCGGGACAGGAAACCTGCACAGTTTCTAGAGAGTTCTGTGGCCTGGTGCACCAGTTTGGGGTTTGGGCTTGGTCTTAGGGCTGGTTTCTGGAAGGTTCCGAAATCTAAGGGTCCTAATCTAATTTAGGGTTAATCTAAGGGCCTAAAACACTTACCTAATCCTATAAATAAGACCCTAAGCTAGCCCTAAATGGTCATAATCCTATCTCCTAACTAAACTATGCCAAAATTTTCTATGATCATGGCCTCCACTCAAAACCCTAGCCTCCATCCTATTTCTAAACTATTTCTATAAAGGCTTTCATGTGCATACAAGCATCTTTGAGTTGTATGAGTGATCATTGGCTTGCATTCATCATCAAGTTGCAAGCTTTATGTTCAAGGCTAGAGTTTTTGGGTGATTTGTGGCAAGGGTTTGCTTATTGGAGTTTAGTGGTGAGTTTCTATAGACTTAACAATCAATTGTTAAATTGATTATGATAGGATATGATAAGATATGGCTATGTTTGTGGAATCAATGTGTTTATGCAAGTTTAGTATAGTGTATGTTGTGTGCTATATGCAAGTTTAATGCTATGTTTTATGATGCAAAACACTATGTTGAACATTGATTCATATGTAACATGTTATGCAAGCTATATGGGAGATTATATGCAAGTCTATATGTAACATGTTATGCAAGTTATGTATTTGGTTTTATGCATGCTAAGTATTTGGTTTTATGCATGCTATGTATGTGGTTTTATGCATGCTAAGTATTTGGTTTTATGCATGCTAAGTGTTTGGTTTTATGCAAGTTTGTCTCTTTTTATGATATGCATAATATATGCAAGTTTGTCTCTAAGTATGGCATGTTATGCAAGTTCATATGCAAGTTATGATGCAAGTTCATATGCAAGTTATGATGCAAGTTCATATGCAAGTTATGATACATGTTCATATGCAAGTTATGATGCAAGTTCATATGCAAGTTATGATGCAAGTTCATATGCAAGTTTATGTGCAAGTTCATATGCAAGTTGTCTCTTTTATGATATGCATAATGCAAGTTTGGGTTAAATACTAGTTGGGTTTAATGTATGTTCATATATGCAAGTTGACACCTTTTGAACCCATGATAAAGTTACATGCTATGTTGGCTAAACCCATGACCTTTGTGATGAATCTTCCCTTTATTATGTCGTGTTATGAGAACGAACTACGTGGGGAACGATGGGGTTAATATGCATGTTAATAAAATGATGTGAAATGGGTATGATTAATCATACCACAAATTAAATGGACGTAATTGGGAATTTACCTATTAAGTTAGGTCTACCCATATTATGGAGTTGGGAATTTACCTATTAAGTTAGTTACCCATACTATGGAATTGGGATTTTACCTATTGAGTTAGGTCTACCCATATTCTTAAAAATGTGTAATTAATTAGGCATAATTAATTCAAATTATAGGGGTGATTAATTAGGTGTAATTAATCAACTAAGACACGAGGTTGGACCCTTTTGTAGCGGAAGTCTGCCCGGAACCGACCGGCCATCCAGCAGCTACAAATGATTGGCCCAATGTGAGAGGTCTTAGTCATAAATTAAATACGTGATTAAAGTAAAGACACGAGGTTAGACCTTTTTATGACAGAAGTCTGCCCGGAACCAACCGGCATATCCAGCAGTCATAAAAGATGGTCTAATGTGAGAGGTCTTTATGAGGTCATGATCTTAATTAATTAAGAAACACTTAACCATATTAGCATGTAGAGGGACATGAGGGGTTAAGTGGGTGCCTTGGGTGGCATGTGGAAATCTAGTGGGTTGCCTTGGGTGGCAATAGAAAATACGATTAGAATACTTAACCAAAGAGGAACATGTAATTAAACATGGGTAAAGGGTTAAGTAAGTGCTTTGGGTGGCATGTGGAAATCTAGTGGGTGCCTTAAGTGGCAATTGATATATGATTAGATGACTTAACCAAACCTTAACATGTAGGTAGGCATGATTATAAAAGGGGTTAAGTGGGATACACTAGATAAAATAACAAGCTTAGGTGGTAGCTTGTGGGGGCCCATTTCAACCAATATCCCAAACGTATCTTAGTGGGCTCGACTCTAGTCGAGTGACGGGACACGCATATTGGGCTTGACTATAAGAGGCCAAAATGGGTTAGCGGTGGCAACGCATGACCAACGGGTTTCATATGCGTGTGTGGACCCGGGCTGGTAAATAAGACGTTGTTGCATCGTGTAGATATAAGCCGTGCACCGTTAGTTTTATCAGGTTGCCACGTTGGGGAATGGTACACCCCACGGTGGGGCCAGCACGGGTATCTACGTTAGGGAGCCGATCGAATGGGGAGTAGTGTGTACACCTAGTGGATTGTAGGGCCCCGAGGCGTCTACTTAGTCACCTAGGGGTACGCGAGAACTATTAAGTTAGTTTTATAAGTCCATGGGTGGGATCAACCTTTAAGTTAGGAATGACTGGTGTGGTGCAGTGTAGGAATTATCCTTGGGTGGGTAGATCTGGGGTGGTGTAATCCAGTAATTATCCTTGGGTGGATAAATGCGTCTTTTCGGTTATCTTAGTACGTCCTGTGTTTAGTTGGCTACTTAGTGTAGTCATTATCCCCAGAGGTACCGTACCTTGTTTATATCATACCCTAATTACTTTAATGATTGTATTGTTAGGGTTATAGGACTCACTCAGACTTATGTCTGACCCCGTTGTTTCTTTATCTTTTTCCCAACCCTCAGGTTTTCAGAGTGGGCCTAGCACTAGTGGGCTTTGATCAGACTGCTTTATCTATCTTTTGGAGCTTGGACCGTGGATGTAAAGCTCAGTTTATCTTTTCTATTATGGCTATTAGGTTATGTAGTGGGATTATGTACTTTCTTTTTTATCAGGATGGATATTATGTACTTGACTCTTATTTATGGTTTTGGTGTAACCAAACATGTTTTACTTTCCGCTGAAATGAAATGATGTTTTAAATTCTCAAGTATTACTTATATCTGTCTTGTTGTAATTTTTCTGTTCTATATTCACTTAAAATACTCCACCGATGTTATGGCATTCCCTTAGTGAGTGACCGTAGCGGGTGTGGGGTGTTACACGTGGTATCAGAGCTTAAGGTTACCAGAACAGATAAAATTTTTAGAAAAACTATTTTCTACGAATATTTTTGAAAGGAGTATTTTCAAAAACATGTCTTTTAAGAGAAAAGTTTTTGAAAGAAAAGCATAATCCCCAATAGCCATATCTATATCTTTCGAATTCTCCGTTTTGAATCTCTTCCTCTCTCGTTTTGAGTTTCCCCTCCGCGTATAGATGACCTTTCTAAGATAGATAAGAACGGAAAACCACTTCAAGGGACTTAGACATTAGTCGGATTAGAAGTTGGTTCAAGAAGGAGGAGGACTGGTAGGTATCTATTGGATAGACGATGGGAGGAAGGCTCAAATAGTTGTTTGGTTAATGAAGGATGAAACCTCATTGGTGGGAGGTTACGAGTGGAGAATGGGAAGAAGAAGGCGAGTAGTTATCCATTTGGAGGAATGGGACACCGTATTAGGATTGTCCAAAGGGGCATGGTCAAGGTATGGAATCTCCTGGAGGGTAGTTGTATTCCCTCGCGGCTAGTGTACCAGATGGGGATAGGACCGTCTAGGTTGGAATTTGGATTTCTTTATTAACCGGTTCGAACTTTATTAGATTCTGACGCATCGAGTTCGTTTATCTCATCATTGTTAGTTGAGTCACTGCACTTAGACACCAGTTTGGTAGATGATCCCTTAGTTGTTTCAAACCCAATTGGGGCTCCATGATGTGTTTGGGTTTGAAAGTTTCTATACTTAGCGTTGAGTTTAGATGTGATGCTTTTTGGGCTTCACGGGCTATGGGTTAGTTTGGGCATGGACTGGTTATCCAGTAGGGGTGCCGTTCTTGATTTTGAAGGGAGAGTTGTTAGGCTTATGACCCGCTTGGGTAACACTCTCGAGATCTCTTGTAATCCCATGGAATCTGTTATGCTAAGTTATCTAGAATCACTTGACACGTCGGTCGAGTGTTTGCGATCTGTTAGAGTGGTCCGGGAATACTCGGATGTGTTTGAGGAGGTGAAGGGCTTACCTCCGGAGCGGGAGATTGACTTCCGAATATATCTGGTAGACAATGCTAAACCTGTATCTTTACCAGTGCGCCACATGGCTCCTCGCGAGTGGAGGGAACTCCATAAGCAAGTAGGGGAGTTGCTTGAGAAGGGGTCCATAAGACAAAGTATATCGGAGTGGGGTGCTCCAGTAGTTTTTGCTACGAAGGCGGATGGGTCCCTCAGACTTTGTGTAGGCTAAAGAGAACTAAATAAACTCACAAAGAAGAATAGACACCCATTGCCGAGGATTGATGATCTCTTTGATCAGTTGGTTGGCGCCTCAGTATTTTCGCAGTTGGACTCAGCCACGGGGTTTCGTCAGTTGAGAGTGGCTGAGGATAGTATAGAGAAGATTGCCTTTAGGACTCCGGATGGTTTTATGAGTGGCTGGTGATGCCATTTGGTTAGACGAACGCCTCCGCATACTTTGTTGATTTGATGAGAAGGGTGTTCAGGGAGTACCTAAATAAGTTCGTGATGATCTTGGTGGATGACATCTTGGTCTTTTCTAGGGGCGAAATAAGTTTTCGTATGTGCTCAATAGGTTGAGCAAAGCCAGTTATGGGATAAACGGTGGTTTTGGAGCGAGACTGGCAAGGACATCCAGAATTGGACAAGGGCTTAATTATTTAGCCATTTTTACTAGTATCATCTCACGTAGGTCGTCTGAATTCGAATGAGGTATCCCTTGGGTGTTTGTCTGATATTGGTTTAGGCCTTTGGGGCTTGCATTTGGGGGATGTCGAGTTCGACTAGGGTGGTCTGCGTGAGAGATGGATAGTTGTGACGATTTTGCATGGGAGAATATCCTGATTTTCTCTAGAAGTGGAGAAAAGCATGCCCTACATCTTAGGGAAGTGTTGGAGACTCTTTGAGCGCATTGTCTTAAGACAACAAAGGTGGATGGAATTCTTAGCATCCTATGAGTTTGAGATAGCGTATACCCCTGGCAAGGGTAACGTGATGGCAGACGCCTTAAGCAGAAAAAAAGCTGTCTTTGAGTCCATTGTTCGTGGAATGGCGAAACTTGGAGTTTAATTCTATGTTTGACTTTAGACCTCCCGTTGACTTTGTACCCGGTTTGCTAGCCTCCTTGGAGGTTAGGCCTACTCTTTTGGGGCGGATTGGCGAGGCACAACGAGACGACCCACAGTTGGTTGAGTTAGTAGAAAAGCTCATAAGGGGGGGGAGTCGTCCAGCCATTTGGGTAGGTACACCCTAGATGGTAAGGGGTGGTTGCGTAGAGACGGTAGACTTTGTGTACCGCAAGACGAGGGTTGAGGAAGGCTATACTTGATGATGCACATCGTTCGAATATGACCATTCATCCTGGTAGGGACAAGATGTACCAAGACATGAAGAGAGTTTTCTTCTGGGCCGGTATGAAGAAAGATGTGGCCGAGTATGTGGCTAGATGCTTAGTGTGCCAACAAGTTAAAGCGGAGCAAAGGAAACCCGGTGGGTTGCTACACCCATTGGAAGTTCCGCAATGGAAGTGGGATAGTGTCTCGATGGATTTCATCGATGGGTTACCGAGATCGAGGAAGGGCAATACGGGAATTTGGGTTGTGGTAGACAGACTTACCAAGAGTGCCCATTTTATACCTGTGAAGAGTAAGAGGACCGCTCCATGGCTTGCTTCAGTCTATGTTAGATTGCATGGCGTACCATCCAGCATTGTGAGTGATCGAGATCCTATCTTCACTAGTGAGTTTTGGAGAAGTTTGCAAGAGGCGGTAGGGACTCAGTTGTGTTTGAGCACCGCATATCATCCTCAGACGGACGGTCAGACCGAGAGGGTGAACCGTATCTTAGAAGATCTCTTGAGGCTTTGTATCTTGGATTTTGGAGGTACATGGGAAGAACATCTTCCTATGGTGGAGTTCGCATACAATAACAGCTTTCAGTCTAGTATTGGCATGGCACCTTTCGAAGCTCTTTATGGAAGGCCTTGTCGATCTCCTACATGTTGGTGGGAATCTACGGATAAGATCTTGCTTGGGCCAGATATGGTTAGAGAGACTTCAGAGAAGATTGATTTGATTCAAAGAAGGATGAAGGCAGCGCAAGATAGACAGAAATCTTATGCGGATCGGAGAAGGACGGATCTTGAGTTTGAGGTTGGGGACATGGTTTTTGTCAAAGTATCTCCGTTGAGAAATGTTGTTCGCTTTGGGTCCGTTGGGAAGTTAGCACCGAGGTTTGTTGGGCCGTTTCCTATTAAGGAAAGGATTGGACGGATGGCATATAGGGTGGAGTTGCCCGACAGACTTAGTGGTGTTCATGATGTATTCCATGTATCACATTTGAGGAAGTGCTTACATGAGACCGCAGAGGTGGTAGAGCCGAGCTTGCTTAGAGAAGAGGAAGTAGAGCGTGATGCGACGATTCGACGAGCTCCTACTCGCATCCTTGGGTCAGAAACTAGGAAGTTGAGGAACAGAGAAGTTCAGCTAGTTAAAGTGCAATGGGGAGATGACGAAAGCAATGCTACTTGGGAGACGGAAGCGAAGATGCGTTCTTTGTACCCATTTCTTTTTGAGAGTATGTCTTTTAACTTCTCCTTTATCGCTTGTCTAGTACTTATCTTATCTTTAGTATATCCTCTCGCTAGTACCTATGACCTTTAGATAGGGTAAATCTATGGTTGAAACATGTGTTTGAGACATGTTATGTTTGATGGATGCGTGTGGATGCAAGTGGTTGCTAGTGGTTGCTCGTGGATGCATACACACACACTCTAGACACTAGATCGGCTCAATCACTTCATATTGCATATTGCATAAAATTGTGTGTAGGAAGCTATATTTATGGATGTATAATGATTGTGTTATCATATGGATGATGCATTTTGGTGAATGATTGTGCACTCATATAGATATTGTATGTGTCGATAGGGTTCTCTCGCATACATAATGGATGCATGGCACTATCATGGTTTGCATATGTTCATACATTAGATAGGGAACATATACACATACTTTTTGCATATGCTCATACATCATTAGAAACTGTTTTAAGGACAATGGATGCCCGTGTTTGATGGATTGAGTAGATGGTTGTTTGGATGGTAGGATATGCATTCTCCTTAGCTTAGAGATTTCGGGGACGAAATCCTTTAAGGAGGGGAGAATGTAACACCCCGAATTTCGGTTAATGCTAAAATTCACAAATTAAAGAATAACTAATCCCGGATGTGGGAATTAGGGGAAACGGGTTGCACCATTGCGTTCGTCTCGGAAAAATATGCGAAATAGAGTCTGAGTTTTCGAAAATCGGAGTCCGTATGAAGAAGATATGGACGAACGAAGTTAGGCAGAAAAACCGAAAACAAGCAAGAATACACTGGCGCACTTGTGAAGTGCGCCAACACAAAAATGCACTGGCGCACTTGTGAAGTGCGCCAACACATTTTTACACTGGCGCACTTGGGAAGTGCGCCCGTGTCGGGACAGGAAACCTGCACAGTTTCTAGAGAGTTCTGTGGCCTGGTGCACCAGTTTGGGGTTTGGGCTTGGTCTTAGGGCTGGTTTCTGGAAGGTTCCGAAATCTAAGGGTCCTAATCTAATTTAGGGTTAATCTAAGGGCCTAAAACACTTACCTAATCCTATAAATAAGACCCTAAGCTAGCCCTAAATGGTCATAATCCTATCTCCTAACTAAACTATGCCAAAATTTTCTATGATCATGGCCTCCACTCAAAACCCTAGCCTCCATCCTATTTCTAAACTATTTCTATAAAGGCTTTCATGTGCATACAAGCATCTTTGAGTTGTATGAGTGATCATTGGCTTGCATTCATCATCAAGTTGCAAGCTTTATGTTCAAGGCTAGAGTTTTTGGGTGATTTGTGGCAAGGGTTTGCTTATTGGAGTTTAGTGGTGAGTTTCTATAGACTTAACAATCAATTGTTAAATTGATTATGATAGGATATGATAAGATATGGCTATGTTTGTGGAATCAATGTGTTTATGCAAGTTTAGTATAGTGTATGTTGTGTGCTATATGCAAGTTTAATGCTATGTTTTATGATGCAAAACACTATGTTGAACATTGATTCATATGTAACATGTTATGCAAGCTATATGGGAGATTATATGCAAGTCTATATGTAACATGTTATGCAAGTTATGTATTTGGTTTTATGCATGCTAAGTATTTGGTTTTATGCATGCTATGTATGTGGTTTTATGCATGCTAAGTATTTGGTTTTATGCATGCTAAGTGTTTGGTTTTATGCAAGTTTGTCTCTTTTTATGATATGCATAATATATGCAAGTTTGTCTCTAAGTATGGCATGTTATGCAAGTTCATATGCAAGTTATGATGCAAGTTCATATGCAAGTTCATATGCAAGTTATGATGCAAGTTCATATGCAAGTTATGATGCAAGTTCATATGCAAGTTATGATGCAAGTTCATATGCAAGTTTATGTGCAAGTTCATATGCAAGTTGTCTCTTTTATGATATGCATAATGCAAGTTTGGGTTAAATACTAGTTGGGTTTAATGTATGTTCATATATGCAAGTTGACACCTTTTGAACCCATGATAAAGTTACATGCTATGTTGGCTAAACCCATGACCTTTGTGATGAATCTTCCCTTTATTATGTCGTGTTATGAGAACGAACTACGTGGGGAACGATGGGGTTAATATGCATGTTAATAAAATGATGTGAAATGGGTATGATTAATCATACCACAAATTAAATGGACGTAATTGGGAATTTACCTATTAAGTTAGGTCTACCCATATTATGGAGTTGGGAATTTACCTATTAAGTTAGTTCTACCCATACTATGGAATTGGGAATTTACCTATTGAGTTAGGTCTACCCATATTCTAAAAAATGTGTAATTAATTAGGCATAATTAATTCAAATTATGAGGGTGATTAATTAGGTGTAATTAATCAACTAAGACACGAGGTTGGACCCTTTTGTAGCGGAAGTCTGCCCGGAACCGACCGGCCATCCAGCAGCTACAAATGATTGGCCCAATGTGAGAGGTATTAGTCATAAATTAAATACGTGATTAAAGTAAAGACACGAGGTTAGACCTTTTTATGACAGAAGTCTGCCCGGAACCAACCGGCATATCCAGCAGTCATAAAAGATGGTCTAATGTGAGAGGTCTTTATGAGGTCATGATCTTAATTAATTAAGAAACACTTAACCATATTAGCATGTAGAGGGACATGAGGGGTTAAGTGGGTGCCTTGGGTGGCATGTGGAAATCTAGTGGGTTGCCTTGGGTGGCAATAGAAAATACGATTAGAATACTTAACCAAAGAGGAACATGTAATTAAACATGGGTAAAGGGTTAAGTAAGTGCTTTGGGTGGCATGTGGAAATCTAGTGGGTGCCTTAAGTGGCAATTGATATATGATTAGATGACTTAACCAAACCTTAACATGTAGGTGGGCATGATTATAAAAGGGGTTAAGTGGGATACACTAGATAAAATAACAAGCTTAGGTGGTAGCTTGTGGGGGCCCATTTCAACCAATATCCCAAACGTATCTTAGTGGGCTCGACTCTAGTCGAGTGACGGGACACGCATATTGGGCTTGACTATAAGAGGCCAAAATGGGTTAGCGGTGGCAACGCATGACCAACGGGTTTCATATGCGTGTGTGGACCCGGGCTGGTAAATAAGACGTTGTTGCATCGTGTAGATATAAGCCGTGCACCGTTAGTTTTATCAGGTTGCCACGTTGGGGAATGGTACACCCCACGGTGGGGCCAGCACGGGTATCTACGTTAGGGAGCCGATCGAATGGGGAGTAGTGTGTACACCTAGTGGATTGTAGGGCCCCGAGGCGTCTACTTAGTCACCTAGGGGTACGCGAGAACTATTAAGTTAGTTTTATAAGTCCATGGGTGGGATCAACCTTTAAGTTAGGAATGACTGGTGTGGTGCAGTGTAGGAATTACCCTTGGGTGGGTAGATCTGGGGTGGTGTAATCCAGTAATTATCCTTGGGTGGATAAATGCGTCTTTTCGGTTATCTTAGTACGTCCTGTGTTTAGTTGGCTACTTAGTGTAGTCATTATCCCCAGAGGTACCGTACCTTGTTTATATCATACCCTAATTACTTTAATGATTGTATTGTTAGGGTTATAGGACTCACTCAGACTTATGTCTGACCCCGTTGTTTCTTTATCTTTTTCCCAACCCTCAGGTTTTCAGAGTGGGCCTAGCACTAGTGGGCTTTGATCAGACTGCTTTATCTATCTTTTGGAGCTTGGACCGTGGATGTAAAGCTCAGTTTATCTTTTCTATTATGGCTATTAGGTTATGTAGTGGGATTATGTACTTTCTTTTTTATCAGGATGGATATTATGTACTTGACTCTTATTTATGGTTTTGGTGTAACCAAACATGTTTTACTTTCCGCTGAAATGAAATGATGTTTTAAATTCTCAAGTATTACTTATATCTGTCTTGTTGTAATTTTTCTGTTCTATATTCACTTAAAATACTCCACCGATGTTATGGCATTCCCTTAGTGAGTGACCGTAGCGGGTGTGGGGTGTTACAAAGTGTTACTTAAAACACCGTTCACGATAAACCCAAAAGTCAATTCAAATTCAATTCCAATTAAATACCATTAAATTGGTACACTTCATTAAATCTAAATAAAAAGATTTAATCTTTCTCTCAACCGGGTTTAAGAACAGTGTTAATGAAGACACCATTCACGACAAACCCAAATCCCATTTGATATTAAATACAAGGCTCTGAATAGAAAATATATCGGCTTATATTCAATACCAATTTCTACGACCAAAAAATATCGTATTGGAAATAACGATATAAATATATCTTTCAAATTTCCATAACAATACCTGTATAATCACGAAATCCAACATCGAAATATTCCAAAGACAATTTCGATTCAAATCCATTCCAATTCAATTATTGGAAATTCTGGTTACTTTTAAAACCCCTTTCAAATTCAATTTCTTTGTTTCAAAAATAAATTGATTTTAATTCTAGTTCAAAACTAGTTCATTTCGATAAAAATCTATTTTTAACTTTTCAAATATAGAGTTTTTCATCCTAATTCTTCCCAAATCATTTCTTATGATTTTACACAAATTATCACTATTTTTAATAATTTTATCAAGACCCGTACAGTCGATTTCCATCAACAGCCATCGAACTGCACTTAAAGCGACCTTTTCCACATTTGATTTGGACACAATTCCAAGTCCAACCGTTAGATTTCAAATCTCTAATATTCGTTAGAAAGCTCTTTTCGATACGAACCCAAGGTTCCGGTTTTAGGAGAATCCGACAGTCGGATCTCCCGCAATGTCCATTCGAAGTCAATGGTCGAAATTCGCGAACTGCCGCAGCGCGGCGCGTTCTGTTCAGGCCATTATATATATAATATATATTATATATATCATCGATTTCCTTTCAAAACATATTTTATAAATCGTTTTAAATTCGTTTTCAAAACGATTTCAACTTCATATTCAATTTCTAGTCAAAATTGAATATTTCATATCATTAATCAATAAATAATAATATTTTCAAAACGTTATATTTTGAAACCACTTTCTTTTCTATATTCGTTATGAAAATGAATAAAATCGATATAAATACCGTTCACGTCAAAATGGCGTCAATCTAATCAACACGACTTTTATTCAACACATGAATGTTTATTCTATTCAACACATGAATTTATTTTCTATTCAACACATGAATTTATTTTCTATTCAACACATGAATTTACTTTCAATTCAACACATGAATTTACTCTCAATTCAACACATGAATTTACTTTCTATTCAACACATGAATTTACTTTCTATTCAACACATGAATTAACTTTCTAAATTGGAATGAGGCCCAATCAATTACCATATAATGTTAATTATATGGATTTTCTACAACACATGTATATAACAGCAACGATAAATAATCAACCATCATCTAGAGTGCACCACACAACTGCATAAGCATTAAATATAAATAATTAATGCTTACACAATCTGTCAACCCATCGATTGACATACAACTAAACAATCGGGATTAGTGTACGTCAAATATCATCCCAATACCCGTGTGGGGTTTCAAATCAACAAACACAAATTTTATTTGTGTGGTTGGGCGATGTGTAAAATTTATCATCCCAATCAATATCAGTCAAATCAGTGTATATAAACAAATTGTCCGATTTGTTTATTACTATTTATTTTATATACACGTTAAAAACCATATTTTTAACCATAAAATATTTTCCACTATAAAATATTTTATTTCATTCCACAACACACGATCAAATTTCACAACACAGCAATCAAACAAACAAGTCATCCATGGTTTGTGGACGACGGGTGTCGGGTGCTACTAAGCACCGTCTGCATCCTAGTATATATTTTAACTAGAAAACAAATTGAAAGTGAGGAGTTCTCACCAAGAGCTAAACCAAACGTCACGACTCTTCATATTAGAAATCTTCATCGTGCTCGCCTTTTGTCAAGTTCATTGTTCGTAGCCACTACATATATGAAAATCACATTTTTATATTGTTGCTATGTATATAAAAAAAATCCCATTTTTATAATCACTCTATATGGATAAAAATCACATTTTTTATACAGCTACTATATAGACAAAAATCGCAATTTGGGTAATGCTACCTTTATAATAAGGATTATATTTTGCTTGTCTCTATATAAAAATTATATTTTTATATTTCTACTCCTTCTATAAAGATCGAATTTTTATCTTACTACACATATAAAAATTATATTTTTAACCCTTCTATAATATAAAAATTATATTTTTACCTTTCTATAGTATAAAAATTATATTTTTAACCTTTCTATAATATAAAAATATTGCCTTTCTACTAATAAAAATATCGCCTTTTTACTAATAAAAATATCGCCTTTCTACTAATAAAAATATCGTGTTTCTACTAGTAAAAATATCGCCTTTCTACTAATAAAATTATCGCCTTTCTACTAATAAAAATATCGCATTTCTACTAATACAAATGTTGTCTTTCTACTAATAAAAATGCCGCCTTTCTATTAATAGAAATATCGCCTTTCTAAACAAAGTTATATATAATAAAAATCACTTTTTTCATACATTGTAATATATAGTAAAAATTTCAGATTTTATAACAATATTTTTAACATAAGAAAACTGATTAAAATAAAATAAAATAAAATAAAACTTGCAACAGAAATCGAAGGAGGAGGGGGGGACCTGCGCTCGCCGGAGGAGGTGCTCGCTGGCGGTCTGGCGACGGCTGGATGTCGGAGTGTGGCTGATTAAGGGGGGGGGGGCGGTGTCAGTTTTGAAGGAGGCATTGGGGAGGAGGGTTGGCTGTAACGGAGAAGGAAGAGAGGGGTATGGAGGAGAGAGAGACGCGATGGGAAGGGGGGTGGATGAGGGAGATGGAGGCAGCGGCTCCGCCGCTGTGGGGGGGGGGGGGGAGCGGTCGATCGTCAGAGGGGGGCGACGGGGAGTAAATTGCAATTTCCCCCTTTTTTATTTTATCTTTGGTTGACTGAAGAGAGAGAAGAGGGAGAGGGGTTTGGAGTTATATAATTTTATATTTAATTATTTTATTTTTCACCAAAAAGTAATTTTGTATTTCGAAATCGAAACAAAACCCACCGCATGTCGTCCTTAGCTAATGACCCCTATTTCGAACCCAATGGGATATGTACCGTAAGCTGATTCGGTCATTTCGATCAGTTTTCATCAAAATCAAAATATAACTCTATATATTGAATTTGAACGCACATTTCAATTTACCGAGGCCACATACGGACTCTAAAAATTCAGAAAAATTATTTCTAGCTTCGTATTGATGATACGGTCCTAACAAAACTAATTTAATCAAATTCTGAGGCCGTTTGAAAAATGGCCATTTTCTGGTCGATTAAAATCAACTGAAATTGGTCAAGCGCGTTTTCCTTTTCCACGCTCACATATTGATTTAGAAAATTACGAATTTTGGAACCTAGCAATAACATGACATCACAGATCCTACAAAAGTGGTTTCGTCCAATTCTGAGGTCGTTTGCAAAATTTCCATCTTTAAGGGCCAGAATTCCAAAGCGATTATTCTAAATTTTCAAGTGGACATAACTTTTGATTCCCGCTATGAAATTTTGATTTCTCGGATTTTTTGGAAAGATATTCTCAATTAGATTCTAATATTTTTGGTTTCGCCAAAATCCGGTTTATTTTGCACCCGATACAATCATTTGAAGTTTGAAATCGAATTTTCAAACTACCGTGCTATTTTCAATTCCTTTTATATTTAAAATAAAATATTTATATTCTAACGACGACCTATATAAATATATACATTCTAATTCTATTCAAAATAAATTTCTCGTCGCTATTATTTAAAATAATTCATTTTAAATACTCAAAATTCGCTAAAATTGCCAAAATAAAATTTTTAAATTGGCTCCGATTTCCGGGTTATTACATAAAGTGGTTTACATTAATAACATGATTTTGTTTGAATAATGATTCAGTGTATAAAGGTACACTACTAGTTTTATAAATACAAATCTGATTTGTTGTCATTATTATTAATTTTAGTATTTTAATGTGATGTCTTGTTACAAAATACCTTTCCCATTTGATATCAATTATGAAATGGATAAGTGGATTGATACTTGATAATGATACAATTTTTAAAGGCTATACATATGACTGTATAATCCTTAACTTATAACCATATACAAATACATATATATCTATATACATGATATATATATATTGTATGGTTTTACAATAATTGTAATATACATATAGTTTTATGGATGAATGCAAATGTGATTTGCAGATTTGAATTCACCTAAGTTTTGCTAGGTACAAAATACATTGTATACATATAGATATATATATGATATATATATATATGTATATATAATAATTAATCCATAATACAGTTATGATTTTATAGCTACAACACATTTGATCTGTTGATTATTATAAAATCTAAGCAGTCATCATCACTAAACTGTAAAACTTTTTTTTTTGTTATCAATAACTGTGACGAACAAGGAATTTCGCTCGGTCCGAACCAGTCGCTAAACCGATCCAGGCCGTTCGAAACACCCTATCGTTTGAGAACAGGACAAATCAGAACTCATACAGAAGAACATTTCATTGTATATTACAACAATGCATCAGATTACAAGAATATACAGAGTATAAAAGAATATCACACAGAAATATCAGAGATTTAAATTACATTTAAATACATAGCAGCGGAAAAATAATACAATACACAACTAGAAGTAGATATACGGATACAAAGCTTTCCGGATATCGTTCCAGCTGTAAACCAGGATCCTGTGAATATAAATCTGCAAAACCAAAACTACTAGCTGCCCGTGTCAAAATAAGGGCACCCAGAGTTTAGGTTAAAAACAATAAACTCCAGGTCAGTCATGTGACTGGTGTGAGAACTAAAACAGTTTTTAATCTTTATTTTCAAAGGTAAATCAAGGGACCACGCCGTATAACACGGAACGGGTTTCCTCCCAAGAATACCAGTGCATAAAACAACAGCGCAATGCTAAATAAAGAAAAATGAAGCTGTTATAAGACCCAGGTCCCATCACACAATGCAACGCAGTCGAGGATAGGGTTTTCCCTTATAACAACCAAAGAATGCTTGATACGTTTAAAACAAATCATTTGATACTAATATAAGTGCATAGTGTATAAAACACTTCAAATCATAAGTATCAATCATAGGCGGCATGAGCGCCCCATCCCACTATGTCGCCATATATAGGATTACAACTAAAACCGCAAGATCACGTATTTGGAAATTGGATTTCCGTCTATGAACCGAGGCAAAAGATAGTCCTCAACCGATTCGAGACAATCTAGCCCATGTCTCAGGATCAGAGCTCGAGTGACCCTTGGAGCGACAGGGCCGGTCCACCGATGTGGATTAAAATGCCTGAACACTACGTTTCCCCGCCCTTTGGGGCGTAAATGAGCCAACTAAATGACTCCATCGGTTCGAGAACGACCGATCAATCCGAGGCGCCTCGCAACAGCAACAACCACATAAGTCAAACTCGTCAGGGCGTGTAAAACCACTGACGCCACTTTTTATCTAGAAGGAAACGCATGCCCTCCCTGAGGTCCGTCTCCCGTTTTTGGTTCATACCTGGTGTGAAACACGCGAGGTAAACGTTACACAAAGCTACGCCACAAAGGTCGTGCTTTGATCATCACCACAAGACTTTGCTTTTCAACAGAAGCCTCGATCATTTGCATCTTAGCATGCCACATAGGCAAACCATCCTATGCAACTGATATCAGTCACACAGAATGAAATCCGATGTCAGACACACAGTCCATTTACAAGTCCGTTCTGGGTCTGAACGAAACCGGAGGCACCTAGTACCCCGCATATCCATCGATCTCCAAGTACGTCTGGACGATCACCAACTGTTTCCATCTTCTTGGGTGTACAGCCCAATCAAGATCATCAGTTATCGCCCAAACGACGTGAAGACCTCCGGTCTTCGACCATCGTCTTCATCTTCGACTTATCGTCGTATCAGTTATTCAGAACGGGATAAACCCGGTCTTTCCGAATAACTCGCGTATATTTTAAATAAGTGTTACACAAACACAACATACGCCTCATTCCAATTCATCAGTCACTAACCGTAAATTAATCAAGAGAATAATTCCCCAAATATTAACCCCGAAGGCCGAAACCAACATCAGATCAATATCCAGAAAACCATTCTGCTTGGCCAACCGACAGTTAGTTTCTAAATTTCACATTCATAGGGAAAAGGTTCCCATTAATTTTATCCAAGATAAATTCCTTGAATTTATTCCTTATTCTATCTTTGAATCTCAATTCAAACTAGTCGGGATTAGCGAACCTTACCGAAGTAATCATTTGTTTTAATTTCCCAATCCCAACCTATTAATCCCATGAAGTAAAACTGGTAATACTTCATATCTCACACCACAGTGTTATCGGTAAATTCAATTACCATTTCACGTTTAAATCTAATTAAAGATTTAACTATCGCCTGGAGCAAAACTGGTGATACTCCATTTTCGATCTTTTCAATCTAATTAAAGATTCATTAAAACTCCACTTAGTTTTAATCTTCGACTGGGTTAAAGAATCAGTGTCATTTAAAAACACGGTTCACGATAAACCCAAAATCACATTCATTAATCATCGGGTTAAAGAACGAGTGTTATTTAAAACACTGTCCACGATAAACCCAAAAATCAATATCAATTCTATTCCAATTAAATATTATTTAATTGCTAAACTTCATTAAATCTAAATAAAAAGATTTAATCTTTTCTCAACTGGGTTCAAGAACAGTGTTAGTGAAGACACCATTCACGACAAACCCAAATCACATTCGATATTCAATACAAGGCTCTGAATAGAAAATATATCGGCTTATATTCAATATCGAATTCTACGACTAACAAATGTCGTATTGGAAATAACGATATAAAGATATATCTTTCAAATTTCCATAACAACACCTGTATAATCACGAATTCCACCATCGAAATATTCCGAAGACAATTTCGATTCAAATCCACTCCAATGCAATCATTGGAAATTTTGGTTATTTTCAAAACCCTTTCCGAATTCAATTTATTTATTTAAAAATAAATAGAATTATAATTCTAGTTCAAAACTAGTTCATTTCGATAAAAATCTATTTTTATCTTTTCAAATATGGAGTTTTTCATCCCAAATCTTCACAAATCATTTCTTATGATTTTACACAAATTATTACTATTTTTAATAATTTTATCAAGGCCCGTACAGTCGATTTCCATCAATGGCCTTCGAACTGCACTTACAGCGACCTTTTTCGAATTTGATTTGGACATAACTCCAAATCCAACCGTTAGATTTCTAATTTCTAATATTCGTTAGAAAGCTCTTTTCGATACGAACCCAACGGTTCCGGTTTTAGGAGAATCCGACGGTCGGATCTCCCGTAATGTCCGTTTGAAATAAATGGTCGAAATTCACGAACTGCCGCGGCGCGGCGCGTTCTATTCAGGCCATTATATTATATATATAATATATATATAATATATTTCGTCGATTTCTATTTAAAACGAATTATATGAATAGTTTTAAAATCGTTTCAAAATCTATTTCAACTTCCATTTCAATTCAAAGCAAAATTGAGTTCTTCTTTATATATTCGTTTCAAAATTCATTTCTATTCAATTCAATTTGAATTCATTTCAATTTGTTTTCAATTCAATTTGAATTCGTTTTCAATTCATTTCATTTCGAAATCGTTTTCAATTCAATTCATTTCGAAATCGTTTTCAATTCAATTCATTTCGAAATCGTTTTAAAATCGATATAAATATCGTTCACGTCAAAATGGCGTCAATCTAACCAACACGGCTTCATATATTTCTATTTTCAAATATTCTATTTCAAATGTTTCTTTATTCAAAATAGTTGTTATTATCAAAAAAATTCGTTCAACACATGACCCATCTCAATGAATGAGTACTGTCAACACATGAACTTTTATTTTATAATATTAAAGGTGCAAATTTTATTACTAAAATATTTCGTTCAACACATGACCAATCTCAATGAATGAGTACTGTCAACACATGAACTTTTATTTTATAATATTCTTTATTTTTCAAATTGGAATGAGGCCCAATCAATCACCATATAATGTTAATTATATGGATTTTCATACAACACATGTATATAATAACATTGAAAATAATCAACCATCAACCAAAGTGCACTACACTGTATAAGCATCAAATATAGATATTCAACGCTTATAACAGCCTGTCAATCAATCGATCGACATATTTAATCAATCAGGATGAGTGAACTTCAAATTTCATCCCAACACCCGTGTGGGGTTTCAAACAATCAAACACATATTTTATTTGTGCTGTTGGGCGATGTGTAAAATTTATCGACCCAATCAATGTCCTTCAAATAGGTGTACATAAACAAACCGTCTGGTTTGTAAATGAATATTTATTTATTCACATTCACGTTAAAAATTATATTTTTAACGACAAAACATTTTATTCCAACATATGAATTTCTATTCAGTTCATTCCTTAAATAAAATGATATTTTTATTTTTCTAACTTATTTTAGAAAATTTCGGTGGCATAACGGCACGATACTAGAAACGGGACGAGGCCTAGCCTTATCCCCGGACTAGTGAAGGCCCACGCCATTCACACATCAATCAAATCAATTCGTTATGCAAACCACAAAATTTGGAGTAAGAGTCTAACCTAGCCTTACTCCTTCGCCTTATAACGGCGCACGTCTAATCCTAACCAATTTATCGATTCGATTTTTCACACCACAAACCACATTCAAACCAATATCGCAATCAATAACCAAACAGCCAAACAAACAAGTCCATGGTCTGTGGACGATTGTGTCGGGTGCTACTAAGCACCGTCTGCATCCTAGTATATATATATATAACTAGAAAAGAAATTGAAGAGTGAGAAATTCTCACATATAGTTATCCTAGCTCCACGGCACTTCTATTGTAGAGATCTTCGTCGTTCCCGCCTTTTTGTCACCTTCGTTGTCCGCTTTCACTATATATGTAAAAATCGAATTTTTACTTCGCTATTCCATATATAAAAATCGAATTTTTATTTCAAAGTTCAATATATAAAAATCGAATTTTTATTTCAAAGTTCAATATATAAAAATCGAATTTTTATTTCAAAGTTCAATATATAAAAATCGAATTTTTATTTCAAAGTTCAATATATAAAAATCGAATTTTTATTTCGAAGTTCAATATATAAAAATCGAATTTTTATTTCGAAGTTCAATATATAAAAATCGAATTTTTATTTCAAAGTTCAATATATAAAAATCGAATTTTTCTAACAGAAAAATCATAGCTTTTATATTATAAAAATATCAACTTTATTTGCATAAAAATATTATCTTTATCATGTTAAAACCCATATCTTTCTTTATGTTAAAAACCATTTTCTACTTTTATAACAATGCCATTTTTCTTGAAAACAAGGCTATATATATTTTTATTCGATATTTTTATTTCTGTTTTTAAGATCAATTAAAAATTCTGTATTTAAATGAAAATAAAAACAAAACTTATATGAAAACTTACAGTATTCAGTGAAGGAGGGAATGTCGATAGGAAGGGGAAGAAGGGGGGTGCGCTGTGTCGCCAGTAGGACGGCGCTCGGATCTGGGTGGCGGGAAGGTGGCGTCGAGCTGACGCAGGTGCGGGGTGGAGGGTTCGTAGGCGGCGCGATGTAAAGGAGCGACGAGGGTTTGAAGAAAGGGGGCGCGGGTGAATAACTGAACGCGGTTTCGTGATAAGGAAAGATGGAGGGATCGAAGTGGAGAGAGGAAGGAGGAGCTAGGGTGGCGGTCGCGGTGGTGCGTGGGGGAGAGGGAAGCCAGGTCAACGCGAGCGCCATTTTTTTTTTTTTTTTTAAATTTAAAACTGAATCGGGAAGAAGAAGTGAGGGGGGGGGCTTTTTATAAAATTTATATTATATATTTTATTATTTAATTCAAAAAGTTGACTTTTACATACGACCTCTAAACGAGGTCCATCGCCTGTCGTCCATAGCGTATTACCCCCATTCCGAACACAATGGGATATGTATCGCAAGCTGATTCGATTGTTTTGATCAGTTTCCGTTAAATTTACATTTAAATCACTATATTGAATTTTAAACGCACATTTCAATTTACCGGGGTCACATACTAACTAAAAAATTCCCGAAAAATATTTTCTAGCTTCGTATTGACGATACGGTCCTAACAAAACTAGTTTCGTCGAATTCTGAGACCGTTGGAAAAATGACCAATTTCCAGTCGATTAAAATCAACTGAAACTGGTAAAACGCGTTTTCCTTTGCCACGCTCACATATCGATTCGAAAAATTATGAAATTTGGAATCTAGCAATAACTTAACATCACGGACCCAACAAAACTGGTTTCGTCGAAATCCGAGGTCGTTTGCAAAATTGCTATTTTTAAGGGCCTTATATATATAAAAATATATATAAATTCCACAGCGACTATTTCTAATTTTAAACTGGACATATCTTATCATTTCTAAAATGAAACCTCAGTTTGTTAACTTCGTTACAAAGATATAGTTATACAGATTCAAATATTTCTTGTTTCGTTCAATTCTGACTTATATTGAATTCTGTATATTCATTTGAAATTAGAAATCGAATTTTCGAACTACCGCGCCATTTTCAATTCCTTTTATAATTATATATAATTATTATATATTCTAACGACGACGTATATAATATATACGTTCGAATTATATTCAAAATAAATTTCTCGTCGATATTATTTAAAATAATTCATTTTAAATATGCAAAATTCGCAAAAATTGCCAAAATAAAAATTTCAAACTGGCTCGCATTTTCCGGGTTGTTACAATCTCCCCCACTTAAAACTTTTCGTCCCCGAAAAGGAACAAAGTCGAAAGTGGTTTGATTAATCAGCTCTACGATCGATCAGGCTTCCATTCTCCAACTCTTTAGTTTCTGAGAATTTTCAAAATTTCAAAAATTTGGCTAACACCCTAAATTTTTGAAAAATTTCGCCATAACCTCCCCTGCACCGGGAGCATCGGGGAATTTCAAATAGCTTCCCCGGTCCTTCAGATCTCAAAAAGAAAAAGAAAAAGCCAAGCGGCTAGCCAATAGGCTCACAAAATCATCATCACCCAAACAAAACAGGAAATTATGTAGTAAACATGTACCTATTTGTCGGGCAAACAAATTTTATTCTCTGCTCTAGCCTCCTTGCTATGACCTGTTCAATGTAAGAATATGCATATGCAAGCAAATGCGACCAAATTTCAATACAATTCAATATTTGTTTCAATTAGGCTTAGTGGTTAAAATTATCAAACAAATAAACAACCAACACAAACATCAGTCAATTTGTGATTAGCTTTTCAAATTCATAATTTTACTACATATAAAGAAAATCATGTTTTTGATGCCAATTCACAACAATGTATTCTAACTATATAAGTTTTGGTTCTCACACCAGTCTAATGGAAATATATAGATATCACACCTTCGAAACACGAAAATAATTACTAATGATGACGCGTCAATCATCAGAATCATGTCCGAGCGACTAGAGTGTGACTCTATATCTATCCAGTATATTAAAATTTCGAATACACGCGGATCAGACGTATACGCAAAATCTATATATACTGGATTGTCCACATCAATATAAATAGATAATCAACTACGAATAATTGATTTAAATTTTCAAAACAAAATTTGTTTTCACTTTAAAAATATACTCTTCACACTCGTTCTAGGATACTACTGATCCTATCTCTAACGAGTCATCCCATTGGATATTACTAATCCAATTATCTGATACCAAATGTGACGAACAAGGAATTTCGCTCGGTCCGAACCAGTCGCTAAACCGATCCAGGCCGTTCGAAACGCCCTATCGTTTGAGAACAGGACAAATCAGAACTCATACAGAAGAACATTTCATTGTATATTACAACAATGCATCAGATTACAAGAATATACAGAGTATAAAAGAATTTCACACAGAAATATCAGAGATTTAAATTACATTTAAATACATAGCAGCGGAAAAATAATACAATACACAACTAGAAGTAGATATACGGATACAAAGCTTTCCGGATATCGTTCCAGCTGTAAACCAGGATCCTGTGAATATAAATCTGCAAAACCAAAACTACTAGCTGCCCGTGTCAAAATAAGGGCACCCTGAGTTTAGGTTAAAAACAATAAACTCCAGGTCAGTCATGTGACTGGTGTGAGAACTAAAACAGTTTTTAATCTTTATTTTCAAAGGTAAATCAAGGGACCACGCCGTATAACACAGAACGGGTTTCCTCCCAAGAATACCAGTGCATAAAACAACAGCGCAATGCTAAATAAAGAAAAATGAAGCTGTTATAAGACCCAGGTCCCATCACACAATGCAACGCAGTCGAGGATAGGGTTTTCCCTTATAACAACCAAAGAATGCTTGATACGTTTAAAACAAATCATTTGATACTAATATAAGTGCATAGTGTATAAAACACTTCAAATCATAAGTATCAATCATAGGCGGCATGAGCGCCCCATCCCACTATGTCGCCATATATAGGATTACAACTAAAACCGCAAGATCACGTATTTGGAAATTGGATTTCCGTCTATGAACCGAGGCAAAAGATAGTCCTCAACCGATTCGAGACAATCTAGCCCATGTCTCAGGATCAGAGCTCGAGTGACCCTTGGAGCGACAAGGCCGGTCCACCGATGTGGATTAAAATGCCTGAACACTACGTTTCCCCGCCCTTTGGGGCGTAAATGAGCCAACTAAATGACTCCATCGGTTCGAGAACGACCGATCAATCCGAGGCGCCTCGCAACAGCAACAACCACATAAGTCAAACTCGTCAGGGCGTGTAAAACCACTGACGCCACTTTTTATCTAGAAGGAAACGCATGCCCTCCCTGAGGTCCGTCTCCCGTTTTTGGTTCATACCTGGTGTGAAACACGCGAGGTAAACGTTACACAAAGCTACGCCACAAAGGTCGTGCTTTGATCATCACCACAAGACTTTGCTTTTCAACAGAAGCCTCGATCATTTGCATCTTAGCATGCCACACAGGCAAACCATCCTATGCAACTGATATCAGTCACACAGAATGAAATCCGATGTCAGACACACAGTCCATTTACAAGTCCGTTCTGGGTCTGAACGAAACCGGAGGCACCTAGTACCCCGCATATCTATCGATCTCCAAGTACGTCTGGACGATCACCAACTGTTTCCATCTTCTTGGGTGTACAGCCCAATCAAGATCATCAGTTATCGCCCAAACGACGTGAAGACCTCCGGTCTTCGACCATCGTCTTCATCTTCGACTTATCGTCGTATCAGTTATTCAGAATGGGATAAACCCGGTCTTTCCGAATAACTCGCGTATATTTTAAATAAGTGTTACACAAACACAACATACGCCTCATTCCAATTCATCAGTCACTAACCGTAAATTAATCAAGAGAATAATTCCCCAAATATTAACCCCGAAGGCCGAAACCAACATCAGATCAATATCCAGAAAACCATTCTGCTTGGCCAACCGACAGTTAGTTTCTAAATTTCACATTCATAGGGAAAAGGTTCCCATTAATTTTATCCAAGATAAATTCCTTGAATTTATTCCTTATTCTATCTTTGAATCTCAATTCAAACTAGTCGGGATTAGCGAACCTTACCGAAGTAATCATTTGTTTTAATTTCCCAATCCCAACCTATTAATCCCATGAAGTAAAACTGGTAATACTTCATATCTCACACCACAGTGTTATCGGTAAATTCAATTACCATTTCACGTTTAAATCTAATTAAAGATTTAACTATCGCCTGGAGCAAAACTGGTGATACTCCATTTTCGATCTTTTCAATCTAATTAAAGATTCATTAAAACTCCACTTAGTTTTAATCTTCGACTGGGTTAAAGAATCAGTGTCATTTAAAAACACGGTTCACGATAAACCCAAAATCACATTCATTAATCATCGGGTTAAAGAACGAGTGTTATTTAAAACACTGTCCACGATAAACCCAAAAATCAATATCAATTCTATTCCAATTAAATATTATTTAATTGCTAAACTTCATTAAATCTAAATAAAAAGATTTAATCTTTTCTCAACTGGGTTCAAGAACAGTGTTAGTGAAGACACCATTCACGACAATCCCAAATCACATTCGATATTCAATACAAGGCTCTGAATAGAAAATATATCGGCTTATATTCAATATCGAATTCTACGACTAACAAATGTCGTATTGGAAATAACGATATAAAGATATATCTTTCAAATTTCCATAACAACACCTGTATAATCACGAATTCCACCATCGAAATATTCCGAAGACAATTTCGATTCAAATCCACTCCAATGCAATCATTGGAAATTTTGGTTATTTTCAAAACCCTTTCCGAATTCAATTTATTTATTTAAAAATAAATAGAATTATAATTCTAGTTCAAAACTAGTTCATTTCGATAAAAATCTATTTTTATCTTTTCAAATATGGAGTTTTTCATCCCAAATCTTCACAAATCATTTCTTATGATTTTACACAAATTATTACTATTTTTAATAATTTTATCAAGGCCCGTACAGTCGATTTCCATCAATGGCCTTCGAACTGCACTTACAGCGACCTTTTTCGAATTTGATTTGGACATAACTCCAAATCCAACCGTTAGATTTCTAATTTCTAATATTCGTTAGAAAGCTCTTTTCGATACGAACCCAACGGTTCCGGTTTTAGGAGAATCCGACGGTCGGATCTCCCGTAATGTCCGTTTGAAATAAATGGTCGAAATTCACGAACTGCCGCGGCGCGGCGCGTTCTATTCAGGCCATTATATTATATATATAATATATATATATAATATATTTCGTCGATTTCTATTTAAAACGAATTATATGAATAGTTTTAAAATCGTTTCAAAATCTATTTCAACTTCCATTTCAATTCAAAGCAAAATTGAGTTCTTCTTTATATATTCGTTTCAAAATTCATTTCTATTCAATTCAATTTTCAATTCAATTTGAATTCATTTCAATTCGTTTTCAATTCAATTTGAATTCGTTTTCAATTCATTTCATTTCGAAATCGTTTTCAATTCAATTCATTTCGAAATCGTTTTCAATTCAATTCATTTCGAAATCGTTTTCAATTCAATTCATTTCGAAATCGTTTTAAAATCGATATAAATATCGTTCACGTCAAAATGGCGTCAATCTAACCAACACGGCTTCATATATTTCTATTTTCAAATATTCTATTTCAAATGTTTCTTTATTCAAAATAGTTGTTATTATCAAAAAATTTCGTTCAACACATGACCCATCTCAATGAATGAGTACTGTCAACACATGAACTTTTATTTTATAATATTAAAGGTGCAAATTTTATTACTAAAATATTTCGTTCAACACATGACCAATCTCAATGAATGAGTACTGTCAACACATGAACTTTTATTTTATAATATTCTTTATTTTTCAAATTGGAATGAGGCCCAATCAATCACCATATAATGTTAATTATATGGATTTTCATACAACACATGTATATAATAACATTGAAAATAATCAACCATCAACCAAAGTGCACTACACTGTATAAGCATCAAATATAGATATTCAACGCTTATAACAGCCTGTCAATCAATCGATCGACATATTTAATCAATCAGGATGAGTGAACTTCAAATTTCATCCCAACACCCGTGTGGGGTTTCAAACAATCAAACACATATTTTATTTGTGCTGTTGGGCGATGTGTAAAATTTATCGACCCAATCAATGTCCTTCAAATAGGTGTACATAAACAAACCGTCTGGTTTGTAAATGAATATTTATTTATTCACATTCACGTTAAAAATTATATTTTTAACGACAAAACATTTTATTCCAAAATATGAATTTCTATTCAGTTCATTCCTTAAATAAAATGATATTTTTATTTTTCTAACTTATTTTAGAAAATTTCGGCGGCATAACGGCACGATACTAGAAACGGGACGAGGCCTAGCCTTATCCCCGGACTAGTGAAGGCCCACGCCATTCACACATCAATCAAATCAATTCGTTATGCAAACCACAAAATTTGGAGTAAGAGTCTAACCTAGCCTTACTCCTTCGCCTTATAACGGCGCACGTCTAATCCTAACCAATTTATCGATTCGATTTTTCACACCACAAACCACATTCAAACCAATATCGCAATCAATAACCAAACAGCCAAACAAACAAGTCCATGGTCTGTGGACGATTGTGTCGGGTGCTACTAAGCACCGTCTGCATCCTAGTATATATATATAACTAGAAAAGAAATTGAAGAGTGAGAAATTCTCACATATAGCTATCCTAGCTCCACGACACTTCTATTGTAGAGATCTTCGTCGTTCCCGCCTTTTTGTCACCTTCGTTGTCCGCTTTCACTATATATGTAAAAATCGAATTTTTACTTCGCTATTCCATATATAAAAATCGAATTTTTATTTCAAAGTTCAATATATAAAAATCGAATTTTTATTTCAAAGTTCAATATATAAAAATCGAATTTTTATTTCAAAGTTCAATATATAAAAATCGAATTTTTATTTCGAAGTTCAATATATAAAAATCGAATTTTTATTTCGAAGTTCAATATATAAAAATCGAATTTTTATTTCGAAGTTCAATATATAAAAATCGAATTTTTCTAACATAAAAATCATAGCTTTTATATTATAAAAATATCAACTTTATTTGCATAAAAATATTATCTTTATCATGTTAAAACCCATATCTTTCTTTATGTTAAAAACCATTTTTCTACTTTTATAACAATGCCATTTTTCTTGAAAACAAGGCTATATATATTTTTATTCGATATTTTTATTTCTGTTTTTAAGATCAATTAAAAATTCTGTTTTTAAATGAAAATAAAAACAAAACTTATATGAAAACTTACAGTATTCAGTGAAGGAGGGAATGTCGATAGGAAGGGGAAGAAGGGGGGTGCGCTGTGTCGCCAGTAGGACGGCGCTCGGATCTGGGTGGCGGGAAGGTGGCGTCGAGCTGACGCAGGCGCGGGGTGGAGGGTTCGTGGGCGGCGCGATGTAAAGGAGCGACGAGGGTTTGAAGAAAGGGGGCGCGGGTGAATAACTGAACGCGGTTTCGTGATAAGGAAAGATGGAGGGAGGGATCGAAGTGGAGAGAGGAAGGAGGAGCTAGGGTGGCGGTCGCGGTGGTGCGTGGGGGAGAGGGAAGCCAGGTCAACGCGAGCGCCATTTTTTTTTTTTTTTTTAATTTAAAACTGAATCGGGAAGAAGAAGTGAGGGGGGGGGCTTTTTATAAAATTTATATTATATATTTTATTATTTAATTCAAAAAGTTGACTTTTACATACGACCTCTAAACGAGGTCCATCGCCTGTCGTCCATAGCGTATTACCCCCATTCCGAACACAATGGGATATGTATCGCAAGCTGATTCGATTGTTTTGATCAGTTTCCGTTAAATTTACATTTAAATCACTATATTGAATTTTAAACGCACATTTCAATTTACCGGGGTCACATACTAACTAAAAAAATTCCCGAAAAATATTTTCTAGCTTCGTATTGACGATACGGTCCTAACAAAACTAGTTTCGTCGAATTCTGAGACCGTTGGAAAAATGACCAATTTCCAGTCGATTAAAATCAACTGAAACTGGTAAAACGCGTTTTCCTTTGCCACGCTCACATATCGATTCGAAAAATTATGAAATTTGGAATCTAGCAATAACTTAACATCACGGACCCAACAAAACTGGTTTCGTCGAAATCCGAGGTCGTTTGCAAAATTGCTATTTTTAAGGGCCTTATATATATAAAAATATATATAAATTCCACAGCGACTATTTCTAATTTTAAACTGGACATATCTTATCATTTCTAAAATGAAACCTCAGTTTGTTAACTTCGTTACAAAGATATAGTTATACAGATTCAAATATTTCTTGTTTCGTTCAATTCTGACTTATATTGAATTCTGTATATTCATTTGAAATTAGAAATCGAATTTTCGAACTACCGCGCCATTTTCAATTCCTTTTATAATTATATATAATTATTATATATTCTAACGACGACGTATATAATATATACGTTCGAATTATATTCAAAATAAATTTCTCGTCGATATTATTTAAAATAATTCATTTTAAATATGCAAAATTCGCAAAAATTGCCAAAATAAAAATTTCAAACTGGCTCGCATTTTCCGGGTTGTTACAATAACCAGTACACAAATTGGTCAGTTTAATTTTGCAATCCTTTTACCGTAAGTAATCAAATATATTAATCTGTGTAATATGATGTCCATCAATGCTATATGCTTGACATGCCTTGTTTATATTATCATGATTGTATGAATTTTGATTTATGATTGATGCAAATATGATTTGCAACTAAACTGTTCTTGTTATAGACAATTTGAATGTACATATATATATATATATAAATATATATATATATATGTATAAATATACATATATGAATGTTGATCTAACTAATAAGCAATCTTCTTATTAGATAATTAAACAACATTGAATTCCTGAGCATTTTGCAAAACATATAAGCAAAATCTGGTAATGATTTCATGTTTTATACAATTCCTTCTAATCTGAAACCTGAATCATATATATATATATATATATATATATATATATATATATATATATATATATAAAGTCACGTATACTGATACATGTATAATATTGAATAGTATCAATTGGATCAGTACAAAGTTCGTAGATTAATGCATATATATATATGTATGTATATTTGATGTATATATGTAAGTTATTGCATATGATTAATACTTACATTTGACGTGTGTATACTAATTACTGCATATCATGTATACATTTGATGTATATATGTTATTAACACATATACTCGTGTATACAATACATTTGATGTATTCAACTTTGTATAACCTCATGGATTGAAGATGTTTCATAAATGCAGGAATTATAATTGCTGAAATTGTTTCAGCAGAAAAAGGGTCAACTCAAAAGAAAAGGCACGTTTCCGTAGAAGCAGACATTGCATTTTTCTGTTTTGGTTGAAACTGTAAAAGACAGTGAAAGCCAATATTTGTAAAAGTTATTAAATATGCATAAGCTTTCAACTTGTATGTAATACCTAATTCTATGTGCAAACATGTATTAACGCAGAGCAGTTCTGTAATGATATTGTACTAATAAGGTCGGATCCTTTATTTGTATATATATATATATATATATGAACATATGTATTTGTATAATGGATACAAAGTAAACAAGTATGACTTGTTAGAGGTAATATGTGTATGATTTTGAAATTACCAGAATTTAATGTTGTTTATGAGAGAAGGTTGAATATGTACATTTAACATATATAATGTTCTATTATATAAAAGGGGTCTAACCCTATATATCTGTTGCTAGTTTAGATTGATCATGCGGGATAATTTCAGTTTTGAATTATAATATGGAGCATCACACTATATATGAACAAATGGTTTGATATGATAATTACATATGTAAATGAACCTCTATTCTTTGTTTTACTGGGTAATGTTCACCTACTTATTCATGGATATGTGTATTAACCATCACTTAGTTCATTAGAAATAGTTCGCTCATGAATACTATTTACAAGTTTGTATATGTGAGATGCAATGCAAAATTTTGAATTTTGATAATCATTTTTTTTGAAATGTTCAAAAGAAATATAGGCAAGATTCCTATATAATGTTGAATTTAAAATATATATAAATATAAATTTGATTTATATTTTTTATTTAAATTAATATTATGAATATAAAATACATATATTTGATATATGTAAATAACTCTAATATTGTTTGCCACTACGAATTAAAAATTCTCTTTATAACAAATTTTGTTATATTAAATCATGGTGAAGTCTTCCAATAGTGCACCCATCAATGTCCAATGTCATTGGATGTAGGTAACGCCAAAGCGTTGTGCATCCTTTTATTTTGGTTATATGTGGTAGGAGTAATTGTGGTGCTTCGACTGTATTATTGGGTTTGATTTAACTAAGACTGCATAATAGGATTATGGCCTTAGAGACAATAGCATGTATTATTCTATATCTTGAGCAAATGAATAATATTGAACAAAATGTTCATCAGGCGATCCAAGAATTATATACACGATATAATTAACATAAGATGTCTACCTGAAAGGTTGTGTTTTGGGGATTAGCCAAAGCTAGGTCAAGGCATGAGTAGATATGGATCTTGGAACACCATTATATATATATACCGATATGTATATATAAACAGAGGGTTGTTAATTTGAATGGGAGCATATTTTAGTTTAAATAATACATTTATATTAATATAAATTTTGATCGTCAAAATTTTATATTTTATTAAACGAATATTAAGAATCAGTTATTATTTATTATCTACTGTAGATATTAAATAATAAATAACTCTAATAATTAAAATTAATCCTTAAGAAGGATGAATTGAATTAAATTAAATTTCTTAACTAATATTAAAATTTGAGGATTGTCCTCAAACAAATTTGAAAGTAATTGTTTTTTCAAACATCGAAGATCTAAAACAAAGCTGAAGTGTAACTTCAACTGAATAAGATATAAATGTTATAATGATCTACTTATTCATTTCTAGTATTAGATACTAGATATAAATCACATAAATGTATGTTGATTTACAGAAATTGCAGAATAAGTAGAAGTCTGATAAAAGAACAAGTGGACTTACAATTGGAAATGAAGCAAATGTTGATAGATTATCCATAGTAAGTTGATTCTTATTGAATATACTGGCTTAATTAAATAAATAAAATAATTGTTATTACGAAATTCCACTTAAAATAAATGTTATAATATATCTTGTTTAGACAAGTTTGAATTTCATTTGTAATAAAAGATCAATTGTTATTCATTTTATTTAAATGAAATATCGTATGGAATTTCACAAATAGTTAATGATATTTGCAAATCCTTAACTACAATGTACTTGACATTAATAATGATTGGATTAAATTTAGTGATTTAAATCCAATACACCTTTAGTATTACCAGTTAGCACTATAAACAAGAAAGCATATCAAAACTCCATAATGACAGAATTTTGAGATCATTTGATTTTGAATTGTATGAAGAATACAAATCTTTTTTATTAGGCAAAATAACTGGATCCACTTTCACTTGACACAGTGATTGAGTGATAAGTATTAGGTCCCGTACATAATGATGTATATGGAGCAATGAATATATAAACTAGAAGCGGATTTTATTACTTCATTATATTTACTGATGATATCAGTAGATACGGATCTGTGTATCTTATGAAACACATACCAGAATCCTTTGAAAAGTTCAAAGAATTCAAAGTGAAGTTAGAAACCAATTTTGATAGAAAATAAATTCTCTTTGAACGGATCAAAGAGAATATTTAAGCTAATTAATTAATGACTGTCCATATGAGTTTGAAATTGTTTTATACTTACTCCATCTAGAAGGACCATATTGAAATGGTATATCTGAAAGGAGATATCGTACCTTATAAGATAAAATACGATTAATGATAAGTCATATAGATCTTCCAATAAATTAAATTGAGAACAATTAAATTAATCCTACTAAAACAAGTCTTAAGACGCCATAAAAGATATGGATTAGGGAATATCCTAGTATGCCTAAATGCGCAGACTTGGGATGTATGGCGCTTGTTCTGATAAGATCGGACCCAAATCAAATAAATATTTTATGGAATATTCAAAAGAAGAAAATGGATATTAATTATATAAATCTTCTGAGAATAAAATGTTTGTTGCTCGAATTGGTGTCATTCTAAAGGAGAGCCAGTCTCTAACACACCGATGATAATAAAATAGAATCTGAAATGTCTCAGAGACCACAAAATACCATTGAATCATGTATAGACAAGAAATTGGGAGTGGCACAATAATTACAATGTTATATATTGATAACACATTAATTATTGTGAATAGTGTTAGTTTTAAAATAAAAAATAGATACTGATTCTAAGAAAGAAAATGTTTGGACTAAGAAGTTCATAATTGAACTTAATTCATTGTTGATCCAATGATTTACATTGCGATAACAATGTGGCTATTGCTCAGGCCTAAAACATTAAACTCATAATCGATCCAAACATATATTTAAGAAATATAATTCTTATGTGAAATTGTTCACAAAGGATATAAACATATCTGCAAAGCTGTAATGTTGCAGACCTACTGATTTAAACACTGTCGCAGCAGAAGTTTAATAGTCACACTAGTTTCATGAGTATATGATACACGAATGATTGACTCTAGTGCAACTGGGAGATTGTTAGAGTTTATGCCCTAGAGGCAATCCATTTGATGTGATTAATAACGTTATTGTTTTATTTGGAAAAAAAATATTCTGTTATTTTATATCTACTACGTAATATAAATAATAATTTAACAGAAGTCCTTAGAATAATAATACGGGATTATATAGTTCGAGTAAGACTGAACTTGATATTATATAATGTGATAAGTATTATAATTCTTAAATGTCCCTAGTCGAGTTTTATTGTTTATGAAGGACAACAATAAAGCATTGAGACTAGTATATTGATTGACTGATGATGACATCTCATTGATCATTAATATATGAGATATCAAAGTCAAGATATAAATACATATTGGAGAATAACGTATTGGGCTGACCCACCGTGAGATAACTACATGGAATTTAATCAACAGTATCATAAGTTGTTCTCATAAAGACAGTGATGTTATGGTCCTCAGACCTGAAATCATTATAATTTTATTCGACGATATTTGTGTTTTGATATCATCTAAAGTTATTTCGTAACAGAGTAATGATAACGGTGATTATTGGATATATCTTGAATCGAATGAAAATTATGAATGATCTAGATGGAATTTAACCCTATGATATATTCGTAGTGATATCCATGTGCCTCTTGATTGAGTGAAACTGTGAAATGCATGGCCGTGCTCAAATATTGATTTGTTTTAAATAATCTACTCATCGATCAAGAAAAACGGATTAAATTATAACGAGGATGATACGATCCATGCCTCTAGTTTGATCCTAGATATGTTGGTTAAAAGGATTATATTACATTGATACACTGGTCACCGAAAGGTTGTATCGAATCGTTGATATTATTATAACTTGGGCAGCATCGACGTATTGCTAGATGCCAATCACTGTTTATGATTTTAAATATGATTTAAAATCATTGCCAATGTTGTAATAACCTGTAGGGTCACACGCTTAGAACATTATAAGGGGAAGTCTATTTTGATTTTGGATTAAATAAAATATCAACCATTGATATTTGTGGTTGAAAAGATATAAGGAATTGTTCCTTATTTCATGAACACGTGTACTTGTTAAAAGGGGTTTTCCTTCCTTTTAAATATAACACGATTATTCAATTTTTGAAATGATTCTTTTGAGAAAAGACAACCCTAAATCAAATAGGAATGGTGGCCAGCACCGCTGCCTTCCTCTTCTTCTTCGATCAACTCGACGGTTGAAGATAATGGTCGCGTGGATACTTATGGAGGGACGATGTTTTTCGTGCTAAGATTCGATCATCCAACGACCAGCGAGATTCCAGACTCGAAGAAATTGGGGCTAATCGACTTCGAAAGAACTCTAGGTACAATTTTGTTTATTTCAATCTATTGATTTCGTAATAGATCTATTTAGGGTTATTAATTCCGCTGCTAATTTGTTAGTAAAACTCTAAATCATAACTTACGTCAAATCACAAGATGTTTAAGACCCGGAATTCTCCATTCATAAATTGTAGATGTATTACAAGAGTTGAGGATTTTCTCCTTTTTAGAAGAAAAGAATTAGCCTGAGAAATGAAAAGTTTGTCCCCCTTTGCGTGGCTTCTGGGGTCTTATTTATAGAGAATTCGGGGTCCCTTCCACTAATAGGCTATTGGGCCTGCATGGGCCTTCGCCGTTCGCTTTTTTTCTTGATCTCGGGGGTTTAGCTCTTGGCCGTCTTTATGGTGCTAATTATAGCCTTCAGAGTGAGGGTCCCGGTCAACTGGGGCTTTTCCGAGACTAACATGGGCTTGTTGCCGTGGCAGTTTTTCGAATATCATTTGAACTCCTGATGGCGGTTCCTGGGTGAAGGCTCCCGGATGCAATCTTCTAGATGTAGGCTTCCGACATTCTCTTGAATACTCAGAGGGGCTTTCCCTCGTGACATATGTAGATAGCTGCTGGTTTGAAACCGTTATTTGTTCCTATACTAGGTAAATTAGTACTGGTAGCCTGTATCTCTGTTACGGTTCCGGCTAGCCTTCCGGTGGAGCTTTTGGGACAGTCTGGCTTTCTGGAAGATAGCTTCTGATGATGTCTCTGTTGTTTGTCGATCTGATCTTTCGTCATTCATGAAGTAGCTACTTCGAAAGCTGGTTCCGAATAATCTTCTAGCTTGATATCTTTCGCTTCAGGATTCTCTCATCGGGTAGACCCTATCGGATAGATTCGATCAGATAAACTTCGCAATCATTTTGTAGGCTCTAAACTCCTTTCTTCCTGGGGGGGCGGGGGCGTCAGTTCATGTTGCTCTCAAATCATTCTTTCCCGCTTTCGGTCATCTCCATTTTCTCCTTTGGAAGGTTCCTCTGTGTTAGCGTTCCTCCGACACTCCTTCACTGTCGGCCTATGTTAGAGGTTTATTTTGGTAGTAACATTTGCCCCCTAGTGAAGGGATGTTTTCGTCTTTTCAAGTCAAACTCTTTTTTTCTTTCCCGGCTCTTTCCCATTCATTTGTGAACTATCTCTTAACACTGGATTACGTTGTGAATCCCATGAGACGTGGCTCTCGAATTAGCTTGAGGGCCCTCGGCTGACTCGTTGCTATGAAAGTATCTTTGAACTAACCTTTACTTAGATAGTCTGAAGCTTGAAGACTAGAATCCTCCTTCCGGTATTTGTGAAGAATTGAATCAACCCTGATTTAGGCATTAATGTAGATGGAGAACCGGAAACCCCTTCCGGTATTTGTAAAAAATTGAATCAACCAAACCCCTTTCGGTATTTGTGAAGAATTGAATCAACCCAGATTTGGGTATTAACATAGATAGAAGACCAGAAACCCCTTATGGTATTTGTAAAGAGCCGAATTGACCCAGATTCAGGTACGAACATAGACAGAAGACCGGAAACCCCTTCCGGTATTTGTGAAGAGATGAATCGACCTAGATTCGGGTATTAATATAGATAGATGACTGGAAACCCCTTCCGGTATTTATGAAGAGTCAAATCGACCCAGATTCGGGTATTAATATAGATAGAAGACCGAAAACCCATTCCAGTATTGTGAAGAGCCGAATTGACCCAGATTCGGGTGTTAACATAGATAGAAGACCGGAAACCCCTTCCTGTATTTGTGAAGAGCCGAATTGACCCAGATTCGGGTATTAATATAGATAGAAGACCAGAAGCCCCTTCCAGTATTTGCGCAGAGCTGAATCGACCCAGATTCGGGTATTAATATAGGTAGTAGATCGGAAACCCCTTTCGGTATTATTGAAGAGTCGAATCGACCCAGATTCAGGTACTAATATATATAGAAGACCAGAAACCCCTTCCGGTATTGTGAAGAGCCGAACCGACCCTGATTCGGGTATTAATATAGAGAGAAGACTGGGAACCCCTTCCGGTATTTGTGAAGAGCCAAACCAACCCAGATTCAGGTATTAATATAGACAGAAGATCGGAACCCCTTCCGGTATTTACTGTTTTGGCATCCCTTTTGGATTTGATTTGTGAAACAGAGGTTGTACATGCTCCTTGAGCCACTCCTTGGGCTTTTGATGTCAAAGCAGATGATGTACGTGCTTTGTTAGCCACTCTCTGGGCCTGTACGTCCAGTGCGCTTGGTTAGCTTATCCACAAGCAGGGCCCAAGGACTTACCCGACCTCCCTCCAAGAGGTGCATCATCCTGACTATTGTAAGTGATGATAAGGCCTTAGAAACGTAGATAGGGACATCGTAGGCATAGAACTAAGGTTTATTCTTTTGATGTTCCATACTGACCATCGTAAATTCTAATAGAGGCTTATACGCCACAACACCCCCTCCCCTCGACGGGTGCCCTATCCTAACCAATGTAGGTTCAGGCCCTCCTTATAGCGCTAAAATGTTGATGATAGTTTCCATCGACACCCAGATTAAGTTACTTAGGACATGTTTCCATGGGATTTGACACTATCATGACTCAGAGTTATCGAAGAACATTCTATAGCCTATGAATCTAAGCTAGTCTACCTTCCCTTAGGCATCAGAATTCAGATTCTAATAATTAATTATCTTACCCCGAGGGAGGGGCATCATATATACTATGTGGTGGTGTTCCGAAATGACCTTGGGAATGTTATTTAGCCAGATACTTGGCTTTACGAAATTAATTGCTCCCTAAATCACGAAAGTGACACGATGTACTGTGATAAGAAGAAAACAGGCTAACGCATCC
The DNA here is from genome assembly GCA_030737875.1 of Allium sativum. Lineage (NCBI taxonomy): Eukaryota > Viridiplantae > Streptophyta > Magnoliopsida > Asparagales > Amaryllidaceae > Allium > Allium sativum. The sequence continues at coordinate 387,560,416 of CM060920.1, read as the reverse complement.
CCCGACTTCAGGAAAGAAGACATCACAATGTTCATTAACTCTGTCAATCATTCTGCGCCGGACCAGCACAAAAGGGGTCCGAATCATGTCAGAGATCGAGTTACGAACTCACAGATGACCTCCTTTCTCTGAGGTCAGGAAGCGATAGGCTCATCATGAGGGTGTTGGTCAATCATCAAAGCAGGAGGATGGGGACTTCGTATTTTTGCAAAGTCCCTCCTCCAATGTTAAGGCGCCACAATTGATTTTCTCATAAGAAAGGTTAGTGTTAACTCAATGTTTCATTATTACGGCACCACAAGATTATCAAATCGCAAGATCGGAATTCTCCATTCATAAATTGTAGATGTATTACAAGAGTTGAGGATTTGCTCCTTTTTAGAAGAAAAGAATTAGTCTGAGAAATAAAAAGTTCATCCCCCTTTGCATGGCTCCTGGGGTCTTATTTATAAAGAATTCGGGGCCACTTCCAATATTAGGCTATTGGGCCTGCGTAGGCCTTGGCCAACCGCTTTTTTCCTTGGTCTCAAGCGTTTAGCTCTCGACCGTCTTTATGGTGCTAATTATAGCCTTCAGAGTGAAGGTCCCGGTCAACTGGGGCTTTTCTGAGACTAACATGGGCTTGTTACTATGACGGTTTTTCGGATAACATTTGAACTCCCGGTGGCAGCTTCTGGGTGAAGGCTCCCGGATGCAAGCTTCTAGATGTAGGGTTCTGGCTTTCTCTTGAATACTTAGAGGGGCTTGCCCCCGTGACGTATGTAGATAGCTGCCGGTTTGAAACCGTTATTGGTTCCTGTACTAGGTAAATTAGTACCGATAGCCTGTATCTCTGCTAGGATTCTGGCTAGCCTTCCGATGGAGCTTTTGGGACAATATGGATTTCCAGAAGATAGCTTTCGGTGATCTCTTTGTTGCCTATCGATGTGACCTTTCGTCATTGATGAAGTAGTTGTGAAGCTGGTTCCGGATAATATTCTGGCTTGATATCTTTCGCTTCAGGATTCTCTCGTCAGGTAAACCCTATCGGATAGACTCGATCGGATAAACTTCACTATCGTTTTGTAGACTCTGAACTCCTTTCTTCCTGGGGGCTCCGGTTCGTGTTGCTCTCAAATCATTCTTTCCCGCTTTTGGTCATCTCCATTTTCTCCTTTGGATGGTTCCTCTGTGTTAGCGTTCCTCCGATACGCCTTCACTGTCGGCCTATGCTAGAGGTATATTTTTGTAGTAACAACAAGCATAGGCTAGTAAGATAAGGGTTACTTCTAATATAGCGACTGGATCAAACATTTCTTCGTAGTGTATTCCCTCTTTTGATTATATCCGTGTGCAACTAATCTTGCTTTATTTCTAGTTATATTTCCTAATTTGTCAGCTTTGTTTTTATATACCCATTTCGTACCAATGACTGCTTGATCACTTGGTATAGGAACTAATTCCAAAACTTCATTGCATTCAAATTGGTTACGCTCTTCTTGCATATATATAATCTAATTTTCATCAATAGAAGCAAGAGTACCCAAAACTCGATACAACAGCAGAACGAGGGAACTCTTAGCTTATTAATACTCACGTTTAACCTAGAAAGTTTAGGTTTACGAATAAGTGTGGTTGTAATTATTACATGTCATTATGTGTGTACAACCTTACCCTAAAATACCTTCCTAGATGTATACCATTTCCATTGAATTCCTTTCAGTTTATTAATCCACATCTAGTACATACCCTATTTTTAACATGTCATTTACTTAATGTTTGTTTGAAGTCAAATTTAACATGTCCAATTCATATGCATATTATCCATAAACTATGTTCCCAAGTTACAACATATACAGGTTTATGCATATTTTCCATTTGTAGCAAGTATATACACATTATCCCTTTTTATTGGTTTACAACAAGTCCAAACATGTGTATATTATCCCTTTCCCATATTATAGTTACAACATTATCCCTTTGTATTCGTTTTCAGTAATCGGGTATAGCCTAGGCTTAGCGTAAATAAAAAGGGAAAACAAAGCAAGGAGAATAGAATCAAATCACATACGCATATAGGTAAGATAGGAAATAAACATAAAACATTGAAAATGGGAAAAGGAAGATAGATACATATAACTTGTTAATTATCCAACATCAGAGGCATATGTTTTACTTATCATAATGGCATAGGTGATTAACAGTGAAAACATGCATAACTTTTATCTCACTAACACTAGTCTAAGAAATCAGATCTGTAAATGACAAGAACTCACATTGGGTCTTTGTGAAGAAGAGAATAAATCTCTTATATATATATTATATATATATCATTCCCCCATTATACGTTTATATATTTAGAGCAGATTTACAGAGGCAGAAGGTATAAAGAAATGGTGTAAATCAGAATGGCAGAAGTCACCTATTTATAGATTCACAAATCAACCTCAACCTTTAGATTCTAGGGTTTTAACCTTAACCCTACATATAGTGCTGAGTTAGCAACGAATAGTCTGCAAAACAGACTAGGTACGTCATTGGAATCTGTCCAGATCCGGGGTGGGTCGACCCACCTACCTATGGTAGCGGCCCAGCCGACCATGGGTCGACTCAGGCCGAGCGTGGGTTGTCCCACAACGGTTCTTGTTCCCACTTACTTCGTTCGAAAATTCTGGAATTATTATTTTATTATATTTATACATAAGCTCCTTATATGTATACAAACTTCTATTGTCCATAACTTCTTCATACGTTGTCCATCTAATTAAATTATTCCCAATTTACTATCTTCAAGCATGGTTATAGTATATTAAATTTTGGGGTGTTACGTAGAATTTAATTCTGTCATATCTTCAAAAGTAAAATAACTAACCTTATTATCTTTGGCCAGGAAGCATACATTAGCTTGTTCGGCGTCACTTTCACTATCGCATTTACAAGATGAGGGATTTAGGTCATCCCATGTTATTGAAAATGCCCTTCTCTTGGATTTCTCCTTTTTATTTTTATTGCAATATTCTTTTTTATGTTCTGGACAGCCTTTATAAAGATGTGCTTTCTTGTGATAGCCGAAACATTCAATTACTGATGAAGATGGTTTGTTTTTATTGAAGTTATTCTTTCCATTGTTTTTGTTTCCTTTCTTATATATACTTCAAAAAATTCTAAAGTGTTTGGGAATAAAAGCTAGGTCTTCTTCATCTAAATCCGATCTTTTTTTTGTCATGGAAGGCTAAATTCTTTTTATCCCATACATGAACCTTTTTTTTCCTGCAAATTCACTTCATATGACATTAAATTTCCTATTAACTCTTCCATTTTCATTGTTGAGAGATCATTAACTTCTTCGATTGCCAAGGCCTTTCTTTGCCCATCTTCCGTTAAAGAGTTTAGAATTTTTGAAACTGCATCAAAATCACAATAATTTTGTTCTAGGCCTAGCAATGAGTGATAGATATCTTGGAATATAGAGTACGTGTCATTTACAAATTCATTTTCATTCATTCTAAAATTGGCTTTTAAGCATGGATATATTGCTTTGTTTAACCTTGCAAGTTCTTTCATGAGTTATTTTGAGTGTTCGCCATATTTCATATGCAGTTTTGCACATATAAATAAAGTTAAACTCATCTCTATCCAAGGCACAATGCAACATACTCATAGCTTTAGCATTTGCAGCAGTATTTAGTTTTTATGTATTTGAGCATTCATAATAATTACTAGTAGGAGGTGTATATTCATTTTGAGTAATATTCCATGACTCTAATCCATTTGCTTATGTATAGATTCTCATTCTTGTAGCCTAATAACTATAGTTTAAGCCGTTAAAAAGTGGAGGTCGTGCAATGGATTGACCTTCCGTAAAACTAGTGTTAGTGCAAGTGTTATTTTCCATATTATCAAGATATCAAATAACTGTTTTACGGTTATAAGATGTCCCACTCTAATACCAAATAAAGAGATGAGTATGATTCAGTAATATGGAAATACATGTATATGTGGAAGCTTTGATAAGGTGATATATCATTCTTGATATATGCACGTAAATATTTAATAAGATAAATACTTAGAGCCGATATCACAGATAAGCAATGTAAATGTAGTAAATAGAAGTAAAGAACACCAATAATTTTAATACTGGTTTAAAGCACTGTCCTACGTCTAGTCCCATACTCATTCTGGAATTTAACTAATCAACACCCTTACTTAACCCAGAGGAACATGTATTAAAACACCTGAGCAACAGAACAAGATTTTGCCTCTGCTGCCGAAGAGGACTTCTTGTCTGAGCAACTAGAGAGTACTTCAACAAATACAAAAGGTTGTTTTGGTTATATATGTATTCTCGATAACACAGATAAGTCACAATTTGGGTACACTGCTCCTATAATCTTCTCCTTTGTGTGTGTGTGTGTGTGTGTGTGTGTGTGTGTATGAAATCAAGTAAAGAATACAGAAAGAAAGTGATTTATAATCACAAAATGTTGAATATTTGAGAGCACAAGTGAATATACAATAGAAATAGTTCAGAATCAAAGAATAATTAATTCAATAAAGTTAGGTGATTAAAACAAGTGATTTTGAAGTATATTTATAGTAAATAAAATGTTGCAATTATTCGCGAAAAGAATTAATCAAAAGATATAGTCATTACTCTTAGATTACAGAGTTATGACTCTTTAAAAACAACCGACTGAATTTTTAATTCAGCTGGTTGAAAATGGCTAGAACTTAATAATATGCGTGCACATGCATAAGTCATAATATTCAGCCGACTGAATATTCAAACTCAAAAGTTCGAGTATTCAGCAATCAACCGGCTGAATTTTCAATGTTTCAGCCTTTTGAATATAAAATTGTTACATATATATACTATAGGAAATATTTTAGCATTAAAAACTAGCCAAATACAGACTCGAATGCATTATAAATATACCAATATATCTTCTTGTCGAATCTTCGTGTATTTAGACTATATCTTCTCCTTTTTTTGTATAAAAGGTGTTAGTGAATAATATCGTTGATATATAATTGTCAATATCAAAATGTAGTCCAAAAATGGAGGTTCTAACATAGCGTACTACACAATGAATATTATTGAACACAAGACACCTATCTACTAAGTGTTTTTAACAATTCGCGATTTGTGAATTGAACAATTTTGGTAATGGAGGCAGGATTCTCCATTTTGCCCAATTACATTTCCTTCCTTATCAAAACATACTACACCAACTTAAATTATTAGATCATCTTCGTCCATTTCCTATTCTGATTCTTCATCCTCTTCTTTTCTTCTTCAACTTCTTCTTCCATAGGGTTACGAACTTGAATATTAGATGAACAATCTTCTATCACAATTGCATTAGACCAGTTATCCATTATGAAACTCTATAAATTCCTAATGTTTTTCCCTTATTTCTCTTATTCTCTTTCCTTATGTAGTTGCATTTATTGTATTTCAGCAAGTAATTTCAAGATATCCATCGTGGATTCTACTAATTTGGTCACACGTGCAAGCGTAGTACATTGGAAAGGGCATTAGGACGAAGAAAGAAAGGAGAGAATATTATATTATTTGGTATTTGATGTGGAGGCCATTATTGTTTTATTTCAGATGTTTATTTTAGGGAAAAATTAGTGAAAAGACAGAAATTTTCAAAGTTGAGAGTTCAAAAAAAAAAAACTAATTTTCGAGGGAGTCTAAATTTTGAATTTTGACTGTAACAGGGTCGACATGGGAAGTTAGGCTTTTCGGCTTCCCTTCTTTATTTTTTTATTTTTCCTATATTTTATTATATATATACTAATATATCTAGTTATTATATTTTAGTTAATGCGCAAATACCTAGTTCTATTCTTAATTTAGTAAACATTGTTTCATTCAATAGTTTAGTTAAAATATCTGCAATTTTATTTTCTGTTATAATGAGTTCTAGTGAGATGTTTTCTTTATTTACGTTATCTCTTAGAATATGATGTCTAACATTGATATGTTTTATTCTAGCATGATGAGTAGAATTTTAGATAGATTTATCGCACTCGTGTTATCGCAGTAAATCGGTAACTTAGTTATATTTAATCCAAACTCTTTTAGGTTTTGTTACATATAAATTAATTGAGAACAAGCCAAAGTGTCTGAGATATGTTCTTCTTCTATTGTTGACAAGGAAACAGTATTCTCCTTTTTACTAAACCAGAAACCTGGGATTGCCTCCAAAAATAACAAGTTCCACTTGTATGTTTTCTGTCCGATTTACAGCGATAGCTTCATCTCTTTTCCGTATTCACTCCCCTTAGTGCTCTGGCTAAGAGATTCGTTGCGTTCTTTATCTTGCTTTGCTTCCTCTCTTGCTCCTAGTTCATCCAAGTCGAACAAATGATCTCTCTTCGCTACATACCTTAAATGAAATGAGAAGCTTTCGACAATTAATCTATATGTTAGAATCTCAGTTTTCCTTTAATCCCTTGGCCTATTCGCCTATTTGCTTACACTTAGGAGAGTATTCGTAGGTCTTGTAGGCAAAAAGCTCGGGATAGTCGACGGATACTGTAACGACCCAGGAATTTTGCGATCCAGGTTATCGACATATAACACCATGTCGACTAATCATGCATCAGAAATATCGGATAGTCCATGAAAGAAATTAGAGGGTGAGAATAGATGTAACAACCCGGAAATTGGAGCCAGTTTAAAATTTTTATTTTGGCAATTTTTAGCGAATTTTGAATATTTAAAATGAATTATTTTAAATAATATCGACGAGAAATTTATTTTGAATAGAATTGAACGTATATAGTTATATAGATCATCGATAGAATATAAATATTTATTTTAAATTATAAAAGGAATTGAAAATAGCGCGATAGTTCGACAATTCGATTTCAAACTTCAATTGAACATACCGGGTGCAAAATAAACCGGATTTTAACGAAACCAAAAATATTTGAATCTAATTGAGAATATCTTTCCAACGAATCCGAAAAATCAAAATTTCATAGCGGGAATCAAAAGATACGTCCAGTTGAAAATTCTGAATAGTCGCTATGGAATTCAGGCCCTTAAAAATAGCCATTTTGCAAACGACCTCGGATTTCGACGAAACCACTTTTGTTGGATCCGTGATGTCAAGTTATTGCTAGATTTCAATTTTCATAATTTTTCGATTCAATATGTGAGCGTGGCAAAGGAAAACGCGTTTGACCAGTTTTAGTTGATTTTAATCGATTGGAAAATGGCCATTTTTCAAATGATCTCAGAATCTGACGAAATTAGTTTTGTTAGGACCGTATCGTCAATACGAAGCTAGGAAATATTTTTTGGGAATTTTTTGAGTTAGTATGTGGCCCCAGTAAATTTAAATGCGCGTTCAAATTCAATATATAGAGTTATATGTTGATTTTGACGAAAACTAATCGAAACTATCGAATCAGTCTACGGTACACATCCCACTGTGTTAGGAATGGGGGTAATTAGCTATGGACGACAGGCGATGGGCTTGATTTCGACTTCGAAATAAAAAGTTACTTTTAAAAGAGAAATTAAAATAAATTAATATATATTTTATTATATACCCCCCCTCATTCTTCTCAGTCAACGAAATAAATAAATAAGTAAAAAGAAGAAGAGGGAGATCGATGATCGATCCCTCATCGCGCCTCCCCGTGCCATCGTCGCCCCCCCCCGGTCGATTCGCCGCCGCCTAGGGCAGGCGCCCTCCTCCCGTTCATTTCCTCCCCATCGCGACTCTCTCTCCTCCCCTCTTTCTTCTTCCCCTCCCTCGCCTCTGAAATCCACCGCCAGTACGAACACCGCACCCGCTCCTCCTTCGGCGCCCAACCCTCCAGCAACCGACGATGCCAAACCCCGACCCCCTACTTCGAATCGCCCCTTTCCACTGCCCTCCGTCCATCCAATCCCAGTCGACGAGAAGAACGCCGAGACCCCTCTCCTTCTAAAATCCATTTTTCAACAAAGAAAAAAAAGGTGAGTTTTCTATTTTATTTATTATTCAACTTTATTTTCAGTTTTTTTTTTTCGCATTGAATTTATTTTCTAGTTTTTAGAAGAGAAAAAAGATGAAATTTTTAAAGAAAAGAAAAATATAAAGAAAGGGTTTTTACATAAGGAAAGGTCGGATTTTTATAGTAGAAAAGTTTAAATCTTTATACTAGAAAAGTTTGAATCTTTATATAGTTAGAATGCGATATAAAAATATAATTTTTATATCTTTAAAGAATCAAAAATAGGATTTTTACTTGTGTAGAGTATTAAAAATATTATCTTTATATATATAGCAAAGTAAAAATTCGATTTTTATATATTGTATAGCAAAGTAAAAATTCGATTTTTATATATTGAATAGCAAAGTAAAAATTCGATTTTTATATAGAGAGGAGCGTTATAAAAATATAATCTTTATTATATGAACATCGATGTAAAAATAGAATTTTTATCTATATAGCAGCGTTGTGAAAATAGAATTTTTATCTATATAGTAGCGTTGTGAAAATAGAATTTTTATCTATATAATAGCGTTGTGAAAATAGAATTTTTATCTATATAGTAGCGTTGTGAAAATAGAATTTTTATCTATATAGTAGCGTTGTGAAAATAGAATTTTTATCTATATAGTAGCGATGTAAAAATATAATTTTTTATCTATATAGCAACAATATAAAAATGTGATTTTTATATATGTAGTGGCTACGGGCAACGAAAGTGACAAAAGGCGAGAACAACGATGACTTCTACATAAGAAGAGTCGAGGATTTTGGATTAGCTAGTCGGTGAGAACTTCTCACTTTAACTTTTCTTTTCTAGTTATATAAATATATACTAGGATGCAGACGGTGTTTAGTAGCACCCGACACCATCGTCCACAGACCATGGACTTGTTTGTTTGGTTGTGTAGTTGGTTAGATTATTTGATTGTTTGATGAAATGGAATGGATTTGATTGATATGTGTATGGCATGGGCCATTATTAGACCGGGGATAAGGCTAGGCCTTGTCACGTTTCTAGTATCGTGCCGTTATGCCGCCGAAATTTTCTAAAATAAGTTAGAAAAATAAAGATATCATTTTATTTAATAAATGAATTGAATAGAATATTCATAGGTTGAATAAAATAATTTGGTCGTTAAAAATATAATTTTTAACGTGAATGTGAATAAATAAATATTCATTTACAAACCGGACGGTTTGTTTATGTACACCTATTTGAAGGACATTGATTGGGACGATAAAATTTACACATCGCCCAACTACACAAATAAAAATCTGTGTTTGTCGATTTGAAACCCCACACGGGTATTAGGATAATATATGACATACACTAATCCCAATAATTAGTTGTATGTCGATTGATTGATTGACAGACTGTTATAAGCGTTAGATATCTATATTTGATGCTTATACAGTATAGTGCACTTTGGATGATGGTTGATTATTCATCGTTGCTATTTATATACATGTGCTGTATGGAATCCATATAGTTAACGCTATATGGTGATTGATTGAGCCTCATTCCAATTTAGAAAATAAAGAATATTATAAAATAAAGGTTCATGTGTTGACCGTACTCATCCGTTGAGATTAGTCATGTGTTGAACGAAATATTTTAACAATAAAATTTACATCTTTATCATATATAAAATTAGAAACTAACTTCTTTATAAAATAAAGGTTCATGTGTTGACAGTACTCATCCATTGAGATTAGTCATGTGTTTAACGAAATATTTTAACAATAAAATTTACATCTTTATCATATATAAAATTAGAAACTAACTTCTTTATAAAATAAAGGTTCATGTGTTGACGGTACTCATCTAATTGAGATTAGTCATGTGTTGAACGAAATATTTTAACAATAAAATTTACATCTTTATCATATATAAAATTAGAAACTAACTGGAAAATAGATAAGATGAGTGGTCTCCTGGATATTGATCTAATGTTGGTTTCGGCCTTCGGGGTTAATATTTAGGGAATCGTTCTCTTACTAATTTACGGTTGGAGTCTGATTTGAAATCAAACGATAGATACCATAATTTTTATAAAATATATTAAATAAAAAAAATAGTCACACGTGGACAGTACTCATTCGTTGAGATTAGTCATGTGTTGACACAAATATAGAGTCATGTATTGAAAGAAATATAGATTCATTTGTTGAATAGAATAACGAAGTTATTGAAAAATATAAAGCCGTGTTGATTAGAGAAGAGCTATTTTGATGCGAACGATATTTATATCGATTATATTCGTTTTTATAATGAATATTGAAAAGAGGTAAAAATCGAATATTTATAACAGAAATTCGAATTGAATTGAATATAAAAGAAATTCGAATTGAATTGAATTGAATAGAAAACGAATTTGATTTGAATGGAATAGAAAACGAATTTGATGTGAATGGAATAGAAAACGAATTTGATTTGAATGGAACAGAAAACGAATTTGATTTGAATGGAATAGAAAACGAATTTGATTTGAATGGAATAGAAAACGAATTTGATTTGACTGGAATAGAAAACGAATTTGATTTGAATGGAGTAGAAAACGAATTTGATTTGAATGGAATAGAAAACGAATTTGATTTGAATGGAATAGAAAACGAATTTGATTTGAATGGAATAGAAAACGAATTTGATTTGAATTGAATAGAAAACGAATTTGATTTGAATGGAATATAAAACGAATTTGATTTGAATTGAATAGAAAATGAATTCGAATTGAAATGAATTTGAAATTTGAATTGAATTGAAATGAATTTAAAACGAATCTATAAGGGAAAATTCAATTTTGATTTGGATTTGAAATGAAGGTTAAAATTGTTTTTGAAACGAATTTAAAACTATTTATAAAATTCATTTTAAATAGAAATCAACGAAATGTATATAACATATATATATATTATATATATAATGGCCTGAATAGAACGCGCCGCGCCGCGGCAGTTCGTGAATTTCGACCATTGATTTCGAACGGACATTACGGGAGATCCGACCGTCGGATTCTCCTAAAACTGGAATCGTTGGGTTCGTATCGAAAAGAGCTTTCCAACGAATATTAGAAATTTGAAATCTAACGGTTGGATTTGGAGATACGTCCAAATCAAATTTGGAAAAGGTCGCTGTAAGTGCAGTTCGATGGCCGTTGTTGGAAATCGACTGTACGGGCCTCGATAAAATTATTAAAAATAGCAATAATATGTGTAAAATCATAAGAAATGATTTGTGAAGAACTTGGATGAAAAATCCCACATTTGTAAAGATAAAAATAGATTTTATCGAAATGAACTATTTTTGAACTAAAATTAAAACCCAACTATTTTTAAATAAATAAATTGGAATTGAATTAGAATTGATTTGTGGGTTCATTGTGAACGGTGTCTTAAACAACACTTCTTCTTTAACCCGATAATAAATAGAATGTGATTTGGGTTTATCGTGAACTGTGTTTTAAATGACATTAGTTCTTTGACCCAGTAAAAGGAGTTTTAATGAATCTGTATTTAAATTGAAATGTGAATTGATAATTTAAATTATCAAATTTGGAAAGGGCGCGAGAATGGAGTATCACCAGTTTTGCTCCAAAGTGATAGTTAAATCTTTAATTAGATTTGAACGTGAAATGGTAATTAATTTTACCGTTAACACCACGGTTTTAGATATGGAGTATTAACAGTTTTGCTTCATGGGATGAATAGGTTGGGATTGGGAAATACAATAAATAATTACTTCGGTGTGGTTCGCTAATCCCGACTAGTTTGGAAAACCATAATTTGGTTTGAAATGACATCCAAAGGAAGATTAAAGAATAAATTTAAAGAATTTATCTTTGATAAAATTAATGGGAACCTTTCCCTAAGAATAGGAAATTTAGAAACTAGCTGTAGGTTAGTTAAGAAGAATGGTTTCCTGGGTATTGATCTGATGTTGGTTTCGGCCTTCGGGGTTAATATTTGGGGAATTGTTCTCTTGCTAATTTACGGTTAGTGACTGCTGAATTGGAATGAGGCGTATGTTGTGTTTGTGTAACATTTGTTTATTATATACGCGGGTTGTTCGGGAAGGTCGGGTTTATACCCATTCTGAATAACCGATTCGACGATATGCCGAATATGAAGATGGTGGTTGAATACCGTAAGTCTTCACATCGTTTGGGTGATTACTGATGATCTTGATTGGGCTGTACACCCAAGATGAAGGAATCAGTTGGTGATCGTCCATACGTACTTGGAGATCGATGGATATGCGAGGAAAGTGCCTCCGGTTTCGTTCAGACCCAGAACGAACTTGTAAATGGACTGTGTGTCTGACATTGGATTTTATTCTATGTTGATTGATCTCTATTAAAAATACATCTGCTTGGCGGTGGAGAATTTATTCTTTTGCTTAACGCCCTTCTCTGAGACGTACGAGCTCAGAGGTTGTATATCGATGGACATCAGTCGCATGGCATGAATTGCCAGTGTGCAATGCCGAAGTGGCAATTGATCAAGGCTTCTGTTGAAAAGCAAAGTCTTGTGGTTGATGATCAAAGCACGGCCTACGTGGCGTAGCTTTGTGCATAACGTGAATTCGCGAGCCTCACACCTCGGTATGAGTTAAAAACGGGATAAGGACTGCGGGGAGAGCACGACGTTTCTTTCTAGCTTTGGTGGTGTCAGTGACTTACCAGCCCTGACATTTATATACTTTTCACCTATGTGGTTGTTGGATGAGGCGCCTCGATTTTAGGTCTGTAAGGACCGGGAAACGTGTGTTCAGGAATAATTAATCCTCAAACGTAAGAGAGGACCGGCCCTGAAGATCCAGGGGTTACCCAGAGTGTGTAGTCCCGAGGCATTTGCTAGAGTGTCTCGAAGCGGAGAGGAGCTTGCCCCTTGCCTCGACTCATGACGGAAATCCAATTTCCAATACGTGTATTTCGGTTTTATTTGTAGAGCCTAGTATGGCGACATGATAGATGGTACCCATGCCGCCTAGGATTGATATTTATGATTGAAAATGTTTTGACACTATACACTTATAATAGTATCAAATGATTTGTTTTAAACGTACCAAGCATGTTTGGCTATTATAAGGGAAAACCCTATCCTCCGGCTTGCGTTGCATTGTGTGATGGGACCTGGGTCTTATAATAGCTTCATTTTTCGAAAAAGCATTGCGTTGTTTATTATATGCACTGGTGTTCTTGGGAGGAAACCCGTTCCGTGTTATACGGCGTGGTCCCTTGAATTACTCTCTTTTAAAGTAAAGTTTAAATAACTGTTTTAGTTCTCACACCAGTCACATGACTGACCTGGAGTTTATTGTTTTGACCTAAACTCTGGGTGCCCTTATTTTCTACACGGGCAGCTAGTAGTTTTGGTTTTGCAGATTTATATTCACAGGATCCTGATTTACAACTGGAACGATGCTCAGAAAGCTCTGTATCCGTGTATCACTTCTAGTTGTGTTTTGTGTAATTTTCCGCTACTATGTAATTTATTGTAATCTCTGATATTTTTCTGTGTAATATTTATTCATACTCTGTATATTCTTGTATTCTGATGGAATTGTTGTAATTAACAATGAAATGTTCTTCCGTCTGCGTTCTGATTTGTCATGTTCTCAAACGATCAGGGGTTTCGAACGGTCTTGGTCGGTTTAACGATCGATTCGGATCGAGCGAAATTCCTTGCCGTTACAGTAGAGCTCTGGTTTACAGAGCTCGAGAACAAGACACATTAGAACCGAACGAAAGAATTCATCAGATATTGGATTAGCAATATCCAATTAGAATGACTCGTTAGAGATAGGATCAGTAGTATCCTAGAACGAGTGTGAAGAGTATATTTTTCAAATGAAAACAGTTTTGTTTTGAAAATTTAAACCATTTTATACGTATTTGAATATATTTTTTGTATTGAATTTGGACAATCTAATATATAAAGATTTTGCATATACGCGTCATGAACGTATATTCGAAGTTTTAATATACTGGATAGATATAGAATCACACTCTAGTCGCCCGGACATGGATTCTGATGATGGCGCGCCATCACCAGTATTTATTTTCGTGTTTCGAAGGTGTGATATCTATATATTTCCATTAGACTGGTGTGAGAACCAAAATATAGCTAGAATACATTGTTGTGATTTGGCATCAAAAACATGATTTTTTGTATATGTATCAAAATTATGAATTTGAAACGTTAATCCACTAATTGATTGATGTTTGTGTTGTTTGATTATTGATTTGAAATTTTAAACCATTATGCCTAATTGAATCAAATATTGAATTGTATTGAAAATTAGTCGCATTTGCTTGCATATACATGTACTTACATTGAACAGGTCATAGCAAGGAGGCTAGAGCAGAGAATAAAATTTGTTTGCCCGACAAATAGGTACATATTTACTATAATTTACTGTTTTGTTTGGGTGATGATGATTTTATGAGCCGATTGGCTAGCCGCTTGGCCTTTTCTTTTTCTTTTTGAGAGCAGAAGGCCTGTATGGCAATTTTAGGATTTTCTCGGTGTTCCCGGTGCAGGGGAGGTTATGGCGAAAATTTTCGAAAATTTAGGGTGTTAGCCAAATTTTTGAAAATTTTGAAAAGTTCTTAGAAACTGAAAAGTTGAAGAACTTAAGCCGTAGACAAAATACTGAAAGTTGAGTTGGTTTTTAAAACAACTTTCGGCTTCGTTCCTTTTTGGGGACGAAAATTTTTAAGTGGGGGAGATTGTAACAACCCGGAAATGGGAGCCAGTTTAAAATTTTTATTTTGGCAATTTTTAGCGAATTTTGAATATTTAAAATGAATTATTTTAAATAATATCAACGAGAAATTTATTTTGAATAGAATTGAACGTATATAGTTATATAGATCGTCGATAGAATATAAATATTTATTTTAAATTATAAAAGGAATTGAAAATAGCGCGGTAGTTCGATAATTCGATTTCAAACTTCAATTGAACATACCGGGTGCAAAATAAACCGGATTTTAACGAAACCAAAAATATTTGAATCTAATTGAGAATATCTTTCCAACGAATCTGAAAAATCAAAATTTCATAGCGGGAATCAAAGGATATGTCCAGTTGAAAATTCTGAATAGTCGCTATGGAATTCAGGCCCTTAAAAATAGCCATTTTGCAAACGACCTCGGATTTCGACGAAACCACTTTTGTTGGATCCGTGATGTCAAGTTATTGCTAGATTTCAATTTTCATAATTTTTCGATTCAATATGTGAGCGTGGCAAAGGAAAACGCGTTTGATCAGTTTTAGTTGATTTTAATCGACTGGAAAATGCCCGTTTTTCAAACGATCTCAGAATCTGACGAAATTAGTTTTGTTAGGACCGTATCGTCAATACGAAGCTAGAAAATATTTTTTGGGAATTTTTCGAGTTAGTATGTGGCCCCGGTAAATTGAAATGCGCGTTCAAATTCAATATATAGAGTTATATGTTGATTTTGACGAAAACTGATCGAAACGATCGAATCAGCCTACGGTACACATCCCATTGTGTTCGGAATGAGGGTAATTAGCTATGAACGACAGGCGGTGGGCTTGATTTCGACTTCGAAATAAAAAGTTACTTTTTAAAGAGAAATTAAAATAAATTAATATATATTTTATTATATACCCCCCCTCATTCTTCTCAGTCAACGAAAAAAGAAAAGAAAAAAGAGGGAGATTGACGATCGATCCCCCATCGCGCCTCCCCGTGCCATCGTCGCCCCCCCCCCCCCCCCCGTCGATTCGCCGCCGCCTATGGCAGGCGCCCTCCTCCCGTTTATTTCCTCCCCCTCGCGACTCTCTCTCCTCCCCTCTTTCTTCTTCCCCTCCCTCGCCTCTGGAATCCGCCGCCAGTACGAACACCACACCCCCTCCTCCTTCGGCGCCAAGCCCTCCAGCAACCGACGACGCCAAACCCCGACCCCCTACTTCAAATCGCCCCTTTCCACTGCCCTCCGTCCATCCAATCCCAGTCGACGAGAAGAACGCCGAGCCCCCTCTCCTTCTAAAATCCATTTTTCAACAAAGAAAAAAAGGTGAGTTTTCTATTTTATTTATTATTCAACTTTATTTTCAGTTTGTTTTTCGTTTTCACATTGAATTTATTTTCCAGTTTTTTGAAGAGAAAAAAAGATGGAATTTTTAAAGAAAATAAAAATATAAAGAAAGGATTTTTCCATAAGGAAAGGTCGGATTTTTATAGTAGAAAAGTTTAAATCTTTATACTAGAAAAGTTTGAATCTTTATATAGTTAGAATGCAATATAAAAATATAATTTTTATATCTTTAAAGAATCAAAAATAGGATTTTTACTTGTGTAGAGTATTAAAAATATTATCTTTATATATATAGCAAAGTAAAAATTCGATTTTTATATATTGTATAGCAAAGTAAAAATTCGATTTTTATATATTGAATAGCAAAGTAAAATTCAATTTTTATATAGAGAGGAGCGTTATAAAAATATAATCTTTATTATATGAACATCGATGTAAAAATAGAATTTTTATCTATATAGTAGCGTTGTGAAAATAGAATTTTTATCTATATAGTAGCGTTGTGAAAATAGAATTTTTATCTATATAGTTGCGTTGTGAAAATAGAATTTTTATCTATATAATAGCGTTGTGAAAATAGAATTTTTATCTATATAGTAGCGTTGTGAAAATAGAATTTTTGTCTATATAGTAGCGTTGTGAAAATAGAATTTTTATCTATATAGTAGCGGTGTAAAAATATAATTTTTTATCCATATAGCAACAATATAAAAATGTGATTTTTATATATGTAGTGGCTACGGGCAACGAAAGTGACAAAAGGCGAGAACAACGATGACTTCTACATAAGAAGAGTCGAGGCGTTTGGATTAGCTAGTCGGTGAGAACTTCTCACTTTAACTTTTCTTTTCTAGTTATATAAATATATACTAGGATGCAGACGGTGTTTAGTAGCACCCGACACCATCGTCCACAGACCATGGACTTGTTTGTTTGGTTGTGTAGTTGGTTAGATTATTTGATTGTTTGGTGAAATGGAATGGATTTGATTGATATGTGTATGGCATGGGCCATTATTAGACCGGGGATAAGGCTAGGCCTTGTCCCGTTTCTAGTATCGTGCCGTTATGCCGTCGAAATTTTCTAAAATAAGTTAGAAAAATAAAGATATCATTTTATTTAATAAATGAACCGAATAGAATATTCATAGGTTGAATAAAATAATTTGGTCGTTAAAAATATAATTTTTAACGTGAATGTGAATAAATAAATATTCATTTACAAACCGGACGGTTTGTTTATGTACATCTATTTGAAGGACATTGATTGGGACGATAAATTTTACACATCGCCCAACTGCACAAATAAAAATCTGTGTTTGTTGATTTGAAACCCCATATGGGTATTAGGATAATATATGACATACACTAATCCCAATAATTAGTTGTATGTCGATCGATTGATTGACAGGCTGTTATAAGCGTTAGATATCTATATCTGATGCTTATACAGTATATTGCACTTTGGATGATGGTTGATTATTTATCGTTGCTATTTATATACATGTGTTGTAT
This sequence comes from Allium sativum, assembly GCA_030737875.1. Taxonomy (NCBI): domain Eukaryota; kingdom Viridiplantae; phylum Streptophyta; class Magnoliopsida; order Asparagales; family Amaryllidaceae; genus Allium; species Allium sativum. Next base: position 387,542,847 of record CM060920.1, on the reverse strand, counting down.
GGAATCCATATAGTTAACGCTATATGGTGATTGATTGAGCCTCATTCCAATTTAGAAAATAAAGAATATTATAAAATAAAGGTTCATGTGTTGACCGTACTCATCCGTTGAGATTAGTCATGTGTTGAACGAAATATTTTAACAATAAAATTTACATCTTTATCATATATAAAATTAGAAACTAACTTCTTTATAAAATAAAGGTTCATGTGTTGACAGTACTCATCCATTGAGATTAGTCATGTGTTGAACGAAATAATTTAACAATAAAATTTACATCTTTATCATATATAAAATTAGAAACTAACTTCTTTATAAAATAAAGGTTCATGTGTTGACAATACTCATCCATTGAGATTAGTCATGTATTGAACGAAATATTTTAACAATAAAATTTACATCTTTATCATTTATAAAATTAGAAACTAACTGGAAAATAGATAAGATGAGTGGTCTCCTGGATATTGATCTAATGTTGGTTTCGGCCTTCGGGGTTAATATTTAGGGAATCGTTCTCTTACTAATTTACGGTTGGAGTCTGATTTGAAATCAAACGATAGATACCATAATTTTTATAAAATATATTAAATAACAAAAATAGTCACACGTGGACAGTACTCATTCGTTGAGATTAGTCATGTGTTGACACAAATATAGAGTCATGTATTGAATGAAATATAGGTTCATTTGTTGAATAGAATAACGAAGTTATTGAAAAATATAAAGCCGTGTTTATTAGAGATGCGCTATTTTGATGCGAACGATATTTATATCGATTATATTCGTTTTTATAATGAATATTGAAAAGAGATAAAAATCGAATATTTATAACAGAAATTCGAATTGAATTGAATATAAAAGAAATTCGAATTGAATTGAATATAAAAGAAATTCGAATTGAATTGAATTGAATAGAAAATGAATTTGATTTGAATGGAATAGAAAACGAATTTGATGTGAATGGAATAGAAAACGAATTTGATTTGAATGGAATAGAAAACGAATTTGATTTGAATGGAATAGAAAATTTGATTTGAATGGAATAGAAAAGGAATTTGATTTGAATGGAATAGAAAACGAATTTGATTTGAATGGAATAGAAAATGAATTTGATTTGAATTGAATAGAAAACGAATTTGATTTGAATGGAATAGAAAACGAATTTGATTTGAATTGAATAGAAAATGAATTCGAATTGAAATGAATTTGAAATTTGAATTGAATTGAAATGAATTTAAAACGAATCTATAAGGGAAAATTCAATTTTGATTTGGATTTGAAATGAAGGTTAAAATTGTTTTTGAAACGAATTTAAAACTATTTATAAAATTCGTTTTAAATAGAAATCGACGAAATGTATATAATATATATATATATATATATATATATATAATGGCCTGAATAGAACGCGCCGCGCCGCGGCAGTTCGTGAATTTCGACCATTGATTTCGAACGGACATTACGGGAGATCCGACTGTCGGATTCTCCTAAAACCGGAACCGTTGGGTTCGTATCGAAAAGAGCTTTCCAATGAATATTTGAAATTTGAAATCTAACGGTTGGATTTGGAGATACGTCCAAATCAAATTTGGAAAAGGTTGCTGTAAGTGCAGTTCGATAGCCGTTGTTGGAAATCGACTGTACGGGCCTCGATAAAATTATTAAAAATAGTAATAATATGTGTAAAATCATAAGAAATGATTTGTGAAGAACTTGGATGAAAAATCCCACATTTGTAAAGATAAAAATAGATTTTATCGAAATGAACTATTTTTGAACTAAAATTAAAACCCAACTATTTTTAAATAAATAAATTGGAATTGAATTAGAATTGATTTGTGGGTTTATTGTGAACCGTGTCTTAAATAACACTTGTTCTTTAACCCGATAATAAATAGAATGTGATTTGGGTTTATCGTGAACTGTGTTTTAAATGACATTAGTTCTTTGACCCAGTAAAAGGAGTTTTAATGAATCTGTAATTAAATTGAAACGTGAATTGATAATTTAAATTATCAAATTTGGAAAGGGCGCGAGAATGGAGTATCACCAGTTTTGCTCCAAAGCGATAGTTAAATCTTTAATTAGATTTGAACGTGAAATGGTAATTAATTTTACCGTTAACACCATGGTGTTAGATATGGAGTATTACCAGTTTTGCTTCATGGGATGAATAGGTTGGGATTGGGAAATAAAATTAATAATTACTTCGGTGTGATTCGCTAATCCCGACTAGTTTGGAAAACCATAATTTGGTTTGAAATGACATCCAAAGGAAGATTAAAGAATAAATTTAAAGAATTTATCTTTGATAAAATTAATGGGAACCTTTCCCTAAGAATAGGAAATTTAGAAACTAGCTGTAGGTTAGTTAAGAAGAATGGTTTCCTGGGTATTGATCTGATGTTGGTTTCGGCCTTCGGGGTTAATACTTGGGGAATTGTTCTCTTGCTAATTTACGGTTAGTGACTGCTGAATTGGAATGAGGTGTATGTTGTGTTTGCGTAACATTTGTTTATTATATACGCGGGTTGTTCGGAAAGGCCAGGTTTATACCCATTCTGAATAACCGATTCGACGATATGCCAAAGATGAAGACGGTGGTTGAAGACCGGAAGTCTTCACATCGTTTGGGTGATTACTGATGATCTTGATTGGGCTGTACACCCAAGATGAAGGAATCAGTTGGTGATCGTCCATACGTACTTGGAGATCGATGGATATGCGAGGAAAGTGCCTCCGGTTTCGTTCAGACCCAGAACGAACTTGTAAATGGACTGTGTGTCTAACATTGGATTTTATTCTATGTTGATTGATCTCTATTAAAAATACATCTGCTTGGTGGCGGAGAATTTATTCTTTTGCTTAACGCCCTTCTCTGAGACGTACGAGCTTAGAGGTTGTATATCGATGGACATCAGTCGCATGAATTGCCAGTGTGGCATGCCTAAGTGGCAATTGATCAAGGCTTCTGTTGAAAAGCAAAGCCTTGTGGCGTAGCTTTGTGCATAACGTGAATTCGCGAGCCTCACACCTCGGTATGAGTTAAAAACGGGATAAGGACTGCGGGGAGAGCACGACGTTTCTTTCTAGCTTTGGTGGTGTCAGTGACTTACCATCCCTGACAATTATATACTTTTCACCTATGTGGTGGTTGGATGAGGCGCCTCGATTTTAGGTCTGTAAGGACCGGGAAACGTGTGTTCAGGAATAATTAATCCTCAAACGTAAGAGAGGACTGGCCCTGAAGATCCCGGGGTTACCCAGAGTGTGTAGTCCCGAGGCATTTGCTAGAGTGTCTCGAAGCGGAGAGGAGCTTGCCCCTTGCCTCGACTCATGACGGAAATCCAATTTCCAATACGTGTATTTCGGTTTTATTTGTAGAGCCTAGTATGGCGACATGATAGATGGTACCCATGCCGCCTAGGATTGATATTTATGATTGAAAATGTTTTGACACTATACACTTATAATAGTATCAAATGATTTGTTTTAAACGTACCAAGCATGTTTGGCTATTATAAGGGAAAACCCTATCCTCCGGCTTGCGTTGCATTGTGTGATGGGACCTGGGTCTTATAATAGCTTCATTTTTCGAAAAAAGCATTGCGTTGTTTATTCTATGCACTGGTGTTCTTGGAAGGAAACCCATTCCGTGTTATACGGCGTGGTCCCTTGAATTACTCTCTTTTAAAGTAAAGTTTAAATAACTGTTTTAGTTCTCACACCAGTCACATGACTGACCTGGAGTTTATTGTTTTAACCTAAACTCTGGGTGCCCTTATTTTCTACACGGGCAGCTAGTAGTTTTGGTTTTGCAGATTTATATTCACAGGATCCTGATTTACAACTGGAACGATGCTCGGAAAGCTCTGTATCCGTGTATCACTTCTAGTTGTGTTTTGTGTAATTTTCCGCTGCTATGTAATTTATTGTAATCTCTGATATTTTTCTGTGTAATATTTATTCATACTCTGTATATTCTTGTATTCTGATGGAATTGTTGTAATTAACTATGAAATGTTCTTCCGTCTGCGTTCTGATTTGTCCTATTCTCAAACGATCAGGGGTTTCGAACGGTCTTGGTCGGTTTAACGATCGATTCGGATCGAGCGAAATTCCTTGCCGTTACAATAGATAAGATAGAAACTTAGAATAGACGAAGAAGAAGAACATATAACATCATCAGAGTTACATGAATCTCACAGCGGAACGAACAAATATATTTCATAACATAACTTTGAAATATAAATTTGTACTTGAATATACATATCATTTCCAAAGTACAATACTTACAACACAGCGGAAAAACCATAGCTATATAATTCTATAGCCTCCTGCTCTAGCTCTTCAAGTATCTGTAAATCCCGACTACTTGACAGCCCATACAAAATTGGGCACCCAAGAGTTTAGGGAAAACAAAACAAAAAAAACTCCGGGTCAGTCATGTGACTAGTGTGAGTAAACTCAAATTATTTGATTTAACTTTCAAAATCCTTTTGAGACAAAGGATAATCATACGACCGATCCACACATAAAAACAGATGGTTTTTACCTTACGATAACCCAAATCATTAGTAAAACAATATTATTCTGATATTATAATAATGTCTAACACAAATAATATCAATCTAGTAGAAACGCTTGCATCTAACGTTATACATATATAATATACAATCAAAACCGCGGGCTCTTATCTGGGGAATGGATTCCAACTATGACAAGGTATGGATCCACCTTCCGCTCAGTGTACTCTAGAAGCGATACACTGGAGTTCAACAAGAACATCTTGCAACTCGGCCACACATGACCGACCACTCATTTCGCTTGAATGTATCGAATATATTGTCACCTTACAGTTGGTAAACCAACATAACCATTCCTAAGAGATACAGAATTGAAAGAAGTAACAAATATAAATAGTCTCTAGATGGTAATAATATACCCTACTTGGTTGCGAACCGCTTAGCCATGCTACCTACCCGATTTCTGTCATTTCCCAGTTGATGAGGCTCGAGGTCAAAACGTATCTTTTAACAGATCACTCCTCCATTTACTTCGAATGCCACATCGTCATACCCGTCAAATCACAAATTGATTTCCCCAAAAATACCACGGGTATAAGCTAAGAGAAACGAATTCCTCCGCCACCAACGTAAATACATTTGAAACGATCAACTTACGTGATCTACCAGATATACTCTATCAAACATTCATCCATTTAAGTTGTCCTGGGACTGGACCAACCGAAGGCACTATTCTGTAAACAGGATAGCCCTTGCATAACTCCATCTTCAATTTGTCTTCGATCTATTTGATTCGAAACGCTAACGCCCATACGGAGTGGTTCTTTGGATAAGAATCCAACCGGTCTCTCCGTATTGACGATGGAAAAATAGTCAAAACTTTGATGGTCTGTGATTTAACTATCAAAGAAAAACACGTGTGCAAACAACGATATTATTTCCAAATGGAAATTTTATCGATCAATCATCATTTAACATTTATCTCTTTAGTTCATTAATTTACTTATCTCCTGTTTCCATATATTCTAAATTCTTATTTTCTATTATCAGAAAACATTTCTGATTCTTATTTGGAAAACATTTCCAAAACTCCTTCACTGGTTTTAAACTGATGTTTAAATCAAACATCGCCATGCCCACTCAAACCATTTCACTCATTAACTAAATTCACTTAACCATCATTCACTATCAAACCTTACCATTCCTTAGTTAAGAAGGAAGTCAATCAAGTTGGGGTATAATTACCTCTCAGACCTTAACTGAACAACGTTTTAACTTCGAAATAGTCAAAGTTTATCTTTTAAATCTTTAACAAACTTCCTTACATAACTCTCTTTCGAATAAATCTCTATTTGATAACTCTTTCCTTCGAATAAACTATACTCGATAATCTCTCATCTTCGAATAACCTATATTTGGATAACTCTGTTCAATTAACAATATTCGATTAACTCTAATCGATTTGCTCTTATCAATTAGCTCTATTTGATTAACTTAATTCTATTAACTATATTGATTAACTCTAACTCTATTTGATTAACTCTATTTGATTTAACTCTATTCAATTAAGTCTAACTAATTTACTCTTATCAATTAACTCCTTTCGAATAAACTATATTCAATTAACTCCTTTCGAATAATTAATATTCGATTAACTCCTTTCGAATAACTAATATTCGATAACTCCTTTCGAATAACTAATATTCAATAACTCTTTTCAAATAACTAATATTCAATAACTCCTTTCGAATAACTAACATTCGATTAACTCCTTTCGAATAACTAATATTCGATTAACTCCTTTCGAATAACTAATATTCGATAACTCCTTTTGAATAACTAATATTCGATAACTCCTTTCGAATAACTAATATTCGATAACTCCTTTCGAATAACTAATATTCGATAACTCCTTTCGAATAACTAATATTCGATAACTCCTTTCAATCAACTAATATTCGATAACTCCTTTCGAATAACTAATATTCGATAACTCCTTTAGAATAACTAATATTCGATAATTTCTTTCTTTATTCGAATAAACGATATTCGATAATTTCTTTCTCTATTCGAATAAACTATATTCGATTAATTCTCTTATTCGAATAACCTTATTCGATAACTCTTTCTTCGAATAAACTATATTTGAATAACTCTAATCCGACTAACTCTAATTCAATTAACTCTATTCAAATAATAAATATTCGACTAACTCTTGTTCGATTACTTTATTCGAATAACTCAACTCTAATCGATTAATTCTAACTGATTAACTCTAACCGGTTAACTCTAACTCTAATCAATTAACTCTAACTCTAATCGATTAACTCTAACTCTAATCGATTAACTCCTCTAACTCATTTTGATTAACACATTTTGATTAACTCCTTTGATTAACTCTACGTCCATATTCAGTTCCAAATATCGATGTTGAAATCGATTCTTACTTCTCTATATAAGCCCTGACTTATATATTCTATTTATCCAATGATAAATATTTTATTTAATTTATAAAATATTATTTATAAATTAATCTTATCAATCTATTGGTTACAAGAGATTCTATTTAAAATATTCGCTTTAAATCTATATCATGTTATACCCGTGTGCGAAGCACGGGTCTAAACTTTCCTGATGTAAAATTCTATTCATTTGCCAAATATCTCCTTATATGACATTCTTTTCGTTTCCCAATAAATCCCTTTTATAACTCTTTATTTTCTAAATAAATATTTCCTTTTTATAACTCTATTTATTTAACAAATAAATATTCTTTTCCAATCCTATTTATTTAACAAATAAATATTTTCTTTTCAATTCTATTTGTAAATGTTTTACAAATATTCCCTTTCCAAATCTATTTGTAAATGGTTTACAAATATATCCTTTTCATTTCTATTTGTAAATGGTTTAATATATCCTTTTCATTTCTATTTGTAAATGGTTTACAAATATATCCTTCTTCTATTTTATCATATAAATTTCCCATAAATATTTCTTTTCTCATCATATTTATTTTCCATAAATATTTCCTTTTCTCATCATATTTATTTTCCATTAATATTTTGTAACACCCCGAATTTTTGAATAATCGATTTAACTAAATTAAAGAATAAATGTTTAGTATTGTTCTAAGGTTTGTAATCAAAAGACTTAGTAGCTCATTTAGTTGGAACATGTGACTTGCATACAAATGGTACAAAGTTCGATCCCCGCCAACAACATATTTTTGTTTTAGGGGAGTGGCTAAAAAGCGGTTTAGTGTGAATGCGGTTCAAAAAGTAGTTTAGTGTGAAAATGGTTAATTAGGAAGATAGAAATATATATATAGATATATATATAAATAAAATAAAATAAAATAAAATTCAACCTAAAACTTAAGAAAAAAATTCAAAACAGCGGAAGAGGGAAGGCAAAACACCAAACCGACCTATTTTATAGATCGACCCGAGACCCGCTGGGTCGGCCCCAGGGTCGACTCAGGAGGTTTGGAATTGGTCCCGTCGGCCCTAAATGGTCTATGACGAAATTTTATGTTCAAGGGCTTAGGTGGCGATTTCTGGTTGGTCTGTTGACATCATTTCTTGGTTTCTAAGGCCTAGATAGATCCTAGAGTGATCCGATGGCTTAAATTAATTCAAAGCTCTATAAAAAGATCCATAGACTCAAACCCTAAATCAGAATTAAAACTAAAACTATGGCCGTCATGCTGTCGTCTTGAACCCTAGAGTAGCCGCCACCAATTAGAAGAAGATTAAAGCAACTCAATTCAATCCAACAGCAAATTCAACTACAACAACAGGACGCTAATAAATTCCAGAACTTCGTTGAATGGTGAGTTTGATCACTTTAACAAAATAATTGCTCAATTAATTATGATGTGATATACGTTGGATTATAAGTTGTGGTTGGAAATCTAATTCATATGTTTAATCATGTATGTTAACTTGATTCATATTATATGATGTTATGCAAGTTTTATATATGATGTTATGCAAGTTTCATGTATGATGTTATGCAAGATTAATATGATTATGCAAGTTAATATGATTATGCAAGTTTCATATATGATGTTATGCAAGTTAATATGATTATGAAAGTTTCATATATTATGTTATGCAAGTTAATATGATTATTCAAGTTTTATATATGATGTTATGCAAGTTAATATGATTATGCAAGTTGTAAATATGATGTTATGCAAGTTAATAGGATCACGCAAGTTGTATGCGAGTTATATGATGTTATGTAAGTTTGGATCTAAAATATATGCTAGTAGTTCATGATGTTAACTTGTGTTAATGAATCCCTTTTTACAATCCAATCACCTAGGTTTATAACATCAGTTTTTATGCGAATATGGATGTGGAACATATGCTAGTTCGTATAAGTATTATGTTCATATGCAAGTTTAAATGATAATTGGATTCACATATATACAAGTTCACACCTTTAAAGTTTAGATCCATATTCAAGTTGACATTTTTATGTTGAAACTATGACATGCATAGTTATGCAAGTTTACACCTTTATGTGGATCCATAGTTTACTCAGGTTAACACCTTTTATTGGATCCATAGTTATGCAAGATGACACCTTTATGTTTAGGTTGACGACATACATAGTTTATGTAAGTTTGTAATAATTACCTAGGCTAGTTGGGTGTAAAACTATGTTCATACATGCAAGTTCACACCTTTTAGATCTATGATTTTTGGATCCTTGATAATACAAAGACTATGCAAGTATGTTGTAATTCTTAATTGCAAGTTAGATGCAAATTAGATCTATTATTGTGTGTATGTGACTTTGTGACGTTTATTCCCTTTTTTAAGTATTAGACTGTTTGCTAGTCTAATATGTATATGTCATGTTAAGCGAACGAATGACGGGGGTACGATGGGGATAATAGTGGATACACACATATTGTGAATTTGGCATGTAATGGCCTAAAAAGGCATGTAATTAATTTTAAGGAATAAAATTAACTAGTGATGTAATTGGTATAATTTATATACTATAAATAGATGAGCATAATTTAGGTGATAAATTATGGACATAAATAAATATGGAAATTTAAATAGGGAAAGTAATTCAAATTTAGGGAAAATTAATTATAATTAATTGCCTAAGACACGAGGTTGGACTCATTTGTGATGTAAGACTGCCCGGACCCGCCCGGCAAATCCAGCAGCCACAAATCGTAGCCCAATGTGAGAGGTCAAAGGACCAAACTAAACGCGTAACAATTGTATGGACATGAGGTTAGGCTCGTTTGTGGTGTAAGACTGCCCGGACCCGCCCGGCAAATCCAGCAGCCACAAATGCCAGTCTAATGTGAGAGGTCCTATAGGGGTTACGGTAGTAATAAATTAAGAAACACTTAACCAAAGTAAAATGTAACAACCCGAAAATCTGGGCCAGTTTAAAATTTTTATTTTAGCAATTTTAGCGAATTTTGATTATTTAAAATGAATTATTTTAAATAATAACGACGAGAAATTTATTTTGAAATGAATTCGAACATATATATTTATACGCGTCGTCATTAGAATATAAATAATTATATATAATTATAAAAGGAATTGAAAATGGCGCGGTAGTTCGATAATTCGATTTCAAACTTCAATTGAATGTACCGGGTGCAAAACAATCCGGATTTTAGTGCAACCAAAAATAATAGGATCTAATTGATGATATCTTTCCAACGAATCCGGAAAATCAAAATTTCATAGCGGGAATCAAAAGATATGCCCAGTTGAAAATTCTGAATAGTCACTATGGAATTCAGGCCCTTAAAAATAGAAATTTTGCAAACGACCTCGGATTTCGACGAAACCACTTTTGTTGGGTCCGTGATGTCAAGTTATTGCTAGGTTTCAAATTTCATAATTTTTCGAATCAATATGTGAGCGTGGCAAAGTAAAACGCGTTTGACCAGTTTTAGTTGATTTTAATCGACTGGAAAATGGCCATTTTTCCAACGGTCTCGGAATTCGACGAAACTAGTTTTGTTAGGACCGTATCGTCAATACGAAGCTAGAAAATATTTTTCTGGAATTTTTCTAGTTAGTATGTGACCTCGGTAATTTGAAATGTACGTTTAAAATTCAATATAGCGATTTAAATGTAAATTCAATGGAAACTGATCGAAGCGATCGAATCAGCTTGCGATACATATCCCATTGTGTTCGGAATGGGGGTAAAACGCTATGGATGACAGGCGGTGAACCTCGTTTAGAGGTCGTATGTGAAAGTCAACTTTTTAATAATTAAATAATAATAAAAAAAATATAATTTCCTCTCCCTCCCCTTAAATCACGTTGCCCCCCCCGTTATAATTCATCTTCAAATTCAATTAGGAAATTAAAAAAAAAGGAAAAGGGAGAAAAAGAGGCGGAGGAGCCGCCGCTCCTCCGATGGTGCCGCCGCCGCCTTAAAGGCGGGCGCCAATCTCCTATCGAACCCCCCGTCCATCGAAGACCGCGCGACGAAGTCGAGACCCCCCCGTTCGATTTTCCACCGCCGCACACCCCATAGCGCTGCCACCCTCTCCTGCGAAGATCGCCACCCACCGGAGCACCTCAAGCCGCCGAGCCGAGCCTCCCTGATCACCTGACCCCGACCGCAGCACTCCAGAATGGAAATCGATGAGGAGCAGTGAGTTTTTATGAATTCGATTTTATTAACATATAAATCATGATATTAAATCAGAGTTTAAATCAGTTTTGTTTGTGAAAATCATAGTTTTTATATTGGAAAATCATATTGTTTTAAATATAAATATAAATAAAATAAGCATGTTGTTTTATAAATAAAATGGGTATTGTTTTGGAAATATATAAATAGCGAGGAGTAAACTTAGATTTTTAAAATAGAAAAGATATGATTTTTAAAATAGAAAAGATATGATTTTTAAAATAGAAAAGATATGATTTTTAAAATAGTAAAGATATGATTTTTAAAATAGAAAAGATATTATTTTTAAAATAGAAAAGATATGATTTTTAAAATAGAAAAGATATGATTTTTTAAAATAGAAAAGATATGATTTTTAAAATAGAAAAGATACGATTTTTAAAATAGAAAAGATATGATTTTTAAAATAGAAAAGATTAGATTTTTGAAATGGAAAAGGCGAAATCTTTATATTTGAAAAGGCGAAATCTTTATATTTGAAAAGGCGGAATCTTTATATATTGAATAGCAAAGTAAAAATTCGATTTTTATATATTGAAAAGCGAAGTAAAAATTCGATTTTTACATATGTAGTGAATACGGGCAACGAAGATGACAAAAAGGCGAGAACGATGAAGATTTCTATAAATGAAGTGCCGTGGAGTTTGGATAGCTATTGGTGAGAACTTCTCACTCTTCAATTTCTTTTTCTAGTTATATATATACTAGGATGCAGACGGTGCTTAGCAGCACCCGACACCCGTCATCCACAGACCATGGATGGCTTGTTTGTTTAATTGTTTGGTTGTGTAGTTGGTTAGATTATTTGGTTTGAATTGAATTGTTTGGTGAAATGAAATTGATTTGATTGATGTGTGAATGGCGTGGGCCTTCACTAGACCGGGGATAAGGCTAGGCCTTGTCCCGTTTCTAGTATCGTGTCGTTATGCCGCCGAAATTTTCTAAAAATAAGTTAGAAAAATAAAGATAACATTTTATTTAATAAATGAACCGAATAGAATATTCATAGGTTGAATAAAATAGTTTGATCGTTAAAAATATAATTTTTAACGTGAATGTGAATAAATAAATATTCATTTACAAACCGGACGGTTTGTTTATGTACACCTATTTGAAGGACATTGATTGGGACGATAAATTTTACACATCGCCCAACTGCACCAATAAAAATCTGTGTTTGATTGCTTGAAACCCCACACGGGTATTGGGATGATATTTGACGTACACTAATCCCGATTGTTTAGTTGTATGTCGATCGATTGATTGACAGGCTGTTATAAGCGTTGAATATTTATATTTGATGCTTATACAGTGTAGAATGCACTTTGGATGATGGTTGATTATTCATCGTTGTTGATATATACATGTGTTGTAGAAAATCCATATCATTAACATTATATGGTAATTGATTGGGCCTCATTCCAGTTTTAAAATAGAAATGTTTGAAAAAGAAATATTTGAAATAGAATATTTGAAAATAGGAATATATGAAGCCATATTGATTAGATTGACGCCATTTTGACGTGAACGATATTTATATCGATTTTATTCATTTTATAATGAATAGCGAAAGTGATTTCAAAATCTGATATTTTGAAAAGAATTGAATATAAATAAATTCGAATTGAAATTGAATATAAATAAATTCGAATTGAAATTGAATAGAAACGAATTCGAATTGAAATTGAATAGAAATGAATTCGAATTTAAATTGAATATAAATGAATTCGAATTGAAATTGAATATAAATGAATTCGAATTGAAATGGAATAGAAATGAATTCGAATTGAAATTGAATTGAATTGAAAACGAACTGAAATTGAATTAGAAATCAATTTGAATTGAAATCAATTTGAAATGAATTTAAAATGAATTTAGATTGGAATATTCAATTTTGATTTGAAATTGAATATGAAGTTGAAACTGTTTTGAAAATGAATTTAAAAACGATTTATAAAGCACGTTTTGAATTGAAATCTACGAAGTATATATTATATATATAATATAATGGCCTGAATAGAACGCGCCGCGCCGCGGCAGTTCGCGAATTTCGACCATTGACTTCGAACGGATATTTCGGGAGATCCGACCGTCGGATTCTCCTAAAACCGGAACCGTTGGGTTCGTATCGAAAAGAGCTTTCTAACGAATATTAGAAATTAGAAATCTAACGGTGGGATTTGGAATTATGTCCAAATCAAATTTGGAAAAGGTCGCTGTAAGTGCAGTTCGATGGCCGTTGATGGAAATCGACTGTACGGGCCTTGATAAAATTATTAAAAATAGTAATAATTTGTGTAAAATCATAAGAAATGATTTAGAAAGAATTGGGATGAAAAACTCCATATTTGAAAAGATAAAAATAAATTTTCATCGAAATGAACTAGTTTTGAACTAGAATTATAATTCTATTTATTTTTAAATAAATAAATTGAATTTGAAATGGTTTTGAAAATAACCAGAATTTCCAATGATTGCATTGGAATGGATTTGAATCGAAATTGTCTTCGGAATATTTCGATGTTGGATTTCGTGATTATACAGATGTTGTTATGGAAATTTGAAAGATATAGATATATATATCGTTATTTCCAATACGATATTTTTTGGTCGTAGAACTTGATATTGAATATAAGCCGGGGTATTTTCTATTCAGAGCCTTGTATTTAATATCAAATGTGATTTGGGTTTATCGTGGACAGTGTTTTAAATAACACTCGTTCTTTAACCCGATAATTAATGGAATGTGACTTTGGGTTTATCGTGAACCGTGTTTTAAATGACACAGATTCTTTAACCCAGTTAACGATTAAAACTAAGTGGAGTTTTAATGAATCTTTAATTAGATTGAAATGATCGAGAATGGAGTATCACCAGTTTTGCTCCAGGCGATAGTTAAATCTTTAATTAGATTTGAACGTGAAATGGTAATTGATTTACCGATAACACCGTAGTGTTAGATATGAAGTATTACCAGTATTACTTCATGGGATGAATAGGTTGGGATTGGGAAATTAAAACAAATGATTACTTCGGTAAAGTTCGTTAATCCCGACTAGTTGAATCGAAATTCAAAAGAAGATTAGAGAATAAATTCAAGGAATTTATCTTTGATAAAATTAATGGGAACCTTTCCCTATGAATATAAAATTTAGAAACTAACTGTCGGTTAGCCAAGCAGAATGATTTTCTGGATATTAATCTGATGTTGGTTTTAGCCTTCGAGGTTAATATTTGGGGAATTACTCTCTGGTTAATTTACGGTTAGTGACTGATGAATTGGAATGAGGCGTATGTTGTGTTTGTGTAACACATATTTAAAATATATGCGAGTTATTCGGAAAGACCGGGTTTATCCCATTCTGAATAACTGATACAACGATAAGTCGAAGATGAAGACGATGGTCGAAGACCGGAGGTCTTCACGTCGTTTGGGTGATTACTGATGATCTTGATTGGGCTGTACACCCAAGAAGATGGAAACAGTTGGTGATCGTCCAGACGTACTTGGAGATTGATGGATATGCGGGGTACTAGGTGCCTCCGGTTTCGTTCAGACCCAGAACGGACTTGTAAATGGACTGTGTGTCTGACATTGGATTTTAATCTGTGTGATTGATCTCTATTAAATATATATCTGTTTGGCGGTGGAGAATTCATTCTCTTGCTTAACGCCCTTATCTGAGACGTACGAGCTCAGGGGTTATATACTGATGGATATCAAACGCATGGAGTGAATTGCCTGTGTGGCATGCTAAGATGCAATTGATCGAGGCTTCTGTTGAAAAGCAAAGTCTTGTGGTGATGATCAAAGCACAGCCTGTGTGGCATAGCTTTGTGTAACGTTGATTCGCGAGCCTCGCACCCCGATTGTGAACCAAAAACGGGAGAGGACCTCAGGGAGGGCATGCGTTTCTTTCTAGCTAGGGTGGTGTCAGTGACCTACCAGCCCTGACATTTATATACTTTTCACCTGTGTGGTTGTTGCTGTTGCGAGGCGCCTCGGTTTGATCGGACGATCCGGGTCCGATGGAGTCATTCATTGGTTCATTTACGCCCCAAAGGGCGGGGAAACGTAGTGTTCAGGAATTTTAATCCACATCGGTGGACCGGCCCTGTCGCTCCAAGGGTCACTCGAGCTCTGATCCTGAGACTCGGGTTAGACAGTCTCGAATCGGTAGAGGACGATCCCTAGCCTCGGTTCATAGATGAAAATCCAACTTCCAAATACGTGACATTTGCGGTTTTAATTGTAGAACTAGTATGGCGACATGATATATGGTACCCATGCCGCCTATGATTAATACTTATGATTTGAAGTTGTTTTATACACTATGCACTTATAATAGTATCAAATGATTTGTTTTAAACGTATCAAGCATTCTTTGGCTGTTATAAGGGAAAACCCTATCCCCCGGCTTGCGTTGCATTGTGTGATAGGACCTGGGTCTTATAACAGCTTCATTTTTCTTTATTTAGCATTGCGCTGTTTGTTTTATGCACTGGTATTCTTGGGAGGAAATCCGTTCCGTGTTATACGGCGTGGTCCCTTGATTTACCTAACTTTAAAAATAAAGATTAATAACTGTTTTAGTTCTAACACCAGTCCCATGACTGACCTGGAGTTTATTGTTTTAACCTCAACTCTGGGTGCCCCTATTTTGACACGGGCAGCTAGTAGTTTTGGTTTTGCAGATTTATATTCTCAGGATCCTGGTTTACAGCTGGAATGATATCCGGAAAGCTTTGTATCCGTATATCTCTTCTAGTTGTGTATTGTATTATTTTCCGCTGCTATGTATTTAAATGTAATTTAAATCTCTGATATTTCTGTGTAATATTCATTTATACTCTGTATATTCTTGTAATCTGATGCATTGTTGTAATATACAATGAAATGTTCTTCCGTCCGCGTTCTATTTTGTCGTGTTCTCAAAACGATCAGGCGTTTCGAACGGTCTGGGTCGGTTTAGCGATCGATTCGGATTGATCGAAATTCCTTTTCGTCACATAAAACATGTGGTGGGACATGGGGGTTAAGTGGGTGCCTTGGGTGGCATGAGGAAATACGATTAGTAACACTTAACCAAGGTAAAACATGTAAGTGGGATATAGGGGTTAAGTGGGTGCCTTGGGTGGCATGTGGAATTACTAATAGAAACCCTTAACCAAATTTAAAACATGTAAGTGGACATGAAGGGGGTTAAGTGGGATGTACTAGAGGGGACCAAGCCTAGGTGGAAAGCTTGTGTCAAGCATGGGGGGCCCTTTTCAGTCCAGTTGCCCATTAAGTATCTTTGTGAGCTCGACCCAAGTCGAGGACGGGACACGCCTACTGGGTCTGATTGTTAGAGGCCAAAACGGGTTAACGATGGCAACGCAAGTCCAACGGGGTCACGTGCATGTGTGGGTCCGGGCTGGTAGGTAAGACGTTGTTGCATCGTGTAGTTATAAGCCATGCATTCCTTGCGTGGTATAAGGTTGCCATATTGGGGAGTGATACACCCCACTATGGGACCTACACGGGTATCTACGAGTTAGGGAGCCGATCGAATGGGGCAGGGTAGTGGGTACACCTAGTAGAGATAGGAGAAGACGACACCTATGTAGTCAGCTTGGGGTACATGAAGCTACCACTATTATTAATAATTATTAACGGGGTACACCTAGTGGAGAGAGGAGCAGGCGGCACCTATTACGCCAGCTAGGAGTACATGGAATCACCATTATTACTCATTGAAGGGGGTACATCTAGTGGGGATAGGTACATGCTGTGTACCTATGATAGCAACTAGAGATATACAGTCAAACATGGAGGATAGTGGGTACATCTAGTAGTACACGAAGCTATCATCGTTCTATTTAGCCAAGGGGATCAAATTTCTAGAATGACTAGTAGGGGTGCAGTTAGTGTTAGTACAGTACGGTACAATACGGTAGAGTATAGTAATTATCCTATACTGATTAGGAAGCGCCATTAACGTTATCTCTGTTTCTCTTGATTGCCTTGCCGTACCCATGTGGTTCACACTGTCATTACCTTATTCTCCAGCTTATATCTTATCATATTGCTTTAATAATTAAATTGTTAGAGTTATCGGACTCGCCTGACTTTATGTCTGACCCCCTTTGTTTCCACCTCTTTTCTTTCTTCCCTCCCCCCCCCCCAGGTTCTAAGGGTGGGACTAGTACTAGTGGAGCTTGATTGGGATCTCTTTGGGAGCACTTGGATTTGGATTGCTGAAGTAAAGTTCAGCCTATCATTTTCTTTATGGCTATTTGTAGTAGTGTGATTATGTACTTTGTTTTATCAAGATGGATATTATGTACTTGACTTTGGTTTATGGTTTTTGATGATGTAACCAAACATATTTACCTTCTGCTGCAATAAATAAAGTTTTAAATTTTCAAGTACTGCTTTATATCTGTCTTGTTGTGATTTTCTGTTCTATATTCGCTTAAAATGCTCCATGGAAGTTAATGCATTCCCTTTGCGAGTGACATTAATGGGCGTGGGGTGTTACACGTGGTATCAGAGCTGAAGGTTACCAAAACATATAAGATATTTTGAAAAACTATTTTTCAAAAGCATTTTTATAAAGAATACTTTCAAAAATATGTTTGTAGAAGAGTATTTTTGAAAGAAAGGTTTATTTTAAGAACATAATCCCCAAGAGCCATATATCCTTCCTTCGATTCTCCGTTTTGAATCTCTTCCTCTTTCTCTTTTTGATTTCCCCCCCCCCCCTCCGCGTATAGATGCTTTTTCTAAGATAAATAAGGGCTTCCGTACGAAGGACGGAAAACCACTTCAAGGGACTTAGACGTTTGTCGGGCTAGAAGTTAGTCCAAGGAAGTGGAGCGCTTGTTGGTACCTTTAAGATAGACGATGGGAAGAAGGTTCAAATAGCTGTTTGGTTAACAAAGGACGAAACCTCATCTTGGTGGGAGGTCACGAATGGAGAATGTGAAGAAGAAGGCTAGTTGTTTTGGAGAAATAGAACACCTTAGGATTGTCCAAAGAGGCAAGGACAAAGTACAGGATCTTCTGGAGGGTACTTGTATTCCCTCACGGCTAGTATACCTGATGAGGTTAGGACAGTCTAGGTTGAAATTTGGTTTTCTTTATCATCCTGTTTGAACTTTGTTTAATTCTGGCGCTTCATACTCATTAGTATCTGCTTTGTTAGTTGAAACACTGCACCTAAATACTAGTCTAGTTAAGGATCCCATCCTAGTCTCAAATCCTGTTGGTGGTTCGGCTCATCCTTAAATGGTTTGTCGGGATTTGAGAGTGTCTATCTTGGGCGTTGGATTTGAATGCAACGCCTTCGTCCTTGGTTTCACGGGCTATAGTTTGATTCTAGGGGTGGATTGGCTAGCCAGGCGGGATGCCATCCTAGATTGTGAAAGGAGGGTAGTTAGACTATTGATTCGTTATGGAAAGACCCTCATATTTCTTTTGACCCTAGGGGTTCAGTAATGCTTAGCTGCCTAGAATCTTGTGATGCATCCAACGATGATTGGGAGTCTGTTTGTGTGGTCCGTGAGTATGGAGACGTCATTGATAAAGTGTGGGGTTTACCCAGAGGCGCGAAATAAGTTTTCGTATGTGCTTAATAGATTAAGCAAAGCCAGTTATGTGATCAGCGGTGGTTTTGGAGCGAGACTGGCAAGGACAGCCAGAGTCGGTCAAGTGCTCAATTGGTTGGCCGTCTTACTAGTATCATCTCACGTAGGTCATCTGAATTCGAAGGAGGTATCCCTTGGGTGTTTGTCTGATGTTGGTTTAGGCCTTTTGGGCTTGCACTGGTGGGATGTCGAGTTCGACTAGGATGGTCTGTGTGAGAGATGGATAGTTGTGACGATTTTGCATGGGATAATATCCTGGTTTTCTCTAGAAGCAGAGAAGAGCATGCCCTACATCTTAGGGAAAGCTTTGGGACCCTACAAGCGCACCAGCTTAAAGCTAAGTTCTCCAAAATACCATTTTTGGAGGAAAGAAGTGAGGATTTTAGGGCATGATATATACATATAATTGAGAAGATAAATACAGTCAATTTATTTAGAGGGAAAGATTTATGCATAAGTAGATATGTATGTATGTAGGTAACTTCATTATGCATTGATTTTGCATGTTGCAAGGAAAGTAGAGAAAAAAAAGGGGAAATTAAATTATATGCTCGATTTCCTTTTTTTTCGGGCAAGCAATTAATTTGCATTATTTGAATTCGTGAATAGGTGCGTGTGTGTATATATATATATATATTTATATATATATGGGCGGTTAATGTAAACATGAATAGAAGTTTATTAATTTGCTGAGTGTTTGCTGAGTCACTTCTGACTCATTGCTGAGTCAATAAGATAAACCCCATCTTGTTTGAACGGCTGCGGTTATTTCTAGGTTAAATCTAATGGCCTAAATGAATCCTATATTCTATAAATAAGTGGGTAGTCTCTCATTCTAATTCATATGAAAAATTATAGAAGCCGCCGTCATGCCGTCGCCATGGAACTCCGAGTAGCCGCCGCAAATCAAAGTAGAAGAAAGCTAATCTAATCCAATTCTTATCAATTCTAAAAGCAATCTAGACTCTCTCTTTCTTCTTAAATTGTGAGTATGATGATTCTCACAAGATTATTAGCAAACTAATTTGATTAAGTTATGAATGGATCACAAGAAAGTGATATGAATTGTTATGTATTTGTAAATTATGTTGTGGATCTCTTGTTATGCTATTATGTTATCATATATATGTTGTTATGTTGTAGTGATTATGTTGTAAATAATCCTATGCTATGTCATATGTGATTAATCATGCTATGCTATGTTATAAATCATGTTATGCCATGTTGTAAATCATGCTATGCTATGTTGTAAATCATATCATGCTATGTTGCAAATTATGATATGCTATGTTGTAAATCTTATATATGTTGTAGATCTCATATTATCACATATGTTGAAATACTTATGTTATATGATAATGATGTCATGTTAAGTTGTGTTGAATCATACAAGTTGTAAAATCATGATGATATTATTTATGCGAATTGGATCATGTTTAAAATTTATGTTTTTTTTATAATAGATCTTGATTATGGGAATTTGCCTATTGAGTTAGGTGTACCCATATACATGAATCTACAAATTAATTGGATCTTGAATATGGGAATTTGCCTATTAAGTTAGGTGTACCCATAAACATGAATCTATGATTAAATGAAACTTGATTATGGGAATTTGCATATTAAGTTAAGTGTATCCATATAAAACCATATTTTTAAGTTAGATGATGTTGATTCACACATGTACCTATGCAAGTTTATGAAATTGGATTAAGATCATATTATGTGAATCATGAACAAAGTTGACACCTTTAGATCCATGACATGTATAATTCTTATGCAATTTGTATTTTGGACATATATGCAAGTTTCACCCTATTTATGACTAGATCTATTTTAGTCACATGTATATGTTGTGGTTGTCGTGATAATTTCTTTTATGCTATGAGTTAGACTATTCGAGTCTAACGTATATTTTACGTTTAATGAACGAACGTACAACGTGGGGTTGGAATAATATTAAAAGATTTAATATTGAGAATTTGCATGAGATAACCTTAAAAAGGCATATAACAAAATTGAGATGTTAAGAAATTGCCTTAAAAGGTGGAAAATTTAATTAAGACATTAATTGGAAAATTAATGTGGAGTAATGGACATAATCTAATTATGGATTAACTTGAATTAGAATGCCTTTAATGGCATATAATGAACTTGTGATGAAATTTGGTATGATTTTGCATACCATAAATGGATGGCCATAATTGAGTCAATTATGGACATCGTTAAAACTGGAAATTAATTAATAATTAAAATAGGGAATTATTAAAATTGGAGGAAAATGGATTATTAATAATAATCAATGCTTAGGACACGAGGTTGGACTCGTTTGTGACGTAAACCTGCCCGGACCCGCCCGGCAAATCCAGTAGTCACAAATGTCGGCCCAATGTGAGAGGTCCTAGGCCCAAACTAAAGCATAACAGTTGTAAAGACACGAGGTTAGACTCTTTTATGGTGTAAGACTGCCCGGACCCTCCCGGCAAATCCAGCTGCCATAAATGCCAGTCTAATGTGAGAGGTCTTTATGAGGTTATGGCCTTAATGAATTAAGAAAAACTTAACCAGATAATCATGTAAGGTGGGACATGGGGGTTAAGTAGGTGCCTTGGGTGGCATGAGGAATCTAGTGGTTTCCCTTAGTGGCATTTGAAATACGATTAGTAAAGACTTAACTAAACACACATGTAAATGAACATGACTAAAGGGTTAAGTAAGTGCCTTGGGTGGCATAAGAAAATATGATTAGTAACACTTAACCAAAGTAAATATGTAAGTGGGACATGGGGGTTAAGTGGGTGCCTTGGGTGGCAGGTGGAATTACTATAAGAACCCTTAACCAAATTCAGACATATAAGTAGACATGGAGGGGTTAAATGGGATATACTAGAGGGGACCAAGCCTAGGTGGGAAGCTTGGTGGGGGCCCTTTTCAGACCAGTAGCCCATTTCGTATCTTTGTAAGCTCGACCCAAGTCGAGGACGGGACACGCCTACTGGGCCTGATTGTTAGAGGCCAAAGCGGGTTAGCGGTGGCAACGCAAGTCCAACGGGTTCACGTGCGTGCGTGGCCCCGGGCTGGTAGGTAAGACGTTGTTGCATCGTGTAGGTATAAGCCGTGCATCTCCGTTGTATTGGGTTGCCACTTTAGGGGAGTGATACACCCCACTGTGGGTCCAGCACGGGTTTCTACGAGTTAGGGAGCCGATCGAATGGGGCAGGGTAGTGGACACACCTAGTGGAGATAGGAGCAGGCGGCCCTATGTAGTCAGCTAGGGGTATTTAGAGCTACCACTATCATTTAATTACTAAGGGGGTACACCTAGTGGAGATAGGAGCAGGCGGCATCTATGACGTCAGCTAGGAGTACATGGAATTACCATTTAAGGGGGTACATCTAGAGGGGATAGGTACACGTTGGTTACCTATGGTAGCAGCTAGAGATATACTGTTAAACGAGGAGGATAGCGGGTACATCTAGTAGTACACGAAGCTATCATCATTCTATTTAACCAAGAGGGATCAAGTTTCTAGAGTGACTAGTATGGGTGCAGTTAGTGTTAGTACAGTACAGAACGGTACAGTACAATAGAGTATAATAATTATCCGATATTGATTAGCAAGCGCCAGTAATATCAGTGTTAGCAGACCAGTGTGGTGCAGTGTAATAATTATCCTTTAGTAATTAAGGAGCGCCTATAAAGTTGCCTTTAGCGATTGTCTATGTCCTTTATCTGCTCTTTCATAGACATTTCCTTATTTTCCAGCTTATGCCTTAGTCTAGTTATTTTGATAATAGTATTGTAGAATTATCATACTCGCCAGACTTTATGTCTGACCCCCCCTCTTTTCCATATTTTTCTCCCTCTAGATCCTCAGGTTGGACCCAACTCTAGTGGAGTCAGATTGGATTGCTTATCTCTTTCGGAAAGCTAGGACTGCTGAAGTAAAGTCCAGCTTGTTATCTTTTTTTTATGGCTATTTGTGTAATGGGATTATGTATTTGTTTTATCGAGATGGATATTGTACTTGACTCTGATTTATGGTATTAAGATGTAATCAAACATGTTTTGACTTCTGCTGCAATAAAATAGAGTTTTTAATTTCCAAGTACTATCTTATATCTGTCTTGTTGTAATTTTACTGTTCTATATTCACTCATAACCTCCATGGAAGTTAATGCATTCCCCTTGTGAGTGACATTAATGGACGTGGGGTGTTACACGTGGTATCAGAGCTTAAGGTTACCAGAACAGATAAGATATTTTGAAAAACTATTTTTCAAAAGCATTTTTATAAAGAATACTTTCAAAAATATGTTTGTAGAAGAGTATTTTTGAAAGAAAGGTTTATTTTGAGAACATAATCCCCAAGAGCCATATATCCTTCCTTCGATTCTCCGTTTTGAATCTCTTCCTCTTTTTGAATTTCCCCTCCGCGTATAGATGCTTTTTCTAAGATAAATAAGGACTTCCGTACGAAGGACGGAAGAACCACTTCAAGGGACTTAGACGTTTGTCGGGCTAGAAGTTAGTCCAAGGAGGTGGAGGGTTGTGGGAACCTTTAAGATGGACGATGGGAGGAAGGTTCAAATAGCTGTTAGGTTAATAAAGGACGAAACCTCATCTTGGTGGGAGGTCACGAAAGGAGAATGTGAAGAAGAAGGCTAGTTGTTTTGGAGAAATAGGACACCTTATTAGGATTGTCCAAAGAGGCAAGAATAAAGTACAGGATCTTCTGGAGGGTTGTTGTATTCCCTCACGGCTGGTATACCTGATGGGGGTAGGACCGTATAGGTTGAAATTTGGTTTTCTTTATCATCCTGTTCAAACCTTGTTTGATTCTGGCGCTTCATACTCGTTAGTATCTGCTTCGTTAGTTGAAACACTGCACCTAAATACTAGTCTAGTTAAGTATCCCATCCTAGTCTCGAATCCTGTTGGTGGTTCGACTCATCCTTCAATGGTTTGTCGGGATTTGAGAGTGTCTATCTTGGGCGTTGGGTTTGAATGCAACGCCTTCATTCTTGGTTTCACGGTCTATAGTTTGATTCTAGGGATGGATTGGCTAGCCAGGAGTGGTGCCATCCTAGATTGGGGAAGGAGGGTAGTTAGACTATTGGTTCGTTATGGAAAGACCCTCATATTTCTTGTGACCATAGGAGTTTAGTGATGCTTAGTTGCCTAGAATCTTCTGATGTATACAACGATGATTTGGGATCTGTTTGTGTGGTCCGTGAGTATGGGGATGTCTTCGATGTAGAGCGGGGTTTACCTAGAGGAGCGAAGTAAGCTTTCGTGTGTGCCTAGTGGATAATGCAAAGCCAGTTATGAGATTAACGATGGTTTTGGAGCAAGACTGGCAAGGACAGCCAGAGTCCGTTAAGTGCTCAGTTATTTGGTCGTTTTACTAGTATCATCTCATGTATGTCATCTGAATTCGAAGGAGGTATCCCTTGGGTGTTTGTCTGATATTGGTTTAGGCCTTTGGGGCTTGCACTTGGGGGATGTCGAGTTCGACTAGGATGGTCTGCGTGAGAGATGGACAGTTGTGACAAATTTTGCATGGAATAATATCTTGGTTTTCTCTAGAAGCGGAGAAGAGCATGCCCTACATCTTAGGGAAGCCTCTGGGGAAGGGTGATGTGTTATGGAGGAAGACTATCGAAAGTCCATGAGGGGAATTACCCTACCCACGACTTAGGAGTTGCTTTCAGACCATAAGTTGCTAAGGTATTTGTTCTCTCAGAAAGATCTGAACTTGAGGCAGCAAAGTTGGATGGAGTTCTTGGCGTCCTACGATTTCGAAATAGCATATACCCCTGGCAAGGGTAACGTTGTGGTGGGGGCCTTAAGTAGAAAAGGGTTGACACTGAGTCCTTGGTCTGTTGAGCGGCGTAGCTTAGAGTTTATCTCTACCTTTGACTTTAGACCATCCATTGATTTTGTACTTGGTTCGCTAGCATCCTTAGAGGTCAGACCTATGCTTTTGGGACGGATTGGAGAGGCACAACGAGCTGACCCACAGTTGGTTGAGTTAGTAGAGAATCTCACAAGAGGGGAGTCATCAAGCCATCTTAGTAGGTATACCCTAGATGATAAGGGTTGGTTGCGTAGGGACGGTAAACTTTGTATATTACGGGACGAAAATTTGAGGAAGTGTTTACATGATACGGCGAAAGTGGTGGAGCCGAACACGCTTAAGGAAGTGGAAGTAGAGCGAGATGCCACGATCAGACTAGCTCCTACATGCATTCTTGGGTCGGAGATTAAGAAGTTGAGAAACCGAGAGATCAAGCTAGTCAAAGTGCAATGGGAAGAAGATCAAGGAGACGCTACTTGGGAGACGGAAGAGAAGATTCGTTTGTTGTACCCCTTCCTTTTCGGGGTTATGTCTTTTATATTCTCCTTTATCGCCTAGCTTATACTTGTCCTATCTTTAGTACATCCTCTCGTTTAAGTCTTTGACCTTTAGAAGGCTAGTCCTATGGTTGAAACATGTGTTTGAGACATGTTATGTTTGATGGATGCAAGTGGATGCAAGTGTTTGCTAGTGGTTGCTCGTGGATGCATATACACACACTTTAGGCACTAGATCGGCTCAGTCACACTCATATTGCATATAAATATGTGTGCATATTTAAATTAATGAATGAATAGTGGTTGTATTATCATATGGATGCTGCATTAAGATGAATGGTTGTGCACGCATATAGAAATAATATGTATCATTAGGAATCTTTTGCATACATAATGGATGCATGGCACTATCATGGTTCGCATTAAGGAGGTCAACTGAATCAGGAGATCGCCTGATTTTTGCATTGGATAAGGACATGTACACACACTATGCATATAAACATGAAAGCATTAGAAGTCTCTTAAGGACAATGGATGCCTGTGCCTGATGGTTGAGTAGATGGATGATTGGATGGTAGGACACATTCTTCCTAACTTGAAGATTTCGGGGACGAAATCCTTTAAGGAGGGGAGAATGTAACACCCCGTATTTTCTGTGAACATAAACAAAAAAAAATCAAGATATAATTAATTTTTAGAAAAATAATTAGGTGAAACGGGTTGCGCCGTTGCGTTCGTCTCGGAATTCTGCTTAAGATAGAGTCCGAGTTTGCGTAAATTGGACTCCGTATGAAAAAGATATCCTTAAATTAAATATTGCAGCAAAACATGGAAAAAGAGGAATGAGAAAAGAATAATGTTTAGCATTGTTCTAAGAATTGTAAGCAAAAGACATAATAGCTCATTTGGTTGGAACATGTGACTTGCATACAAGAGGTGCAGAGTTCGATCCCCGCCAACGCCATATTTTTGTTTTAGGGGAATGGCTAAAAAGCGGCTTAGTGTGAACGCGGTTCAAAAAAATTAAATATATATTTAATTTTTTTGAACCACGTTCACACTAAGCCGCTTTTTAGCCATTCCCCTAAAACAAAAATATGGCGTTGGCGGGGATCGAACTCTGCATATATTTAATTTTTTTGAACCGCGTTCACACTAAGCCGCTTTTTAGCCAATCCCCTAAAACAAAAATATGGCGTTGGCGGGGATCGAACTCTGCACCTCTTGTATGCAAGTCACATGTTCCAACCAAATGAGCTATTATGTCTTTTGCTTACAATTCTTAGAACAATGCTAAACATTATTCTTTTCTCATTCCTCTTTTTCCATGTTTTGCTGCAATATTTAATTTAAGGATATCTTTTTCATACGGAGTCCAATTTACGCAAACTCGGACTCTATCTTAAGCAGAATTCCGAGACGAACGCAACGGCGCAACCCGTTTCACCTAATTATTTTTCTAAAAATTAATTATATCTTGATTTTTTTTTATGTTCACAGAAAATACGGGGTGTTACATGTGATCTCTAGGGAAGGGTGATATGTTATGGTGGAAGACAGTCGAAAGTCCATGAGAAAAATTACCCTACCCATGACTCAGAGTTGGCTGCCATAGTTTTTGCGCTCAAGTCTTGGCATCATTATTTGCTTGGTGAGAAGTTTGAGTTGCTTGCAGACTATAAGTCGCTAAAGTACTTGCTCTCTCAGAAAGATCTAAACCTGAGGGAACAAAGGCGGATGGAGTTCTTGGCGTCCTACGATTTCGAGATAGCACATACCCCTGATAAGTGTAACGTTGTGGCGGATGCCTTGAGTAGGAAAAAGTTGACATTGAGTCCTTTGTTTGTCGAGCGACGTAGCTTAGAGTTTATCTCTACCTTTGACTTTAGACCATCCATTGATTTTGTACCCAGTTTGCTAGCATCCTTAAGGTCAGACCTACGCTTTTGGGACGGATTGGCGAGGCACAGCGAGACAACCCACAGTTGGTTGAGTTAGTAGAAAAGCTCAAAAGAGGGGAGTCATCGAGCCATCTCCGTAGGTATAACCTATATGATAAGGGCTGGTTACGTAGGGACGGTAGACTTTGTGTACCACAGGACGAGAACTTGAGGAAGACCATCCTTGATGATGCACATCGTTCGAAGATGAGCATCCATCCCGGCGGGGACAAGATGTATATGGACATGAGACGAGTTTACTTTTGGGCCGGTATGAAGAAGGACATGGCAGAGTTTGTTGCAAGATGCTTGGTGTGCCAACAAATAAAAGAAGAGCAAAAGAAGCCCGGTGGATTGCTTCACCCATTGGAGGTCCCACGATGGAAGTGGGAAAGTGTTTCGATGGAATTTGTTGACGGATTACCAAGATCGAGGCAGGGTAATACGAGGATTTGGGTCGTGGTAGACAGACTTACTAAGAGCTCCCATTTCATTCCCGTGAAGAGTAAGAGGACTGCTCCATGGTTAGCCTCCGTACACATTCGAGAAATAGTTCGTTTGCACAGTGTTCCTTCTAGCATAGTGAGCGACCGCGATCCTATCTTTACTAGCGAATTTTGGAAGAGCTTGCAAGAGGCGGTAGGGTCTCAGTTATGTTTGAGCACCGTATATCATCCTCAGACGAACGGCCAGACCGAGAGGGTGAATCGTATTCTAGAGGACCTATTGAGGTTGTGTTTCTTAGATTTCGGAGGTACATGGGAGGAACATCTTCCGTTGGTGGAGTTCGCATATAATAACAGCTTTCAGTCTAGCATTGGCATGGCACCGTTCGAGGCTCTTTATGGATGGCCATGTTGTTCGCCTACATGTTGGTTGGAGTTTGCAGATAAGATCCTACTTGGGCCCGATATGATTAGAGAGACTTCGGAAAAGATCGATTTGATTCGAAGGAGGATGAAGACGGTGCAAGATAGGCAGAAATCTTATGCGGACACGAGGAGGACAGATCTTGAGTTTGATATTGGGGACATGGTTTTTGTCACGGTGTCTCCATTACGGAACGTCGTTCGCTTTGGGTCCATTGGGAAGTTAGCACCAAGGTTCGTAGGGTCGTTTCCTAGTAAGGAGAGGATTGGGTAGATGGCGTATAGAGTGGAGTTGCCTGAGAGACTTAGTGGCATACACGATGTATTCCATGTGTCACATTTGAGGAAGTGCTTGCACGAGACCGCGGAAGTGGTAGAGCCGAGCTTGCTTAGAGAGGTGGAGATAGAGCATGATGTGACGATTCGGCGAGCTCCTACGTGCATTCTTGGGTCGGAGGTTAAGAAGTTGAGGAATCAATAGGTCAAGCTAGTCAAAGTGCAATGGGGAGATGATGAGAGCAACGCTACTTGGGAGACGGAAGAGAAGATGCGTTCATTATACCCTTTTCATTTCGAGGGTATGTCTTTTAGTTTCTCCTTTATCGCTTACCTTATACTTATCTTATCTTTAGTATGTCCTCTCGTTAGTACCTTTGACCTTTAGATAGGGTAGTCCTATGATTGAAACATGTGTTTGAGACATGTTATGTATGATGGATGCATGTGGATGCAAGTGTTTGCTAGTGGTTGCTCGTGGATGCATATATACACACTTTAGGCACTAGATCGGCTCAATCACTTCATATTGCATATTGCATATAAATTTGTGTGCATATTTAAGCTAATGGATGTATAATGGTTGTGTTATCATATGGATGTTGCATTTTGGTGAATGGTTGTGCACACATGTAGAAATAATATGCATCGATAGGGTTCTTTTGCATAAATAATGGAAGCATGGCACTATCATGATTTGCATTAAGGAGGTCAACTGAATCAGTAGACCGCCTGATTTTGCATTAGATAAGGAACATATACACGCACTTTTTGCATATGTTCATACAGCATTAGAAATTCTATAAGGACAATGAATGCCTGTGTTTGATGGTTGAGTAGATGGTTGTTTGGATGTTAGATATGCATTCTCCTTAACTTGGAGATTTCGGGGGCGAAATCCTTTAAGGAGGGGGGAGAATGTAACACCCCGGATTTTTGAATAATTGAATTAACTAAATTAACTAAATTAAAGAATAAATGTTTAGTATTGTTCTAAGGTTTGTAAGCAAAAGACTTAGTAGCTCATTTGGTTGGAACATGTGACTTGCATACAAGAGGTACATAGTTCGATCCCCGCCAACGCTATATTTTTGTTTTAGGGGAATGGCTAAAAAGCGACTTAGTGTGAACGCGGTTCAAAAAGTAGTTTAGTGTGAAAATGGTTAATTAGGAAGATGGAAATATATATATATATATAATAAAATAAAATAAAATTCAACCTAAAATTTAAGAAAAAAATTCAAAAAAGCGGAAGCGGGAAGGCAAAACACCAAACCGACCTATTTTATGGGTCGACCCCGTACGACCCCAGGGTCGACTCAGGAGGTTTGGAATTGGTCCCGTCGGCCCTAAATGGTCTATGACGAAATTTTATGTTTTAGGGCTTAAGCGGCGATTTCTGGTTGATCTGTTGACATCATTTCTTGGTTTCTAAGACCTAGATGGATCCTAGAGTGATCCAACGGCTTAAATTAATTCAAAGCTTTATAAAAAGACCCATAGACTCAAACCCTAAATCAGAATTAAAACTAAAATTATGGCCGTCATGCTGTCGTCTTGAACCCTATAGTAGCCGCCACCAATTAGAAGAAGATTAAAGCAACTCAATTCAATCCAACGACAAATTCAACTACAACAAAGGGACGCTAATAAATTCCAGAACTTCGTTGAATGGTGAGTTTGATCACTCTAACAAATAATTGCTAAATTAATTATGATGTGATATAGTTGGATTATAAGTTGTGGTTGTGAATCTAATTCATATGTTTAATCATGTATGTTAACTTGATTCATATTATATGATGTTGTGCAAGTTTTATATATGATGTTATGCAAGTTTCATGTATGATGTTATGCAAGATTAATATGATTATGCAAGTTAATATGATTGTGCAAGTTTCATATATGATGTTATGCAAGTTAATATGATTATGCAAGTTTCATATATGATGTTATGCAAGCTAATATGATTATGCAAGTTTTATATATGATGTTATGCAAGTTAATATGATTATGCAAGTTGTACATATGATGTTATGCAAGTTAATAGGATAACGCAAGTTGTATGCGAGTTATATGATGTTATGTAATTTTGGATCTAAATTATATGCTAATAGTTCATGATTTTAACTTGTGTCAATGAATCCCTTTTTATAATCCAATCACCTAGGTTTATAACATCAGTTTTTATGCGAATATGGATGTGGAACATATGCTAGTTCGTATAAGTATTATGTTCATATGCAAGTTTAAGTGATAATTGGATTCACATATATACAAGTTCACACCTTTAAAGTTTAGATCCATATTCAAGTTGACATTTTTATTTTGAAACTATGACATGCATAGTTATGCAAGTTTACACCTTTATGTGGATCCATAGTTTACTCAGGATAACACCTTTTATTGGATCCATAGTTATGCAAGATGACACCTTTATGTTTAGGTTGACGACATACATAGTTTATGTAAGTTTGTGATAATTACCTAGGCTAGTTGGGTGTAAAACTATGTTCATACATGCAAGTTCACACCTTTTAGATCTATGATTTTTGGATCCTTGATAATACAAAGACTATGCAAGTATGTTGTAATTCTTAATTGCAAGTTAGATGCAAATTAGATCTATTATTGTGTGTATGTGACTTTGTGATGTTTATTCCCTTTTTTTAAGTATTAGACTATTTGCTAGTCTAATATGTTCATGTCATGTTAAGCGAACGAATGACGGGTGTACGATGGGGATAATAATGGATACACACATATTGTGAATTTGGCATGTAATGGCCTAAAAAGGCATGTAATTAATTTTAAGGAATAAAATTAATTAGCGATGAAATTGGTATAATTTATATACTATAAATAGATGAGCATAATTTAGGTGATAAATTATGGACATAGATAAATATGGAAATTTGAATAGGGAAAGTAATTCAAATTTGGGGAAAATTAATTATAATTAATTGCCTAAGACATGAGGTTGGACTCATTTGTGGTGTAAGACTGCCCGGACCCGCCCGAAAAATCCAACAACCACAAATGGTAGCCCAATGTGAGAGGCCAAAGGCCCAAACTAAATGCGTAGCAATTGTATGGACACGAGGTTAGGCTCGTTTGTGGTGTAAGACTGCCCGGACCCGCCCGGCAATTCCAGCAGCCACAAATGCCAGTCTAATGTGAGAGGTCCTACAGGGGTTACGGTAGTAATAAATTAAGAAACACTTAACCAAAGTAAAACATGTGGTGGGACATGGGGGTTAAGTGGGTGCCTTGGGTGGCATGAGGAAATACGATTAGTAACACTTAACCAAGGTAAAACATGTAAGTGGGACATAGGGGTTAAGTGTGTGCCTTGGGTGGCATGTGGAATTACTAATAGAAACCCTTAACCAAATTTAAAACATGTAAGTGGACATGAAGGGGGTTAAGTAGGATGTACTAGAGGGGACCAAGCCAAGGTGGAAAGCTTGTGTCAAGCATGGGGGGGGGGGGGCTTTTCAGTCCAGTAGCCCATTAAGTATCTTTGTGAGCTCGACCCAAGTCGAGGACGGGACACGCCTACTGGGTCTGATTGTTAGAGGCCAAAACGGGTTAGCGGTGGCAACGCAAGTCCAACGGGGTCACGTGCATGCGTGGGTCCGGGCTGGTAGGTAAGACGTTGTTGCATCGTGTAGTTATAAGCCATGCATTCCTTGCGTGGTATAAGGTTGCCATATTGGGGAGTGATACACCCCACTATGGGACCTACACGGGTATCTACGAGTTAGGGAGCCGATCGAATGGGGCAGGGTAGTGGTTACACCTAGTGGAGATAGGAGCAGACGACACCTATGTAGTCAGCTTGGGGTACACGAAGCTACCACTATTATTAATAATTATTAAGGGGGTACACCTAGTGGAGAGAGGAGCAGGCGACACCTATGACGTCAGCTAGGAGTACATGGAATCACCATTATTACTTATTGAAGGGGGTACATCTAGTGGGGATAGGTACACGCTGTGTACCTATGATAGCAACTTGAGATATACAGTCAAACATGGAGGATAGTGGGTACATCTAGTAGTACACGAAGCTATCATCGTTCTATTTAGCCAAGAGGGATCAAATTTCTAGAATGACTAGTAGGGGTGCAGTTAGTGTTAGTACAGTACAGTACGGTACAATACGGTAGAGTATAGTAATTATCCTATATTGATCAGGAAGCGCCATTAACGTTATCTATGTTTCTCTTGATTGCCTTGCCATACCCATGTGGTTCACACAGTCATTACCTTATTCTCCAGCTTATATCTTATCATATTGCTTTAATAATTATGTTGTTAGAGTTATCGGACACGCCAGACTTTATGTCTAACCCCCTTTATTTCCACTCTTTTCTTCCTTCCCCCCTAGGTTCTAAGGGTGGTACTAGTACTAGTGGAGCTTGATTGGGATCTCTTTGGGAGCACTTGGATTTGAATTGCTAAAGTAAAGTTCAGCCTATCATTTTCTTTATGGTTATTTGTAGTAGTGGGATTATGTACTTTGTTTTATCAAGAAGGATATTATGTACTTGACTTTGGTTTATGGTTTTTGATGATGTAACCAAACATATTTACCTTCTGTTGCAATAAATAAAGTTTTAAATTTTCAAGTACTTCTTTATATCTGTCTTGTTGTGATTTTCTATTCTATATTCACTTAAAATGCTCCATGGAAGTTAATGCATTCCCTTTGCGAGTGACATTAATGGACGTGGGGTGTTACATATTTCCTTTTCTCAACCCTTTTGATTTCGTAACTATTTTCTCTTATAAAATCCTTTTTCTTTTATATATAAAATCCATTGATTTTATATAAATAGTTTATTTTCAAAATACACTTTTGAAGATCCCCTTTTCTACATCCCAGGATTTCTTACGGTATTTAAAATACCAAATAACAGTGATCGATATCATTCAAATACGTATAATCAAAAACGGATTATATATCACATTATATATCACAATGTATGAAACAAAACAGTATTTTATATATTGAGGAACCTAGTTAAGTCCCTCCGACCTGTTTCCCTGCATCACATATGTTAAACAATATAACTAACATCGATTTCATTCCACTATGAAATATTCTGCTAAACAGAATCAATATTCGATTAACGATTTATATATACATTGTTATCTATAATTTCAACCAGTACATAAGCAATTCAACCAAACAGTTAACACACAACAATCAACAGATAATTATCAGTTCTAAAAATATGTTGTAGAAATATAACTGTTCAGAGTTGGTGAGTTTTACTCACATTGGACGATCATCGTTAATAACGATGACCATCGCTTGATTCAGACGGACATTTTATTTTTCTATAAATTGTAACGGGCTCCAATCAACTCCCAGTCAATTCCATTGGGTAGTGTCCGTCCATACGATCCTAACGGATCTTGTTTCGTCTGATTTTGATATTGCATGGAGAAGTTATGAATATTACAAGTTAGTACTTTATAAAAAACAAACACTTAGATTAAAAATCCGAATTGGGCCTTTACCGTTCAAACGTCAGCCCACTTCCACTTGCAAGCCCAGACCTCGTGGCCCTTTCTTCCTCCTCATCTCCTATAGGCACCGAACAAAACTCATGGCCATTTCCCAAAACTTCGGCCATCATTCCTCCTCACTACCATTTCTTAAACCACAAACTAAATACACCGATTTCCTTCTCTTTCGAAACTCTATCCGTTCATACCAACAAGATGCATCTCGCATCCACCATGCGAGATCCGACCTCGAAGCTTTCCTCACGTGTACAATGAACGCGCGACACCTTTTGACACCGATTCCTACCAAAATCCAACAAATGAAACCTCTCACTCCCATAAACACCACTACACCATCGGATTTACACATTTAAGCTCGAATTTCCCAAATACCCCAACCCTAGCTCACGCGCGAGTTTTCCAATGCCAAGAAAACGAGATCGAGCCAAATAAAAATCATACTGGGATGAAGAGAATCCACTCGCGAATTCAAATATATATAGATTAGGATTTATATGATTTTATAGCAATTGATTTCGATTTTATGAAGATCCGATTTTTTTCCTGGAAGAAACAAAAGAGAAAAAGTGACGGTTGAGAAAAAATGAGGCTTGGCCTTCTTTTGATAAGTTAGAAGTGTTTATATAGGATAAGGGGTAGGAGATATTTTGATTATAATATCCTTTTTAGTCAAACGCTATTTGTACTTGTCTTCTAAAAATTCCTGTGGCCACATGTGATACCCAAAAATCACGAAAATGGCCATGCAGCTACAGTTCGACATTACGGTCCCAACGAAAAAGGTTTCGTCGAATTCCGACTCTGTTTGCTCACACAACGTATTTTTAACCGTCAAAATACTGAATGTTTCTTACATTTAAAATCGGTACGGCTACCTACTGACTTCAGAAATCACGAAAATTGAAATCTAACAATAAGTTCATATTACGAATCCAACAAAATTGGTTTCGTCGAATTCCGAGGTCGTTTTCAAAACTGGCTATTTTAAAGCCCTAAATAACCCTTTTAAATATATAAATATATTTAAAAACAATTAAATTTAATATTTAAAAATAAATATTATTGTATATATTCACAGTGGAATACCATACAGCTCCCACTGGACTTATAACTCGATACTTCAAAATTTCCAGTTATATCGATATTCGATTTATATATAAAAACCCTTTTAAATATAAATAAATCGATAAAAATTATAAAGGAATTCCATAGCGACTTTTCTAAAATTTTATTTGGATATAAATCAAAATTTACACGACGAAATCCCGATTTTTTTCTTCCATTAGAAAAATATACTTCACCAGCTCTGAACATTTCTTGTTTCACAGAAATCCGATTTAAAACGACTTCTGTATATTCGTTTAAAGTTCAAATCGCCAAATTACGAATTTCCGCGCCATTTTGAGGTTGATTATAATTATATTATAATTCTACGTTCAAAATGTCGTTTATAAAATATATTCGTTATTCAAATTCAATTCCAAGCTGAATTATATCTTATAAATAATCCCATTCACACGATATTGTGAATTCCACCATTTTTGATTATTTCTGAATTATATATATTATTCTATTATTTATATTAATTAAATATAAATATTATTTAATTCAAGTTATCGATATCGCCAAATCGATATTTAATAATTAAATAAATTAATTATTCTACCGTAAAGGTACGGGACGTTACAGATACTACCTCTTCACCTGCTCCCACTGTACATGCTTTTAACTAATCGCTGGGAGCTCTGGGAAAGTAATCTTGTTCCCCTAGAACATCTAATCTAATTCTGGCTCAGGTGCATCTACTAGAACAGGATCATCAGACTCAGGCTCAGGTGCCTTAAATGACAATTCATAATGCTTGTGCCTTGATGGATAGTACCTCCTCCTGTTCAAATATCGGACTGGAAGGGGACCTAAGGAAGGACCATAGGTGCACAAAGACCTCTCTGGTTGGTCTCAAATCATGCATCATCTTAGGAGTGTTAGAGAATGGAGTTTTGATGACAGCAACCTTATTTCAATATTAATTGATTATAAAATGTATACTAACACTTTTGCCCAGAATATATATATATATATATATATATATATATACACACACACACACACATACACACACATATGCAGGATTTATATGCAAGAGTTATTATTGAAGACTATACAATTTAAAGATATTAGAGATTCAGAATTCAGAGATGATTCAAGAATCATGAGTATTCAAGATTTCAAGAGTTCAAGACAAGTATAGTAATAGAGTCTATATTATGTAAGACTCTGAATAGAACTCCAGGTTAAAATTCAATTTTAAATTCAATTTCTGTTTTTCAATTTCTAATTTAAAATTCTATTTTTAAATTCTATCTTTAATCTCTATCTTCTCTATTTTATTTCCTTTACATTACTTTTGATTTCAAACTCAAGTTTTATATATTAATACTTTTATATACTTTATATTTATATAGTTTTAAATCTATAATTTTATAAATATGTTTATATATATTTTATTTTTATGTTTTCATATGATTTCCTACTTTATAATATTCATTTATAACACTATGTTTTAATTCAAGAATTTCCAAATTATATATATATATATATATAAACACTTGAAAAATGCTCAAAATTTGGTTACACATGTATATGTCGACATACATTTATGCCCATGTCGACATATAACTGTCATTTTTTCAAAATTGAAAGGAAGTGTCTTTTCACTATTTATGACGGTTCAGAAACGTTACAACCTTTCAAATGCTATAAATAGGGGCTGATTTCAAATTTTATGATCATTCTTCTTCTCCATCTTCATTCCCTTTTTTACACCATTTTATCTTCTCATTTTTATGATTTCTATGCTTGTACTTTGCCGAATTCAACTCTTTTTTCATTAAACTTCTTCTCTTCTCATCTCTACTCAATACTCTCTGAATCAAGTGCTATTGAAGAGTTATAGGGTTGTTTTTAATTGTTTGGGTTGTGTAAGTAATCAGTGGTATCCTTTGTAGCCGTGAAATCAAGGATGGGTAATCGGTGGTATCCCTTGTAGCCATGAAATCAAGGAGGATATACTTGATCAAGTTTGTGTGGAATCGTTGGTATCCCTTGTAGCTGTGAAATCAAGGAAGGCTGTAATTGGATATTGATATAGTAATAAAACTCTGCGCAGTCCAGCGTTGCGTGGGACTGGATGTAGGAGCATTTCCAAACCAATATAAATTCCGATGTGTTGTTTCCTTTTCTTCACTTCATTTTTGTTTATCTTTGTGTTTATGTTTGATTCTGTGTCTGTGATTGTTCCCGTGGTGTTTGATTTATATAGTAGTTCACAAAAGTTTTAGATTTTATTTAAATTCTCAAAAACACTATTCACCCCCTTTAGTATTTCTTTTGCCTTAATGATCCATTTCGCAATTCCTAACAATTGGCATCAGAGCAAGGTCATTTAGAAAGTTCATAATCTGATTTTTGAAAAAATTTAAATGGAAAATTTTGAAATATTTGTTAACACTATTGTCAATACATGCATTGTTCCAATGCTAAAACATTCTGCATATAATCATGTTGGAAAGTCATGTGATCTACTGAAATATTATTCAATCCAGGAAAAGATGTGTTTTATCGTTTTTGAAAATTCAAAAGTTGTAAAGATGGATAAAGTGACTGTTGGAAGTTCAAATTCTAAAAAGGTGGTTGTTGGAAACTCAAATTCCGAACTAGTGTGTTACATGCCATTGAAAATTCAAACTCTAGAAAGCAGTTGGTGGAAATGAAAAAGGACAAATGGATACTGGATAGTGGTTGTTCGAGACAATTGATGGGAAATCCTGAATTATTCAATAATCTGAAATATGAAGACGGTGGAATGGTGAACTTCGGAGATAACTCTAAAGCATATATTATTGGAATCGGCAATGTCGGTAATACTGAAACTCCTACTATTTCTGATGTTTTATTAGTTAGGAATTTAAAACACAACTTGCTAAGTATAAATCAAATTTGCAATAAGGGTTATAATATAAACTTCAAAATGGATAAATGTTTTATAGAAGATAGGAATTCAAAAGTAATATTCGAAGGAGATATAAAGACTAATATCTATATATTGAGTATGAAAATCTCCAGCGGTAACCTATGTCTTATGGCCAATACAAGTGACCCCTGGATTTGGCATAAAAGATTTGGTCCTATAAATTTCAAACACATCTCTAGGATTTCTAAACTAGATTCAATTAGAGGATTACCCAAAATGAAATTTAAAGTTAATAATTTATGTGATGCTTGTCAATTCAGAAAATTAAAGAGAAGTTCATTTAAATCAAATGAGGAAATTACTACCTTAAAACCATTATAGTTAATTCACATGTATTTATTTGGTCCATCTCAAGTTCAATCGATAAATCGTATTAGATATGTTTATGTAGTGGTTGACGATTTTTCTAAACTTACTTGGACTTTGTTTCTTAACAATAAAAGTGATGCTTTTGATCAATTCAAAACTTTTTCTAAAAGAATTCAAAATTTATTATCACTAAAAATCAAAACAATTCGAAGTGATCATGGTGGAGAATCCAGAAACGAAAATTTTGAAAAATATTGTAACAAAAAATGAGTAACACATAATTTTTCAATTTCGAGAACCCCTCAATAAAATGGAGTAGTTGAAAGTAAAAATAGGACGATACAAGAGTGTGCGCGAACAATGTTATCTGATAGTAATTCACCAAAAAAATTTGGGTTGAGGCAGTTGCAACAGCTTGCTGTATTATAAATAGAATTTCAGTTAGATCTTTAACTCATAAAACCCCATATGAACTTTTATATAATAAGAAACCAAAAGTATCATATTTTAAAATATTTGGAAGTAAATGTTTTATACTAAATACTAAAGACTATTTAGACAAGTTTGACTCGAAATCTGATAAAAGAATATTTATTGGATATTCAGAAAGAAGTAAAGCATATAAAGTTTTCAATACTCGAACCAATACCATAGAAGAAACCTTAAATGTATCTTTCGATGAAAACTATAAAATTATAACCTAAAACAACGAAGATGAATGTGAAAATGAAATTAATGAAATAAATCATAAAGATAAAAGAATTAGATTACTTAGAGACCATCCTATAGAAATATCGCAAGAGATATTGAATCCGTTTTTAGAACCCATAATCAATTAAATAATATGAGTAATACTACATTTATTTCAACTATTAAAAATAAGAATCCAAAGGAAGCATCTTCCGATGATTCATGGAATCTTTCTATGCAAGAAGAAATGAATTAGTTTACGAGGAACGATGTATGAGAACTTGTTCCTAGACCAGAGGATAAGACTATAATAAGAACCAATGGGTTTATAAAAATAAAATGAATGAACATAGTGAGGTCGTAAGAAACAGGGCACGACTAATAGCACAAGGTTATACTCAAGAAGAAGGAATAGATTACGATGAAACTTTTACCCCGGTAGCAAGATTAGAAGCCATTAGAATTTTACTAGCCTTTGCAAACCATAATAATTTCAAATTATATCAAATGGATGGCAAAAATGCTTTTTTAAATGGATTTGTAAAAGAAGACATATATGTAGAGCAACTACCTCTATTTGAAGACAAAAAATTACCAGATCACGTATATAAGTTAAAGAAAGCATTATATGGATTTAAACAGGATCCTAGGGCTTGGTGTAACGACCCAGGTTTTTGAACAGTTTATTTTAAATATTTAGTATGGTTTTAAATATTGATTCGAATATAAATGGATTTTTATTATGGAATTTATCAGGTTAATAATCGATATACGATTTAATATCGAATATATTGATTTGCCGTAATACTAGAACGATAAATAATTTGACGTTGAGTTAAAACTGAATTGAGACAAATCAATCGATTTATATAAATTCTATTGGATTAGAACGATAATATTAATTTATTCTCAATAAAATTAACTGCTTGGAATTGAATTATATTTTTAAATCAAATTTAGTTTGAACCATTAATTTAAATTAAATATCTCCTGCAGACAATAAAATAAAATTCTAGATACTACTCCATTTAGACCAGAATAGCGTTATAATCTGGTATCGTCGGTCGTCACGGTTGAATAGTGGTTCAGAATTACTAGTTAAGGACCGCGAGATATTTTATTTATTTAATTAAAATAAAATCAATATAAATAATAAAAGAAAAAGTAAAAGAAAAATAAAAAAAATAATAAATAAATGGCCGACCTATCGTTTAATCAAGCCACCCTACCTTGTCCATCGCACAGATCTACTCCTTCTCGAGCAAACAACGTTGTCTCCAAGTTTCACGATAAGGCAAACATGATTTTAATGGCTCTTGTACGAACTGTTTCCTTTGTATCTATAAATTGAACTTCGCCGTTGCTCTCCCCATTCCAATACACGAAAACCAAACCATTTCCTCAGTTCTTTGTCAAAATCAGTTCCACCGTATATATAAAAAAAAAAAAAAAGAGAGGATCGCACTGATGAAACCGCGATGGAACCATGAGCCATCGGAAGCTCGAAATCTGAAGCTCGACACCAAATTGAAGGCGCTCGAAGTTGTGGGATGTGATTTTGCAGAGGTTTCGATCAGCGGTAGAAAAGGCGACGATGATTTGGGGATTTAGGGGTTCGGATTCATCATGTGGATGGCCAGAAGGGGGTCGTGATGTCTGTAATGGGTGTGCGAGGTTGATGAGAGGTTGCCGTGGGTGTCAATGGGGCGCGCGACGTTGTTTTGGGCGAGCTCGACCTCGAATCTGAAGCTCGATTCTGGGCAGAGACATAGGATTGCGATGATGGGATTTTTCGAAGGATTCAAGAAGAAGAAGAAAAAAAAAAAAAAAGGTGCGATGCTTCCTGTGGCAAAGTAGGGTTCGACTTTGGTGATAGTCAGAACTGGAAGGAAGAAGGAAATTAGAGAATGGCTTAAGGAAATCTTCTAATTTAAATTAATTCATCACTTAGTTAAGTAGAAACTTATTTTTAGTTCAAATTGAGATTAAAATATAAAGTTGAGATGATAAATTCATTGGCCATAAGGTATTTTTGAATTAGAATTTAAATGTTTATTTTGGCATTTGTTTATAGGTTGATAATTAATTTAAAGAAAGTAGTTGTAAAGAATTAAAATTTTAGACTAGTTGTTTGAATATGAAATTTAGGTTATACATGGCGAAAGTAATTAATTTAATAAAATCATTATGCTTAGATAACTGGAATTTTATTAATAGTGTTTACATTGGAAAAACCAGACGTATGAAGGAATCATCGTCATTGGCTGCATTGGATATTCGACAAATAAAAACCCTGGTGAGTAAATCTCACTCACCTTTTACTTCTAATTATTTTTATTCCGTTAAAAATAATTGTTGTTGCTCGTTTGGATTTTCTGATTGTTTTATATATATAGTTATTTAGGCTATTATATATATATATATTGGGTTGATTGATTGGTTGGATTCCCGCAGTCTCATTAGCGGATGCCCGCAGTTTCATAGCGGATGATTACCCTATACGCCCCACGCTATGATTAGTGGATGACCTTCTATACCACGATATTCTGCCATGAAGCAGAATGGGTATTATTTATGTGCTAACATCTGTGGATGCAGGAAAACAGGTGGGAGGAATCCAACTGGATTCCTCAAAAATATATTATCTGTTGTGTTGTTTGTTGTTTGCTTGATTTCATATATTAATATATGACGTGTTAAAAATCAAATGATTGAAAAATGGAGTGATTTGATTGCTTTAAATATCACTGGGCCAATGTTAATTTATTAAAATATCATGAGAAAGATATTTGAGGTTTAAAAGAAAACTCTATTTTTCCCAAATAGAATTTGAAATTCAAGTAGAATTTGAAATATAGAATTTCAAATGGAATATTGAAATAAAAATTTCAAAATGGAATTTTGAAATGAAATTTCAAAATAGAACTTGAAATAGAATTTTTAAGTGGAAATTTAAATAGAATTTAAATATTTGAAAGGAGTTGGAATATTTGAAATTCAGAAGAAAATTTAAATAAGATTTGAAATGGGATTTTAAATATGTAAATGAAATTTGAGTATAACATTTGAATTTTTAAAGGAGTTTAAATATTTGAATTTTAAAAGGAGATTGAATATTAGAAATTCAAATAGAAGTTCAAGTAGAATTTGAATAGACGAAATTAGAATGAAAAATAGAATTTGAATTCAAAGGAATTCGAATAAAGAAATTCAAATAGAGATTTGAATGTAGAATTTCAAAAAAAAATTTGAAATATAGAATTCAAATGGAATTTTAAACTATGGGTTTAGCTATATAATTCAAACGGAATTTGAAATACGGAATTTGAATATAGGATTCAATAGAAGTGAAATTTGGATTTGAATATAGCGTTCAAATAAAAGTGAAAATGAAGTTTGAGTGGAGTTGAATTCATTTTAAACGAAGTTTAAAAAGTTTATATATATAAATATAATTAAAACGAACTCGCCGCAGCGATGCAGTTCGTAAATTGGCGATTCAAACTTCAATTGAATATACAGAACCCAATTGAAGTCAAAATTCTTTGAAACAAGAAACGTCAGGACTGGTTTGATAATAGTTTTCTAATGAAGGAGAAAAATATGGATTTCGTCGTATAGATTTTGAGTTATGTCAAAATCAAATTTTCAGAAAAACAGCGCCAGAACTATTTAAAAACCATAACGGTTTATTCCATTTTATAAAAGGATTTTAAGCGAGAAAATCCGAATTGTCTATTTAGAAAATTTCAGAGTTGAGTTGTAAAATATATGCGAATTCAAGTGTGTAAATGAATATGATTTTTGAAACAGAAATCAGATTTTGACTTTGAATAGAATTAACTAATTCGAATAGTAATTAGTAAAGGAGATGTTGAATTGACATTGGGCCTTAAATAAGTGAATTCGATTTGAGAATTTATATTCGAAATAGAAAAGAGAACTAGAATTGAAATCGAAATTCAATTTGGTTATGAACGAGTTAAATATCTTGTTTGAACATGTTATGTTCAACAAAGAAGTGAAATAGGCAAAATGGCCGATTTAAAGAATAAATGGGCGAAACTGAATTCAAACGATTAGATGTTATTGAATTGAATTGAAAACAGGTGAACATGTGTTAGACAGGTATGGGATGAGGTGTATGAAGTATATAAAGTATATAATTTATGTGCTCGACAAAAAGGTACATGTTTAAATTCATATATGGGTTTTATGCGCCGTATCGGCAAGCCGCTTGGCTTTTCCTTTTTCTTTTTGATTGAGGAAGATACCGGGAAGCTATTTGAAATTTCCCGATGCTCCCGATACAGGGGAGGTTATGGCGAAATTTTCCGGAAATTTAAGGAGTTAGAATATTTTTAAGAAATTTGACAATTAGAAATCTATATATCGATATATATATAGAAGTCGATAAGGAAACGAAATCAAAATAGCGGAAAGAGCCGATATGGTTATTGAAAATATTTGGGTAACAAATATTGATAAGGAAATGGAGAAGAGATTTAATTAATGAAATATTAATTTAAGAGCCCAGTGATTTGTTTGATATGTTTGGATG
This sequence comes from Allium sativum, assembly GCA_030737875.1. Taxonomy (NCBI): domain Eukaryota; kingdom Viridiplantae; phylum Streptophyta; class Magnoliopsida; order Asparagales; family Amaryllidaceae; genus Allium; species Allium sativum. The sequence goes on along the minus strand of CM060920.1, from coordinate 387,499,413 downwards.
TACACTTATTTTTATTCGATAGTTAAATCACAGACTATCGAAGTTTTTGACCATCGTGTCAATATGGAGAGACCGGTTGGATTATTATCCGAAGAACCACTCCGTATCGGCATAAGCGTTGCGAACCAAGTATGCTAAATATATTGAAGACGGGGTGAAGTGCAAGGGCTTTTCTATTTATAGAAATAGTGCCTTCGGTTTCGTTCAGTCCCAGAACGAACATAAATGGACGAATGTCTGACAGAGTATTTCCAATGATCAAATGGGTTGGTCTGTATGAATGTATATGGTTGCAACGGATTTATCCCTTAGCATAATATCCAGAATATTTGTGCAAACTCAACTAGTGATTAACGGATCTGACAATGTGGCATTCAAAGTGATTGTGTTATCAATGAATGGTAAGTATTCGTAGCCTCAGGCCTCAACAACCGGGAAAGGACAAAAATCGGGCAGGCAGCATGGCTATGTGGGTCGCACCCATTAGGGTGTATAATCACCTATCTAGAGAAATTCCTTTTGTTTCTAAATCTATCGATTCTGCCCATTCGGGAAACGGTGGTTTAAGTCCAACCGTTGGTGATATACATTCGATACACTCAAGCGAAATGAGTGGTCGGTCATGTGTGGGCCGGGTTACAAGATGTTCTTGTTGAACCCAGGTGTATTTGCCTCTAGAGATACATCATCGGAAGGTGGTCCCATACCTTGTCATGTTGGAAATCCAATCTCCAATAAGCGCCATGCGAGTTTTGATTTTATACTATATATGTGGAGCGTGAGATGCAAGCGTTCTGCTATTTGATTATTTATTTGATGTAGACATTATTATAATATCATTGGATTTGATATCAAAGTGTTTTGGGTTATAGTAAGGTAAAAACCGTCCATGTTTATGTGTGGGCTGGTCTTACTATTATCTTTTCTTTTGAAAGGATTTTTTAAAGTTAAACAAGTGGTTGGAGTTTACTCACACCAGTCCCATGACTGACCCAGAGTTTATTTTGTTTTGTTCCCCTAAACTCTTGGGTGCCCAAATTTGTACGGGCAGTCAAGTGTTTCAGGCTTTCACAGATTCATTTGAAGGAACTGGAAGCAGGAGGCTTCACCGGTTAGCTATAGGCTATCATATATTCCGCTGTGGACCTTGTTTGTATCTGGAAACAGGTGTTTATAACTGTTTCAGAAATGTTATGTGTACTCTGATGATGGTATGTATATATGTATCAAACAGATTTGTATTTCAAAGCTTATGTTATATAATATATTTTATTCGTTCCGCTGTGAGTTTGTGATCTTCGTTTTCTTCTATTCTAATATTTCTTTCTTTCTATTTCTCATCCTCTAACTTCTTTCTAATAATGAGTCGTATTTCTGTGTTATTTGAGTTGGACGTGTGGTGTTTTTAGTCAACTCAGATAGCACGGATTTGCGGGTCGTTACAGTTGGTATCAGAGCTTAGGTTGAGCGAATACCTAGGCTTGTGTGGCATGTGCTCATTAGAGATAGGGTCAGCAGTACCCTAGAATGAGTTGAGTGTATATATATACGAGAGAGCGTATTTGTTAATTGATATAAAAATTGTTTTATATTGTGTTGGCTAGTCTGTAGAGTGGTTTATGAATTCTGGTCGAATCGTGGGACGCCACGAAGTCGATAGGGATTTCTAAACACTTGAACAGAAAATACGACACGATATTGTTTTTAAGTGGGTAAATGAAATAATTTTACCCGAAATTTCTATTTTGATATAGAAAGAATAATTTTCTAGAATTATTATATGGATGTGTTGGATGTTGATTTTATAATCAAATGAGATTATAAATTTAGAATGGTTATTTATAACCAGAGTAGAATTTGTATAGGAATTAAATATACAAATGAGATGAATTAGAATAAAATTCAAACCAGAATTGGAATTTAAATCCTGGGAAGTTGAAAATGTTTTCTAAAAAAAAAAAGTAAATAATATAGATTTGTTTTAAAGGATTTGAAAGAAAATCATGGATTTTGAAATAATAAAGCACTGAACTCACTTCAGTGGCTGGGAAATAATTCTGATAATGATTGCAACATCATCAGTGTTCATTTCCGAGTTTCTAAGTGATAGATTGCTACCTTAGAAAAAGTTTTTGATGGAAATTTGTTTGAAGGAAAACAAATTGGTTTGAATATTCAAATGTTTTGGATTTGTGATGGAAATAAATATATGTATACATTTATGTGATTTCAGAAGAATTTGAAAAGAAAACCCAGGGATTTAAATTCTGGAATTTAAAATTTAACTTAAACAAGTTAAATGGGTCGAAGTAAATGAATTGATTAGAATCAATTTGAATAAGTTTATTGGAATATAGATTGGATATAAATGGATTGAGCGTAGATCATTTGAATTAAATGGGTGAAGACCAAAAGTTTTGGGTGGAGCTAATTTGTTGAAATGTGAAGAGATGAGTTTCAACATAAAGAAGTTTTGAAAAGAAATGAGTTTGTACCATTTTTCCTACCTTAGCAATTTCGAGGACGAAATTATTTTAAGGGGGAAAGAATGTAACGACCCAGGTTTTTGAACAGTTTATTTTAAATATTTAGTATGGTTTTAAATATTGATTCGAATATAAATGGATTTTTATTATGGAATTTATCAGGTTAATAATCGATATACGATTTAATATCGAATATATTGATTTGCCGTAATACTAGAACGATAAATAATTTGACGTTGAGTTAAAACTGAATTGAGACAAATCAATCGATTTATATAAATTCTATTGGATTAGAACGATAATATTAATTTATTCTCAATAAAATTAACTGCTTGGAATTGAATTATATTTTTAAATCAAATTTAGTTTGAACCATTAATTTAAATTAAATATCTCCTGCAGACAATAAAATAAAATTCTAGATACTACTCCATTTAGACCAGAATAGCGTTATAATCTGGTATCGTCGGTCGTCACGGTTGAATAGTGGTTCAGAATTACTAGTTAAGGACCGCGAGATATTTTATTTATTTAATTAAAATAAAATCAATATAAATAATAAAAGAAAAAGTAAAAGAAAAATAAAAAAAATAATAAATAAATGGCCGACCTATCGTTTAATCAAGCCACCCTACCTTGTCCATCGCACAGATCTACTCCTTCTCGAGCAAACAACGTTGTCTCCAAGTTTCACGATAAGGCAAACATGATTTTAATGGCTCTTGTACGAACTGTTTCCTTTGTATCTATAAATTGAACTTCGCCGTTGCTCTCCCCATTCCAATACACGAAAACCAAACCATTTCCTCAGTTCTTTGTCAAAATCAGTTCCACCGTATATATAAAAAAAAAAAAAAAGAGGATCGCACTGATGAAACCGCGATGGAACCATGAGCCATCGGAAGCTCGAAATCTGAAGCTCGACACCAAATTGAAGGCGCTCGAAGTTGTGGGATGTGATTTTGCAGAGGTTTCGATCAGCGGTAGAAAAGGCGACGATGATTTGGGGATTTAGGGGTTCGGATTCATCATGTGGATGGCCAGAAGGGGGTCGTGATGTCTGTAATGGGTGTGCGAGGTTGATGAGAGGTTGCCGTGGGTGTCAATGGGGCGCGCGACGTTGTTTTGGGCGAGCTCGACCTCGAATCTGAAGCTCGATTCTGGGCAGAGACATAGGATTGCGATGATGGGATTTTTCGAAGGATTCAAGAAGAAGAAAAAAAAAAAAAAAAAAAGGTGCGATGCTTCCTGTGGCAAAGTAGGGTTCGACTTTGGTGATAGTCAGAACTGGAAGGAAGAAGGAAATTAGAGAATGGCTTAAGGAAATCTTCTAATTTAAATTAATTCATCACTTAGTTAAGTAGAAACTTATTTTTAGTTCAAATTGAGATTAAAATATAAAGTTGAGATGATAAATTCATTGGCCATAAGGTATTTTTGAATTAGAATTTAAATGTTTATTTTGGCATTTGTTTATAGGTTGATAATTAATTTAAAGAAAGTAGTTGTAAAGAATTAAAATTTTAGACTAGTTGTTTGAATATGAAATTTAGGTTATACATGGCGAAAGTAATTAATTTAATAAAATCATTATGCTTAGATAACTGGAATTTTATTAATAGTGTTTACATTGGAAAAACCAGACGTATGAAGGAATCATCGTCATTGGCTGCATTGGATATTCGACAAATAAAAACCCTGGTGAGTAAATCTCACTCACCTTTTACTTCTAATTATTTTTATTCCGTTAAAAATAATTGTTGTTGCTCGTTTGGATTTTCTGATTTTTTTATATATATAGTTATTTAGGCTATTATATATATATATTGGGTTGATTGATTGGTTGGATTCCCGCAGTCTCATTAGCGGATGCCCGCAGTTTCATAGCGGATGATTACCCTATACGCCCCACGCTATGATTAGTGGATGACCTTCTATACCACGATATTCTGCCACGAAGCAGAATGGGTATTATTTATGTGCTAACATCTGTGGATGCAGGAAAACAGGTGGGAGGAATCCAACTGGATTCCTCAAAAATATATTATCTGTTGTGTTGTTTGTTGTTTGCTTGATTTCATATATTAATATATGACGTGTTAAAAATCAAATGATTGAAAAATGGAGTGATTTGATTGCTTTAAATATCACTGGGCCAATGTTAATTTATTAAAATATCATGAGAAAGATATTTGAGGTTTAAAAGAAAACTCTATTTTTCCCAAATAGAATTTGAAATTCAAGTAGAATTTGAAATATAGAATTTCAAATGGAATATTGAAATAAAAATTTCAAAATGGAATTTTGAAATGAAATTTCAAAATAGAACTTGAAATAGAATTTTTAAGTGGAAATTTAAATAGAATTTAAATATTTGAAAGGAGTTGGAATATTTGAAATTCAGAAGAAAATTTAAATAAGATTTGAAATGGGATTTTAAATATGTAAATGAAATTTGAGTATAACATTTGAATTTTTAAAGGAGTTTAAATATTTGAATTTTAAAAGGAGATTGAATATTAGAAATTCAAATAGAAGTTCAAGTAGAATTTGAATAGACGAAATTAGAATGAAAAATAGAATTTGAATTCAAAGGAATTCGAATAAAGAAATTCAAATAGAGATTTGAATGTAGAATTTCAAAATAAAATTTGAAATATAGAATTCAAATGGAATTTTAAACTATGGGTTTAGCTATATAATTCAAACGGAATTTGAAATACGGAATTTGAATATAGGATTCAATAGAAGTGAAATTTGGATTTGAATATAGCGTTCAAATAAAAGTGAAAATGAAGTTTGAGTGGAGTTGAATTCATTTTAAACGAAGTTTAAAAAGTTTATATATATAAATATAATTAAAACGAACTCGCCGCAGCGATGCAGTTCGTAAATTGGCGATTCAAACTTCAATTGAATATACAGAACCCAATTGAAGTCAAAATTCTTTGAAACAAGAAACGTCAGGACTAGTTTGATAATAGTTTTCTAATGAAGGAGAAAAATATGGATTTCGTCGTATAGATTTTGAGTTATGTCAAAATCAAATTTTCAGAAAAACAGCGCCAGAACTATTTAAAAACCATAACGGTTTATTCCATTTTATAAAAGGATTTTAAGCGAGAAAATCCGAATTGTCTATTTAGAAAATTTCAGAGTTGAGTTGTAAAATATATGCGAATTCAAGTGTGTAAATGAATATGATTTTTGAAACAGAAATCAGATTTTGACTTTGAATAGAATTAACTAATTCGAATAGTAATTAGTAAAGGAGATGTTGAATTGACATTGGGCCTTAAATAAGTGAATTCGATTTGAGAATTTATATTCGAAATAGAAAAGAGAACTAGAATTGAAATCGAAATTCAATTTGGTTATGAACGAGTTAAATATCTTGTTTGAACATGTTATGTTCAACAAAGAAGTGAAATAGGCAAAATGGCCGATTTAAAGAATAAATGGGCGAAACTGAATTCAAACGATTAGATGTTATTGAATTGAATTGAAAACAGGTGAACATGTGTTAGACAGGTATGGGATGAGGTGTATGAAGTATATAAAGTATATAATTTATGTGCTCGACAAAAAGGTACATGTTTAAATTCATATATGGGTTTTATGCGCCGTATCGGCAAGCCGCTTGGCTTTTCCTTTTTCTTTTTGATTGAGGAAGATACCGGGAAGCTATTTGAAATTTCCCGATGCTCCCGATACAGGGGAGGTTATGGCGAAATTTTCCGGAAATTTAAGGAGTTAGAATATTTTTAAGAAATTTGACAATTAGAAATCTATATATCGATATATATATAGAAGTCGATAAGGAAACGAAATCAAAATAGCGGAAAGAGCCGATATGGTTATTGAAAATATTTGGGTAACAAATATTGATAAGGAAATGGAGAAGAGATTTAATTAATGAAATATTAATTTAAGAGCCCAGTGATTTGTTTGATATGTTTGGATGTACACTTATTTTTATTCGATAGTTAAATCACAGACTATCGAAGTTTTTGACCATCGTGTCAATATGGAGAGACCGGTTGGATTATTATCCGAAGAACCACTCCGTATCGGCATAAGCGTTGCGAACCAAGTATGCTAAATATATTGAAGACGGGGTGAAGTGCAAGGGCTTTTCTATTTATAGAAATAGTGCCTTCGGTTTCGTTCAGTCCCAGAACGAACATAAATGGACGAATGTCTGACAGAGTATTTCCAATGATCAAATGGGTTGGTCTGTATGAATGTATATGGTTGCAACGGATTTATCCCTTAGCATAATATCCAGAATATTTGTGCAAACTCAACTAGTGATTAACGGATCTGACAATGTGGCATTCAAAGTGATTGTGTTATCAATGAATGGTAAGTATTCGTAGCCTCAGGCCTCAACAACCGGGAAAGGACAAAAATCGGGCAGGCAGCATGGCTATGTGGGTCGCACCCATTAGGGTGTATAATCACCTATCTAGAGAAATTCCTTTTGTTTCTAAATCTATCGATTCTGCCCATTCGGGAAACGGTGGTTTAAGTCCAACCGTTGGTGATATACATTCGATACACTCAAGCGAAATGAGTGGTCGGTCATGTGTGGGCCGGGTTACAAGATGTTCTTGTTGAACCCAGGTGTATTTGCCTCTAGAGATACATCATCGGAAGGTGGTCCCATACCTTGTCATGTTGGAAATCCAATCTCCAATAAGCGCCATGCGAGTTTTGATTTTATACTATATATGTGGAGCGTGAGATGCAAGCGTTCTGCTATTTGATTATTTATTTGATGTAGACATTATTATAATATCATTGGATTTGATATCAAAGTGTTTTGGGTTATAGTAAGGTAAAAACCGTCCATGTTTATGTGTGGGCTGGTCTTACTATTATCTTTTCTTTTGAAAGGATTTTTTAAAGTTAAACAAGTGGTTGGAGTTTACTCACACCAGTCCCATGACTGACCCAGAGTTTATTTTGTTTTGTTCCCCTAAACTCTTGGGTGCCCAAATTTGTACGGGCAGTCAAGTGTTTCAGGCTTTCACAGATTCATTTGAAGGAACTGGAAGCAGGAGGCTTCACCGGTTAGCTATAGGCTATCATATATTCCGCTGTGGACCTTGTTTGTATCTGGAAACAGGTGTTTATAACTGTTTCAGAAATGTTATGTGTACTCTGATGATGGTATGTATATATGTATCAAACAGATTTGTATTTCAAAGCTTATGTTATATAATATATTTTATTCGTTCCGCTGTGAGTTTGTGATCTTCGTTTTCTTCTATTCTAATATTTCTTTCTTTCTATTTCTCATCCTCTAACTTCTTTCTAATAATGAGTCATATTTCTGTGTTATTTGAGTTGGACGTGTGGTGTTTTTAGTCAACTCAGATAGCACGGATTTGCGGGTCGTTACACTTGGTATGATAGACTAAGAAATTATTTGTTACAATCAAATTATGAAATAGGAAAATTAGATAATACTTTGTTCATTAAGAAAAGTAATAAGGATATTCAATTAGTACAAATATATGTCGATGATATAATTTTTGGATCAACAAATGATAAGATGAATAATTTTTTTCCAGATATTATGACCCAAGAATTCGAAATGAGACAAATGGGAGAGCTGACATTCTTTTTTAGGATTACAAATTCGTCAATTAAAGAATGAAATATTTATTGATCAAGAAAAATACGCAAGAGATCTAATTAATAAATATAATCTAACAAAAACAAATGACAGACCAACACCTATGGCAACTAATATAGCATTAAGTAAAGATGATACTTCTAAAGACGTTGATCAAAAACTATATAGAGGAATAATAGGATCATTATTATATATAACTGCTAATAGACCATATATAATGCATAGTGTATGTCTCCGTGCAACATATCAATTGCAATAAAAGCCGTAAAACGTGTTCTAAGGTACGTAAAGCATACATCAGACTTTTGATTATTTTACCCTATTATTCATTCGACTTAGTTTCTTACTCTGATGCAGTGCGGGATGTAAATCCGATGGTAAAAGTACTAGAGGAACATGTCACTTCTTAGGACATTCACTAGTTTAACTGTTTACTAAAAAGAAAAATATTGTATCTTTGTCAACAACTGAAGAAGAATATATCTCTGCTACTTTGGCTTGTTCACAAGTAATATATATGCAACAAACTCTAAATGATTTTGGATTTAAAATTAATAAATCACCGATATACTACGATAATATGAGTGCCATAAATATTTCTAAAAATCCAACTCATCATTCAAGAACTAAACATATCGATATAAGACATCATTTTCTAAGAGATAACGTAAGTAAATAGAAAATTTCACTCGAATTTATAGAAACGGATAAACAAATAGTAGATATATATAAACAAAACCATTAAACGAAGCAACATTTATTAAATTTAGAAGAGAATTAGGCATATGTTCATTAAGTGAGTTAGAATAATTAAATATACTAATATATATAAATAACATACAAAATCAGAAAAATAAAATTTAAAAGACAAGTACGTTAACATACATTTATGCATATGTCGACATATAACTGCCAGAATTTTAAGTTTAATTCCCACAAAAAGTTAGTTATATCAATCATTTAAACTTTCTACTTCGAATTTTCTTCTTCATTTTCATTTCTCTCTGCTGTAAAAAATCCAAACTAAAATAAACAATGGCCTTCAATTTAAATACCTAAATCAATCCCGATTCGCCCGCTGGACCATTTGAAGGTCCTTCTCAATGATCTATGCTATCTCGTGTCATTAAAATTAAAGAAAAGATAGAGTATTCTCTGCAAATTATAGCTGAAGTACAAGTACTTCAAATAAGGATGACTAAGAACAAAATAGGCCAGGAAAGGTGATAAGAAGCCTCCTTAAGTTTATAACGGATAATCAGCTAATTCGATTAGCATCGAAGATGATAATGAGCCTATAGAAGAAGAGGAAGAAGAGATAATGGAGGAAGAGGAATGAGAGGAAGAGCAACAAGATGTTTCAAACGAAGAGTATCAAGTTGTTTGTGTGGGTGAATTCCAATACGATCATAACGGAAATATGATTGAAAGGAATGGAGAATTTTGTCTTCATTATCCAAATTGCCCTACCCACAAGTCTCCTATAGTTAAGGACAAGTAGAATATAGGCTTTGATACGATTCTTGTCGTATATTTCAGTTCCTTTTATATGTACAATATGTACATATAATAACGTTTGTAAAACAATTATTAAATATATATCTTGTTTTTTATAACATAAGTGTTCCGTTACCTTTTTATATAGGCAAGAATTAAGGGGGAGTATATAAGAATTATAAATTAAAATAATTTACTTAGGAGGAGTATTCTACTTTGACTTAGGAATTACTTAGTTACAATATTTTAAGTTTAGAATCATAGATTTAAAGGGAAGTATAAGGGGTACTATACAGTTATTAGAATCATTTATAGCATAGTTTTAGGGGAAGTATAACTTAGTTTAGTCTACTATAGGTAAAGTACAGTATAATCATAGGAAATGTATAGATAGATATAGGATTTAGAGTGAGTATGTTTAGAATTTCTTTTTGATAATGACAAAGGGGGAGAAATTAAAATATAGACATAGTTTATAGGATTCATATAGATAAGGGGAGTATTTAAAGGATCATCATCAATAGGTACAGGTATGATATTTTACAAACTAAGGTTGTCATCATCAAAAAGGGAGAGATTGTTAGAGAATGGACTTTTGATGACAATGACCTTATTTCAATATTAATTGATTATAAAATATATACTAACAACTTTGTCTAGAATATATATATACACACACATACACATATGCAAGATTTCTATACAGGAAGTATTACTGAAGACTGTATAGTTTAAATATATTAGAGATTGAGAGATGATTCAAGACTCATGAGTATTCAAGATTTCAAGAGTTCAAGACAAATATAGTAATAGAGTCTAGATTATGTAAAACTCTGAATAGCACTCTAGGTTCAAATTCAAACTCCATTTTTCAATTTCTGATTTCAAATTCTATTTTAATCTCTGTCTTCTCGATGAGACAACCCGAACCCCGCACTGGCGGTGGCAAGGGTAATCTTTGGAATATAACACATAAACAGATAATAGCAGAACAGAAATAAATAAATACACCAGATAATGTACAAATAATACACTGGATAAACATAATCATTAGAGTTACGCAGTATACAGGATCATACTTAGTACAAATACAGTTCAGCTATACATAAATGTTTACAGCGGAAAACAAACATAATATGTACAATAGGAGCTGAACAGCATAAAAAGAGATAAATGATAGAATCCATCTTCAGCTCCTGCTACACAGAAAGAGCCTGCTAAAACCTGAATACAAGGCTGCCTATGTAGAAAAAGGGGCACCCGAGTTTGCAAGTGAAACAAACTACGAGTCAGTCATGGGACTGGTATGAGAAATCTACTTAACACATTTTATAATATGGCTAATCATAGGACCACGCCACTTTCGCAGAACGGGTTTACTCCATTGGATTGCCAGTGCTTTTAAAACAAGTAAATCTTTTAAGCATCGCAATGCTTTTTATAAAAATGAAGCCGATATAAGACTCAAGTCCCATCACACAATGCAACGCAAAATGGAGGATAGAGTTTTTACCTTATATCGGCCAAGATATGATTGATACGAATAAAACACTTAAAATGTAAGTTTTATCGTTCAATTCTTAATCAGACTCCAACTGTAAATTAGTAAGAGAACGATTCCCTAAGTATTAACCCCGAAGGCCGAAACCTACATCAGACTAATACCCAGGAAACCGTCCAACTTAGCTCGTTTCCAGTTAGTTTTTAATTTTCTAAAACAATCATAAATATCAATCATAGACGACATTAATGCCCCATACCACTATGTCGCCATATATAGGTATACAATCAGAACCGCACAGTGTCGTATTTGGAAATCGGATTACCGTCAAGAACCAAAGCAAAAGATAGTCCTTACCGAATTCGAGACGCTCTAGCCTGCCCCTCAGGACCCATACTCAGGTGGGCCCTTGGATCGTCAGGGCCGGTCCATACGGAGTGCCCCGTTGGGGCGTAGATAAGCCAACGAATGACTCCATCGGTCCCGCAATAGCAACAACCACATAGGTGAAAAATAGTATAAATGTCAGCCAGTTTAAGCACTGACACCACCTCTAGCTAGAAAGAAACACATGTCCTCCCTGAGGTCCTCTCCCGTTTCTGGTTCATACCGGGGTGTGAGGCTCGCGAATTCACGTTATACACAAAGCTACGCCACACAGGCGGTGCTTTGATTATCAACCACAAGACTTTGCTTTTCAACAGAAGCCTTGATCACTGCATCTTAGCATGCCACACAGGCAATTCACACCATGCAACTGATGGCTATCAATCACACAGAATGAATTCCAATGTCACAGTCTATTTACAAGTCCATTCTGGGTCTGAATGAAACCGGAGGCACTATATACCTCGCATACCCATCAATCTCCATGTACGTCTGGACGATCACCACTCATTATCCATATTTCGGGATGCCTCCCAATCAGGACATCAGTTACTATCCAACCGAGGTGAAGATCTCCGGTCTTCAACCACCGTCTTCATCTTCTACTTCTTATCGTCGATTCAGTTATTCAGAATGGGTTTAACCCGGTCTTTCTGAGCAACTCGCGTATATAATAAACAAGTGCTACACAAACACAACATACGCCTTATTCTAATTCATTAGTCACTAACCGTAAATTAGTAAGAGAGAACGATTTCCCAAATATTAACCCCGAAGGCCGAAACCAACATCAGAGCAAAACCCAGGAAACCATTCGACTTAGCTAACCTTCAGTTAGTTTCTAAATTTCACATTCCATATCGTTTATAATATTTTATAACGATTTATCGCTATTTTTATTTATTTAAAAATAGCCATTTCATTAAAACGACGCTTCGGGCCATAACGCGACCTTGGTGCTGTTTTTCTTCAGATTTGATTTACACATATCTGAAAATCTAACCATTGGAACTTCACAAATTTTATATCATTAGAAAGATCTTTTCAAAACAAATCCAACGGTTTCAGTTTTGGAAAAATCCGACGGTCGGATCTCCCGGTATACTCGTTTGAAGTTTCGATTTCAAAATACGAACTGCAGCGTCGTTATTCGATTTAATTTAATTATATTTATATATATATATAAATATAATCGATTCTGGCGCTATTTTTCTTTAGATTTGAATTAAACAATCCAGACAATCCAACCGTTGGATCTTCACAAAGTGGGTGTCGTTGGAAAGATATTTCCAAGGCGAACCCAACGGTTTCGGTTTCGGGAAAATCCGATTGTTGGATCTCCCGCACTAATCGTTTGAAATCACGGTTTCAAAACACGAACTGTAGCTTCGTTATTCGATATATTTTGATTATATTTATATATACACATATATATAAATATAATCGATTCTTCGATTTCAAAACCATATTATTTTCATACATTTGATAAAAATGATATTTTTATCCAACAAACATTTATTTCGACAGTTCACTATTTTTAACAATTAATGTATATAATAAAAATGTGATTTTTATTGTAAAACAATTTATTTCAAAACACGACTATTTTATATAATTCATATAGATGATAAAAATATGATTTTTATTAAAAAACAATTTATTTCAAAACACAACTATTTTATACAGTTGATACAGATGATAAAAATATGATTTTTAGTATAAAACAATTTATTTCAAAACACGAATACCATTCAACACATGAATTTCTATTCAACGAATGAATTTCTATTCAACACATGAGTTTTCTATAGTTCGTATATATAATAAAAATGTGATTTTTATTGTTAAAGCAATTTATTTAAAACACGAATATCATTCAACACATGAATTTCTATTCAACCTATGAATTTCTATTTAACACATGAATGCGGTTTCAACATATGAAAATAATTTCAACAAATGAAAATAATTCTAACACATGAATATTTCAGAAAATTTCGGCAGCATAACGGCAGGGTAGTTAAAACCGGGGCCATCCCTAGTACGGCTCCTCGCTCTACCTTAAATCCTCGCAGCTTTTGACAATGGGGATTTCATGCATCTAATTCGCACGCAGGCTGCATGTATATTTTTTTTTCATTTCCACAAACTAATCCTATGTGATTTCAACCAAATAATTCTCAACCACAAACGGGTATTTTTCAACCACAATCAATCAATTTCAACCACAAACAATTCTAATCAACCATTCGATATCAACCAATTTTCACACCAATCACAACCAATAAATATCATCCATGGTTTGTGGACGAGGGGCGTATATAAATATATATTTATATAAGTATATTTCACTTCTATTCAACACATATATAATTTTTACAACGCATATATAACTTATACATCGAACGTACAACTTATACAACGCTTATACATGAGGTGTACAATGCTTATATAACTCATACATCGACTATATAATTCATACATCGTCGTTTTCCATATCGTTTATAATTCAAAAATCTCACATTGGGTTCCACTCCACAAAAAATAGCAGGAGGCTCATAAAAATATGCGGTCTCTTCTAGAATGTAGAAGACGTCCACACGAGTCCACTGTCTCTTGTTTCACTGAATTTCATCAAGAAACGAAAAAGATATGATTTTTATAGTGAAATCAAAAACTGTAGCACTTTAAAGTGCTATAATATAGTTTATAATTAAATCAGTCGTACCTCAGCTGAAGGGTTCGAAACTAGGTTTCGATTTTTCTTCGAATTCGTGTAGCTATTCGTCGATCGGCCTTTGCAGAACGGAGTGGGAGGAGCGGCGCACCTGCAGCGGCGGTGGGGCCCACTCGGTGGTCGGAGCTGACGGCGGCGGCGGTTCGAACGTCCGAACTTCCCTGGCTCAATTCGAGCTCTACAGGTCACAAAAAAAATCCAAACTTCATATGGATTTGAAGCTCGTCTCGAGCTCTTCAAAATCTTCAACTGGAGGAGGGACTGATTTTGCTTGGTTTGGTCGGAAAATGGACGGGAAAGATTGAAGGGTTTATCGTCGTGCATCGATGTATATCGGGGAGAGAGAAAAAGCTTTGACCAATGATATTTTTTTTATATTTATAAATTTTCAAAATCCGAAAATACCCCTTGTCACAAACGAACACCAATCCAAACCCAACGAATGTCGTCCCTAGCTAAATACCCCCATTCCGAACACAATGGAATATGTTTCTAAGACCCATTCGACTGTTTCAGTCAGTTTTCCTTCAAATTAAAATATAAAACAATCAATATTTAATTTGAACGTACATTTCAATTTGCCGGGGCCACATATTGATTCTAAAAATTCCCGAAAAATAAATCTAGCTATGTTTTGATGATACGGTACCAACAAAACTAGTTTCATTGAATTCTGAGACCATTTGAAAAATGGCCCTTTTCTGGTCGATCCAACTTAATAGAAATCGACCAAACACATTTTCCTTTGCCCTGCTCACATACTAGCTTCAAAAATTATGAAATTTGAAACCTAGCAATAATTTGACATCCCGGATCCAACAAAAGTGGTTTCGTCGAATTCCGAGGTCGTTTGCCAAATGGCCATTTTCACGGGCTATATAAACTCTATTGCGGCCTTTCTGAAAATTCATTTGGCCATAACTTTTGCTTTCCGCTACGAAACTTCGATTTTTCCGATTCGTTAGAAAGATATTCACTAACAGATTTAAATATTTTTGGTTTCACTAAAATCTGTTTTGTTTTGCACCCGGTACAATCAGTCAAAGTTTGAATTCAAATTTTGAAACTACCGCGCCATTTCAGGCCTTGTTTATAATTAGAAATAATTATATTCATTTTCAAACATTGATTCAAACTTACTTTTCGTCGTTATTGTTTAAAATATTCATTTTAAATATTTTAAATTCACTAAAATAGCCAAATTTTAAATTTTAAATTGGTTCAGATTTTTCGGGTTGTTACAATCTCCCCCACTTAAAACTTTTCGTCCCCGAAAAGGAACAAGGTCGAAAGTGGTTTGATTAATCAACTCTACTTTCAATCTGGCTTCCATTCTCCAACTTTTCAGTTTCTGATAATTTTCTAATTCTTCAAAAATTTGGTTAACACCCTAAATTTTCGAAAAATTTCGCCATAACCTCCTTTGTACGGGGAGGGGTTTGGAAATTTATTGGGCCGTATTAGGTACCCAATAAATCCTAATAAGCATGCACATATTTATAGTGATATATTCCGGTATCCACAGGGGAGTGTGTATAGATCATAACTCTAGAGAAAAAATTCTCGTCACCCTATAAATGGTTCTTGTGCCTTAATGACCATAGAGACGTGTTTATTGTCATCTCCAGACCCGTATGGTTTTTTATTAATCTGGCAATTTAACATTACATTTTATGTGGTCCATATTAGTCATTAGTTCAACCTGTAATACATAGTCATCGCCATACAAGCCTCTCGCTCGTATGGTAAATCTTCGACCTCTTCACACAAGCTCCAAATGCTTATGTGGTATATGATGAAGTATGCCTATCTTCAAGAAGTATGCCATGTAATGTAATTCAAAATTAATTATTACTATCCTATGGCGACGTTTATTATTACACACAGAACAACCAACACTCCGCATCTAATGGCATTCACAGGAGTTGATATAATAATAAAATCGCGCATCCAACTCATTAAGGTTTACCTATTTGTCGGGCACGCAAATAAATTCTTTACTCAACAGCTAATCCTTTTACCTGTTCAAACATATATAATGCACATGTATATATTTCTATCTATTTTTAAATCAGTTCAATGTGTGATTTAATCGAATAAATTGTACCAGTCATTCTCTTATTGATTAAATTGACTATCGTTCTAATAATTTAATTAATCAAATCCACTATCACACAACACAAACAACAATCAATTTGTTTTTAACTTTTCAAAAATATACTAATTAATTCATGTAATCTTTTACTTTTCAAATATATATCTCTTATATATTCAAAAATTATATTTCTAAAACCAGACTATATATATAATCACACATACGTTATTTATAAACATATAACTCTCAACTCGTTGTGGGGCACTTCTGATCCCATTTCTAACGAGTTATTCTGATTCTGCTATAGTCGTACTGGGATATTACTGATCCTATCTGTAATGAGTTACTCGTCCTAGAACAGTACTGGTTCTATTTCTGACGAGTTCGTTAATATGTTATATACCAGAGCTACGCTTAACCAACACTCTGATACAACGATGAGACAACACGAACCCCGCACTGGCGATGGCAAGGGTAATCTTTGGAATATAACACATAAACAGATAATAGCAGAACAAAAATAAATAAATACACCAGATAATGTACAAATAATACACTGGATAAACATAATCATCAGAGTTACGCAGTATACAGGATCATACTTAGTACAAATACAGTTCAACTATACATAAATGTTTACAGCGGAAAACAAACATAATATGTACAATAGGAGATGAACGGCATAAAAAGAGATAAATGATAGAATCCATCTTCAGCTCCTGCTATCCAGAAAGAGCCTGCTAAAACCTGAATAAGAGGCTGCCCGTGTAGAAAAAGGGGCACCCGAGTTTGCAAGTGAAACAAACTACGAGTCAGTCATGGGACTGGTATGAGAAATCTACTTAAGACATTTTATAATATGGCTAATCACAGGACCACGCCATTTTGGCGGAATGGGTTTACTCCATTGGATTGCCAGTGCTTTTAAAACAGGTAAATCTTTTAAACATCGCAATGCTTTTATAAAAACGAAGCCGATATAAGACTCAAGTCCCATCACACAATGCAACACAAACCGAAGGATAGAGTTTTACCTTATATCGACCAAGATATGATTGATACGAATAAAACACTTAAAATGTAAGTTTTATCGTTCAATTCTTAATCAGACTCCAACTGTAAATTAGTAAGAGAACGATTCCCTAAGTATTAACCCCGAAGGCCGAAACCAACATCAGACCAATACCTGGGAAACCGTCCGTCTTAGCTTTTTTCCAGTTAGTTTCTAATTTATAAAACAATCATAAATATCAATCATAGACGACATTAATGTCCCATACCACTATGTCGCCATATATAGGTATACAATCAAAACTGCACAGTTTCGTATTTGGAAATTGGATTTCTGTCAAGAATAAAGGCAAAAGATAGTCCTTACCGAATTCGAGACGCTCTAGCCCGCCCCTTAGGACCCAGACTCAGATGGGCCCTTGGATCGTCAGGGTCGGTCCACATGTAGTGGATTAAAATGCCTGAACAATGCGTTCTCCCGCCCTTTGGGGCGTAGATGAACCAAAGAATGACTCCATTGGTCCCAGATCGACCGATATAACCGAGGCGCCTCGCAACAGCAACAACCACATAGGTGAAAAATAGTATAAATGTCAGCCAGTTTAAGCACTAACACCACCTCTAGCTAGAAAGAAACGCATGTCCTCCCTGAGGTCCTCTCCCGTTTTTGGTTCATACCGGGGTGTGAGGCTCGCGAATTCACGTTATACACAAAGCTACGCCACACAGGCGGTGCTTTGATCATCAACCACAAGACTTTGCTTTTCAACAGAAGCCTTGATCACTGCATCTTAGCATGCCACACAGGCAATTCACACATGCAACTGATGGCTATCAATCACACAGAATGAATTCCAATGTCAGACACACAGTCTATTTACAAGTCCGTTCTAGGTCTGAACGAAACCGGAGGCACTATATACCTCGCATACCCATCGATCTCCACGTACGTCTGGACGATCACCACTCATTATCCATATTTTGGGATGCCTCCCAATCAGGACATCAGTTATCATCCAACCGAGGTGAAGATCTCCGGTCTTCAACCACCGTCTTCATCTTCGACTTCTTATCGTCGGTTCAGTTATTCAGAATGGGTTTAACCCAGTCTTTCTGAGAAACTTGCGTATATAATAAACAAGTGCTACACAAACTCAACATACGCCTTATTCCAATTCATTAGTCACTAACCGTAAACTAGTAAGAGATCGATTTCCCAAATAATAACCCCGAAGGCCGAAACCAACGTTAGATCAAAACCCAGGAAACCATTCGACTTAGCTAACCTTCAGTTAGTTTCTAAATTTAACATTCCATATCGTTTATAATATTTTATAATGATTTATCTCTATTTTTATTTATTTAAAAATAGCCATTTCATTCAAACGACGCTTCAGGCCATAACGCGACCGTGGCGCTGTTTTTCTTCAGATTTGATTTACGCAAATCTGAAAATCTAACAGTTGGATCTTCACAAATTTTATATCATTAGAAAGATCTTTTCAAAATAAATCTAACGGTTTTAGTTTTGGGAAAATCCGACGGTCGAATCTCCCGGTATACCCGTTTGAAGTTTCGATTTCAAAATACGAACTGCAACGTCGTTATTCGATTTAATTTAAATATATATATATATAATCGATTCTGGCGCTGTTTTTCTTCAGATTTGAATTAAACATTCCAAACAATCCAACCATTGGATCTTCACAAAGTGGGTGTCGTTGGAAAGATATTTCCAAGGCGAACCCAACGGTTTCGGTTTCGGGAAAATCCGACGGTCGGATCTCCCGCACTAATCGTTTGAAATCACGGTTTCAAAACACGAACTACAGCTTCGTTATTCGATATATTTTGATTATATTTATATATACATATACATATATAAATATAATCGATTCTTCGATTTCAAAACCATATTCTTTTCATACATTTGATAAAAATGATATTTTTATCCAACAAACATTTATTTTGACACTTCACTATTTTAACAATTCATGTATATAATAAAAATGTGATTTTTATTGTAAAACAATTTATTTCAAAACACGACTATTTTATATAATTCATATAGATGATAAAAATATGATTTTTATTATAAAACAATTTATTTCAAAACACGACTATTTTATACAGTTGATATAGATGATAAAAATATGATTTTTAGTATAAAACAATTTATTTCAAAACACGAATACCATTCAACACATGAATTTCTATTCAACGAATGAATTTCTATTCAACACATGAAGGTTTTCTATAGTTCGTATATATACTAAAAATGTGATTTTTATTGTTAAAGCAATTTATTTAAAACATGAATACCATTCAACACATAAATTTCTATTCAACGAATGAATTTCTATTCAACATATGAATGCGGTTTCAACATATGAAAATAATTTCAACAAATGAAAATAATTCTAACACATGAATAGTTCAGAAAATTTCGGCAGCATAACGGCAGGGTAGTTAAAACCGGGGCCGTCCCTAGTACGGCTCCTCGCTCTACCTTAAAGCCTCGCAGCTTTTGACAATGGGGATTTCATGCATCTAATTCGCACGCAGGCGGCATGTATATTTTTTCATTTCCACAAACTAACCCTATGTGGTTTCAACCAAATAATTCTCAACCACAAACGGGTATTTTTCAACCACAATCAATCAATTTCAACCGCAAACAATTCTAATCAACCATTCTCTATCAACCAATTTTCACACCAATCACAACCAATAGATATCGTCCATGGTTTGTGGACGAGGGCATATATAAATATATATTTATATAAGTATATTTCACTTCTATTCAACACATATATAATTTTTACAACGCATATATAACTTATACATCGAACGTACAACTTATACAACGCTTATACATGAGGTGTACAACGCTTATATAACTCATACATCGACTATATAATTCATACATCATCGTTTTCCATATCGTTTATAATTCAGAAATCTCACATTGGGTTCCACTCCACCAAAAGTAGCAGGAGGCTCAGAAAAATATGCGGTCTATTCTAGAATGTAGAAGACGTCCACACGAGTCCACTATCTCTTGTTTCACTAAATTTCGGCAAGAAACGAAAAAGATATGATTTTTACAGTGAAATCAAAAACCGTAGCGCTTTAAAGTGATATAATATAGTTTATAATTAAATCAACCGTACCTCAACTGAAGGGTTCGAAACTAGGTTTCCATTTTTCTTTGAATCCGTGTAGTTATTCGTCGATCGGCCTTTGCAGCGTCGGAGGGGGAGGAGCGGCGCACCTGCGCGCGGCGGTGGGGCCCACTCGGTGGTCGGAGCTGATGGCGGCGGCGGTTCGAACGTCCGAACTTCCCTGGCTCGATTTGAGCTCTACAGGTCACCAAAAAAAATTCAAACTTCATATGGATTTGAAGCTCGTCTGGAGCTCTTCAAAATCTTCAACTGGAGGAGGGACTGATTTTGCTTGGTTTGGTCGGAAAGTGGACGGGAAAGATTGAAGGGTTTATCGCCGTGCGTCGATGTATATCGGGGAGAGAGAAAAAGCTTTGGCCAATAATTTTTTTTTATATTTATAAATTTTTAAAATCTGAAAATACCCCTTGTCACACACGAACACCAATCCAAACCCAACGACTGTCGTCCCTAGATAAATATCCCCATTCCGAACACAATGGGATATGTTTCTAAGGCCCATTCGACTGTTTCAGTCAGTTTTCCCTCAAATTAAAATATAAAACATTCAATATTTAATTTGAAAGTACATTTCAATTTGCCGGGGCCACATATTGATTCTAAAAATTCCTGAAAAATAAATCTAGCTATGTTTTGACGATACGGTCCCAACAAAACTAGTTTCGTCGAATTCTGAGACCGTTTGAAAAATGGCCCTTTTCTGGTCGATCCAATTTAATAGAAATCGACCAAACACATTTTCCTTTGCCCCGCTCACATACTAGCTTCAAAAATTATGAAATTTGAAACCTACAATAATTTGACATCCCGGATCCAACAAAAGTGGTTTCGTCGAATTCCGAGGTCGTTTGCAAAATGGCCATTTTCACGGGCTATATAAACTCTATAGCGACCTTTCTGAAAATTCATTTGGCCATAACTTTTGCTTTCCGCTACGAAACTTTGATTTTTCAGATTCGTTAGAAAGATATTCACTAATAGATTTAAATATTTTTGGTTTCATTAAAATCCGTTTTGTTTTGCACCCGGTATAGTCAGTCAAATTTGAATTCAAATTTTGAAACTGCCGCGCCACTTCAGGCCTTGTTTATAATTAGAAATAATTATATTCATTTTCAAACATCGATTCAAACTTACTTTTCATCGTTATTATTTCAAATATTCATTTTAAATATTTTAAATTCACTAAAATAACCAAATTAAATTTTTTAAATTGGTTCAGATTTTCTGGGTTGTTACACTCTATTTTGTTTTCTTTACTCTACTTTTGATTTCAAACTCAAGTTTTATAAGTTTTATATATTTATACTTTTATATACTTTATATTTATATTGTTTTAACTCTATAATTTTATAAATATGTTTATATAGTTTATATTTATGTTTTCATATGATTTCGTACTTTATAATATTCATTTATAACACTATGTTTTAATTCAAGATTTTCTAGAATTATATATATACATATATAACACTTGAAAAATGCTCAAAATTTAGTTTTACACATGTATATGTTGACATATATTTATGCCTATGTCGACATATAACAGTCATTTTTCCAAAATTGGAAGGAAGTGTCTTTTCACTATTTGTGATGGTTCAGAAACGTTGCAATCTTTCAAATGTTATAAATAGGGGTTGATTTCGAATTTTATGATCATTCTTCTTCTCTATATTCATTCCCTTTCTTTACACCATTATATCTTCTCAATTTTATGATTTCTCTACTTATACTCTGTCGAATTCAACTCTGTTTTCATTAAACTTCTTCTCTTCTCACTCTCTACTCAATACTCTCTGAATGAAGTGCTATTGAAGAGTTATAGGGCTGTTTGTAACTGTTTGGGTTGGGTAAGTAATCAGTGGCATTTTTTTTAGCCGTGAATCAAGCACGGGTAATCAATGGTATCCCTTATAGCTGTGAAATCAAGGACGGGTAATCAGTGGTATCCCTTGTAGCCATGAAATCAAGGACGGGTAATCGGTGGTATTCCTTGTAGCAGTGAAATCAAGGAGGATATACATGATCAAGTGTGTGGGGAATCGGTTATATCCTTATAGCCGTGAAATCAAGGAGGGTTGTAATTGGATATTGATATAGTAATAAAACTCTACGCAATCCACTGTTGTGTGGGATTGGACGTAAGAGCAATTCTGAACCAGTATAAAATCCGGTGTGTTCTTCCCTTTTCTGCAATTCATTTTTGTTTATCTTTGTGTTTGATTTTTTTGTCTGTGATTGTTTCCATAGTGCTTGATTTATATAGTAGCTCGCATAAGTTTTAGATTTTGTTTAAATTCTCAAAAACACTATTCACCCCCCTTTAGTGTTTTGTTTTGCCTTAACAATCCATTCCGCAATCCCTAATAGGGAGTTGAGGAAGAAAGCCTCCTATGGTTCTACCAAACGAAACAAAACTAATAGTTGAGCGATGCATGCAGTATGATATTAAACCAAATGAATCGCTCTTAGAAAATTTTCCTTCGCTCACTCTTTTTCGAGCTCCTTACTTTACATCTGCCCCCTCTTCATTTCTTCTTTTTACATCCATCGTTGGGTAATCTCTAATAACCAAACTAGAATAATGTGAATCAGCAATAGACGGATTCCATAGATTGGGCATGAGAAAAGTATCTTCATAACTACCAAATATTTTAGTATTAGAGGCACTAATCAGGGGTAAAAACAATGGCCCTTAATAATGAATAATTAGGATCTAAATTGTTTTATTCTTTTTTGGGTATTTTAAATAACAAATACATCCGCCTCTAATGAACAATTAAGACAGAGATAAAATTTGCCGTTATTTTCTATGCAGGAGGCAATAGAATCCGCCCTAAATCTAGAAAGGCAAATTCTATTCCAATGCACAAATTTAGTTAGTAGCCCCCATTTTACCAAAAAATATGATGACCAAAATGCCATTTTTCTACTATATTTTTTTCCAGTTTTTCGAAAACCTCGTAGTTTCACTATGTGGTTTTTTGGTGTACCTCGTAGTAACCCTACCTGGTCCATGAATGAACCACGGAGATCATCTCTACAGTACTTTGAAAAACCACATATGGCAACTACGAGGTACAGTGAAAAGCCATATAGTCCCCCCTACGTGGAAGGGTATTTTTCGGTTTTTTAAGAAACCAGGGGGCTACTAACTAAATTTGTGGGTTTACCGATTATTTCATGATTTAAGGGGATATTAACTAAATTTTTGGGTTGAAATAGAATTTGCCATCTAGAAAATAATCTCACCTGGCGGCAAAATTTCAGTAATGTAAATTTATTCCCACACTCTCACTTTTCTTTTACTGCATGACCTAATTCCCCTTTGTTTTCTTCCAACTGATAGTTTTTGCTCTACTTCTATCCACAAATTATTGCAAGCTTGCTCCTTTTTTTAATTGGGAAATTCATTGGCAAAGGTACGTAATTTATTTGGTATACTAATTAAATCTTAGACTTTGTTAATTACAAACCCTAACTGCTCCTATTGGTGGACGACACTGCAAAAGTGAGAAGGTTTTATTTTTTAATTTGATTTACAACCTACGCACTAGTTCTTGATAACTTTAATAGCATTTTTTTAGTTGTTAACACAAAGTATCTTAATGCCTGAATAATGATGATCCCGGTTTCTATAGAAAATACATATTTTCTTCTTCTTTCATTGGTCGGTAATGTCAAAATTCTCTTGTTTTTTCTTCTTCTATTGTTAGTGAATGTATTTTGATCATTGAACATGAGTTACATGTTTAAATGTTAATTATATAACATTTTTTTAGAGCTTTCAAAATGTTTGCAAATGGCTTATAGCATCTGCCCATAAGTTGTATGCATAAATGCCTATTACATTATAGCATATTTTAGTTTTCAATTTAGCAACTTGAATGTTATTTTTTTGTAGTACTACAACATTTGTAACAACCCGGAAATTCTGAACCAATTTAACTTTTTTATTTTTGTTGTTTTAATGGATTTTGAATATTCGAAATGATTTTTTTAAATAATAACGACTAATTTTTTTTATCGAAGTTAGAACGTATAAATTTATTTCAATTATAAAAGGAGTTGGAAATGGTGCGGTAGTTTGAAATTTTGATTTTAAATTTCAATATAATGTATAGAATTCATTTTAAATCAGAATTGGACGAAACAAAAAATATTTGAATCTGTTTAACAATATCTTTCTAACGAATGTGAAAATTTGAGATTTCATAATATAAATGGAAAGTTATGGCCAGTTTAAAATTTAAAATAGTCGTTAGGAATTTATATATATTTATATATTTTGAAAAATATATAGCCCTTAAAAATAGCCATTTTGCAAACGACCCCTGTTTTCGATGAATCCACTTTCGTTAGATCTGGAATGTCAAATTATTGCTAGATTCCGATTTTCATAATTTTTGCAATTAATACGTGAGCGTGGCGAAAGAAAACGTGTTTTGTCAATTTCAGTCAAATTGGATCGACTAGAAAATGGCCATTTTTCAAACGGTCTCCAAATTCGGTGAAATTAGTTTTGTTAGGACCGTATCGTCAAAACAAAGCTAGATATAATTTTTCTGGAATTTTTTGAGTCAGTATGTGGCCTCAGTAAATTAAAATGTACGTTTAAATTAAATATATCTTGATTTATATTTTAATTTAAAGAAAAACTAATCGAAACAATCGAATTGGGTTATGGAACATATTCCATTGTGTCCGGAATGAGGATATTTGGCTAGGGGCGATAGTCGTCGGGATTCATTTGGAGTTTGCGGCGCAAAACAAATAAAGAGTGAATTAAATAATAATATTAATATAGTATATATATACCCTACTTTTAGTCAAACCCTAACTTTAATTTCCACCGGGGTAAATTCTTGTTCAAGCCACCATCCAAAATCTACAGCAAATGAAAATCTTGGCTTGCAAATTCAAATTGAAATCGAATAAAACCCTATAAATCAGAAAATAAATATATTCGAACTCCTGAATAAATTCTCATCAATATGGTATCATTTTGGTGGAGCTCGAACAACCCTGTTTTCGATGCCTCCTTTTTGCCGTCGACTAGGGTTGGAATGTTTGGGAGTTTTGGGTTTTAATTCATGGATTCGAGTATTGCGTTGGAGTGTATGAGTGAAGAGCTTTAGTCTGTGAAATTTTGGTGAAATTCGAGATTGGGAAATGTCGTTGGTTTTATGGGGGGAGACGCTGCCTGTAGCAGGTCGGAAATGGCCATGGGACGCCGGAATTGGTGCGGTGGTGGCCAGCATGTCGGGGATTGGGCGAGCAACTCAATGGCATGGTCGGATGGAAGTTTCATGGAGCGGATGTTGGTGTCACTAGTGAAGGTCCACGCGAGTTGGGTTTCTCGTGTACAGGGGAGGGCAACAGTTGAAAGAGGATTAAGAGAAGAAGGGAGATTAAGCGTGGATGATTTGTTATAAAGGGGTAATTATTTTTTTATTAGTTAATTTAGTATTGCTTTTAAAATCTGAAATTTATTTATATATCATTATTTTTAAAATCTGAAATTTTAAATGTATATAACATTGTCATCAGAATATGTGTTTTAAAAAATAAATAATATTGATTTATTTTTAGATTTTTAAATATGAAAAACAAAGAATAAAAAATATATAATTTTTATATATATGTAGAATGTTTTAGAAATATGATTTTTTATATATAGCTTTTCTATAAAAATGTGATTTTTATATAAAATATCACAGAATTAAAAATGGGATTTTTAAGAATATAAATTGCATTGTTTTTAAGAAATATAAATTGCATTGTTTTTAAAAATTTAAATAGCATGATTTTAAAAAGAAATAACAATGTGTAAAAAAAAGATTTTTATAATGATAGACCAATAATAAAAAATATGATTTTTATGTATATAGTAGCAATATAAAAATGTGATTTTTTTTAATATATAGATAGCATGACAAAAATGTGATTTTTTTTAATTGTAAATTGTATTGTTAAAAAATATGATTTTTAACTACAGATTGCGTTGGGATCACGATGAAGAACACTGCGCACTGGAAATAAATCCAAACCATTAAATTAATGATTGATGGAGTGGAAACCAAAGGCGAGAACTCTTTCTCACTCAAATTACTTTACAGTAAAATATATACTAGGATGCAAATGGGGCTTAGTATCCCCCGACACTATTAATTGTACAAACCATGATTGTTTGTTTGGACTGTATTTTGTTTTGTTTGTGATGTTGAAATATTTAACGTATATAAAAAAATTGTTAACATTAATGTGGTAGTTGAAATTAAATTATAAATATCCATTTGTAATTTAAATAGTGAACAGGATGATTAGAAAAATAATTCAAACCGAATTTGAATTGGTTAAGTTTTTTAACCAATGATTTATTTAAATAAACTGTGGTTGCTTGAAAACCCCACACGGGTCTGGGGATGATAATTTATTGTGATGACCCCAAACCCCGTACTGACGGCGGCAAGGGTAATCTTTGGTTTCTTTGCCGATAATCTTGAGCGACTCTCTTCTCACAGCTAGTTCTGGAGTAATTTCAATATCCTGTTGAGCTGCTTCTTCCACGATCAAGTCTGGATCATGAACGAGCTTTCGAAGTTGAGATATATGAAATACATCATGCACCCAAGGCAACCAATCTGGCAATTTAACCCTATAAGCGAGAGTTCCGATCCGTTCCAGAATAGGAAACAGACCAATGAATTTGGGCGCCAACTTCCCTGTTTTACCGAACCGGATTACTCCTCTCATCGGCGTTACTTTCAAATATGCATAGTCGCCAACAGCAAATGATATATCTCTTCTTCTCCTATCGGCATAGCGCTTTTGTCGGCTTTGAGTGGCGAGTAATCGTTTCTTAATAAAATCGACTTTGTCAGCAGCTTCTCGGACCATATCAAGCCCTAACACAAGTCTATTACCGGGTTCGACCCAACAAGCAGGAGATCGGCATGGTCTACCATATAATGCTTCGAATGGCGACATTGTCAGGCTCGCGTCGTAGCTGTTATTATATGAGAATTCAGCCAAATGCAGATGGTCTTCCCATGATCCGCCGAAATCTAGAACACAAGCCCGCAATAGATCTTCTAGTATACGATTCACACTCTCAATCTGACCATCTGTCTGAGGATGTTAAGCGGTGCTTAAGTTCAACTTCGTTCCCAGTTCGATTTGAAATGCCTCCCAGAATTTGCTAGTAAATATTGGATCTCTATCACTGACTATACTGAGCGGCACTCCATGTAGCCTTACAATTTCCTTGAAGTATATCTACGCCAGACTTTGAGCAGTTCTGTTTGATCTGACAGGTATGAAATGGGCGGTCTTCGTGAAGCGATCTACGATCACCCAAATACTATCATTTCCTTTTCTGGTTCTGGGCAAACCATCTATGAAGTCCATGGAAATATGTTCCCACTTCCAGCTTGGAACGTCTAGCGGTTGTAACAATCCAGCCAGTTTTTGTTGGTCGCTTTCGAGTAGCTGGCAAGTAGGGCATCGACTAACATATATCGAGATGTCTCTTTTTAACGACTTCCACCTGAATGTTCACTTGATATCGTTATACATTTTACTTACACCTGGATGGATATTGAGCTTAGATTTTTGGCATTCATCAAGCACATCTCTTCTGAGTTCAGGAATTTCTGGAACACAAATTCGTCCTTGTAACCTCAGAATCCCTTCGCTGTCGAGCTGAAAATCCGAAGCATTGCCTTCACTAATTCGCTGACTCATTCCTTTAATAAATTGGTCGTCTTTTTGGAGAGACGATATCTTTCCAATTAAAGAAGTCGCAATGATAAAACTGGCGATCATTTCATTCTTTTGTCTTAAAGCATCGGCCACGACATTGGCTTTCCCTGGAGTGTACAGAATTTCAAAATCGTATGCTGCAAGGAACTCTAACCAACGTTGCTGCCTCAGATTCAAGTCTTTCTGGGTGAACAGATACTTTAACGACTGATGGTCTGTAAACAGTTCAAATTTCTCACCCAGAAGATAGTGTCTCCAGATTTTCAAAGTGAATACGATTGCCAACAACTCAAGATCATGAGTGACGTAGTTTTTCTCGTGTGGCTTCAGCTGACGGCTGGCGTAAGCGATCACTTGACCTCTTTGCATTAGTACTGCTCCCAGGCCTTCTCTAGAGGCATCTATCCAGACTTTTAAATCCCGATTGCCGTCGATAATGGTTAACACTGGAACAGTCGTTAATCTTAACTTTAGCTCTTCAAAAGCCTCCTTACATTCTGGAGTCCATTTGAATTTTGAATGCTTCTTTGTAAGCTTCGTTAAATGACCAAATATCTTTGAAAAGTTTTTAACGAACTTCCGGTAATAACTAGTCAATCCAAGAAAACTGCGACTTCTGTAGGAGTACTGGGTTGTTTCCAATTTTGAATAGCTGTGATTTTGCTTGGATCCACAGCAATTCCTTATTTCGATACGACGTGGCCCAGAAATTTCACTTCATCTTGCCAGAATATACATTTGGACAGTTTGGCTTTCAATACATTCCTTCTCAGAATTTCTATAACCTGTTCCAGATGCTTTTCATGTTCAGCCTTTGATTTAGAGAAGATTAGAATATCGTCAATAAAAACCAGAACAAATTTATTCAAAACCCCTCTGAACACTCTATTCATCAGATCGACGAAGTAAGCTGGAGCGTTACATAAGCCGAACGGCATTACTAACCACTCGTAAAATAAGTCTGGACCTCTGAATGCTGTCATTGGAACACACTCTTCGGCAATTCGAAGTTGATGGAAGCCTGTAGCTAGGTCCATCCTTGAAAATACTTGCGCTCCATTCAGACGATCCAATAAATCATCGATTCGCGGCAATGGATATTTGTTCTTTATTGTCTGCTTGTTCAAATCACGATAATCCACACATAGCCGTAGAGTACCGTCAGATTTTGGGACAAACACCACTGCTGCGCCCCAATCAGAGAAACTAGGCCTAATCAGACCCTTCCATACGAGCTGTCGTGTTTGATTGTCAAGTTCTTCTTTCTCTTTCAAGGACATTCTTCGAATAGCGTTAACTACCGTCCTTGCATTCGGAATCAAAGCGATCTTGAAATCTATTTCTCTCTGCGGAGGTAAGCGAACAACTTCTTCAAACACATCTGCATAATTCTTGACGATAGGAATATCTTTTACGAGGTCGGGAATATTCTCTGTGACTTCAGGGATATTTTCTATTTGAGCAGGAGAAACATCCAAAGCTTCCCAGAAGTCTTTTCTATTCGAATTCTGACCTTCACAGGGAATGGTTATGTAATTCCCTGATTTAATATTTGCCCTAACAACTCTCTCGGCGTATCTAACCTCAGCTTCATATTTGGTTAGCCAATCCAATCCTAGAATAAGATCGAATTCAGTAAAATTCACGACGATAAAGATAGTAGGGAATTTATAGCAGGAAAAAGAGACAGGTACTGCACAAACCCAACTGAGATCGATGGAAACCCCAACCGGATTTTGGACAGTCATTGGTTCTTTGAGCTTCTTCAAATTCAAATCCAACTTCTTAACTGCATTCTTGGCAATGAAGCTTCGTGACGCGCTTGTATTAAATAGAACTTTAACTGGAATGTTTTTGACATTAAGCGTGCCTTCCAAAACATCTGGTCTTCCCTGACTAGCTGAGAGATCAGAAATTTCTGCTACTTCATTCACTTGAAGTATTTCAGGCTTGTTTAAGAGCGGGCAATCCTTTGCAAGATGACCAGCCTTATGGCACTGTTTGCACTCCCTATTCTCTTGAAACTCCCCATCAGTTCTAAATCTCTTCTTCTTTTGCTTTCGATTGACTCTATATCCATACTTTCTTTGTTTCTTTAAAGATCTGCAATTCCCTTGCAAATGCCCTTGCTTATGGCAGTTATTGCATATGGCAGTTGTTACTGGTTCTTCTTCAGATCTGGCCCTTTTCCGATTGTCCTTGGGCTTCTTGCTCACCTTAGACATCGTACTGGCCTCAGGACGATCAGTTTCAGACTCAATTTTATTACTAGTGCTGACTCCCTCTTCGTACTGTAACATACCTTTCCTGTCGAGATCCTCGTACTGGTAAGCCATGTATATCATTTCAGAAAATGGAAGCTTTACATTCCTCATTACACTGTTCTGATATTTTCTTTGAAGCCCGTTGATAAATCTCAAATTCTTCCTCTTCGGATTTTCAATTAGATGAAGGGCAAAGTGAGAAAGTTCATTGAATTTCTTATGATATTCGGGAATGGTCATATCTCCTTGTATCAGATAAGAAAATTCATCACATAGCCGTTCAATTGCTTCAGGAGGAGTAAATCTTTCCAGGAAAATCACTTTGAATCTATCTCAGGTGATATAACCTTTTGGATTATCCTTAATAACTAAATGCTACCAGAACAAAGCTTCATCTTTGAGTGCCCAGGAGGCCAGTAATCTTTTCTGGTCATCCCTCAGCTTTAATCCTTCAAATATTTTCTCAGCCGAACGAATCCATGCTTGTGTTCTCATAATAGATTCTTCGTCCGAGAAGGGTTTTCCACCCAGATTTCTATATTTCATAAATAGAGCTTCTATATCCGGGTCAGTATTACTTCTTCTGTTTTCGGCACTCATTTTCTAGAGCGTCTGCAATTAGCAGACAAAGTGTCAGGTCAACAGAAAAGATATTTCAAAATATAGAGACAAATACTTTAACGTAAATGCGTCTATCTAGGTGTTATTTCATTCTGCTACTCATACTAGGATATTACTGATCCTTTCTGTAATGAGTTACCCGTCCTAGAACACTACTGGTTCTATTTCTGATGAGTTCGTTAATATGTTATATTCCAGAACTAAGCTTAACCAAAGCTCTGATACCAAATGTGACGACCCCAAAACCCGTACTGACGGCGGCAAGGGTAATCTTTGGAATATAACACAGAAACAGATAATAGTAGAACAGAAATAAATAAATACACCAGATAATGCACAATAGAATATACTGGATAAACATAATCATCAGAGCTACACAGAATACAGGATCATACTTAGTACAAATACAGTTCAGCTATACATATATGTTTACAGCGGAAAAACAAACATAATGTATAATAGGAGCTGAACAACATAAAAAGAGATAAATGATAGAATCCATCTTCAGCTCTAGCTATCCAGAGAAAGCCAGCTAAAACCTGAATACAAGGCTGCCCGTGTAGAAAAAGGGGCACCCGAGTTTGAAAGTGAAACAAACTACGAGTCAGACATGGGACTGGTATGAGAAATCTACTCAACACATTTAAAATATGGCTAATCACAGGACCACGCCACTTTCGTGGAACGGGTTTACTCCATCGGATCGCCAGTGCTTTAAAAAAAATCATTCTTTGAAACATCGCAATGCTTTTTATAAAAATGAAGCCATTATAAGATTCAGTTCCCATCACACAATGCAACGCAAACCGGAGGATAGAGTTTTACCTTATAATGGCCAAAATATGCTTGATACGAATAAAACAAAAGCATTTGATATTATTACTAGTGTTTATATGTTTCAAAAACAATTTCAAATCATAACTATCAATCATAGACGACATGAGCATCCCATGCCACTATGTCGCCAAATATAGGTATATAATCAAAACCGCATAGTCACGTATTTGTGTTAGCCCAATTTGTGAATTGGGCAACACAAAGTCGAGATGTAAAGCGTTGAAGAACTTAGAAAGCATCATAGCGGATCGGATCGGAGAGATGCTGCTGTTCGGATTGGAGAGCTATGGCGAATCGGATCGGAGAGCTGCTGCTATTTGGATCGGAGAGCTATTGCCAGTTCAAAACGGAGCGGAGTAAAATGGATAAGGACTCAATATTAGCTCAAGTCGGGTCGGATCGGATTCCCCGATTCGAACCCCATCTGCACACTCCTCCGAACCGAACCCATATTCCATGTCGTTTCCCCCCACGATCGCCTGAATATGCGGAGCGGTTATGACCAGTTCCTACCCACAATAATCTCTACTCTGATGCGCTGTCAGCACTGGAGTCCATCCGAACCCGAAGACGATGGCATGGAAGACACGTGGCTCCGATCCGGATCGGGTTCTGACTAAATTTTCACCTATAAATACCTTGCCTGGAGACAATTAAAGGGATCTTCTTTTTGGCACTTTGAGAGTTCAACCACTTTCATAAACCGAATTCCAGCACTCCCGGATAATCCAAATCGTCTTTCAACATTTGTTTTGAGACAATTGAGTGATTGTATGTGAGTTGTGAGTGAAATTGAGTGAATATCTCATTGTAATTGCAACTATATCATCGAGAATAGTGATTGACAAGTGGACGTAGGCTTTTCAACGCCGAACCACTATAAATTATGTGTCTCCATTTTAGTTTTGATCTTATTTTAGTCTGATTTTAGTCAATTTGGGTGTTAGAACCACTTTTTGGTCTAACATTTTGGTGCTTTCACTGTGAAACATCTGAATTCTCTGTTTTTCGGGATTATCGTTCTACTTTTTGGACCGTTGAGTTCAAAGAAGTTAATCCTCAAGTTTCGACGCTCCTTAATATTTGTTGATTGATTGTTGAAAAATTATGGCCAAAGGAAAAGGCAAGGAAGTTCAAAATAGTCAAGGGAACGGAGTTGGTGAAGATCAGCAGAATGCGGTTGTGACAAGGTCTCGTGGGCAGAGCTCGGCAGTGGAACGAACTGATACAGGAAATCCGAACCGCACTCAAGGGGAGAGCTCCGATCCGATCCGGGTAGGAGAATCTGAAGTAGTGCACTCCCCCAACCTGAACCGACCCGAACAGGTCTCCCAGCTCCGACCCGACCTGATTGCAAATCTCTGAACCGACCCGACACTTGGTGATGTTGGAACCTCTACTCGAGCCCCCACAAATGCTCCGACTCCAGCCACCAGGGTCAATGATCAGGTCAATCCATCTGCGCCTATTACTCAAGGAGATTTCTCGCGCCTACTTGACATGCTTGAGAGTACTAGGGAGGCTATGAAAATCCACGAACGCACCAATCTCATGATGCAAGAAAACATGAGACTCATGAGCAGGGAAATTAGCGAACTCCGTAGACAGAGAACCCCATCCCCGGTTCGCCACACACCAATGGATCAGTCTTCTTCTTCCGAGGAAGAACGACCCCGTGAAAGAAGGCCGCTCGAACGACCTCAGAATTTGGAGCAGCTGACGTTCGGATCTTTGGGGTCCCGCGAGGATGCTGCACGAGTACCAAGACCCAATGATCCAAGCTTGAGAGAACCTATGCTGTTACCAATGCAGGGATCCCATGTATTACCTAGAGACCCTAACCTTACCAATCCCACTCAGGGGCAGATGCTCCAGCCCCTTCCTCCCGAGATCGACCGGGAGCGTAGGGCACGAAGCAGAGCAGAAGCAGCTCAAAGAAGAAGGGCGTCCCCTGAGCAAGAGCCCAGAGGAAACCCAAACATCAGAAGAAGGGCATCTCCTGAACAAGAGCCCAGAAGGAACCCGGATACCAGGCCCAGGGAGCCTGAACGGCCCCTGACTAATGCTGACATATGGGCAATGGTACGCCAGATTATGTCCGAAAGCCGGAACTACACCAATGAAGATTATGGCATTGAGCGAAGCCATACTCCTTTCACTGATGACATCCTCAACTTTCAATTTCCCCGACGTTTTTACCTACCGCAGATGGACAAGTACAATGGGAGAACCGATCCGGGACAGCATTCGATGCGATACTCATGGCTCATGAATGCTGCTGCTGCTCCTGACGCAGTGAAGTGTAAAGCATTCCCGATCTATTTAGAAGATGTGGCGCTGCAATGGTTTACCCGACTTCCCCCTCGTTCGATATCGAATTATAGGGAATTGAGCGAACGTTTTATGAATCAGTTCCGACTCCATACCCGAAAGTCTAAAAGTGTTATTGAATTATCAAGAATTAAGCAGGCACCGGGAGAGTCTTTGAGGTCATATCTCGACCGTTTCAACTTAGCTGTGATTGAAGTTAGTGACCCGCACGAGCCCACCATCTTGATGGCTTTGATGGAAGGAGTCGATCCTGACTCCGATTTTGGAGATTACCTTTCTGGGAAGCCACCTCCCACGAGAGAGTTATTTTATGAAAAGGCCGATATTCAGTTAAGACGAGAGGAGGCCAGGGAAAACCGAAAGAGAAAGTCTGGAGTGGCTTCAAAAGAGAATGTTCAGAGTAATGTCGCCGTGAAGCAATCTGGAGAAAGTTCCGGAAAAGTTGAGGTGAATGTGGGAAACAAGAGTGGAAACGACAATAATGGAAACGGGGGCAACAACAACAACCGTAACGCGAATGGTAACAGAAGAAATAGAAATAGGGGAAGTGATCCTAACAAAAGACCCCGGTTCCAGACTTATGAGAATTATACATCGTTGAACGACACTCTGGAGAACATTTACTTGGATACATACAATGTTTTGCAAAATAAAAGACCGCCACCTCGCGACTCAACGGAGAAAGAAATGGCAACTGGAAAGTTTTGTTTGTTTAATGGAACTCATGGGCATTCAACCAATGAATGTTGACATTTGAGAGACATGATTGAGAAGCTGCTGCACGAAGGGAAATTTGATGAATATAAGGTTGCCCCTAGAGACATGGGGCAAGGAGAACAGGCTCTAAAACATATCCAATCTGCTCCCAAGCCTACAACGCAGCAAAAAGGAAAGGGAATTGTTATCAACTCCATAGTGGGTGGACCCCACCCAGCGATCCACAGTTTTAGAGCAATGGATCAGTATGTAAATGCAGCTAAGCACGTAGATGTGGATGAGTGTGATGATTTGGAAGATATCGCCCCCATAAAGCAACAGAAGACAATGTTTGACGACGTGGTATTCCGTAGCAGAGATAATACCGGGATCCAGTCACCCACCGACGATCCGTTGGTCATTACCACCACTATTGGGCCAGCATTGGTTCGTAAGGTGTTAGTGGACAATGGAAGCTCTGTTAATATTTTATTTAAAAAGTCATTCGATCAGATGAAGCTTGAATCTGAAGATTTGAAACCATGCGAAGGTTGGATCCGAGGCTTCAACGGAGCATCGACAGCTCCAATGGGGTACACAGAATTGCCCGTAACCTTGGGGCAAGGAGAACGCCGAAGAGTACGGATGCTTCAGTTCGTAGTATTGGACGTAGATTCGCCTTATAATGCATTTTTGGGAAGGCCTGCCCTTGCTGAGTTCAGGTCTTGCATCGCCCCTTGGTGTTTATTGCTTAAGTTCCCAACTGAAGCCGGGACTGGAGTAGTGAGAGGAGATCAAGTCTCCAGACGGGCCTGCTATGTTGCCGAATTAAAGATGTTGATGAAGGGACTTAACATCGAGAGTAAAGGTGTCTCGCCTCCTCCAAAGGAGGGCTCGGCGTAGCAATTAGAGGGATCGGCCCCGAAGGAGTTGCCCAAAGGAACGCCTGAAGACCTGGATCCCAGAAAAGACGAGGAACCAGAGACTAGAAATGCAACTACTAATGAAGCGTCAGTGGACATTCCCATTGATGAAGCTGATCCAACAAGAGTTTGGAAGATTGGATCCCAGTTGGATCCACGTCGGGCCAAAGAACTAACTGACTTCCTGAAGGCAAACTTGGACGTGTTTGCCTGGACCCACGCCGACATGTGTGGGATATCGCCATCCGTCATAAGTCATTCACTAAATGTAAACCCGAAACACCCGCCTGTAAAGCAAAAGAGACGTATGCTGGGCCTAGAGAGGTCGGCCGCTCTGAAGGAAGAAGTGGAGAAGCTGAAACAAAACGGATTTATTAGAGATTCGACATATCCCGACTGGATATCGAATCCCGTCTTAGTAAAGAAGCCGAATGGAAAGTGGCGGACTTGCATTGATTTTTCAGATTTGAACAAAGCTTG
The DNA here is from genome assembly GCA_030737875.1 of Allium sativum. NCBI lineage: Eukaryota > Viridiplantae > Streptophyta > Magnoliopsida > Asparagales > Amaryllidaceae > Allium > Allium sativum. The sequence goes on along the minus strand of CM060920.1, from coordinate 387,462,954 downwards.
CCCGAAAGATAGTTTCCCACTTCCCAGGATTGACCAGCTTGTAGAATCGACAGCGGGACACGAACTTCTTTCTTTCATGGACACATATTCCGGATACAACCAAATTCCTATGCACGTGCCAGATCAAGAACACACGAGCTTCATTACAAATTTGGGGTTATACTGTTACGTGGTCATGCCGTTCGGATTGAAAAACGCTAGAGCCACTTATCAGCGCTTGGTTAACAGGATGTTTTATAATCAAATAGGGAAGACTATGGAAGTTTATGTGGATGATATGCTTGTCAAATCGAAACAGTCCTCCAGCCATACGCAGGACCTGGCAGAAATGTTCGGTATCCTGCGAAAGTATCGGATGAAGTTGAATCCTTTGAAATGTTCATTTGGAGTGGCATCGGGAAAGTTTCTAGGCTTCATTGTGAGCTCCCGAGGGATTGAAATCAATCCCAGCCAAATAGCAGCGATAAGAAACATTGAAGAACCGAGGAGGATTAAAGATGTCCAAAGTCTTGCGGGGAAAGTAGCCGCGTTGAGTAGTTCATCTCCAAAGCCACGGACAAATGCGTCCCATTTTTTGATTTGATTAAAAGGGGAAAGAAGAACTTCGAGTGGACTCCGGACTATGTTGAGGCCTTTCGAAATTTATTGGAATTGCTAGAAAAACCACCGATTTTGTCAAAGCCAGTGGATCACGAAGAGTTATTTGTTTACTTAGCAGTTTCGGCTCACGCTGTTAGCACAGCCTTGGTTCGAGAAGAAGACAAAGTGCAAAGATCGGTATATTATGTAAGCAAGAAATTGGCAGCGGCAGAACGCAACTACCCAAAGATTGAGAAGCTCGCTTACAGCCTCCTAATCGCCTCCCGAAAACTTCGTCACTATTTCCAAGCTCACCCAATAACCATATACACTGACCAACCTCTAAGGCAGGTGTTGCAGAGAACCGAAGCATCGGGACGATTGACCAAATGGAATATTGAATTAAGTCAGTTTGATTTCAATTTTCAGCCGCGGAGGTCGATCAGGGGGCAGGCTCTGGCTGACTTTATAGCAGAGTTCACAATCCCAGAGGAGGAAATAATCGATGACAAAGTGGTCAAGTCCGAAGATGAGTTAAAATTAGATCCATGGAAGCTATACACCGACGGAGCCAAGAACGACCGAAGGTCCGGAGCTGGAATCGTCTTAATCACTCCTGAAGGACGGTCGTTATATTACGATCTACGATTAGAATTTTCGGCGACTAACAATGATTCTGAATATGAAGCCCTGATTGCCGGTTTGAAGCTTGCTAAAGATCTTGGAATAAAAATGTTGGACATATTCTGCGACTCCAAAATCGTAGTTTGCCAAGTGCGAAAGGAGTTTGTGGCCCGGGGACCTCGACTCATTGCCTACCTCGGGAAAGTGGAAAAGCTGTCGAGCAACCTGGAGCGGTACAACATAACGCATATCCCAAGAGCCGAAAACCAAAAGGCATACAGGCTGGCAAAGCTAGCTAGTTCCGACAACCCAGAAGAAACTGAAACAATTCCAATTGAAACGTTGGAATCGCCAAGCTTTGAGTCGATGGAAATTGAGTTCGCTTTCGAAGCGGAACCGGAGAAGGAGTCATGGATGACCCCAATTAAGAACTTCCTTAAGAATGGGACACTCCCATCAAAGAAGAGTGAGAGATGGGCTATAGTTCGCAAGGCTACCAGATACGTCCTTCAAGATGATACTCTTTATAGACAAGGATTTTCTATGCCCCTGTTACGATGTATAGCGCACAACGACATCAAACGTGTACTAAGAGAAGTACACGAAGGTGAGTGTGGAGATCATACAGGAGGTCAGACTTTAGCGAAAAAGATATTGCGGTATGGATACTTCTGGCCCACAATTAATAAAGATGCAGCTGATTATTCACGACGCTGCGACAAGTGCCAGAGATTCGCCAAAATTCCCAGAGCACCGTCGACCCAACTCAAATCGATGGTGAGTCCTTGGCCTTTTTCCATGTGGGGAATTGATATCATCGGAGTTCTACCAATTGCTAAAGGAGGAGCGAAATATGCAATAGTCGCTGTGGACTATTTTACGAAGTGGGTGGAAGCTGAGCCCCTAACCATGATCACGACGAGAAAGGTGATAAGTTTTGTGGTTAGAAATATTATATGCCGATTCGGGATCCCAAGGACCATAATAACTGATAACGGAACCCAGTTCGATGGTGCTGAATTCAGAAATTTCTGCCAGAAATATAAGATCGACAAACGGTACACTGCAGTTGCCTATCCGCAGTCGAACGGGCAAGTAGAAGCAATAAACAAAGTTATAAAATCCATCCTCAAGAAACGGTTAGAGCGCGCAAAGGCGAAATGGGTTGACGAATTGCCCTTTTCTTTGTGCGCATATAGAACAACATTTAAGACAGCTACTGGTCATACCCCTTTCTCTCTCTCTTTTGGTTCAGAAGCAGTAATTCCAGTAGAGCTTGAGGTTCCTTCCCACCGGGTGACGTATTATGACCCGATGACGAATCGGGCGCTCTTACTCGAGTCTCTTGATGAAATCGAAGAAAAAAGGGACGAAGCAGATTTGCGCGCGGCAAGACATCGACGTCAGATGGCACGCTATTACGACAAAAAAGTTCACCTTAGGACTTTTGAACCAGGAGATTTGGTGCTAAAGAGAGTCTTTCCATCCCTTCCTCACCTCGGTCCAAAGTGGGAAGGACCCTTTGTCATCCAACGGAAACTTGAAATAGGAACCTTCAAGTTAACGACCGTAGATGGCGAAGAGGTACTTAGGGCATGGAATGCCCAACACTTGATGCGATATTTGGATTAGAAATATTGTACTCTTTGCTATTTTTCTTATGAACTCTGTAAAAGGGCACGACTTGCCTTAGGAAAGTCTGATGATATGAATAAAGAACTATAAAGTGGATGTAGGCTACGACTTAGCCGAACCACTATGAAAATATCATGTGTCATTTACTTTCATGCATTATATATATACCTTCATCTACTATTCTGTTGCGATTATGGAATATAAGATGATTTAAAACCTGAAAGGTTGAAAACATTATACGCGAGAAAAAGCACAACGACTGTTTGTGCGATAAGACATAAAAGAATGGGAAGACGACATTCTTAACTCTAACTCTCGAGAATTGAGAGAGAGTATAAAGGACGGGAAGACGACGTCCTCTGAGGCGTGAAGGTGCACCCAGACAAGAGACCGCCTCAGTAAGAACTCTAACCTGAGTATAAGACAGGAGAGTATAAAAAATGCCAGAAAAAACGACAAGCATTGACAGCACAGAGAATGCAATCCCGTCGAAAAATCGGGGACATTCAGACTACTTGATTAAGTCTTGAATAGTTTTTTAAGATTGATTGGGGGCATATATGTATACACATATTTCCCTCCACCATAACTTCATTACACAACTATAGTAAGACATGCATTCTTACATAAGTGCAAAACTAATGGCTAACAGACATTGCAGAAAATGAATTATTTTTTATTTACAAATGAATGAATTTGTATAGGAAAACAGTCAAAAAGAAGGTGCAAGGGCCACCCTTATAGCAACAATTATTGGTCAACCAAATGCTAAAATAACGCAAGACAGCCCACTATTTAGACTTCGAAGGAGGCTTGGACTTCTTGGCGGCTTTCTCCGCATCCTTCGCCTCTTTTTCGGCCTCCGTCAAGATACGCTTTGATTTTTTCTTTCCTGAAGCTGAGGTGCTGGAATCGGTTGACTTCTTCCCAGAGGGCGGAGTGCTGGAATCAAGAGAAGACTTTTTAGCGAGTTCCTCTGTAATAGATCTAGTTGAAAGCTTAACAACTAACCTTGATCCCGCATCCACAACTGCGAGAGGCTTGAGGCTTTCAGGGTCTAAGTCTTCAGCTTTTAACTGCAAGCGTTTATCTTGGTCAGCTTTCAGTGCAGCTAAAGTAACATCATCAGCACTTTTCGACTCCCCGACTATGGCCACCTCCGGATCTTCCTCATGCCCCCCGTCGCCGCAATCATCCTTTAAGGCATCTATCATTTCGTCATCACGAGGAGTGTTAGCCTTAGACGGTTCGCTTCCTTCTCCCAAATCTATGGGAGCAGCCTTGTCCTTTCCCCCTTTTGCCTTCTCCGTAGGCTCCGCCCCAGAGGCGGTTCCCTGGGACACATCTGTCTTTCCGGATGGCTCAATACCTATAGAGTGAGAAGCAACAGTTATCAACTCAGGAGAAAATAATGGGTTTTTCATCGATTGCTCAATCACGTGGAGAAAGGTAGAGATAGCCTTGACGAATTGAGGTGAAAATGTAGAGATACCTTCCGAAGACTTCTCGGCTGGAGTAACTGCTGTCTCCGAGGCCGTTTCGGGAATAGGGGATAAAAGAGTTGCTCGAGGGATCCCCGGGTTTTCAGGATCATATCCCTCTACTTCAGAAGTTGCGGGGGCAGTAGAAGAGGAACCAGCCTCGAGAATGTTCTTTTGCTTAGTTCTCTGCCTTTCTTCGTCCATAGCAGCAGCAATGAGGCGGCGCCCTTCAGCTAGGCGTTCTGGCTCATCATCTCTTAAATATTTCTCCATCAGCTTGTCCTCGTCAATGGAATCAACCTTGAGCTCCTCTTTCTCCCACTCAACGATCTGACTCCATACTTGGACTAGAGTAGATGGATAATCTTCAATCCAAGAAATGTTCCGGCGGCGGATGATATGCGCAAAGAATTCAATCATTAATTCGCCGAAACCCTGAATCTCTCCCTCAGCCTCTGACAGTTGTTTGCGGGCCTCCTTAGCGGATTTGATAGCACATTCAACGTTACCCTCCGCTAGGGCAGCTCTGTTCTCCGTCTCCATTAGCTTAGAAGCCAAGTCAGCATTTTTCTTTTCTAGTTCAGCATTCCTCCTTGCTAACTCGGCATTTTTCCGTTCAAGGTCAGCGTAAGCAAGGCGCGTTTTAGTAGCATCTGACTTAGCATCTTCGGCTTGCTTTTTTAACTCAGAACGCTCTTGGGTATGGGATTCAAGCAAATCATGGTAACGTTTTTGCATATCTTCAAATTGTTGTTTGAAGCTAGTAGCATCCCATTGAGCAACAGCAAGCTGGGCCTGTGTATCCTCCAAATCTTTCCCTAGATTCTTTAAGGCCTTTGCATCGTCTTCAGCGGTTTTTTGCATCGAATCAGCATTCGTGATTAAAGTACGGATGATTCTGGAAAGGTTGCGTGAATACTTGAACATTTCAGAATACTGTTTCTCGACCGCATCTATCTTTGCTTTGGCCTCATCTGCCCACCTGGAAGAAATAGGCTCAAGGGCAGGTAAAAAAGTCAAGTTCTCGAAGTAATGTTCGGGAAATTGCTCCTCCAGATACGCCCGCTTGACTGCAGTTTCAGCATCTAGTGGTGGAGGGGCAGGGATCGTCAGCTCAGTATCCCTGTGCGTGGAGGATTCAATAGCCTCTTTGTCTGTTCTAGGCCGTTTAGCAGAGACCTTGCGTTTGCTTCGCGACTCAGTATCTTTTGGCGGACTTCTCTCCCTGCTGCGCTTTTCTTGAGAAGAGGTCGAGTCTTTTGGTTGCGGCCTGTCCTCTTCCCGACGACCTTGGTAACCTTTATATCTCTCTGGGTCCGTCCGGACAGGAGAGCGAGAACGCGAGGTTCGAGAGCGATAGGGTTCATAGGGCCTTCTCTCCTCCCTACTGCGATCGTCGCGGCGATCATACTCAGTATCATAAGGTGGATTAGACATGCTGCGGCGGAGTTTCCTAATATCATAGTAAGATCGGGACATCGTGCCTGCACAATAAGACAAATGAAATTCAGAATCAATATTTTCACAAAGAGAAAGATGCAGTGAGTTGTAATGTTATTGTGTAAAGTGTGTCCTAAGTGGTGTTTTTCCCCCCAACCAACCCGAGTCCGAAGCTAGACTAGTACGGGCGGGCTCTTTGGCCTTAGCAGGAGTAGTCTCTTCAGAAGAAGTGAAAACTAAAGGATTCTTCCTAAAATCCTCTGAAGTGTAAATGGTTTCAGGTAAGGGGAGGTCCCACAAACCCTGAAACAGTGGGTCATCAGTACTAGGGACACTCCCTCAGAAGCATCGATCGGTGACTCTTTGGAAGACGTTGACTTTTCTGGAGAAATGGCATCCTCGGGAACAGTATACCCTTCGCGATGCTTTTCCGCCATGTTAGCCAATTCATCATCTTGGGTAGAAGAAGGAGAGGGTGAAGCTTGAAGAGGCACTGTAGGAGCTCTCGAACTTTCGCCCGTTTCGGGGATTACGTCCACTGGGGGAATATATACATATGGAGCCGTCCCATGACCAATGCTACGAGTAACAGATAGCAACCCATGAAAATGAAGATATTCGTCCTTAAGGACTTCATCAATAGTTAAAAACTTCTGATCGCCATTAAGGAGCTGGTGCATTCAGTCAAAGAAAACTTGGTCTGATATTTGTTTTGGGTTATCGACTGCAAACAAAAAGAAAAACGAGTTAAGGCGATGGCTTGAATGTATAGAGTCGAGATTTAGAAAACCAGTGCTTTACTTGATTTCGTCCACCTCCTAGCACACCCTAGCTGTTGCTTCACATAAAACCATTCCAGCCTGGAATCCCCAGCTTTACTACTGAATGGCACTGGAATTATTTTCCTCTTAGGGACAGACTCAAAGTAACAGAAAGAAGGAGTCTCTCGAGTCCGATGCTTGAAGTTATAGAAGAAATGAACGTCATCAAAAGTGAGCTCTATGCCTAAGATCTCACGGTACGCTACATATAAGGTGTACAAGTAAGCATAAGAATTAGGGTGCAGCTGCATGGGGGCAATCCACATTTGTCTTAGAAAATCGACGATGAAAGGAGAAAATGGAGGGATAGCACTGACCATGCACATCAACCGAGTAATTGCCATATACCCTTCTGGAGGGTTGTGGGGACGGTCAGTTCTTGAAGGTACCAGGGTGTCCCTTTTTAGTATCCCGTATTTTAGACAAATTTGGATAAGTCTATCGTTGTCGATCTTCGATTCAACAGAATCTGGGGGTGATTCCAATATGACGGCAGATTCAAATTCATCAGGAGCTCGGTCGTCGCCAATCCCTCCTTCCTCTTCACAACCTAGGGAAACTCCACCCTCCGAAGACACATTGTCGCTTTCGCGATTTCCAACCTCGTAGTCTGAGCCCTCATCATTCCATTCTGGATCCGAGGGAGAAGATATGTCCTCAAGAGTAATTTTGTTGGATGTCTCCGGGGCCTCCTTCTTCTCGGCTAGTCTAGAAGAGCGTCTGGGTCTCATGGTCACAAAACTATTGAAGAAGCAATAGCACAAGTTAGAGTAAATTAGCCCGTATCCCCCCGTGCAAGTGTGCAAACTAAAGTGTAAACAGTGTATGCGGAAAGTGTAAAGTTAATGTTCGAAAGTGCGACGCAAAATTTTGGCAAAGTAATAAGGATCAAGGCAGTTCTTGATGTCCAGTTATGTTCATAAGGCACTATCCTAACTGTCCATTAAGTTGAATATTATGCCAAGAGTTGATTGGGCCAGTTAAACGAGTTTTTATGCCTTAAGTTGGACTGAACGTCGGTTCGGTTCGGGCGCATTCATTGGGATCGGATCGGGGGTGTAGCCCTGTCTTGGACTCAGACAAACGTTGAAGCCCAGGAATCAAAGTCAGGTCGGTTCGCAAGTGGATCCCCCGAACGGTTCGGATCGGATTAGGCAGACATGCTTATCTCCCCCTTAATTTTACAGTCCGATCCGACCCGGCGGGGTGAATTCTATTTCCCTCTTCAACTGCTTACCCTGACCCGATCCGACCTTCTGGATTTCTCCCCCTTTTCTTTTCCTCCGTTCTCCATACTCCATCGCCCGAACCAACTCCCTGTGATCTTCTTCTTCTTCCACTTCTTTAATCTTAGGCCCAATCTCATCTCCGATGCCCCAGTCATGATCGAACAAACTACGACTCCTTCTTCCAACGCCTCGAAGTAGCAACGAAGCCACCAACGACAATAACGAAGGAAGAGGATGCTGTAGCGTGGAAACCACATCCAGATCGGTCGAATTGACCATAGATTTCAATTAAAACCGGTTATCAAGAAGTCGATCAGGGATATAAACCTACCAAGATGGATAAGTCGGAGATTCGCACGAGAATTGTAAAAAGTTTTTCTCTTTTGAATTCTGGAGTTTCAGAACAGAACTCGCAAAACGATAGAATAAAAAGAAAGTGAAAGGAAAATGAAGGCTGGACTTATATAAAAGCAAGGTGACTATTCGTATCCCCGTTCGGACCGGCTCGACAGCCCAGTAACGCAGCTTGGCCCACTAGTCCAATGCGGAATAGAAGAAGAAAGGGATCCATTCGGGTCGGAATCTGAACCGAACAGAATGTCGTAACTCAGCAGTGCATGTGAATTAAACTAAAATCCTAAGAAAAGGGTGAAAGCACAAGGAAAATCAGAGGGAAGATTACCTAGAAGGCGCTGTGCAATGATAATCAAAGCATGCTCCGTCTCCAACAAAAGCATCCTTTGAGGGTGCAAAATGTTAGCCCACTTTGTGAACTGGGCAACACAAAGTCGAGATGTAAAGCGTTGAAGAACTTAGAAAGCATCATAGCGGATCGGATCGAAGAGACGCTGCTGTTCGGATCGGAGAGCTGTGGCGAATCAGATCGGAGAGCTGCTGCTATTTGGATCGGAGAGCTGCTGCTATTTGGATCGGAGAGCTATTGCCAGTTCAAAACGGAGCGGAGTAAAATGGATAAGGACTCAATATTAGCTCAAGTCGGGTCGGATCGGATTCCCCGATTCGAACCCCATCTGCACACTCCTCCGAACCGAACCCATATTCCATGTCGTTTCCCCCCACGATCTCCTGAATATGCGGAGCGGTTATGACCAGTTCCTACCCACAATAATATCTACTCTGATGCGCTGTCAGCACTGGAGTCCATCCGAACCTGAAGACGATGGGATGGAAGACACGTGGCTCCGATCCAGATCGGGTTCTGACTAAATTTTCACCTATAAATACCCTGCCTGGAGACTATTAAAGGGATCTTCTTTTTGGCACTTTGAGAGTTCAACCACTTTCATAAACCGAATTCCAGCACACCCGGATAATCCAAATCGTCTTTCAACATTTGTTTTGAGGCAATTGAGTGAATGTATGTGAGTTGTGAGTGAAATTGAGTGAATATATCATTGTAATTGCAACTATATCATCGAGAATAGTGATTGACAAGTGGACGTAGGCTTTTCAACGCCGAACCACTACAAATTCTGTGTCTCCATTTTACTTTTGATCTTATTTTAGTCTGATTTTAGTCAATTTGGGTGTTAGAACCACTTTTTGGTCTAACAATTTGGAAATTGGATTTCCGTCATGAACCAAGGCAAAAGATAGTCCTTACCGACTTCGAGACAATCTAGCCCATGTCTCAAGGTCAGAGCGCATCGACCCTTGGATCGTCAGGGCTGGTCCACCGATGTGGATTAAAATTCCTGAACACTACGTTTCTCCGCCCTATGGGGCGTAAATGAGCCAATGAATTACTCCATCGGTCCTGGATCGACCGATATAACCGAGGCGCCTCGCTATCCATCATCCACATAAGTAAAATGTCAGGCCGTGTAAAAACACTGACAAAACTCCTAGCTAGAAAGAAACGTAGGCCCTCCCTGATGTCCTCTCCCGTTTCTGGTTCATACCGGGGTGTGAGGTTCGCGAATTCACGTTATACACAAAGCTACGCCACATAGGCAGTGCTTTGATCATCAATTACAAGACTTTTCTTTTCAACAGAAGCGCTGATCACTGCATCTTAGCAAGTCACACAGGCAATTCACACCATGCAACTGATGGTTATCAATTACATAGGATAAATTCCAATGTCAGACACATAATCCATTTACAAGTCCGTTCTGGGTCGGAACGAAACCGGAGGCACTATATACCTCGCAAACCCATCGATCTCCACGTACGTCTGGACGATCACCACTCATTATCCATATTTCGGGATGCCTCCCAATCAGGACATCAGTTACCATCCAAACGAGGTGAAGATCGGTCTTCGACCATCGTCTTCATCTTCGATTACTTATCGTCGATTCAGTTATTCAGAATGGGATAAACCCGGTCTTTCTGAGCAACTCGCGTATATAATAAACAAGTTCCACACAAACACACATACGCATCATTTCAATTCATTAGTCGCTAACCGTAAATCAGTAAGAGAACGATTTCCCAAATATTAACCCCGAAGGCCAAAACCAACATCAGATCAACACCCAGGAAACCATTCGACTTAGCCAACCTTCAGTTAGTTTCTAAATTTCACATCCATATCATTTATAATATTTTATAACGATTTATCTCTATTTTTATCTATTTTAAAATAGCCAATTTATTCAAAATGACGCTTCGGGCCATAACGCGGCCGTGGCACTGTTTTTCTTCAGATTTGATTTACACATATCTGAAAATCTAACCATTGGATCTTCACAAAATTTACATCATTAGAAAGATCTTTTCAAAACGAATCCAACGGTTCCATTTTTGGGAAAATCCGACGGTCGGATCTCCCGGTATAAACGTTCGAAGTTTCGATTTCAAAATACGAACTGCAGCATCGTTATTCGATTCAATATAATTATATTTTTATATATATAAAAATATAATCGATTCTGACGCTGTTTTTCTTCAGATTTGAATTAAACATTCCAGACAATCCAACCGTTGGATTTTTACAAACTTGGTGCCGTTGGAAAGATATTTCCAAAGCGAACCCAACGGTTGCGGTTTCGGGAAAATCCGATGGTCGGATCTCCCGCACTAATCGTTTGAAATCACGGTTTCAAAATACGAACTGCAGCTTCGTTATTCGATATATTTCAATTCTATTTTTATATATATATATAACGATTCTTCGATTTCAAAACTATATGATATTCATACTTTTGATAAAGAATGATATTTTTTTATCTACTGTCTTCTATTTCAACACTTCACTATTTTTAACAATTCATGTATATAATAAAAATGTGATTTTTAATGTAAAATAATTTATTTCAAAACACGACTATTTTATATAGTTCATATAGATGATAAAAATATGATTTTTATTATAAAACAATTTATTTCAAAACACGACTATTTTATATAGTTCATATAGATGATAAAAATATGATTTTTATTATAAAACAATTTATTTCAAAATATGAAAACCATTCAACACATGAATTTTAATTCAACGAATGAATTTCGATTCAACACATGAAGGTTTTCTATAGTTTATATATATATAAAAAGGTGATTTTTATATTTAAAACATGAATACCATTCAACACATGAATTTCTATTCAACGAATGAATTTCAATTCAACACATGAAGGTTTTCTATAGTTTATATATAGATAAAAAGGTGATTTTTATATTTAAAACACGAATACCATTCAACACATGAATTTCTATTCAACGAATGAATTTCAATTCAACACATGAAGGTTTTCTATAGTTTATATATATAGATAAAAAGGTGATTTTTATATTTAAAACACGAATACCATTCAACACATGAATTTCAATTCAACGAATGGATTTCTATTCAACAGACGAATATAATTTCAACACATCAAAATAATTCTAACACATGAATATTATTCAAAATTTCGGCAGCATAACGACATGGTAGTTAAAACCGGGACCGTCCCTAGTACGGCTCCTCGCTCTACCTTAAAGCCTCGCAGCTTTTGACAATGGGGAATCATGCATCTAGTTCGCACGCAGGCGGCATGTATATTTTTTTCATTTCCACAAACTAATCCTATGTGGTTTCAACCAAATATTTCTCAACCACAAACGGGTATTTTTCAACCACAATCAATCAATTTCAACCACAAACAATTTCAATCAACCATTCGCTATCAATCAATTTTCACACCAATCACAACCAATAAATATCGTCCATGGTTTGTGGACGAGGGGCGTATATATATATATATTTATATATAACATTTCACTTCTATTTCAACACATATAAATTTTTTACAATGCATATACAACTTATACAAGAAGTGTACAATGCTTATATAACTCATACATCGATTATATAATTTATACATCGTCGTTTTCCATATCGTTTATAATTTAGAAATCTCACATTGGGTTCCACTCCACCAAAAATAGCAGAAGGCCAGAAAAATATGCGGTCTCTTTTAAAATGTAGAAGACGTCCTCACGGTCACGATGTTTCCTGTTTCATCGAATTTCGTTATTACATGATAAAGATATGATTTTTCAAAGTTTTGCAACACTTAAAAGTGTAAAAATCAGATCAAAATAAACAGCCGAACCTTTTCTGAAATGGTTCCAAACTAGGTTTGGATTTTTCGATCAATCCGTGTAATGGTTCCACGATCGGGTTACGCGAGGTCGAAGGGGGAGGAGAGGCGCGTCTGCGCGATGTGGTGGGGTCCAGCTCGGTGGTCGGAAATGACGTCGGCGGCGCCTCGAAGACCCGAACTTCGTGGCGGTGGTTCTCTCGATTGGAGCGACGAGGGGTAGTGCTCCAGGTATGGATTTGTAGAGGAGACGGAGCACTTCAAAAAGCTTAACTGGAGGGGGGTTTAACTCGGCCTGGATTGGCCAGAAAATGGGAGGGAAGGTCGGAACAATTTCCGCCGTGGAGCGCAGGTCGGGGAGAGAGAAACGAGGGTTTTCCCTTTTTTTTATAAAAAATCTGATTGGCCGGTAGGTTTTAAAAAGGGTTTTCTGACGCGACCTCCAATCCAAACCCAACGACTGTCATCCCTAGCGTTTTACCCCCATTCCGAACACAATGGGATATGTTTTGTAGGCCCATTCGACTGTTTCAGTCAGTTTTCATTCAATTTAAAATATATAACATTCAATATTTGATTTGAACGTACATTTCAATTTGCCAGGGCCACAAACTGATTCGAAAAATTCTAGAAAAATAAATCTAGCTATGTTTTGACGATACGGTCCCAACAAAACAAGTTTCGTCGAATTCTGAGACCGTTTGCAAAAAGGCCCATTTCTGGTCGATCCAACTTAACTGTACTTGACCAAAACACGTTTTCCTTTGCCACGCTCACATCTAGCTTCAAAAATTATGAAATTTGAAACCTAGCAATAACTTCACATCTCGGATCCAACAAAAGTGGTTTCGTCGAATTCCGAGGTCGTATGCAAAATGGCCATTTCACGGGCTATATAAATTCCATAGTGACCTTTCAGAAAATTCATTTGGCCATAACTTTTGCATCCCGCTATGAAACTTTGATTTTTCAGATTCGTTAGAAAGGTATTCACTAACATATTTAAATATTTTTGGTTTCACTCAAATCCGCTTTGTTTTGCACCTGGTACGGCCAGTCAAAGTTTGAATTCAAATTTTGAAACTACCGCGCCATTTCAGGCCTTGTTTATAATTAGAATTAATTATATTCCTTTTCAATTGTCGATTCAAACTCAGTTTTCATCTTTATTATTTAAAATATTTATTTTAAATATTTAAAATCCATTATTTTAGCCAATTTAAAATTTTTAAATTGGTTCATATTTTCCGGGTCGTTACAATTATTCACATCTCACCTGAATTTAATTATATGTCAATCGATTGATCGACAGACTGTGATAAACATTATTTAATTATTTAATGCTTATATAGTAGTAAATTTCACTCTGGATGCGAATGGATTGTTTAATTATTATTTATCATTATTGTTGAATACATGCGATGTATGAAATCCATATAACTGAATTATATGGTAATTGATTGTGTCGCATTCCGATCCAGAAACAAAGAATTTTTAAAAATAAAGAATATTTTTAAATAAAGAATTTTTAAAAATACATAATATTTTTAAATAAAGAATCTTTTAAAATAAAGATATTTTAAAATAAAGAATATTTTAAAATAACGAATATTTTAAAATAATATTCAGTGAATAATCAAAATGTGATTTTGATGTACGATTTTGGATGGACACGAAAATATTGAAATGTGAAGCCGAGTTATGTAGTAAATGCTATTTTAACCCAAACGGGTTTATCAATTTATTAATTTTAAAATGAATATCGAAAAGAAGTGATTTCAAAATCTAATAGTTTGAAATAGTATCATTTTAATATAGAATACTCAATTTTTATTTAAATTTGAAAATGAAGTTGGAATTGATTTAAAATGAATTTATTAATATTTTATAAATACGATTTAAATGGAAATAGAAGATATATATATATAATACATATATTATATATATATATATATTTAATGTCCTGAATTGAACGTGCCGCGCAGTAACCGTTCGCAAATTTCGACCACTAACTTCAAATTGATGTTATGGGAGATCCGACCGTAGAGTTCTCCTAAATCCGGAACCGTTGGGTTTGTATCGAAAAGGGCTTTCCAATGAACATAAGAGATTTGAAAACGAATGGTTAGAATTGGAAATATGTCCAAATCTGTATCGACCTGTATTTTTTCGGTATTATAAATAATTTTTTTAATTATTTAAATAATGGTTTGGTAATTTAAAATGATCAGAATTAAATAATATTGAATATTTAATTAATATAAATAATAGAACAATATATTTAAATTCCGAAATAGTCGAAAATAGTGGAATTCATAATATTGTGTGAAATGGATCATATATAATATATAATTCAGTTTAGAGTTGAATTATATTAACGAATATATTTTATAATTGACAGTTGAACGTATAATTATATTATAATTTAAATCGAGCTCAAAATGGTGCTGCAGTTCGTAATTTGGCGATTCGAACTTCAATTGAATATACAGAATCCGTTTTAAATTGGATTTCTATGAAACAAGAAACGTTCGGAGCTGGTGAAGTATATTTTTCTAATGGAAGAGTAAATTAGGGATTTCATTGTGTAGATTTTGATTTACGTCCAAATCAAATTTTAAAATAGTTGCTATGGAATTCCTTTATAATTTTTTAATAATTTATTTATATTTAAATGGATTTTCAATATAAATTGAATATTGATTTAACACTGGATTTGAACTATCGAATTGTAAATTCTGATAAAAATATTCTGGAGCTGTATGGTATTCTATTGTGAATATATACGATAATATAAATTTATTTATATATAATTTAATTATTTTTAAATATATTCAATATTTAAATTGGTTTATTTAGAGCTGTAAAAATAGCCAGTTTTGCAAACAAGCTTCGTTTTCGACGAAATTAATTTTTTTGGATCCATAATATTAAATTATTGTTAGATTTCAAGTTTTGTGATTTTTGGAGTCAGTGTGCAGCCGTACGGATTTTTAATGTGAAAAACAGTCGATAATTTGACTTTAAAAATACGCTGTGTGAGCAAACGGAGTCGGAATTCGACGAAACCAGGTTCGTTGGGTCCGTAATGTCAAACTCTAGTTGTATGCCCATTTTCATGATTTTTGGGTATTATATGTGGTCGTACGAATTTTTAAAGCACAACCATCCTAACCTTAATTTGCTTCGTCTGGTAGCCAAAGAAAATGCGCCTCCACTTTTTATTCCTCCAAAAACCAAATCGCAAGTTATAAAAATTGTCAAACAAATCAAACAAACTTCTATAAATCCCGAAATATGTGTACATTAGTTTGTATCGACTTCCTCTTCATTCTCATATAATTTTTATTGGACTCGATGTCACTTTTTGTTCGCTCTGAAGTTCAGCGTGAAGTTAGGGTTGAAGTTTTAAGCTAATCAAGGAAGTGTTTGTTTGATTCGGTATCGTTCTTGGATTGAGAAGGTGGATTGGAGCTCATATGGGATTTTTGGGGTGTTTCGAAGTCAAGAAGGGTCGCGACCTGTACTTTTGAGCAGAGGACGTGGTCTTCGTTGCATGCTTCTTGAGGAGCTCGAGTGGAATGAAAATGGTATGGACCCGTAGAGATTCAGAAGAGGAGTGAAATGGTGGCTTTTGTGTGTGATTCGGTGGAGAGATGGAAGTGTGGTGGAGCGGTGTACGAGCGGAAATGGTGAAGGGATCTTCTGGAACGTGAAATTGAGGAGCGGGGAAGAAGACTACAGTGGCGGGCTTGGGTAATTAAATTGGGTTTGGGCCAAGAGTTAAAGTTAAGCCCATTTAGAGAAAAAGGAGACTTAATTATTATTAATCTAAATTAGTATAAACTTGTATAAGTCATATATTATTCATACGTGATCAGAACTAGACGAAACAAGATCTGTTAGGATCGTATGGACGACAACTATGCAATGGAACTGATTGGGAGTGAATTGGGGCTTGTTACAATTTATAGCAAAATAAATTGTCTGATCCGAATCAACAACAGTTTATCGTTATTTAACGATAACTATCCAATGTGAGTAAAACTCACCAACTCTACCAGTTCATATTTTTATAACGTGTATTTAGAATTGAAAATTGATGATTGATTCTGTGTGTTGACTGTTTGATTGAATTACTGAATGGTTGGTTAAAATTTTAGATAACAATATATATATAAATCATTAACTAAATATTGATTCTGTTTATGAGAATATTTCATACTGAAGTGATATCATTGTGAATTATATTGTGTAACATATGTGGATGCAGGAAAACAGGTTGGAGGGATCCAACTGGATTCCTCAATATTTATAATACTTCTCTTTTCATATATTGTAAAATATGATATATAATTTTTTGTTGATTATGTGTGTTTGAATGATATCGATCATTGTTACCTAGTATTTTGTAACGGCCCGCAAATCCATACTATCTGAGTTGACTAATAACACCACACGTCCAACCCAAATTGCACAGAAATACGAATCATTATTAGAAAGAAGTTAGAGGATAAGAAATAGAAAGAAAGAAATGTTAGAATAGAAGAAAAAAAAACAGATCTCACAGCGGAACGAATAAAATATATTATATAACATAACTTTTTGAAATACAAATCAGTAACTGTATATACATACCATTATCAGAGAACAACAGCTATTCTTGGAACAGTTATAAATACCTATTTTTGGATACAACATAGTACACAAAGGAAATATGATAGTTTATAGCTAATTGTTGAAGCCTCCTGCTTCCAGCTCCTCCAAATGAATCTGTAAAATCCCGACTACTTGATTGCCCGTACAAATTTGGGCACCCAAGAGTTTAGGGAAAACAAAAACAAAATAAACTCTGGGTCAGTCATGGGACTGGTGTGAGTAAACTCCAACTATTTGTTTAACTTTTTTTTTATAAAAAAACCTTTCAAAAGAAATGATAATCATAAGACCGATCCACACATAAACTCGGATGGTTTTTACCTTACGGTAACCCAAAATATTTTTGATATCAAGTCCAGTGATATTATAATAATGTCTATATCAAATAAATAGAATCTAGCGGAACGCTTGCATCTCACGTTCCATATATAATATAAAATCAAAAACCGCATAGCGCTTATTGAAGATTGGATTTCCAACATGACAAGGTATGGAACCACCTTCCGATAGTGTATCTCAAGAGAGGAATACACGGGATTCAACAAGAACATCTTGCAACCCGGCCCACACATGACTGACCACTCATTTCGCTTGAGTGTATCGAATGTATATCACCAACGGTTGGGATCAGCAACCGTTTCCCGAATGGGACAACATCTAATAGAATAAGGAATTAAATGAATCTATCGATAGGTCATAATACACCCTAATGGAGCGACCCACATAGCCATGCTGCCTGCCGATTTTTGTCATTTCCCGATTGTTGAGGCCTTAGGCTACGATTACTTTCCATTCATTGATAGCATAATCACTTTGAATGCCACATTGTCAGATCTGTTAATCACTAACTGATTTGCACAAATATATTCTGGATATTATGCTAAGGGAATAAATCCGTTGCCACCATGTATCTTTATACAGACCAACATTTTCGATCATTGGAAATACTCTATCAGGCATTCGTCCATATACGTTCGTTCTAGGTTTGAACGAAACCGAAGGCACAATTTCTATTAATAGAAAAAGCCCTTGCGGTTTACTCCATCTTCGATTATCTTCATATAATCTGATTCGCAACGCTACTGCCAATACGAAGTGGTTCACGGATAATAATCCAACCAGTCTCTCCATATCGACAACAATATTGGCAAATACTTCGATAGTCGGTTATTTAACTATCGAAGAAAAATAAACAAACATTCCAACCATAACATTCATCAATCACTGGGCCTGTTAATTAGTATTTCATTAATTAATTCACTTCTTCATTTCCCTATCAATATTCGTTAACCAAATATTTTCAGTAATCTTATTGGTTTCTTACGCTATTTGGAATAAAACATTTCCCTATATCACCTTCTGTTATTTTCTATATTTAGAAAATATGTTCTATTGCAATTGTAAATAATTTCAATCACTTATCTCTTTCCCGACTATTTTAATTATACTTAGGAAATATTTACTTATATATTTCCAAAATTCCACCACTTGGGTCAAAACGAATACTGTGTAAAACATCGTACAACAACCCAAATTATTTTATTCAACTAACTCTTATTCAAACACTTCTCTTTGAGACTGGATCTTGCTATTTATAAATTAAAAATGAAATCAATCAAGTTGGGGTATAACTACCTCTCATACCTTGACTGAAAACATCCTCAACTTCAAAACGAAAAAACCACTTACCTCGAATAATCAACATTTTAAAAACCAATTATTCATTTTAAACCCGTAATGTTTCTCTTTCTAATTTTACCAGAATTATATATTTCCTTTTTGTTTATAATATTCTACTTTAAATTCATTTCCTAATCGAATTCAATATATATTAATATATTGATTTTCTACTTACCCAATTTTCTTAAAAATATTCTAACTCCTTAAATTTCCGGAAAATTTCACCATAACCTCCTTTGTACCGGGAGCATCGGGAAATTCCCCAAACCGCCGCACAAGCCTCACCAATCAAAAAGAAAAAGAAAAAGCCAAGCGGCTTGCCGATGCAGCACATAAAACCTCATATGGAATTTAAATGTGTACCTTTTTGTTGGGCATTTCAATATATCTCTTCATATACTTCATTCCAAACCTGCTCAACATATATTCACCTGTTTTCCAATTTATCCCAACTCAATTCGGTCACTCCTAACTCAATTTGCTAATTTATTCTTTAATTAGCTATTTTGCCAAATCCCTTTATTTTGAACATATCGTGTTCAAATAAATGTTAATTCACTTATAAACAAGTAGAATTTCATTTCTAGCTTGATTTTCAAATTCGATTTCGAATATGAATCCACAAAACCAATTTACTTAACCAATGCCAATTTCGATTCAAAACTCGATTAACTATTTATTCTTCAAAATTAGTTAAATCTATTTAATAACTAAAAATCTGATTTTTGTTTCAAAAATCATTTCACTTACTTCACTGAAGTTCATATTTATTTTATATCTCCAGTCTGGATTTTTCTAATGGTAATTCGGATTTTATTTCTTTAATATCCTTTTGTTTATTTAAATAAACTGTTATGGTTTTATAATGGTTCTGGCGCTGTTTTTCTGAAAATTTGATTTTGACATAACTCAAAATCTATACGACGAAATCCAGATTTTCCTCTTTCATTAGAAAACTATTATTTAATCGGTCCTGACGGTTCTTGTTTCAAAGAATTCTGAATTCAATTGAGTTCTATATACCTAATTGAAGTTCAAATCGCCAATTTACGAACTACCGCGCTGCGCCGAGTTCGTTTTAATTATATTTAATATATAAACGTTTTAAACTTCATTTATAATAAATTTCAACTCTATTCTGATATATTTTTAATATATATCAAATCAGTTTCCCAATTCAACAAAGTATTTTCGATTATCAATAATTGTCGATTTTTCCTTAGTCGGTAATATATTTATTTATACTTCGATCTTCTATATTTAAATTTCAATTCCTTCGACAAGTTATAAATCCTTTGGATTTATTTAAAAATCCGCATTTTGAAATATATTTCTTTGTTTCCATTTCGAAATGATTTCAACTTTCTAGTTTCAAATTCTATTTGAAATTTCTATTTTCAAATTCCCATTTCAAATTCTATTTGAATTCTATATACAAATTCCCATTTCAAATTCTATATTCAAACTCCATTTGAATTTCTATATTCAAATTCTATATTTGAATTCATATTTGAATTTTCTATATCCAAACTCCATTCAATTTCTATAAACAAATTCCAGTTAAATTTCTATATTCAAATTCTAAATTTGAATTCCCTTTGTTTAAATTCCATCTGAATTTAAAATATCCATATTATCTAATTTTTGGTTTTTCACCTTTCTTTGTAAACATCGCCTTATATTACTTATTTATATATATTAAAACAAGTCTCGACTTCAACTTCATTTGAAATAAATATTTTACTTTGGAAAAATAAATTTCGCTTTATTTAAATTCCACTTGTATTTATATTTCCTAAATTTATCAAATGATAATTCATTTCACCCCCTTTTTAAACTTTGTTTACGAACAAACTACTTGTTTTAAATATTCAAAACTAGTTAATATTTTTATTCTATTTGAATTTCAAATTCTATTTAGAAAAAAAATAGAATTTCCCTTTAAAACCTCAAATATCCTTTCCATGATATTTTATAAATCAACCCTCAGGCCTAGTGATATTTAACCACCAACAACCAATTATTTATTTCAGGGTTTCTAACACATCATATATGACAGTATATACGCAAACAAATAAACAAACAGATAATATATTTTTGAGGAATCCAGTTGGATTCCTCCAACCTATTTTCCTACATCCACAGACGTTAGCACATAAATAATACCATCCTTCTTCGAGGCAGGATATCGCGGTATATAAGGTCATCCACTAATATATATTTGTAGGGCACATAGGGAAATCATCCGTTAATGGTACCGCGGGCATCCGCTAATGAGACTGCGGGAATAATCCAATCATCAACCCAATATATATATATATATAAATAAATAATAGTCAACCCTAAATAACTAATATATTTAAATCAACCAGAAAGCATTCAAACAAGCAACAACAATTATTTTTACCGAATAAAAATAATTCTAAATAACAGGTGAGTGAGATTTACTCACCGTGATTTCCATTGTCGAATATCCATTTAACATTCTCTATCGTCTCGCCTTTCCATCCACTTGAATGAATCTCGAATAAAAATCTTTTCCTATGATTTATTTAATTTATCGATTAAACGATTTATTAATTTAAACTAACTTATCAAATAAATAAATAAATTCTATGTATGTATACCTCATTGTCTTTAACCAACTATGAAGCCAACTCAACAAATCATCGATCAACTCATAAGTATATCTCCAATTTTATCGAAACCGTTATCACATGAGATATATAACGTATTTTAAATTTTGATATAATCAAAATATGCCTCCCTTGTTAATTAAAAATAAATAATTTATTTTACCTTAAACATCCTTTTATTATCTTCCTCTCTACTGTTTAAACAAAACCACGATCTGTACACTCTCCATCCCTCCTGAACGCAACCTTCTTCTCTTTTTTTCCCCAATACTTACTGAAATGCCTAAATCCACAATACTGTTTCCAACATCACCCACAACTACTGTCGTGCCACAGCTGTACTACCAACTCGATTAATCACTACTGCAAATCCCTATTCCAGTCATCTCGACCCTCCTAACCATCGAACTACTGAAACCTGTTTAAAACCCCATCAGCCCTTGTATGCAGGCCAAACTCCTCCTCTGTTGACCATTCACTACCCAAAAATAGATCTGAGATCTCCACTGTCGAACTCCCAGACATCCACAGTCATCCTCGTTCAACCTCATCCAATGACCCGCCTCATTTCCCTAACTGTCGAACCCAAAAATGAAGAACGAACTCAAAAGAATACTTACTGGAGAACTCTTTCACTCCCAGCAAATCGCAGGCCCCCCTAAATCACAAATCGCACTCCACTCCAGATCACAACCTCCCACATCGATACAACTACATGAACAAACATCGACTTCCAGTATCTGCTTCCTCTACTATGCCTAAATCAGATAGGATTTCAACCCTAGCTCGAGATAAACCAACATCGAAGCCTCCAGATTCGCGACTCCACTCTTCTCAGTTTTCGATCCCACAGACCATCGCGACCTCGCCACACTCAAGAGCAAACAGGTCTTCGAACTCCCTGAACGCGAGTGCCCTACCTTGCTATCGAACTTGAATTCACGATGGTGCCTTGACTCGAGATTCCGATCTCGACTTGGACTAGCAAAAGAAGGAGCGGCCATTTTAATTGTTTACAGAAGAAATGCTTTGATTTATTTTTACAAACAGTGAAGGTGATGATGTGATTTTATAGAGGCGAGATACTTCCTAGTTAAGGAAATGAATGTAGGTGTTTACTCGGTAAGATTTATCAGAGGTAGGTTCTAATAGGTACAAGGTTTATTAAGGCAGGTATTAACTAGTATAGTGTTTATTTAATTTTAATTATCTTGTGATCGCGAACTCCTTTTTGAACACAACGACTAACCTTCCTAGGGTAAAACCGCTATTCTGAACACACTAGGACAGGTATCGAAACTCAATTCGACCATATGGAGGAGATATTAATTTAAACTGATATAAATTAAATTCAAAACAATTTAATTCCTTGATAATAAATTATTATTATCGTCTATATGTATATTCAAATAGAATATATATTGAAATTGAATTTATACCGGTCATCTGGATTGTTTTTATTTAGTTTAAAATTCTGGATTCAATTTTGTTGGAAATTCAAATAAAAATCCATATTAACCATTTGAATTATTACAACTTGCCATATTTCGATAATTATAAATATTCGAAAAAAATTGTATTTTGATTATAAAATCTATAACACAATATAAATATTAATTTATACTGTCTGCTTAATATTTAAAACCATATTAAATATTTAGAATAAATCGACCATAAAAAAATCTGGGTCGTTACAATTTTAAATAGCATAAGAAATACTGGGATGTAGAAAAGGGGATTTTCAAAGTGTATTTTGAAAATAAATTATTTATATAAAATCAATGGATTTTATATATAAAAGGAAAAGGATTTTATAAAAGAAAATAATTACAAAATCAAAGGAGATTATAAGAAAAAGGAAATATTTATTTGTTAAATAAATAGAATTGAAAGGAAATATTTGTAAAACATTTACAAATAGAATTGAAATGGAATTGAAAAGGAAATATTTATTTGTTAAATAAATATAATTATAAAAGGAATATTTATTTGGTAAATAAATAGGATTATAAAAGGGAATAAAGAGTTATCGATATAAAGTTAAAGAATAGAGTTAATTAAAAAGGAGTAATCGAATATAGTTTATTCGAAAGGAACTAATCGAATATAGTTTATTCGAAAAGAGTTATCGAATATTGGTTATTCGAAAGAGTGTTATCGAATATTGGTTATTCGAAAGAGAGTTATCGAATATTGGTTATTCAAAAGAGAGTTAATTGAATATTGGTTATTTGAAAGAGAGTTATCGAATATTGGTTATTCAAAAAAGAGTTATCGACTATTGGTCATTCAAAAGAGAGTTATCGAATATTCGTTATTCGAAGAGAGTTAATTGAATATTAGTTATTCGAATAAGAGTTAGTCGAACATTAGTAAATCGAATAAAAGTTAATCGAATATAGTTTATTCGAATAGAGTTGAAGGAGTTAATCGAATAAAGTTTATTCGAATAAAGTTAAAGGAGTTAATCGAATATGGTTTATTCAAATAGAGTTAAAGGAGTTAATCGATTATAGTTTATTTGAATAGAGTCAAAGGAGTTAATCCAATATAGTTTATTCGAATAGAGTTAATGGAGTTATCGAATATAGTTTATTCGAAAGGAGTTAATCGAATATAGTTTATTCGAAAGGAGTTAACTGATAAGAGTTAATGAAATTAAAGTTAATCCAGTTAGAGTTAATGGAGTTAGGGTTGATTGATTTGAGTTAATAGAGTTATAATTTGGAGTTAGATATTTCAGAAGTAGGGATTATAACGCTATAGTTATAATCAATGTTTTTCAATAAAGAAGTGGATTCGAAAATAGAATCTGGGGGTTACGCAAGGAAGTTTGTTAAGATTTAAAGGGTGAACTTTGTCTATTTCGAGGTTAGAAATGTTGTTCAGTTAAGGTCTAAGTGGTAGTTATACCCCAACTTGATTGACTTCGTTTTTAACTAAGGAATGGTTAAGGTTCGATAGTGAAGGAGCTAATTGAATTTAGTTAATAGGTGTAAATGGTTCGAGTTGGCATATCGATGTTTTATTTAAACATCCATTTAAATCCAATGAATGAGTTTTGGAAACATTTTCCAAATATAATCAGAGATATTTTCTAATCCTAGAAAATGAAATGTTTGATGATAAAGAATACTGGAATGACAGTGATACGTGAAAAAGAGATGGAAATGTTTTCCAATGATTAATAACGTATATTTTCTAAATTTAGAAAATAAGGAATGTTGAATATATGGAAACAGGAAATAAATAAATTAATGAACTAAAGAGATAAATGTTAAATGATGATTGACCGATATAATTTCCATCAGGAAATAATATCGTTGTTTGCACATATGTTTTTCTTTGATAGTTAACTCACCGACTATCGAAGTTTTTGACCATTTCCGTTGTCAATACGGAGAGACCGGGATCAGATTCATTATCTAAAAACCACTCTATCTGGACATTACCATTGCGATCAAATATGATGAATAAAATTAAAGACAGAGTTATGCAAGGGATGTTCTGTTTACAGAATAGTGCCTTTGGTTTGTCCAGTCCTAGGACAACCTGTATGGAAGAATGTCTGACATAGTATATTTAATGGATCACATAAGTGTATCTCTTCAAACGTATGTACGTTTGGTGGCGGAGGAATTCGTTTCTCTTAGTTGTATACCCGTTGTATTTTTGGGAAATCAATTTGTGATTTGATGGGTATGACAATCTGACATTCAAAGTGAATAATTGTGTGATCTGTCAGAGATAAGCATGGCCTCTAGCCTCACAACCGGGAAATGACAAAAATCGGGCAGGCAGCATGGCTAAGTGGTTGGTTGCCAATTAGGGTGTATTATCACCTACGTAGATATATTCATTTCATTCTTTAATATATTCGATGTTGTCCCATTCGGGAAACGGTTGTTGATCCCAACCGTTGGTGATATACATTTGATACACTCAAGCGAAATGAGTGGTCGGTCATGTGTGGCCGGGTTGCAAGATGTTCTTGTTGAACCAGTGTATTCCTCTCTATAGGTACACTATCAGAAGGTGGTTCCGTACCTTGTCATAGTTGGAAATCCATTACCCAATAAGTGCTCGCGGTTTTGATTATATACTATATATGTGGAACGTGAGATGAAAGTGTTCTGCAAGATGATTATTATATTGTGGTTGGTAGACATTATTATAATATCAAAAGAGTTTTGATATAAAGTTTATCGTTCTTTCAAAAGGATTTTGAAAGTTAAATCAAATTGATTTGGATTCTCATAAGGGAAGAACCCGTTCCGTTATACGGCGTGGTCTTATGAGATATCGTTTAGTTGCTCAAACTATTTTAAATTGTTTTACTCACACCAGTCCCATGACTGACCCAGAGTTTGTTTTGTTTTGTTTTCCCTAAACTCTTGGGTGCCCAAATTTGTACGGACAGTCAAGTAGTCAGGATTTTTCAGATATACTTGGATTGCTTGGTGCAGGCGGCTTCAGGATTATATAGCTATAGTTATTTCCACTGTGTTGTAAGTTTTGTACTCTGATAATGTTACTGTATACATATACTAGTTTATTTCAAAATTATGTATCTATTATATATTGTTCGTTCCGCTGTGAGTTTCATGTTACTCTGATGATGATGTATGTTCTTCTTCTTTTATTCTATGTTTATATCTTATCTATTCTCACCCTCTGTTTTCTTTCTATTAGTTTTCTGGTTTCCAGTGCACTTTGGGTTGGACTTGTGTTATTTGGTCAGCTCAAATAGTACCTGAATTTCGGGACACTACAGTTGGTATCAGAGCTGAAGGTTAAGTAATTACCTTGGCTCTAAGGCGTGACTCAGTAGAGATAGGGTTAGTAATACCCTAGATTGAGTTGAGTGTATATATACAAGTTAACATATTTGTTATTCGATATAAAAATGGTTTTATTTTGTGAAGGTTTATTGGTTGAGTGGTTTATGAGTTATGTCGATCAGTTTGATCCACTATATCGGTAGGGGTTTATAAGCACTTGAATACAATGAACCGACATAGTATGTTTTGAAAAGAGGGTAATGAAATAATTTTACCCAAATATATTTTGATATAAATAAAATATATATGGTGGAAATATTATCATATATTGGATGTGTTGGTTGTGATTATAATCAGATAAGATTATAATTAAAACGGTTATGTAAATAACCAATCAAAATTCGTATAAGTGTTACGACATGAATTAAATCTGAAATTAAAATCAGAATTTGAAATTGAAATTCCCAAAATTTGAAAAAGTTATTGTAAATGGATTTGGATTAAATATATGAGAATTTAAAATCCTGGGAGATTTTAAATTGTTTTAAAACATTGTAAATGGTATTTTGAAATGAATTTCAAAATGGAAGTGTTTAGATATGGTTTTGAAAATGATATAGTATTGAACTCACTTCGATCGCTGGAAGATAGATTCTGATGATGACCATGACATTATCGGTGTTCATTTTCGAGTATGTAAGTGACGGATTGCTACCAAAGATTTTGTTTTTGAATTTTTTTGAGAAAAACAAGTTGTTTGAAATCCTAAAAAGGAAATTTTGATTTTGAGGAAAGAAAAGCTGTTTAAAATCCCAAGAAGAGATTGTGAATTAAACAAATTTAAATAGAATTTTGTGAAAGCAAACTGGAATTGAACTGAAATCAGTTAAGTGGTAATTGAAATTGAATTAGATTAGAATGATATCGAATACAATTCTATTGGGAGATAGGAATTTGAAATGGAACTCGATTAATGGATTATGAGTTTGGAATCAAGAATGAAACTTGAGTTGAAAGGGAATTTGGTTTGGATATAAGCGAATAGTTGTATTGAACATATATTGATTGGAAATTGATTGTGAGGACATTGGTATATGCTGAATGGGTGACAGATGCAAAGGATATAATGATATGCCCAACAAAAAAGTACAAGTTTATATTTCTATTAGATATGAGATTTATGAGCCAAATGGGCAAGCCGCTTGGCTGTTTGGTTTTCTTTTGGGTTGGAGAAGGCCTAAAGGGGCGAGTTGGAGTTTGAGCTATTGACCAGTACAAAAGAGGTGCTGGCGAAATTTTCCATAAAATTAAGGTGTTAGAAAATTTGCAGGATTTTTGAAAATGTTGGTTGATCGGAATAAATTAATAATTTAACCAAATAAATTGGTTCAGTTAAAACTAAAGTTTTAGAAGTAAACAAATAAATTTATACCCAGTTAGTAGGGTTTGTTTTCTAACTTAGCAATTTCGAGGACAAAATTATTTTAAAGGGGGAAGAATGTAACGACCCGTATTTTTTCGGTATTATAAATAATTTATTTAATTATTTACATAATGGTTTGATAATTTAAAATGATCATAATTAAATAATATTGAATATTTAATTAATATTAATAATAGAACAACATATTTAAATTCCGAAATAGTCGGAAATAGTGGAATTCACAATATTGTGTGAATTGGATCATATATAATATATAATTCAGTTTAGAGTTGAATTATATTAACAAATATATTATATAAATGACAATTGAACGTATAATTATATTATAATTTAAATCGAGCTCGAAATGGCGCTACAGTTCGTAATTTAGCGATTCAAACTTCAATTGAATATACAGAATCCGTGTAACGACCCAGCGGATTTTCGATCCCGAAAATCGACATAAAACCACCATGTCGACTATTCAAGTATCGAAAACACTGGATTGTCAATAGAAAGAAGTTTGAGGGTGAGAAAAGAAAGAAAGAATATTAGAATAGAAGAAAGAAGAAGAACCCATCAGAATCTCACAGCGGAACAAATAAAATATAATATAACAAATTCTTTATACAAAAACTGTATATACATACCAATCATCAGAGTATAGCATATATCAGACACAGCGGAAAACACTTTATATAACTAGCGGTGAAGCCTCCTGCTTCCAGCTCCTGAAATTCCAAGCGAAACCTAACCTGGAACATACTCGGTCTGACCCGAGCACATTTGATTTAAAACAAAATACACCGGGTCAGTCTGGAATACTATCAGTGATAAATTCACAGCACACACACGCTTGTTTAACTTGGGAAAATTCTTTCTGAAATCAAAGGATACTAGTAAGACCAGCCCACACATAAACACGGACGATTTTTACCTTACTATAACCCTAAACGTTTTTGAAATCATACTTTGATCTGATATTATCATAGTGTCTAAATACAAATAAATAACAATCTAGAGGAACGCTTGCATCTCACGCTCCCCATATATAGTATACAAACCAAAACCGCGGGCGCTTATTGGAAATTGGATTCCGACCTTGACAAGGTATGGGACCACCTTCCGCACGTGTATCTCTAGAGGCGAATACACTGGGTTCAACAAGAACGTCTTGCAACCCGACCCTCACATGATCGACCACTCATTTCGCTGGAGTGTATCGAATGTATATCACCGACGGTTGGGATCAGCAACTGCCTCCCGAATAGGGACAACATCGAACATAGATTTAAGAAGCAATAGGAATTTCTCTAGATAGGTGATCATACATCCTAATGGGAGCGACCCACATAGCCATGCTGCCTGCCCGATTTTTGTCATTTCCCGGTTGATGAGGCTTGAGGCTAGGATTTTATCTCTAGAACATCTGGTCATCATATACTTTGGATGCCACATCATCAGATCCGCCAGATCACACTTTATTTACGTCCACAAACATACTCTGGCTATCTGGCTAGAGAATAACCATTTCTCCGCCATTAACTATGGTACGTTTGGAGAAATCAACGCGTGTAATTCCTTTTGGAAATACTTTGTCAGACATCCATCCATACAAGTCATCCAGGAACAGGATGAACCGAAGGTACCCTCCTACTGCATCTAATATAGGAATCACCCCATGGATCAGTAGCGAGAAGCCCTTGCAACCTGTAGATTCCAGTCACGACAGAACCACAGCTTATCTCTGGTTGCACTCCAGAGATTTTCAGCAGTTCTTCCGCTTATGATAATCCACAGTCTTCAATGCTCCATCACGATCATCTCCCGATCTCTACACGTATTTGTTGGTCGGAATGGTTTCGAATAAGAATTCGATCCCGGACTTTCCCTACCAACAATCATATTGGTCAACTTCGATAGTCGGTGATTTAACTATCGAATAGCAAAGGTGTGAATAACATCAGTTTTCTGATTCAGCACTTAACACAACTTGATTTCTTAAAAAGTATTATACCAAATTTCCTCTAATTAACTCTGACTCTACTAACTCGACTTATTTAACTCAATTGTACTAACTTGACTTGATTACTCCTATCGATTAACAACTACTCGACGTAACTCCATTCGCTCGACTCTAGATCGCAGCGATCACAATGGTTACGCCTGATTCCCTCAAGAAACATCCGACCGCCGTAGGCTATCTGCAGCCCTGCGAATTACGCTAGCAGTCGTACGCAATGGAACTCTTTTTGACTAATCCTATCTCAAATACTTTATTTGATCAAATGGAATAAACGAATATTTAATATAATTTGAAATCAATCTTCTTATTCCTTTTTAAAACTAATATTGCAATATTATTTATTTATTTCCCCAAAACCTTACGTTAGAGTTTGACATTACTCGTATAAGATAAAACCAATGCAACACCTTCACTCACACCAACTAATACCGTTCCTCGATAATAGTGAAACCAACCAAGTTGGGGTATTTTAGTTACCTCTCAGACCTTGATCGACTCGTTCTTATCTCGGAAAATATTAGTTCGCCACTTAACACTTCGCTAAAATCCCCTTTTCCCATCTTGATCTCAAACGGGTTTCGTAACCTGTTTCTTACATTTGGAAACCCTTTCCAATATCATTTATTTACTTAATTTATTTGCTTATTGTAAAACCTTATTGAAATTAACATATGAACTCACCCATTTCCCTTTTCCAAACCTTGTTTGCAACTTGAATCATAAATCTATTTATAACACTTATCCCCTCGATCGATTTCCCTTTTCGATTAATCACTTATTACTTGAATGCCATTTTATCAAATCTTGTTGGAAAACTTAAATCCTTAAATCCCTTTAATGAACTCCTATTTGGTTTTGATCAAACTTAGCGACATTTTATCCCTTCTTAATTAAATACCCATTCCAAAGCCATCGCCTAAACCATTATTTGTTACAATAATAGTTTACTTTAATATTAACTATAATAAAAATAATTAACTCTTCCATTAACCAAAATAGGATAATTATCACATTTCAAAAGCTTATTATATAATAATTAATCATATTATCATTAACTAATTCGATAATTACTTTGGATTATAATTAATCGAAGATTAACCATTTTTAAATTTCATTATCGATTAAAAGGGTTGATTCTGTCAACCATACAGCTCCCTTGATCATTAACCGAATTCCACTTGTCATTTCCCTCGTTATTTTATTAAATAACGTAACTAAAACCCCATTTAATTGTTTTAAAAACAATTACTCTATTTTACCCACCCATAGGTCAATCCTTGGGTTTTCTCTGCTTTCAAACTGGTATAACCTACTTAAGAAAAATCCCTTTAAAATTCGATTAAATAGATTTATAAATTCCCAAGTAAATTTCTTATAAAATTAATTTAAGCTTTAATCCAGTTATAAATAATTATAACTTTAATATTTCATCAATTCACTGAATGGCCAACTGACATCATAAACAACTCATTTAGACCGTTCACTATCAATTATCCAATCAACACTGTCAGTTGATTTTAACACATCACGGGTGAATATTTATTCACCTATACAAACAAGTTTTGGTGTCAGTCAGGGTGAACAACTCATATATAAGCACCACAAAAAAATATACAGTTTATTTGAGGAATCCATTTGGATCCCTCCAACCTGTCCTTCTCTGCATCATAGATGTCAGTTGATAAAATAGAAGAATAAATTAATAAACAACTACACCCAATCAGACAATATCAACCAATTGGCATCCATCGCATCCAATTAGCCAATTTAAACTGTTAACCGTAAAAATATATTTTACTGTGAATGTACCACATCATAGGATTCCAGAAGGTGTGAGAATTAACTCACCAGAGTTTGTTCTGGTCAACGGTTGGCGCGTTTGTCGCTTTTAATTTAACCGTAATCCTCACTATCTCTAGCTCCGCCTAAATTTGTTCCATAAGGTTCTGCTTGTTGCCATGATTGTAACGCCAGTTAATTTGTCTGATTCTGCCCATATATGAATTTAGTCATAACGTTTGAACATTAATGATTAGAATTAAATTCACTTGACCCCTGACTAGATTAAATAACTAACACCATTTTAAACTTACTACCCTAATCCATACTTAACTCACTATCGTTTTAAACAGTTATTTTTTTTAGGGTTTAAATTAAAATAAGAAACCTTAATCACTTTAATTAATAATTTAATTATATCAACAAATGATTAATAAGGTTTCACATTAACATAAATAATATCATCCACTTGACTAACTAAGTGACAACATAAAAAGGGTTTAAATTTCATTAACCAGCTTCCACTTGTGTTAATTTAAAAATCACTTTAGCTTAGGAACTTCCTTTAGATTTCAATTATAACTAAACTTAGTGTAATAAAATTGGGCCATACCATAACTTTGTTCAGCCCACTAAAAACAGGCCCGCACCCATTCTCCCCTATATCAAACCCTCCGGCCCCTTTTCCTCTTCATTATCACACGCCGCCACAAACATCAGGAAAACAAAACCCTTCCTCCATCAACCGAGAATCCAGATCCCCCTCACCACGCCGTACACTGATTCCGACGTGACCTTGCCCCCACAGCGCCTCCGACTCCATGCGTTCATCGCTCCAGGCGTGCTCACGCACACAGCTCCGCTTCCCATCCCCTCGATCTACTTCAGCAACTACCCCGTCTTCACCGATCAACCCCAAGTCCTTTCAGAGGTTCAAACGCTCCAAACCGAAGCCTCCATCCCCCAAAAAGCTAAGTATTTTTCCCAATTTTATATTTCTGTTTTGATTTTCTATTTTGTTGTTTTCGAATTGGGGTTTTCTTCACTGCTTGTTCTGATATGTGGTGCTGGTTGTGTATTTATAGTTGTGAGTCCCTTGGGGTGCAAGGATTAGGACTGCACCCCCTACTTTGTAGCTGCACTAAATTTTCCTTTTCATTTGATAGCTGTACGATTGGTCTGTGAGTGATGGAATATTGATTGTGGCGATGTTTTCGACAGGGTAGTATCACGATTTGTGATGGATCAAGCACCCTATGTAGATTAGGTGTACAGCTACTTGTATTGTCTTCTCATGGTCGATATATATATGTAGCTGTTTAATTCATTTGAAGATTTGAAATTTACACTATGGATTTTCTGCCCCATTTTTTAAAAACAGTGCAGGATTTCTTGGTTGGATTTTCAATGAGATTTTCTGTTTCCATTTTAAATATATGAACAGTAAATTCGTACCTGAATCTTACTGTATATACATGTGAGTCTCCTGTTTGATTTGGCCATACATGTCACTGTTGTTTTAGCTGTTCACCACTTATTTTCTTTTCATTTTCCTTCTGTTTTAGATGTCTTGTATGGTGAAACTTATAATACCAAAAATACTATAAACCGAACACCATTTTAAGGTCGAATTCTTGAGACTATATGTTCCTTTTTCTGTAATTAAAATGTTCCTTTTTCTGTAATTAAAATGATGCTGGATATTTAAGCTACTTCATGAGTTGGAACGAATTTAAAATAGGGTATAGCCCTAAGAAAACAACTTCCATTTTAAATCTCGGATCATAAAACAACTTATAATTAGAATTCTTGATTTTCTTTATGTTGAGTTACTGGTTTACAAAACATCAGAGCCTTTATTGCAGCTTCAGTATGTTGTTTTCCCATAGTTGATCCCTCCCCCCAGATTTTGGTTTTCAGGTTTGATGCGAAAATCAAATCAACTAACATGGCATATATACATCCACACACATCAGTAGGTATATGGGGCAAGTGTTATTACTCATTGCTTGTTTGTTTGCTGACATGGATTAATTTCATATATTTGATCTTGGACTAATGAATAACATATTTTATCGTGGCTGTTCATTGCTCATTCTACTTCCTTAATTGTTTGTTTTTTTATATATTTTTTTAATGCAGTTTATTTCTATTATTAATTCAACCTTTAATGGGTTTTCTTCTTCCTTTTTCTTTCGCAGATCGCAACTGGTTTAGATGGATTTACGGGTTCGGCAACATGAAGAAGCAGATTTACCAACATTGAACTTTCTTTATGTTTTGTATTTTTGAACTTGTATTGTAAATATATATAAATTTGACCTTGTATTGTATTGGACAATCTCATGCATATATTTTCCTGTCTTTATTCTATATACAAAAATATGAATAAAATTTGTTTATACTTTATAGATCAGATCCCATTTGTAATTGATGATGCTATTTATATTTCAATTTCTTTCTTTTTATTGTATATGTTCCCTCTTTTTTTTTCATGAATGAATCATGGATTAGCCAATTCAAGGCACACCATGATGTACTGCTCACATCACACACTGTTTTAGTACACAATACCAGAATACCAATTAAAATTTTAGATTACTACTCGTTTCGTCGAACTAGTGAAAATGTTGTGGAGTATATATATATATATATATATATATATATATACACATTACATTCAAACAACGAAAAACGTTTCGAAATTGTTTTTAATTAATATATATATTCGAGCTCTATTTAAATAAATAAATTCGATAAAAATCTATTATAATTTAAATATAATATATAAACTCATTTAAATATTCAAACTTAAATGGTCGTAAAATCTGGGACATTACATTAAGGTAAGAAGAATATTCCGAACCGGATTATTTTTTTAAAATCAATACTGTTGAATAAAATTTAAGATAAATTCAAACTCTAAAAATTTTCGAGAATTTTGCCAGCACCTCCTTTGCATGGCTCGATCGATATGACTACCACTGCCACTCTGGCCTCAATTTCTTTGAAAAGAAAATTCAAAATTCGAATGGAAACCCACTTTATTTGAATCCCAAACTATTTATCCATTAAATTTATAACCCCAATTCATTCAAGCTTGCTCACTTTGAATTCATTCTTAAATGGGTTTCTCTTAACCAGGCTCAGTTTTACTCTCATATTCGATTCAATTGACGAATTTATTTTCTAATCAATTCAATTTTATTTCAAAATTCAAATTTGATTTCAAATCAAATCAATCAAAACAAACAAACAAACACCCCAAATTAGAAAATAAATTCCTTTTTCTATATAAAAATATATACATTGGGTAAAATTATTTCATTTACCCTATTTCAAAACATACTGCGTCGGTTTATCATACTTGAGTGTTTAGAAACCTGTATCGATGCAGTGGATCAAACTGATCGACCAAAACTCATAAACAACCCAACCAATAAATCTCCACAATATAAAACAATTTTTTATAAAATCTACAAATACATTCACTCGTATATATACACTCACACTCAATCTAGGGTATTGCTAACCCCATCTCTATTGAGCTACGCCATAGAGCCAAGGTTGCTACTCAACCAATAGCTCTGATACCACTGTAACGACCCAGCGGATTTTCGGTCCCGAAAATCGATGTAAAACCACCATGTCGACTATTCAAGTATCGAAAACACTGGATTGTCAATAGAAAGAAGTTAGAGGGTGAGAAAAGAAAGAAAGAATATTAGAATAGAAGAAAGAAGAAGAACCCATCAGAATCTCACAGCGGAACAGATAAAATATAATATAACAAATTCTTTATACAAAAACTGTATATACATACCAATCATCAGAGTATAGCATATATCAGACACAGCGGAAAACACTTTATATAACTAGCGGTGAAGCCTCCTGCTTCCAGCTCCTGAAATTCCAAGCGAAACCTAACCTGGAACATACTCGGTCTGACCCGAGCACATTTGATTTAAAACAAAATACACTGGCACTACAACAAAATGACCCTATTACAACGGTGGAACACCGTTGTAATAGGGTTTTTACAACGGTGGGCAAACCGTCGTGTCTTAAGAAGTTGTAATAGCCTAATATCTTTTACAACTTTTCTGCACTGTTGCAAGACCGTTGTAATATGTATATTTTACAACTTTTTTCCACCGTTGTAATAAGTTTATTACAACAGTTATGCACCGTTGTTGTTTTAATTTTTACATTTTATTACAATTTTTATATTTTACAATTGTAATATATCCACAAATTATATACATATTACTAATAAAAGAATTCATTGCAGAACATATTATCTACAAAACTGAAAATATCAAACAAACTTAAACCATGAACCAAAACAATATATTATTAATTTCAAACTCATCATTTTTTTACATAATACATTGACAAAACTGAAGATACAAAGACTTTATAACAGTTCTAACTTTCTTCTGCTCCTGTTAATCTCCTTGTGCTCCTTTTTCTCCTTAATATCCGTTCCTAAGAAAGAAATTATCAAACTGTTAGTGCTGCAGTATAGATTTATGCATGTAACAAAAATTGGAAAAATGTGAGTGCACAAAATAAACAGCTAATACAATGCATTCAAACCATTATATACGTAAATAACCTGACCATTATATACAATGCATGTAACGTTGGATGATTCATTTTGTTATATACAATGCACTGAAAAGCTTTGCCGTGGCAAAGCTATGCAGTGCAATCACTTTGCCGCGGCAAAGCTTTGCACTGCTACTTGCAGTGCAAAGATTTGCTGCAGCAAAGCTTTGCACAGCAAAGCTTTGCGGCAGCAAAGCTTTGGCAAAGCTTTGCACAGTGTGCAAAGCTTTGCCGCAGCAAAGCTTTGCACTGTAAATAGCAGTGCAAAGCTTTGCCGCGGCAAGCTTTGCACTGCAAAGCATTGCCGCGGCAAAGCTATGCACTGCAAAGCTTTGCCGCGGCAAAGCTATGCAGTGCAATCACTGCATAGCTTTGCACTGCAAAGCTTTGCCGCAGCAAAGCTTTGGCAAAGCTTTTACATAGCAAAGCTTTGGCAAAGCTTTTGCACAGCAAAGCTTTGCACTGCAAATAGCAGTGCAAAGCTTTGCAATGCAAAGCTTAGGCAAAGCTTTGCAAGCTTAGGCAAAGCTTTGCAAGCTTAGGCAAAGCTTTGCAGTGCAATCACTGCATAGCTATGCCGCAGCAAAGCTTTTTTGCATATTCATCAAGTTTATAAGCAAAATAGCCTCCTGTGCCTAGAATTAGAACACAAAATGCACAGACAAACCAAAATAAAACTTGCAAGAACAGATCACAATAATCCCAAGCAGCAAAACCATAGAACCACAAGGCTGCAAAACCATAGAACCACAACAAACCCTTCGAAACTTCCTCAAAACCAACAACCAACTAACAGTTCCTCAAATTCCTCGATAACTCAATAAACCAATTCCAAAATCCACTCAACAAGCAAAGAACCCATCGAAAAAAGCAAAATAGACATACCGTAGCAGTGCAAAGCTTAATTCGTATCACACCCAATACGAAATCATATCTGAAATCAGACAATCTGATGGTCGAACTATAGATCTAACCCAATACGAGCCCCATGGTTCTGAAATCACATGAATCGAAATATAGATCTAACCCAAATTAAACAAACAAAATATTACAGCTAATTTAAAACGAGTAAAAAGGAGAAACTTAGCTTAATTCGAGATCGCTCGTCGTGAAGGCTCGGGGGTTGGCTGGCGATGGCCGAACTGGTGGTCTGTGGGGGTTTAGGGTTGATGGCGAATCATTGAGGAGGTCGAAGGGGTAGTTGCGAAGTCGGTTATCTCGTGTTACGGAGGAAGAAAAGGGGATCTAGGGTTTTTCTTCAATTCGGTTTTGAGAAATTTGTGAGGCGGCTTGAGTGAATGAAGGGGGTTACGATGGAATTAGGGTTATAAGGGATGGCGGGTCGGGTACGTTTGGTTGGGCCGATGGATCATAAGGGTAAATATACTTATTAATAGTATTAGATATTACTTTTTGTTATTAGTTATTACCTATTAATGTTACATATTAAATATTACTTATAAATGAAATATTAAATGTTAAATATTGATCATCAAACATTTGATGTTAAATATTAAATTATAAATAATGACGTGTATAAGTTATTATCAAGAAAAACCAATTATAAAAACCCTTTATTACAAATGTCGAGAAAAATCAATTTTTATAAATTTGTTATTGCAATTGTCGTCTATCGAACGTTGCAAATATTTAGTTAATTGTAATATGGTGATTAATTTTGAATTATTAAATATTTTGTTACATATTGATTATTTATTAAATTTATTTTTTATAGTTATTATTAGTTAATAATTATTAAATTAAAAAATTACGTTCATCATAGATTATAAACTAATTGGTACATCTTAAAAAAAACATACTTGAACCTCACACGCAAATACATGTGAACTCCAGACAGATGAATTATTTGTAAATTATTAATTAATTAAGTAATATTTATTTGTTTACTTATTATTGATTATTAATTATTACTTACTAATTAGTTATTAATTAAATGTTAATTATTAATTAGGATTATTTCATATTAACAATAGTTATTATTTAACTTTTGCTTATTTCTACTTAGTTATAATCGAGTAATAACTATTAAAAGCTTATAATGTATATGTCACCTAAATATTAATTAATAAGCAGTTAACATTAACTATTAAACATTAATTACCACTTATTAACTATTAATTATTTAATAAACATTATTGATTCCTAAGTTTATTATTAATTATTAATTATTATTAAATATTAATATAATTAGTTATTAAATA
Organism: Allium sativum; assembly: GCA_030737875.1. NCBI lineage: Eukaryota > Viridiplantae > Streptophyta > Magnoliopsida > Asparagales > Amaryllidaceae > Allium > Allium sativum. The sequence goes on along the minus strand of CM060920.1, from coordinate 387,424,775 downwards.
TAGATATTATAAACATGAAGTTTGTAATGGGCATCTATTACAACTAACAAAACAAAAAGTTGTTAAAAATATGTTTATTACAACTTTAGGGAATACCACCATTGTAAAAAACCATTTATTACAACGGTGCTTTTACCACCGTTGTAAAAAACCATTTATTACAACGGTGTCTTTACCACCGTTGTAAAAAACCATTTATTACAACGGTGCGTTTACCACCGTTGTGAAAAACCATTTATTACAACGGTGCTTTTACCACCGTTGTAAAATTAAAGTTGTAATATGGTGTTTTTGTTGTAGTGTGGGTCAGTCTGGAATACTATCAGTGATGAATTCACAGCACACACACGCTTGTTTAACTTGGGAAAATTCTTTCTGAAATCAAAGGATACTAGTAAGACCAGCCCACACATAAACACGGACGGTTTTTACCTAACTATAACCCAAAACATTTTTGAAATCATACTTTGATCTGATATTATCATAGTGTCTAAATACAAATAAATAACAATCTAGAGGAACGCTTGCTTCTCACGCTCCCCATATATAGTATACAAACCAACACCGCGGGCGCTTATTGGAAATTGGATTCCGACCTTGACAAGGTATGGGACCACCTTCCGCACGTGTATCTCTAGAGACGAATACACTGGGTTCAATAAGAACGTCTTGCAACCCGACCCTCACATGACCGACCACTCATTTCGCTTGAGTGTATCGAATGTATATCACCAACGGTTGGGATCAGCAACCGCCTCCCGAATAGGGACAGCATCGAACATATATTTAAGAAGCAATAGGAATTTCTCTAGATAGGTGTAATACCCCACCTCCGCTAGGGTCACTCACAAAGGGAATACACTAGTTTTGGAGAGGTATTATCGAGATAACATCACAGAATTATCACAAGACAGAACATAAATAAATAATTAAGTAAACAACGGAAGAATTTATGAGCAAAACAGAACTTCATTTCATTCCAAAATAAACCATGTCTTTTACAAACATTTCAAATAACTTCATTACAACTGTCTCGTAATAATAGCCAAAGAAGCAATAACTTAAAAACAGAAAAACAGCTTATTCCCCAAGTGCAGTAAAATGAAGTAGCCATAGCAAACCGTACATGCTGAGCCAAAGCAAGTGATATCCAAGCTAAGAGCTAGTGTTTCCTCCTTGAGAACCTGGGGGGGGGACGAAAGAAAAAGAGGCGAAAGGAAAAGGGTCGGTCATAAAGACTGAGTAAGTCCTAGTGACTTTCAGTGTAAAAACGGTTAAAACAACCTGTCATGTATGAACTGGAACTAAACTTAAGAATGGTGTCAAGGTGAACAAGATAGACTAAGGTGATCAGGATAAGTCAAGTAAAGCATCACATGTTCGAGATTCGTTGCATCGACTGTACTAGTATACTAAGTCCATGTCACAAGTTAATCACGAAATAAATCCCACGGCCTAATATCGTTAAATGACCCTGAAACGGGGTATGTCCCAAGTACGGAGTCCTACGGAGCGATTATCTAGTCGATCGGCTCCCTACAAGTTCTAGCTCGTCAAGTGTCCGTGTCATACGGCTAATCACGAATGTAGTCACCTGTGCTGGGTCCACCTTCGGGTGTATCAGCCCTAGGGTGTCAACCCTTGACACGATTCAAGATGCACAGATAAATCTACGGATACCCAGTGTCTGCCCCGGAATACGTGCACGACCGTAGCCCACCGAACCTACACTGGCGTACCCCACTGCCGTCGTTCACCTCTTACAATCAGCCCAGTAATCGTGCCCCACCCGGCCTAGCCCCAGGGTACCTTGATACATCTAGAGGGTTACTGCTGAAAAGGGTCGTGTCTAGGGTTTCGCCTAACAGATTAGGTCATGTAATTCGTGACCTAACCCGCCTAACCGATTAAGTCATGCAATTCGTGACTTAATCCTTTTCCAGTCTAGTCATGTCAAGATGGTTAAGTATGTCATTTAAATTCGTGACTTAACCCGCTTACGTGTCATGTCAAGTTGGCTAAGTGTTGTCGTTTCAAGTTCATGACTTAGCCCTACAAATCGTGTTCAAGTTGGTTAAGTTGTCTTTTCATGTTCATGACTTAACCCTAATTGGCATTAATTGATTCGTTAATGCACTGAACCACTCACATTGGATCCTATTGTTCGTAGCCACTGGATTTGCCGGGCGGTTCCGGGCAGGTTTACGCTACGAACTCAACCCAACCTCGGGTTTCAAGCGCGATGTGAACAACTACCCACATTGGATCCTATTGTTTGTAGCAACTGGATTTGCCGGGCGGTTCCGGGCAGATTTACACTACAAACTCAACCCAACCTCGAGTTGGTCACTTTCTTGTTTTCTAAAGTCATGCCCATGTTCTTATCAGATTCGTGCTATTTTCATAGCATGTTCATATGTCAATTTCGTGCCCAACTAAGGCATGTTTCAAGTCAAGTCATAGAATATTCAAGTCAAGTTTTTCGTGCCATATTTCATGTTCTACTTATGCCAAATTTCGTGGTTTATGATTATAACCAATTCAAGTTTTGCCTATTCTACCCAATCGTATCCCCAACGCATATAAACGTACTTCGTTCACAAGCATAAACAATTCAAGAGATAAAGGGGAATAACACCAAACATGTGATAGGCATATGTGACAATTCCACCATCACTTGCATAATAAACAGGCTATAACATATCACATGGTTTCAATACTAGCATGATGATAACTTGGCATAGTAATGGTTCCAACTTAGTTCAACATGATGAATTCAACTTTACATCATAGACATAATAATCATTGTGGGCATAATAATAATTTTATTACAAACATGAAACATTAAAGGCATGGTAATTCTAATAGGCATAGTGGATTCCAATTTAGTATTTTTAACATAATGATTCTCATCTAGCATTATAAACATAATGATTCCAACTTTTCATCATAACCTAGCGATTCCCAATTTAACATGATAGGTATATTAACATCACAGGCATAGTTTCATTAATATCATAGACATGGTTTAATTAGCATCATAGGCATGGTTTAATCAACATGAGGATTTCAATGAACATAATGATTCCATGGACATGTATTTGTTCAACTTGCAATAAAATTAAGCCCAAGTGATTCATAACAACATCAACATCATGATAAGTTTAACTTGCAACATTAACATAGCAATATTCCCAAATTTTGATTCAAAGTTAAACAATATAAACATGGATTAATAATAGTTCTTAAATCCGGTTTCAATTCATAGCATGTCAATGTTATTTTAGCGTTTTTGCCTAAAAAGTGACATAGAACTTACAATATGAAGCAAGCAATCCAAATCAAAACTTTAAATCAAATAGCCCCAAATCCGTTGTCTAAAGCGTCGTAGTTGTTGTAGCTTCTAGTTGTAGCCTTCAAGAATCATCCTTCGTCTTCTTTAATTTTGTTCTTTGTATTTTTAATTTAAAGTTCTAGGTTTAATGGCGGCTGCATGAGTGCTAAAATGAAATAGTATGATTTAGGCTAGGTCTTAGGGTCTTTAAATAGTTGTAGGCAATTGATTTCAGCTTTTAGATTAACCCTAGAATAGATCTGAGCCATCCAAGATCGTCACAAGCCCCCAAAACAAGACCCAGGAGCCAAAACAGGTGCACCCGGCCGACCTGGCCGAACAGGGAGGTCGACCCCCAGGTCGACACCCAGGTCGACTCCCCAGTCGACCTGGGGGGAGGTCGACCCCCAGGTCGACACCCAGGTCGACTCCCCAGTCGACCTGGGGGGAGGTCGACCCCCAGGTCGACTCTATTGTCGACCTGGTTGGGGGGAGGTCGACCCTAGTGTCGACCCCCCTGTCGACCTGTCTGGGTGGGATTTTTCCCGCCTACCCTGAATTCTGAAAATTTGAATCTGTTTTTGAATTTGAATTTTTTGTGAAACTTTGCGAGGCCATATCTTGATCATACGGACTCCGATTTACGAAATTTCGGACTCTATTTCGCGTATTTTTCCGAGACGAACGCAATGGCGCAACCCGTTTTCCCTGATTCAGATTTTTAACATTTAATTCTGCCTTGATTCTTGTCTTAACATGTTAAAATTCGGGTTGTTACATTCTCCCCTCCTTTAAGGATTTCGTCCCCGAAATCTCCAAGTTAGGAAGAACGCATCCTACCATCCATCATCCATCTACTCAAAACATCATCCACAAGCAACCATGGTCCTTAAAAGACTTCTAATGTTTTATGAACACATGCAAAGAGTGTGTGTATATGTTCCTTAGCTAATGCTAATGATCAGGCCTGATTGATTTTCTAAATGCAAAATATGTTTAGTGAAATGAATCCAATATGTATGCAAAATTTTCCTATTATAATTCATAATTTCTACATGAGTGCACAAACATTCAATCATATGCAACAACCAAATGATAGCACAACCAAGTTTCCAAAATAAACACTCATGCATATGCAAGTATGAAACTGTGACTGAGCCGATCTAGTGCCTAATGTGTATTCATGCATCCACGAGCAACCACTTGCGACCACTTGCAACCATTTTGCAATCATAACATGTTTCAATTACATGTTTACATCCAAAAAGATTCTACCTATGGTTCTCAAGATAGGATCGAGGAGATAACAAGATAAAACAAAGCATCTAGAAAAAGAAGTTAAAGATGTACCCCCGGAAGGTCCGGTCTGCTTCTTAGGGCAGTCCTTGCCGATGTGTCCAGTCTCCCCACAATGAAAACATTCACCTTGCTTTCTCTTCCTCTTTCTTCAATCCTTTGCTATGTGCCCTTCCGTACCACAGAAATTGCATTTCCTTTTATCACGTGAGTTGTCGTTCTTGTCTCCCTTCTCGGAGTCTACCTTCTTATTCTGAGAATCGTTGGGCTTGACCTCTTTCTTGCCCTTCTTATCTTCCTCATACAGTAGGGCCATATCCACCAAGCTTTCAAAGGTCGCCCCCATGGGCACATGAGTCATGGCCAAACCATGTAGTGGCTCGTTCAAGCCTCGTGCAAAACGTAGCGCCTTTTTCTGAGGAGTGTTGACTAACTCCAATCCGAAGCGAGCAAGCTGATTGAAACGGTTCACGTATTCTTTAACTGTCATATTTCCTTGTTTAAGGGCCAGAAACCGTTCCATTTAGAGACTCTCCTCTGCCGATGACAAGAACTTAAGCCCAAATCTCCCTCTTAAGTCCGCCCAAGTCACAATGGGCCTAGTAGCGTTGGTGACTTCCCACCAATAAGAAGCTTCCTCTTTCATGAGCCACGCCGCCAACTGTACTTTCCTATTGTCCTCTACCTCAAAGATAACAAACAAGTCTTCGGTTTCCTTCAACCAATTCCGTGCCTCAACAAAAGTCTCAGTTCCTAGGAAATCCTTTCCGCCTATGGCCTTAAAGTCCTTGCATATCTTTGAAAAAGCATTTTCTCACGGAGGTTGAGGAGGATGAGGAGGAGGATTGGCTGGGCCTGTCACATTAGCCCGAGCCTCGAGGAAGCGACGGAACCAAGTGGGTATATTGACACCCTCGGGAAGATTAAGATCGTCGGTCATGATAAGCTGAAAACGGAAAAGGAAAAGATTCAAACGAGGAAACAAAGATAGTGCTAACGGCTTTTTGGGGAATAGCCTTTTGAAATAAACCAACTTTTCTTGAAAAGTGCTTCTTTGTAAATGGTTTTGAAAAAAAGAAATTCAAAAGGTTTTCAAAACTTTTGCCCAGTCTTGGTAACCTTCTGCTCTAATACCAAGTGTAACACCCCACCTCCGCTAGGGTCACTCACAAAGGGAATGCACTAGTTTTGGAGAGGTATTATCGAGATAACATCACAGAATTATCACAAGACAGAACATAAATAAATAATTAAGTAAACAACGGAAGAATTTATGAGCAAAACAAAACTTCATTTCATTCCAAAATAAACCATGTCTTTTACAAACATTTCAAATAACTTCATTACAATTGTCTTGTAATAATAGCCAAAGAAGCAATAACTTAAAAACATAAAAACAGCTTATTCCCCAAGTGCAGTAAAATGAAGTAACCATAGCAAACCGTACATGCTGAGCCAAAGCAAGTGATATCCAAGCTAAGAGCTAGTGTTTCCTCCCTGAGAACCTGGGGGGGGGGGACGAAAGAAAAAGAGGCGAAAGGAAAAGGGTCGGTCATAAAGACTGAGTAAGTCCTAGTGACTTTCAGTGTAAAAATGGTTAAAACAACCTGTCATGTATGAACTGGAACTAAACTTAAGAATGGTGTCAAGGTGAACAAGATAGACTAAGGTGATCAGGATAAGTCAAGACAAGTCAAGTAAAGCATCACATGTTCGAGATTCGTTGCATCGACTGTACTAGTATACTAAGTCCATGTCACAAGTTAATCACGAAATAAATCCCACGGCCCAATATCGTTAAATGACCCTGAAACGGGGTCTGTCCCAAGTACGGAGTCCTACGGAGCGATTATCTAGTCGATCGGCTCCCTACAAGTTCTAGCTCGTCAAGTGTCCGTGTCATACGGCTAATCACGAATGTAGTCACCTGTGCTGGGTCCACCTTCGGGTGTATCAGCCCTAGGGTGTCAACCCTTGACACGATTCAAGATGCACAGATAAATCTACGGATACCCAGTGTCTGCCCCGGAATACGTGCACGACCGTAGCCCACCGAACCTACACTGGCGTACCCCACTGCCGTCGTTCACCTCTTACAATCAGCCCAGTAATCGTGCCCCACCCGGCCTAGCCCCAGGGTACCTTGATACATCTAGAGGGTTACTGCTGAAAAGGGTCGTGTCTAGGGTTTCGCCTAACAGATTAGGTCATGTAATTCGTGACCTAACCCGCCTAACCGATTAAGTCATGTAATTCGTGACTTAATCCTTTTCCAGTCTAGTCATGTCAAGATGGTTAAGTATGTCATTTAAATTCGTGACTTAACCCGCTTACGTGTCATGTCAAGTTGGCTAAGTGTTGTCGTTTCAAGTTCATGACTTAGCCCTACAAATCGTGTTCAAGTTGGTTAAGTTGTCTTTTCATGTTCATGACTTAACCCTAATTGGCATTAATTGATTCGTTAATGCACTGAACCACTCACATTGGATCCTATTGTTCGTAGCCACTGGATTTGCCGGGCGGTTCCGGGCAGGTTTACGCTACGAACTCAACCCAACCTCGGGTTTCAAGCGCGATGTGAACAACTACCCACATTGGATCCTATTGTTTGTAGCAACTAGATTTGCCGGGCGGTTCCGGGCAGATTTACACTACAAACTCAACCCAACCTCGAGTTGGTCACTTTCTTGTTTTCTAAAGTCATGCCCATGTTCTTATCAGATTCGTGCTATTTTCATAGCATGTTCATATGTCAATCGTGCCCAACTAAGGCATGTTTCAAGTCAAGTCATAGAATATTCAAGTCAAGTTTTTCGTGCCATATTTCATGTTCTACTTATGCCAAATTTCGTGGTTTATGATTATAACCAATTCAAGTTTTGCCTATTCTACCCAATCGTATCCCCAACGCATATAAACGTACTTCGTTCACAAGCATAAACAATTCAAGAGATAAAGAGGAATAACACCAAACATGTGATAGGCATATGTGACAATTCCACCATCACTTGCATAATAAACAGGCTATAACATATCACATGGTTTCAATACTAGCATGATGATAACTTGTCATAGTATTGGTTCCAACTTAGTTCAACATGATGAATTCAACTTTACATCATAGGAATAATAATCATTGTGGGCATAATAATAATTTTATTACAAACATGAAACATTAAAGGCATGGTAATTCTAATAGGCATAGTGGATTCCAATTTAGTATTTTTAACATAATGATTCTCATCTAGCATTATAAACATAATGATTCCAACTTTTCATCATAACCTAGCGATTCCCAATTTAACATGATAGGTATATTAACATCACAGGCATAGTTTCATTAATATCATAGACATGGTTTAATTAGCATCATAGTCATGGTTTAATCAACATGAGGATTTCAATGAACATAATGATTCCATGGACATGTATTTGTTCAACCTGCAATAAAATTAAGCCCAAGTGATTCATAACAACATCAACATCATGATAAGTTTAACTTACAACATTAACATAGCAATATTCCCAAATTTTGATTCAAAGTTAAACAATATAAACATGGATTAATAATAGTTCTTAAATCCGGTTTCAATTCATAGCATGTCCGTGTTATTTTAGCCTTTTTGCCTAAAAAGTGACATAGAACTTACAATATGAAGCAAGAAATCCAAATCAAAACTTTAAATCAAATAGCCCCAAATCCGTTGTCTAAAGCGTCGTAGTTGTTGTAGCTTCTAGTTGTAGCCTTCAAGAATCATCCTTCGTCTTCTTTAATTTTGTTCTTTGTATTTTTAATTTAAAGTTCTAGGTTTAATGGCGGTTGCATGAGTGCTAAAATGAAATAGTATGATTTAGGCTAGGTCTTAGGGTCCTTAAATAGTTGTAGGCAATTGATTTCAGCTTTTAGATTAATCCTAGAATAGATCTGAGCCATCCAAGATCGTCACAAGCCCCCAAAACAAGACCCAGGAGCCAAAACAGGTGCACCAGGCCGACCTGGCCGACCAGGGAGGTCGACCCCCAGGTCGACACCCAGGTCGACTCCCCAGTCGACCTGGGGGGAGGTCGACCCCCAGGTCGACACCCAGGTCGACTCCCCAGTCGACCTGGGGGGAGGTCGACCCCCAGGTCGACTCTAGTGTCGACCTGGTTGGGGGGAGGTCGACCCTAGTGTCGACCCCCCTGTCGACCTGTCTGGGCGGGATTTTTCCCGCCTACCCTGAATTCTGAAAATTTGAATCTGTTTTTGAATTTGAATTTTTCATGAAACTTTGCGAGGCTATATCTTGATCATACGGACTCCGATTTACGAAATTTCGGACTCTATTTCGCGTATTTTTCCGAGACGAACGCAATGGCGCAACCCGTTTTCCCTGATTCAGATTTTTAACATTTAATTCTGCCTTGATTCTTGTCTTAACATGTTAAAATTCGGGTTGTTACAATAGGTGATCATACATCCTAATGGGAGCGACCCACATAGCCATGCTGCCTGCCCGATTTTTGTCATTTCCTGGTTGATGAGGCTTGAGGCTAGGATTTTATCTCTAGAACATCTGGTCATCATATACTTTGGATGCCACATCATCAGATCCGTCAGATCACACTTGATTTACGTCCACAAACATACTCTAGCTATCTGGCTAGAGAATAACCATTTCTCCGCCATTAACTATGGTACGTTTAGAGAAATCAACGCGTGTAATTCCTTTTGGAAATACTTTGTCAGGCATCCGTCCATACAAGTCATCCAGGAACAGGATGAACCGAAGGTACCCTCCTACTGCATCCAATATAGGAATCACCCCATGGATCAATAGCGAGAAGCCGTTGCAACCTGTAGATTCCAGTCACGACAGAACCACAGCTTATCTCTGGTTGCACTCCAGAGATTTTCAGCAGTTCTTCCGCTTATGATAATCCACAGTCTTCAATGCTCCATCACGATCATCTCCCGATCTCTACACGTATTTGTTGGTCGGAATGGTTTCGAATAAGAATTTGATCCTGGACTTTCCCTACCAACAATCGTATTGGTCAACTTCGATAGTCGGTGATTTAACTATCGAATAGCAAAGGTGTGAATAACATCAGTTTTCTAATTCAGCACTTAACACAACTTGATCTCTTAAAAAGTATTAAACCAAATTTCCTCTAATTAACTCTAACTCTACTAACTCGACTTATTTAACTCAATTGTACTAACTTGACTTGATTACTCCTATCGATTAACTACTACTCGACTTAACTCCATTCGCTCGACTCCAGATCGCAGCGATCACAATGGTTACGCCTGATTCCCTCAAGAAACATCTGACCGCCGTAGGCTATCTGCAGCCCTGCGAATTACGCTAGCAGTCGTACGCAATGGAACTCTTTTTGACTAATCCTATCTCAAATACTTTATTTGATCAAATGGAATAAACGAATATTTAATATAATTTGAAATCAATCTTCTTATTCCTTTTTAAAACTAATATTGCAATATTATTTATTTATTTCCCCAAAACCTTACGTTAGAGTTTGACATTACTCGTATAAGATAAAACCAATGCAACACCTTCACTCACACCAACTAATACCGTTCCTCGATAATAGTGAAACCAACCAAGTTGGGGTATTTTAGTTACCTCTCAGACCTTGATCGACTCGTTCTTATCTCGGAAAATATTAGTTCTCCACTTAACACTTCGCTAAAATCCCCTTTTCCCATCTTGATCTCAAACGGGTTTCGTAACCTGTTTCTTACATTTGGAAACCCTTTCCAATATCATTTATTTACTTAATTTATTTGCTTAGGGTAAAACCTTATTGAAATTACCATATGAACTCACCCATTTCCCTTTTCCAAACCTTGTTTGCAACTTGAATCATAAATCTATTTATAACACTTATCCCCTCGATCGATTTCCCTTTTCGATTAATCACTTATTACTTGAATGCCATTTTATCAAATCTCGTTGGAAAACTTAAATCCTTAAATCCCTTTAATGAACTCCTATTTGGTTTTGATCAAACTTAGCGACATTTTATCCCTTCTTAATTAAATACCCATTCCAAAGCCATCGCCTAAACCATTATTTGTTACAATAATAGTTTACTTTAGTATTAACTATAATAAAAATAATTAACTCTTCCATTAACCAAAATAGGATAATTATCACATTTCAGCAACTTATTATATAATAATTAATCATATTATCGTTAACTAATTCAATAATTACTTTGTATTATAATTAATCGAAGATTAACTATTTTTAAATTTCATTATCGATTAAAAGGGTTGATTCTGTCAACCATACAGCTCCCTTGATCATTAACCGAATTCCACTTGTCATTTCCCTCGTTATTTAATTAAATAACGTTATTAAAACCCCATTTAATTGTTTTAAAAACAATTACTCTATTTTACCCACCCATAGGTCAATCCTTGGGTTTTTTCTGCTTTCAAACTGGTATAACCTACTTAAGAAAAATCCCTTTAAAATTCGATTAAATAGATTTATAAATTCCCAAGTAAATTTCTTATAAAATTAATTTAAGCTTTAATCCAGTTATAAATAATTATAACTTTAATATTGCGTCAATTCACTGAATGGCCAACTGACATCAGAAACAACCCATTTAGACCGTTCACTGTCAATTATCCAATCAACACTATCAGTTGATTTTAACACATCACGGGTGAATATTTATTCACCTATACAAACAAGTTTTGGTGTCAGTCAGGGTGAACAACTCATATATAAGCACCACAAAAAAATATACAGTTTATTTGAGGAATCCAGTTGGATCCCTCCAACCTGTCCTTCTCTGCATCACAGATGTCAGTTGATAAAATAGACGAATAAATTAATAAACAACTGCACCCAATCAGACAATATCAACCAATTTGCATCCATCGCATCCAATCAGCCAATTTAAACTGTTAACCGTAAAAATATATTTTACTGTGAATGTACCACATCACAGGATTCCAGAAGGTGAGAGAATTAACTCACCAGAGTTTGTTCTGGTCAACGGTTGGCGCGTTTGTTGCTTTTAATTTAACCATAATCCTCACTATCTCCAGCTCCGCCTAAATTTGTTCCATAAGGTTCTGCTTGTTGCCATGATCCTAACGCCAGTTAATTTGTTTGATTCTGCCCATATATGAATTTAGTCATAACGTTTGAACATTAATGATTAGAATTAAATTCACTTGACCCCTGACTAGATTAAATAACTAACACCATTTTAAAATTACTACCCTAATCCATACTTAACTCACTATCGTTTTAAACAGTTACTTTTGTTTAGGGTTTAAATTAAAATAAGAAACCTTAATCACTTTAATTAATAATTTAATTATATCAACAAATGATTAATAAGGTTTCACATTAACATAAATAATATCATCCACTTGACTAACTAAGTGACAACATAAAAAGGGTTTAAATTTCATTAACCAGCTTCCACTTGTGTTAATTTAAAAATCACTTTAGCTTAGGAACTTCCTTTAGATTTCAATTATAACTAAACTTAGTGTAATAAAATTGGGCCATACCATAACTTTGTTCAGCCCACTAAAAACAGGCCCGCACCCGTTCTCCCCTATATCAAACCCTCCGGCCCCTTTTCCTCTTCATTATCACACGCCGCCACAAACATCTGGAAAACAAAACCCTTCCTCCATCAACCGAGAATCCAGATCCCCCTCACCACGCCGTACACTGATTCCGACGTGACCTTGCTCCCACAGCGCCTCCGACTCCATGCGTTCATCGCTCCAGGCGTGCTCACGCACACAGCTCCGCTTCCCATCCCCTCGATCTACTTCAGCAACTACCTCCTCTTCACCGATCAACCCCAAGCCCTTTCAGAGGTTCAAACGCTCCAGACCGAAGCCTCCATCCCCCAAAAAGCTAAGTATTTTTCCCAATTTTATATTTCTATTTTGATTTTCTATTTTGTTATTTTCGAATTGGGGTTTTCTTCACTGCTTGTTCTGATATGTGGTGCTGGGTTGTGTATTTATAGTTGTGAGTCCCTTGGGGTGCAAGGATTAGGACTGCACCCCCTACTTTGTAGCTGCACTAAATTTTCCTTTTCATTTGATAGCTGTACGATCGGTCTGTGAGTGATGGAATATTGATTGTGGCGATGTTTTCGACAGGGCAGTATCACGATTTGTGATGGATCAAGCACCCTATGTAGATTAGGTGTACAGCTACTTGTATTGTCTTCTCATGGTCGATATATATATGTAGCTGTTTAATTGTTTAATTCATTTGAAGATTTGAAATTTACACTATGGATTTTCTGTCCCATTTTTTAAAAACAGTGCAGGATTTCTTGGTTGGATTTTCAATGAGATTTTCTGTTTCCATTTTAAATATATGAACAGTAAATTCGTACCTGAATCTTACTGTATATACATGTGAGTCTCCTGTTTGATTTAGCCATACATGTCACTGTTGTTTTAGCTGTTCACCACTTATTTTCTTTTCTTTTTCCTTCTGTTTTAGATGTCTTGTATGGTGAAACTTATAATACCAAAAATACTATAAACCGAACACCATTTTAAGGTCGAATTCTTGAGACTATATGTTCCTTTTTCTGTAATTAAAATGTTCCTTTTTCTGTAATTAAAATGATGCTGGATATTTAAGCTACTTCATGAGTTGGAACGAATTTAAAATAGGGTATAGCCCTAAGAAAACAACTTCCATTTTAAATCTCGGATCATAGAACAACTTAGAATTAGAATTCTTGATTTTCTTTATGTTGAGGTACTGGTTTACAAAACATCAGAGCCTTTATTGCAGCTTCAGTGTGTTGTTTTCCCATAGTTGATCCCTCCCCCCAGATTTTGGTTTTCAGGTTTGATGCGAAAATCAAATCAACTAACATGGCATATATACATCCACACACATCAGTAGGTATATGGGGCAAGTGTTATTACTCATTGCTTGTTTGTTTGCTGACATGGATTAATTTCATATATTTGATCTTGGACTAGTGAATAACATATTTTATCTTGGCTGTTCATTGCTCATTCTACTTCCTTAATTGTTTATTTTTTTTATTTTTATTTTCAATGCAGTTTATTTCTATTATGAATTCACCCTTTAATGGGTTTTCTTTTTCCTTTTTCTTTCGCAGATCGCAACTGGTTTAGATGGATTTACGGGTTCAACAACATGAAGAAGCAGATTTACCAACATTGAACTTTCTTTATGTTTTGTATTTCTGAACTTGTATTGTAAAATATATATAAATTTGACCTTGTATTGTATTGGACAATCTCATGCATATATTTTCCTGTCTTTATTCTGTATACAAAAATATGAATAAAATTTGTTTATACTTTATAGATCGGATCCCATTTGTAATTGATGATGCTATTTATATTTCAGTTTCTTTCTTTTTATTGTATATGTTCCCTCTTTTTTTTTCATGAATGAATCATGGATTAGCCAATTCAAGGCACACCATGATGTACTGCTCACATCACACACTGTTTTAGTACACAGTACCAGAATACCAATTAAAATTTTAGATTACTACTTGTTTCGTCGAACTAGTGAAAATGTTGTGGAGTCTATATATATATATATATATATATATATATATATATATATATATATACATATACATTACATTCAAACAACGAAAAACGTTTCGAACTTGTTTTTAATTAATATATGTATTCGAGCTCTATTTAAATAAATAAATTCGATTAAAAATCTATTATAATTTAAATATAATATATAAACTCATTTAAATATTCAAACTTAAATGGTTGTAAAATCTGGGACATTACAATCCGTTTTAAATCGGATTTCCGTGAAACAATAAACGTTTAGAGCTGGTGAAGTATATTTTTCTAATAGAAGAGAAAAGTCGGGATTTCATTGTGTAGATTTTGATTTATGTCCAAATCAAATTTTAAAATAGTCGCTATGGAATTCCTTTATAATTTTATAACGATTTATTTATATTTAAATGGATTTTCAATATAAAATGAATTCTGATTTAACACTGGATTTGAACTATCGAGTTGTAAATTCAAATAGAAATATTCTAGAGCTGTATGATATTCTATTGTGAATATATACGATAATATATATTTATTTATATATAATTTAATTATTTTTAAACATATTCAATATTTAAATTGGTTTATTTAGAGCTGTAAAAATAGCCAGTTTTGCAAATGAGCTCCGTTTTCGACGAAACTAATCTTTTTGGGTCCGTAATATTAAATTATTGTTAGTTTCAAATTTCATGATTTTTGGAGTCAATGTGTGGCCGTATGGATTTTTAATGTGCAAAACAGCTGATAATTTGACTTTCAAAATACATTGTGTGAGCAAACGAAGTTGGAATTCGAGAAACCAGTTTCGTTGGGTCCGTAATGTCAAACTCTATTTGTATGCCCATTTTCATGATTTTTGGGTATTATATGTGATCGTACGAATTTTTAAAGCACAAACACATATAACGATTGATTAAAATTCAATAAACAAATCGAATAAAAAAAATAATAAAACTATCCTATATAATCGCAACCATCCTAACCCTAATTTGCTTCGTCTGTAGTCAAAGAAAATGCGCCTCCACTTTTTATTCCTTCAGAAACCAAATCGCGAGTTATAAAAATCCTCAAACAAATCAAACAAACTTCTATAAATCCCGAAATATATGTACATGAGTTTGTATCGACTTCCTCTTCATTCTCATATAATTTTTATTGGACTCGATGTCACTTTTTGTTTGCTGGGAAGTTCAGTGTGAAGTTAGGGTTGAAGTTTTAGGCTAATCAAGGAAGTGTTTGTTCGATTCAGTATCTTTATTGGATTGAGAAGGTGGATTGGAGCTCGTATGGGATTTTATGGGTGTTTCAAAGTCAGGAAGGGTTGCGACTTGTACTGTTGAGCGAAGGACTTGGTCTTTGTCGCATGCTTCTTGAGGAGCTTGAGTGGAATGAAAATGGTATGGACCCATAGAGAATCGGAAGAGGAGTGAAATGGTGGCTTTTGTGTGTGATTCGGTGGAGAGATGGAAGTGTGGTGGAGCGGTGTACGAGCGGTGTACGAGCGGAAATGGTGAAGGGATTTTCTGGAATGTGAAATTAAGGAGCGGGGAAGAAGACTACAATAGCGGGCTTGGGTAATTAAATTGGGTTTGGGCCAAGAGTTAAAGTTAAGCCCATTTAGAGAAAAAAAAGGAAATTTAATTAATTTTAACTTAAATTAGTATAAACTTGTATAAGTCATATCTTATTCATACGTGATCAGAACTGAACGAAACAAGATCCGTTGGGATCGTATGGATGGCAACAACGCAATGGAATTGACTGGGAGTGAATCAGGGCTCGTTACAATTTATAGAAAAATAAATTGTCTGATCCGAATTAACAACAGTTTACCGTTATTTAACGATAACTATCCAATGTGAGTAAAATTCACCAACTCTACCAGTTCATTTTTTTATAACGTATATTTAGAATTGAAAAATGATGATTGATTCCGTGTGTTGACTGTTTGATTGAATTGCTGAATGGTTGGTTAAAATTTTGGACAACGATATGTATATAAATCATTAACTAAATATTGATTTTTTTTATCAGAATATTTCATACTGAAGTGATATCGATGTGAATTTTATTGTGTAACATCTGTGGATGCAGGAAAACAGGTTGGAGGGATCCAACTGGATTCCTCAATATTTATAATAATGTTCGTTTCATATATTGTAATATATGATGTGATATGTAATTATGTGTGTTTGAATGATATCGATCATTGTTATCTGGTATTTTAAATACCGTTGAAACGACCCGTAACTTCCCCGTAAAGGAAAGCGTCGGATAGTTCGAGAACAAACCACAACAGAACTCATATAAAAGAACGTTTCATTGTATATTACAACAATGCATCAGATTACAAGAATATACAGAGTATAAAAGAATATTACACAGAAATATCAGAGATTTAAATTACATTTAAATACATCGCAGCGGAAAATAATACAATACACAACTAGAAGAGATATACGGATACAAAGCTTTCCGGATATCATTCCAGCTGGAAACCAGGATCCTGTGAATATAAATCTGCAAAACCAAAACTACTAGCTGCCCGTGTCGAAAAATAGGGGCACCCAGAGTTTAGGTTAAAACAATAAACTCCAGGTCAGTCATGGGACTGGTGTGAGAACTAAAACAGTTATTATCTTTATTTTAAATCATTAGGTAAATCAAGGGACCACGCCGTATAACACGGAACGGGTTTCCTCCCAAGAATACCAGTGCATAAAACAAACAGCGCAATGCTAAATAAAGAAAAATGAAGCTGTTATAAGACCCAGGTCCCATCACACAATGCAACGCAGCCGAGGATAGGGTTTTCCCTTATAACAGCCAAAGAATGCTTGATACGGTTAAAACAAATCGTTTGATACTATTATAAGTGCATAGTGTATAAAACAACTTCAAATCATAAGTATCAATCATAGGCGGCATGAATGCCCCATCCCACTATGTCGCCATACTAGGCTCTACAAATAAAACCGCAAATGTCACGTATTTGGAAGTTGGATTTCCATCTATGAACCGAGGCTAGGGATCGTCCTCTACCGATTCGAGACGCTCTAGTCCGTGTCTCAGGCAAGCGCGCAGGCAAGCCTTGGAGCGACAGGGCCGGTCCACCGATGTGGATTATTATGCCTGAACACTACGTTTCCCCACCCTATGGGGTGTAAGTCTGGTCCGTCAGCCGACCAGAAGCATCAGCCGAAACCGATATAACCGAGGCGCCTCGCAACAGCAACAACCACATAAGTCAAACTCGTCAGGGCGTGTAAAACCACTGACGCCACTTCTAACTAGAAAGAAACGCATGCCCTCCCTGAGGTCCTCTCCCGTTTTTGGTTCACAACCGGGGTGCGAGGCTCGCGAATCAACGTTACACAAAGCTATGCCACACAGGCTGTGCTTTGATCATCACCACAAGACTTTGCTTTTCAACAGAAGCCTCGATCAATTGCCACTTAGGCATGCCACACAGGCAATTCACTCCATGCGTTTGATATCCATCAATATATAACCCCTGAGCTCGTACATCTCAGAGAAGGGCGTTAAGCAAGAGAATAAATTCTCCGCCGCCAAACAGATATATATTTAATAGAAATCAAACGCACAGACTAAAATCCAATGTCAGACACACAGTCCATTTACAAGTCCGTTCTGGGTCTGAACGAAACCGGAGGCACCTAGTACCTCGCATATCCATCGATCTCCAAGTACGTCTGGACGATCACAAACTGTTTCCATCTTCTTGGGTGTACAACCCAATCAAGATCATCAGTAATCACCCAAACGACGTGAAGACTTCCGGTCTTCGACCACCGTCTTCAACTTCGACACCACGTCGAATCAGTTATTCAGAATGGGATAAACCCGGTCTTTCTGAATAACTCGCGTATATATTATAAAAGTGTTACACAAACACAACATACGCCTCATT
Source organism: Allium sativum (assembly GCA_030737875.1). NCBI lineage: Eukaryota > Viridiplantae > Streptophyta > Magnoliopsida > Asparagales > Amaryllidaceae > Allium > Allium sativum. Next base: position 387,406,634 of record CM060920.1, on the reverse strand, counting down.
CCAATTCAGAATATTCTTTTATTCAAATATTCCTATACTTTGGGAAAAGTTCCCATTAATTTTATCCAAGATAAATTCTTTAAATTTATTCTTTAATCTCCTTTGAATATCAATTCAAACTAGTCGGGATTAGCGAACCACACCGAAGTAATCATTTATTTTATTTCCCAATCCCAACCTATTCATCCCATGAAGTAAAACTGGTAGTACTTCATATCTAACACCACAGTGTTATCGGTAATTCAATTACCATTTCACGTTCAAATCTAATTAAAGATTTAACTATCGCCTGGAGTAAAACTGGTGATACTCCATTCTCGATCTTTTCAATCTAATTAAAGATTCATTAAAACTCCACTTAGTTTTAATCGTTATCTGGGTTAAAGAATCAGTGTCATTTAAAACACGGTTCACGATAAACCCAGAACCACATTCATTAATTATCGGGTTAAAGAACGAGTGTTGTTTAAAACACTGTTCACGATAAACCCAAAAATCAATATCAATTCAATTCCAATTAAATATTATTTAATTGGTACACTTCATTAAATCTAAATAAAAAGATTTAATCTTTTCTCAACTGGGTTCAAGAACAGTGTTAGTGAAGACACCATTCACGACAAACCCAAATCACATTTGATATTCAATACAAGGCTGTGAATAGAAAATATACCGGCTTATATTCAATATCAAATTCTACGACTAACAAATGTCGTATTGGAAATAACGATATAAATATATATCTTTCAAATTTCTATAACACATCTGTATAATCCCGAATTCCAACATCGAAATATTCCGAAGACAATTTCGATTCAAATCCACTCCAATGCAATCATTGGAAATTTTGGTTATTTTCAAAACCCTTTTCTAATCCAGTTTATTTATTTAAAAATACATAGGATTATACTTCTAGTTCAAAACTAGTTCATCTCGATAAAAATCTATTTTTATCTTTTCAGAGATGGAGTTTTTCATCCCAATTCTTCACAAATCATTTCTTATGATTTTACACAAATTATTACTATTTTTAATAATTTTATCAAGGCCCGTACAGTCGATTTCCACCAATGGCCATCGAACTGCACTTACAGCGACCTTTTTCAAATTTGATTTGGACATAATTCCAAATCCAACCGTTAGATTTCTAATTTCTAACATTCGCTAGAAAGCTCTTTTCGATACGAACCCAACGGTTCCGGTTTTAGGAGAATCCGACGGTCGGATCTCCCGCAATGTCCGTTTGAAATAAATGGTCGAAATTCACGAACTGCAGCGGCGCGGCGCGTTCTATTCAGGCCATTATATTATATATATAATATATATAATATATACTTCGTCGATTTTCTATTCAAAACGAATTATATAAATAGTTTTAAAATTCGTTTCAAAATCTATTTCAACTTCCATTTCAATTCAAAGCAAAATTGAATTCTTCTTTATAAATTCGTTTCAAAGTTCATTTCTATTCAATTCAAATTTCAATTCAATTTGAATTCATTTCGATCCACTTTCAATTCAATTTATTTCGAAATCGTTTTCAATTCAATTCATTTCGAAATCGTTTTCAATTCAATTCATTTCGAAATCGTTTTCAATTCAATTCATTTCGAAATCGTTTTCAATTCAATTCATTTCGAAATCGTTTTCAATTCAATTCATTTCGAAATCGTTTTCAATTCAATTCATTTCGAAATCGTTTTCAATTCAATTCATTTCGAAATCGTTTTCAATTCAATTCATTTCGAAATCGTTTTCAATTCAATTCATTTCAAAATGAATAAAATCGATATAACTATCGTTCACGTCAAAATGGCGTCAATCTAATCAACACGGCTTCATATATTGATATTTTCAAATATTCCATTTCGAATATTTCTATTTCAAATATTTCTATTTTAAAACTGGAATGAGGCCCAATCAATTACCATATAAAGTTAATTATATGGTTTTTCATACAACACATGTATATAATAGCATGGAAAAATAATCAACCATCAACCAAAGTGCACTACACTGTATAAGCATCAAATATAGATATCCAATGCTTAAAACAGCCTGTCAATCAACCGATCGACATATTCAATCAATCGGGATGAGTGAACTTCAAATTTCATCCCAACACCCGTGTGGGGTTTCAAACAGTCAAACACAGATTTTTATTTGTGCAGTTGGGCGATGTGTGAAATTTATCGTCCCAATCAATGTCCTTCAAATAGGTGTACATAAACAAACCGTCTGGTTTGTAAATGAATATTTATTTATTCACATTCACATTCACGTTCACGTTAAAAATTATATTTTTAACGACAAAACATTTTATTCCAACATATGAATTCCTATTCAGTTCATTTATTCAATAAAATGATATTTTTATTTTTCTAACTTTTTTTAGAAAATTTCGGCGGCATAAAGGCACGATACTAGAAACGGGACAAGGCCTAGCCTTATCCCCGGTCTAGTGAAGGCCCACGCCATTCACACATCAATCAAATCAATTTCATCTCACCAAACAATTCAATTAAAACAAATAATTCAGCTAATCTATGCAACCAAACAAACAAGTCCATGGTGTGTGGACGATTGTGTCGGGTGCTACTAAGCACCGTCTGCATCCTAGTATATATATATATAACTAGAAAATAAATTGAAAGGTGAGAAATTCTCACCGATAGCTATCCAATCATCTTGACTCTTCATTTATAGAAATCTTCAACGCTCTCGCCTTTTGTCGCTTTCGTCGCCCGTATTCTCTACATATGTAAAAATCGAATTTTGACTTCAAAGTTCAATATATAAAAATCGAATTTTGACTTCAAAGTTCAATATATAAAAAAAATCGAATTTTTACTTCAAAGTTCAATATATAAAAATCGAATTTTTACTTCAAAGTTCAATATATAAAAATCAAATTTTTACTTCAAAGTCTAACATATAAAAATCACATTTTTAATTCGAAGTCTAACATATAAAAATCATATTTTTAATTCGAAGTCTAACATATAAAAATCATATTTTTATTTCGAAGTCTAACATATAAAAATCATATTTTTATTTCGAAGTCTAACATATAAAAATCATATTTTTAATTCGAAGTCTAACATATAAAAATCATATTTTTAATTCGAAGTCTAACATATAAAAATCATATTTTTATTTCGAAGTCTAACATATAAAAATCATATTTTTATTTCGAAGTCTAACATATAAAAATCATATTTTTAATTCGAAGTCTAACATATAAAAATCATATTTTTATTTCTTTCTATTAATTAAAAGAAATCTCGCCTTTTAACATTATAAAAAAAATTCAATCTTTTATCTATTAAAAATCTAAACTTCTATCATTTAAAAATCTAAACTTTTATTATTTAAAAACTAAACTTTACAAAAACCAGTTTTTAAAGCTAACAAAATTCAGGTTTAATCTAAATTAAAAATCAGTTTTTAAAGCTAACAAAATTCAGGTTTAATCTAAATTAAAAATCAGTTTTTAAAGCTAACAAAATTCAGGTTTAATCTAAATTAAAAATCAGTTTTTAAAGCTAACAACTAAAAAAAAACAGGTTTAGACTTACTGTTATTTGAACTGAACAGGGGCAGGGACTCTTCATCGTCAGCGCTTCAGAGGGGAGGATGTCGGAGCGCCGCGGCGGGTCGGAGGTGACGGAGTCATGCTCGACGGAGGCGGTGGAAGCTGGGCGCGGCTGAAATCGAGGGTTTGGGGGTTCTTCTGGCGCGGGGTTCTAAGCGGGAAGGAGAAGGACGGAGGAGCAGGAGTGGGAGGTCTGGGCGGAGGCGCCATCGCCAGAGGCGCGAGGTGGTGGTTGCAGAAGAGGGGCGTTGGGCGGCAGTTAGGGTTCTTTTAAATTTTTTTTATTTTTATTTAGAATCGGGTTTTAGTTAAAAACGGGGGGGGGGCCTGATATAAGGGAAAAAGGGTTTTCCCTTTTTTTTTTTTTAATTTGTTTTCAAAAAGTTGACTTTTACATACGACCTCGAAACGAGGCCCACCGCCTATCGTCCATAGCGTAATACCCCCATTCCGAACACAATGGGATATGTATCGTAAGCTGATTTGATTGTTTGAATCAGTTTCCGTTAAATTTACATTTAAATCACTTTATTGAATTTTAAACGTACATTTCAAATTATCGGGGTCACATACTAACTCGAAAAATTCCAGAAAAATATTTTCTAGCTTCGTATTGACGATACGGTCCTAACAAAACTAGTTTCGTCGAATTCTGAGACCGTATGAAAAATGACCAATTTCCAGTCGATTAAAATCAACTGAAATGGTCAAATGCGTTTTCCTTTGCCACGCTCACATATTGATTCGAAAAATTATGAAATTTGAAACCTAGCAATAACTTGACACTGCGGACCCAACAAAACTGGTTTCGTCGGAATCCGAGGTCGTTTGCAAAATTGCTATTTTTAAGGGCCTTATATATATAAAAATATATATAAATTCCACAGCGACTATTTCTAATTTTAAACTGGACATATCTTATCATTTCTAAGATGAAATCTTGATTCTTCGGATTCGTTGGAAAGATATTATCAATTAGATCCTAATGTTTTTGGTTTCACTAAAATCCGGTTTGTTTTGCACCCGGTACATTCAATTGAAGTTTGAAATCGAATTATCGAACTACCGCGCCATTTTCAATTCTATTTATAAATATATATAAATATTTATATTCTAACGACGGCGTATATAAATATATACGATCGAATTATATTCAAAATAAATTTCTCGTCGATATTATTTAAAATAATTCATTTTAAATATTCAAAATTCGCTAAAATTGCCAAAATAAAAATTTCAAACTGGCTCGCATTTTACGGGTTGTTACAACCGTAAGAAATACTAAGATTTAGAAAAGGGGATTTTCAAAGTGAATTTTAAAAATAAATTATTTATATAAAATCAATGGATTTTATATATAAAAGGAAAAGGATTTTTGTGATGACCCCAAACTTCCGTAGACCGAAAGTAAGGATGGTCATTTTGGAATAAACCATATTTACAACAAAAACAGATCTCAGATAATTATCATAACACATAAACATTTGCAGTGGAAATAAACGTCATCAGCATCACAGCAAAACATCAGAGTATGCAGTTTTACAGGATCCACTTAGAATAATAGAAGTCTTAACAAAAGAGGAACAAGTCTCAAATGAAAAGAAATGAGTTTCAAATCCCATTACATACATCAAAAGCAAAAGATAGAAAAATGCCTCAAAAGCAGAATAAAAGATGGAGAAAAGGTCTTCTTATTCTTCCTCCCAAAGCTAGCTCCCACCAAAAAGTATCACCTAGAAACCTGTCAATTGGCTGCTCGTGGAAAGAGGGCACCCGAGTTTGCAAAAGTGAAACAAACTACGAGTAAGTCATGGGACTGGTGTGAGAATTCTTAACTAAATTAACTATCAAGATGGCGAATCTCAGGACCACGCCGCTAACGCGGAACGGGTTTACCCCAATGGATTGCCAGTGCAATATTTTATAAAGTTTATATAAAACAGCGGAATGACTTTTGAAAAATGAAACCATCATAAGACTCAAGTCCTATCACACAATGCAACGCACACATGAGGATAGAGTTTTCCCTTATGATGATCAAACATGCTTAATACGTGAAAAGTAATGTTTTGATATTATCATTAGTGTATTAACAGTATTAAAATACTTCAAAATATATATATCAATCCTAGATGGCATAGGTACCATATACTATGTCGCCGTATATAAGTTTACAATCAAAACCGAAATGTCGTCGTATTGGGAATTGGTTTTTTGTCATGAAATCGAGGCTAGGGATCGTCCTCTTCCGATCCGAGACACTCTAGCAAATGCCTCAGGATCACACCTATGGGCAACCCTTGGATGCGGTAGGGCCGGTCCCTACTTAAAGGTAGTGGATTAGTTATGCCTGAACACACGTTTCTCGGTCCCTTTGGACCTATAATATGACCACTTCCGGCCTATAAAAAAACCCGAGGTACCTCAATCCAAAATCCACATAAGTAAAATGTCGGGCTGTGTCAAAACCCAAGCACCACTCCTAGCTAGAAAGAAACGTGTGCACTCCCTATGGTCCATATCCCATTTTTAACTCATACCGGGGTGTGAGGCTCGCGAAGTCACGTTATACACAAAGCTATGCCTAAACAGGCTATGCTTTGATCATCAACCACAAGGCCTGCTTTTCAACAAAGCATTGATCATTGCATCTTGGCGTGCCACATTGACCATTCAACGCCATGCTATCGATAACTACTACTACGTATCCGGGTGTTAAGTAGAGAATAAATTCTCCACCACCAAACAGACATATATTAATAGAAAGCGATTTAATTACATGAAGTGAATTTCAAAGTCAGACACGCATCCATTTACAAGTCCGTTCTGGGTCTGAACGAAACCGGAGACACCAAAAAAAAGCGCTCGCTTATCCGCACGACCAACACACACGTCCGGACAATTACCGCTTCAACCCAGTCCTGGGAGCAAATCAGTCCAAGGTATCAGAAATCATCGTCCATTCGATGTGAAGATCGCCGGTCTTCAACCGTCGTCTTCTTGCATCTTTGATTCAGTCGCCGTTCAATTATTTGAAATGAGTTAACCTCGGCCTTTTCAAATATTTGTCGCATAATTATAGTTTAAAACATTTCATATATATACATATAACTATTTATCACTATTTTTATTTATTAAAAATAGCTCGAAATATATAAACGACGTTTCGGGTCAATGGGTGGCGCTGCTTTTTCCAAAATTTGATTTACACATATCTTAAAATCTAACCGTCAGATTTTTGATGAAATTTATATCGTTGGAAAGCTCTTCCCAAAGCGGTCCTAATGGTTCCAGTTTTGGGAAAATCCAATGGTCGGATCTTTCTATATATTCGTTTGAAGTTACGATTGCCGATACGCGAACTGCAGCGCTCATTTCGTTTAATTTTATATTTTATATTTATATATAATATGTAAACCATTTGGGCGATTTCCTTTATTAAAAATGAGGATTTCAACAATGTATCATTTTATATCAAATAAAAATGATATTTTTGTTCGCCAATTCTAATGCGACCAAAAATGATATTTTAAAATGTATAATTTCAACGTTCAACAAAATGACATTTTTGTTCGCCAATTCTAATGCGACCAAAAATGATATTTTAAAATGTATAATTTCAATGTTCAACAAAATGACATTTTTGTTCGCCAATTCTAATGCGACCAAAAATGATATTTTAAAATGTATAATTTCAATGTTCAACAAAATGACATTTTTGTTCGCCAATTCTAATGCGACCAAAAATGATATTTTAACGATGTATTTCAAATAAAAATGTAAAAGTCCCCTATTCTTTTATTTACATTTAAAATGTAAATCTCTTTTTATTCTTTCCAATTACATTGAAAATGAAAATGTCTTTTTACTCTTTCCTATAACATTGAAAATAAAAATGTCTTTTTATTCTTTTCTATAACATTGAAAATAAAGATGTCTTTTTATTCTTTTCTATTACAAAGAGAACTCAACTAAAAAGTAAATTCATCTTTCTATGTAATATTTGCATTGTAAAATGCAATTAAAAAGGTGGACTTTATTTCCAATGTAAACGTCTTTTCTAGCGTCAATATTCCTAAAATAAATATAATTTCTAATGTCAAGATTTGATTCATTTCAACTATATTAACATAACAATGAAATTTTGTTCATTTCAACCATATAGACATGACGATGAAATTTTGGTGTCGTTTCAACTATATAAACATAACGATGAAATTTGATTCACATCAACTATACTAACCTGACTGTGAAATTTGGTTCATTTTAACTATACTAACATAATGAGGAAATTTGATTCACATCAACTATACTAACATGACGGTGAAATTTGGTTCATTTTTGATGAATCACAAAAAAGGTCTCATCTTATTTTCATTTGTAAATCAAATAAGATGTCTAATATTTATCTTATCTTCTAGTTAAAGTTTAAAAGATCTAAATTTTCCTTATTTTATAAATCAAATAAAGACCTACACTTTCCTTTATTTTGTAAAACCAAATAAAGGGTTCAAACTTTTCTCTTATACTTTGTAAATAAAAGATTCAAACTTTTCTTTTATATAGTAAATAAAAGATTCAACTTTCTTTTGTTTTCAAGACGAAAGATTAAAACTTTAATTATATTTTGTTTATCAAACAAAAGATTAAAACTTTGCTTTTATTTTGTTTATCAAACAAAAGATTACAACTTTGCTTTTATTTTGTTATTCTTAAATAAGAATTCAACTTAAATAAAAGGATTTAAAAATAAAAATAAAAATAAAAAGATGAGAACTTTATTATGATTACATCAGAATATTTCAGATCCAAACTGTCAAACTATAACATGACATCACAACGAATAAGATTCAATAATACAACAATCACCACATAACGGATCAGAATAATATACAATGATTCAACTGATCGAATAGAATTTAAAATAAATTATTTAATTATTTAAATTCAGAATCTCACAGTCGTTGACATTTTTGGCTAAAATTCAAATAGTTCAGAATCAACTCCAGTCAGTTTAGACGCGTAGATCTCAGTCACACGATTACAACGCCGCTGAAATCATCGAATTTCGAATTGAAACGAGTTAGATATGATAAATTGAAGTTTTAAAATAATTTAAATTAATTAAATAATAAATTAATTAGAGAATTAACCTTTCTTCCTCTCAGACACTACAGGCCGCAGTTTTCAAATACTGTTCAATACTAGGGTTTGGATTTGCTCGCGGATGGATGCACTAGAGGCTGATCGGACGGCGGGACTTCGACGGGCTACGGGTGGCGCACCGGCGCCTGGAGCACTGGCCAACTCGGTGGCGGCTAGGGGGGCCCACGGCGGACGAGATGCGGCTGGTTTGGGGGTCTGCTGCTCTGGCTACGGGCGACTAGAAGATGATCCACCCGTATGGAATTAAAGAGGACGGAAGGGGCTTTGATTTGGTATGTGCGAGGGATTTTAATTCGAAGGGATGAAGAAAAAATTGATGGAGGAAGGGGAAGCAAATTCGGCCATTGGTTTGAGGGGGCGGCGGGTACACGAAGATGATGAATAGTGTATTGATTTTAGGGTTTTAATCTCCTATTTTTATAATATTAAAATGTATTTTTACAAAAAAACCAATATCTTCCAAACCGGTTCAAATTCAGTCCAGCAGAAAATGACCCTAGCCAATAGCCCATATTTCGGACCCAATGGGATAGGTCCCGTCAGCCCAAACGGCTGTCTGTGGCCTGTATTATTTAATTTAATATTTAATTCCTTTATTAATTTAATTTGTCTACATATACAAATTCACCGAGGCCACAAACGGACTCAGAAAAATCCAGAAAAAATATATTTGTCTACGTTATGACGATACGGTCCTAACAAAATTAATTTCGTCGAATTCTGACATTATTTGAAAAATGGCTATTTTTCAGTCGATTAAATTTGACTATAATCGACCAAACACATTTTCCTTCGCTACGCTCACATATTAATTCGAAAAATTCTAAAAATTGAAACCTAGCAATAATATGACATTCCGGTTCCAATGAAAGTGGTTTCGTCGAAAACAGAGATCGTTAGAAAATTGAATATTTTCACTGGCTTTAATATTATTTAAAAATGGAATTTTTGAATTTCTGCCACATTTTTCACCAAATAATTTAAAATAAATTTTTTAAATTGGTTCGGATTTTCCGGGTCATTACAATCTCCCCCACTTAGGAATTTTCTTCCTCGAAAAGAAACAAAGTAAAGTAGGAACCAAGATGGAAAATGTAAATTGAGGAAAATGTACCTTAACACGAGAGTTATTCGGAGATATCCACTCTGCACTTGGGGTAAGCCTTTTTGATGCTATCCTCTGTCTCCCAAGTACAATCTCTAGGTTCCCCACTCCATTGAACCTTGACTAGGTTGATCTTCTTGTTCCTCAAGATTTTGGTTTCTTTGCCAATGATCTTAATCGGGTCCTTTCTCACTGTCAGATTTGGAGCAATAACTAGGACCTGTTGGTTTAATTCATCCTGAATCAGATCTGGATTGTGCACATGCTTGCGGAGTTGAGACACATGAAATACATCATGCACCCCTGGCAACCAGTCGGGAAGCTGCACTCTATAAGCGAGAGTACCAATCCTTTCGAGAATAGGGAATGGACCAATGAATCTCGGTGCCAACTTTCCCGTCTTCCCAAAACAAATCACGCCTCTCAGAGGAGAAACCTTCAAGTATACTCGATCACCCACAGAAAATTCTAGATTCCTTCTTCGCTGGTCTGCATAGCTCTTTTGTCGACTCTGAGCAGTCAACAAGCGCTTCTTAATCAAGTCAACCTTATCTGATGCTTCACGGACCATGTCGGGGCCCAAGACTAGTCGATTGCCTGACTCCACCCAACATGCTGGAGATCTGCACGGCCTGCCGTAAAGTAATTCAAATGGTGACATCCCCAAGCTTGCTTGGTAGCTATTATTATAGGAGAATTCCACTAAGTCCAAGTGGTCCTCCCATGAGCCGCCATAGTCAAGAATGCAAGCACGCAATAAGTCTTCCAAAACACGATTGACCCTCTCAGTCTGGCCATCTGTCTGAGGGTGATAGGAAGAGCTCAGATTCAACTTGGTCCCAAGCTCTTCTTGAAAAGCTTCCCAGAATTTACTGGTAAACAATGGATCCCGATCACTGACAATGCTTTTGGGAACCCCATACAGTCTGAATATCTCTTTAAGATAGAGTTGTGCTAAACTTCGAGCTGTTCTATTGGACCGAACATGGATGAAATGGGCAGATTTTGTTAAGCGGTCGACAATCACCCATATGTTATCGTTGCCCTTTCTGCTTCGGGCAAGCCATCTATAAAGTCCATAGAAATTTCCTCCCACTTCCAACCAGGAACTCCTAGCGGTTGCAACAAACCTGCCAGTTTCTGTTGATCACTTTTAACTTGTTGACAAGTGGGACATCTAGCAACATAAATGGAAATGTCTCTCTTCATCGACCTCCGCCAAAATGTACGCTTGAGGTCGTGATACATCTTGCTCACTCCAGGGTGAACACTAAGCTTAGATTTATGACATTCATCCATAACATCCCTTCTGAGCTTAGAGTCGTATGGGACACAGATTCGGCCCAATAGCCTCAGAACCCCTTTGTCATCAATCTGGAAACTTGTGGTTTCGCCATCCTGAATTCTTTTAATAATCCTCTGAATAAATTTATCATCCTTCTGAAGAGCAGATACTTTATCAATCAAAGAAGGAGTGATAATGAGACTGGCGATAATGAGATTGTTGCATTCTGCATTCTTTCTACTGAGTGCATCGGCTACAACGTTTGCTTTTCCCGGAGTATATAGGATATCCAAGTCATATGATGCAAGAAATTCGACCCAGCACTGCTGCCTCATATTCAAACCTTTTTGGGTAAAAAGGTTCTTCAAGGATTTTTTATCCGTGTAAATTTCAAACTTTTCACCCAAAAGATAATGCCTCCATATTTTAAGAGCAAACACAATGGCCATTAGTTCAAGGTCATGAGTAACATAATTCTTCTCATGCGGTTTCAGTTGGCGGCTAGCATATGCGAATACCCTGCCTCTTTGCATCAGCACCGCACCAATACCTTAAATAAATAAGGGATAACATGTTAAAATGTGATTTGTCATTAAAGGAAAAAATGTTATCTCAGACATGTAAATTTATAAAGAGACAACCTTGCTTAGAGGCGTCGGTCCAGACCTTCAAATCCTGATTGCCATCTATGATGGTCAACACAGGAGCATTGGTCAACCTCTTCTTTAGCTCTTGGAAAGCTGCCTCGCATTCCGGTGTCCACTTGAATTTCGTATGCTTCTTGTTCAGGTTTGTCAATGGACAAGCTACCTTCAAAAAATCTTTGACAAATTTCCGATAATAGCCGGCCCGTCCCAAGAAACTTCTGACCTCCGTGGGAGTTCTAGGCTGCTTCCATTCTTGGATGGCTGAGATCTTTCCTGGATCTACTGAGATGCCTTCCTTTGATACAACATGGCCAAGGAATTTCACCTCCTCTTGCCAGAATATGCATTTAGAAAATTTTGCTTTCAGCACATTTCTTCACAAAATCTCTAAGACTTCTCTCAGATGTTGTTCGTGCTCAACAGCGGATTTAGAAATGATGAGGATGTCATCGATGAACACGAGCACAAATTTGTTTAAAACATCTCTGAATACTCTATTCATCAAGTCAACAAAATATGCTGGAGCATTACATAGACCGAAAGGCATTACTAGCCATTCATAAAAGATGTCAGGGCCTCTGAAAGCAGTTAAAGGCACACACTCCTCTGCAATGCGAAGTTGATGGAAGCCTGTAGCTAGGTCCATCCTAGAGAATACTCGTGCCCCATGCAGTCGGTCAAGCAAGTCATCAATACGTGGCAGTGGATATTTGTTCTTAAGAGTTTGCTTGTTGAGATCACGGTAGTCTACACATAGCCTGAGAGTACCGTCTGATTTTGGGACGAACACCACTGCTGCTCCCCATTCTGAGAAGTTGTGCCTGATCAGACCCTTCCACAAAAGCTGCTTGGTTTGATTTTTCAGCTCCTCTCTTTCTTTTGGCGACATTCTCCGAATGGGATGTACAACGGGCCTTGCATTCGGAGCTAAATCAATTCGGAAGCTGATTTCTCTATGTGGAGGTAGGCCCTCAACTTCTTTGAAAACATCAGTGTAATCTTTGACGACAGGGATATCCTCAATAGAAGTAGGGGTAACTTCTAGAGAAGACCAGAAGGTTTTCCTGTTAGTGGCTGAGCCATGGAAGGGGATACATACATTACCGAGTTTAGTTTTAACTTTGACAATTCTTTCGGCGCATACTAACTCAGCTTCATATTTTGCTAACCAATCTATACCAAGTATGATGTCATATCCAGAAAACTCCATGATGATCAAATTAAAAGGAAACTGATAGCGAGAATAGGAGATAAGCACTTTACAATACTGATCTAGAATGAGGGAACCTCCTATCGGACTATTAGCTCTAATCAAATTTTTGAGTTTTCTAGGTTTCAGTTTCAACTTTTTACTTGCATCTTTAGAAATAAAGCTTCTTGCATCACCAGTATCAAATAAGACAGTAATAGGGATGTTCTTAATATTAAGCGTACCTCCTAAGACATCGGGTTTATTAGGCCCCTCAGTCGAAGCTGGTGCAACTGCTCCCTCATAAACATGTGCTACTTCGGTTTTCTTCAACAGAGGACAGTTTCTGGCAAAGTGCCCCGGCTTACGGCAGTTATAGCAATCATGTGTGTTCCTGGGGTTCTGACCACAATTCTGAGAATTCTGACCACGGTTCTGGGAGCTCTGACCACGGTTCTGACTAGGGCTTGAATCATCTCTCTTGACCCTTTTTGGTGCTCTACACTCGTAATCGAAATGCCCAATCTTGCCGCAGTTATAGCAGGTCACCTTGCTCATATCCCTCTTCTTCCCTTGTGGCTTAGTTGCAGAAGAATTGCTTGCCTCCTGTTTCTTGATAGCATGTTCCTTCTGGTTGTTGCTTTGACCTTTCCCCCTATCCTGCAGTCCAGACTCATCATTTTCCTCATAGCGGCACGCCATTTCCACTACTTCATTGAAAGGAAGCTTAATATGGGCAGTGAGTCGATTCAAATATTTCTTGGACAGCCCCTTGATAAATTTCTTATTCTTCTCTACTGGATCTTGAATCAAACTAGGGGCATATCGTGAAAGTTCATCAAACTTCCTCACATACTCAGAAACGGTCATACTGCCTTGCTGTAGGTTAACGAACTGCTCGCGCAGACGCTCTCTAGCTTGTGGGGGTATATACTTCTCACTGAAAAGCTCCTTGAATCTGGCCCAAGACATATTGGCCACGTCATTGCAGATTTTAATTGTATCCCACCAATGCCCTGCTTCCTCCTTTAGTTGCCAAACTGCCAAGTAACGCTTTCGCTGATCTTCCAGTTCCAAGCCTTCTAGGATCTTTTCGCAATCTTTAAGCCACGCCTCTGCTTGAATCGCAGACTCCCGCCCTGTAAAAGGTACACCTCCCAGGTTCTTGAATTTTTTTGACATTCTCTCCAAATCAAAAGGTTGCGGAGGTGGAGGTGGTTCAACTACGACCTCTGAATTATGCTGGTCTTGAGTGATGGGTGTCTCGTCTCTAGCTTGCCCTCTAGCTCCTACTCGGGCTCCTCCTCTAGCCCCGCCTCGAGCTCCACCACGGGCTCCGCCTCGGTCTGTTCTTGATCTAGTATCCATTTAAATCAGTCTGTACCATCAAGGAAAGAGTCAGACCAACAAAAATGAGAATTTTCAAGAAAAGATAAGATAAGGACGAGATGAAAAGATGATGATGTAATGACTGGTAAATATGTGCTATTCTGCTGTGCTCACTCTAGGACATTACTAGTCCTATCTCTAATGAGCTACTCGTCATAGAATAATGTGGATTCTATCTAGACGAATTGTTCTAAATATGTTATATTCTATAGCTAAGGTAAACCTTAGGCCCTGATACCAACTGTGATGACCCCAAACTTCCGTAGACCGAAAGTAAGGATGATCATTTTGGAATACAACATATTTACAACAAAAACAGATCTCGGATAATTATCATAACACATAAACATTTGCAGCGGAAATAAACATCATCAGCATCATAGCAAAACACCAGAGTATGCAGTTTTACAGGATCCACTTAGCATAATAGAAGTCTTAACAAAAGAGGAACAAGTCTCAAATGAAAAGAAATGAGTTTCAAATCCCATTACATACATCAAAAGCAAAAGATAGAAAAATGTCTCAAAAGCAGAATAAAAGGTGGAGAAAAGGTCTTCTTCTTCTTCCTCCCAAAGCTAGCTCCCACCAAAAAGTATCACCTAGAAACCTGTCAATTGGCTGCCCGTGGAAAGAGGGCAACCGAGTTTGCAAAAGTGAAACAAACTACGAGTCAGTCATGGGACTGGTGTGAGAATTCTTAACTAAATTAACTATCAAGATATCGAATCTCAGGACCACGCCGCTAACGCGGAACGGGTTTACTCCATTGGATTGCCAGTGCAATATTTTATAAAGTTTATATAAAACAGCGGAATGACTTTTCAAAAATGAAACCATTATAAGACTCAAGTCCTATCACACAATGCAACGCACACAGGAGGATAGAGTTTTCCCTTATGATGATCAAACATGCTTAATACGTGAAAAGTAATGTTTTGATATTATCATTAGTGTTTTAACAGTATTAAAATACTTCAAAATACATATATCAATCCTAGACGGCATAGGTACCATATACTATGTCGCCGTATATAAGTTTACAATCAAAACCGAAATGTCGTCGTATTGGGAATTGGTTTTCTGTCATGAAATCGAGGCTAGGGATCGTCCTCTTCCGATTCGAGACACTCTAGCAAATGCCTCAGGATCACACCTATGGGCAACCCTTGGATGCGGTAGGGCCGGTCCCTACCTAAAGGTAGTGGATTAGTTATGCCTGAACACACGTTTCCCGGTCCCTTTGGACCTATAATATGACCACTTCCGGCCTATAAAAAACCCCGAGGTACCTCAATCCAAAATCCACATAAGTAAAATGCCGGTCCGTGTCAAAACCCAAGCACCACTCCTAGCTAGAAAGAAACGTGTGCACTCCCTATGGTCCATATCCCGTTTTTAACTCATACCGGGGTGCGAGGCTCGCGAAGACACGTTATACACAAAGCTATGCCTAAACAGGCTATGCTTTGATCATCAGCCACAAGGCCTGCTTTTCAACAAAGCCTTGATCATTGCATCTTGGCGTGCCACATTGACCATTCAACGTCATGCTATCGATAACTACTACTACGTATCCGGGTGTTAAGTAGAGAATAAATTCTCCACCACCAAACAGACATATATTAATAGAAAGCGATTTAATTACATGAAGTGAATTTCAACGTCAGACACGCATCCATTTACAAGTCCGTTCTGGGTCTGAACGAAACCGGAGACACCAAAAAAAAGCGCTCGCTTATCCGCACGACCAACACACACGTCCGGACAATTACCGCTTTAACCCAGTCCTGGTAGCAAATCAGTCCAAGGTATCAGAAATCATCGTCCATTCGATGTGAAGATCGCTGGTCTTCAACCGTCGTCTTCTTGCATCTTTGATTCAGTCGCCGTTCAATTATTTGAAATGAGTTAACCTCGGCCTTTTCAAATGATTATCGCATAATTATAGTTTAAAACATTTCATATATATACATATAACTATTTATAGCTATTTTTATTTATTAAAAATAGCTCGAAATATATAAACGACGTTTCGGATCAATGGGTGGCGCTGGCGCTGCTTTTTCCAAAATTTGATTTACACATATCTTAAAATCTAACCGTCGGATTTTGATGAAATTTATATCGTTGGGAGGCTCTTCCCAAAGCGGTCCTAATGGTTCCAGTTTTGGGAAAATCCAACGATCGGATCTTTCTATATATTCGTTTGAAGTTACGATTGCCGATATGCGAACTGCAGCGCTCGTTTCGTTTAATTTTATATTTTATATTTATATATAATATATAAACCATTTGGGCGATTTCCTTTATTAAAAATGAGGATTTCAACAATGTATCATTTTATATCAAATAAAAATGACATTTTTTTTCGCCAATTCTAATGCGACCAAAAATGATATTTTAAAATGTATAATTTCAATGTTCAACAAATTGACATTTTTGTTCGCCAATTCTAATGCGACCAAAAATGATATTTTAAAATGTATAATTTCAATGTTCAACAAAATGACATTTTTGTTCGCCAATTCTAATGCGACCAAAAATGATAATTTAAAATGTATAATTTCAATGTTCAACAAAATGACATTTTTGTTCGCCAATTCTAATGCGATTAAAAATGATATTTTAAAATGTATAATTTCAATGTTCAACAAAATTGACATTTTTGTTCGCCAATTCTAATGCGACCAAAAATGATATTTTAAAATGTATAATTTCAATGTTCAACAAAATGACATTTTTGTTCGCCAATTCTAATGCGACCAAAAATGATATTTTAAAATGTATAATTTCAATGTTCAACAAAATGACATTTTTGTTCGCCAATTCTAATGCGACCAAAAATGATATTTTAAAATGTATAATTTTAATGTTCAACAAAATGACATTTTTGTTTGCCAATTCTAACGCGACCAAAAATGATATTTTAACGATGTATTTCAAATAAAAATGTAAAAGTCCCCTATTCTTTTATTTACATTTAAAATGTAAATCTCTTTTTATTCTTTCCAATTACATTGAAAATGAAAATGTCTTTTTATTCTTTCCTATAACATTGAAAATAAAAATGTCTTTTTATTCTTTTCTATAACATTGAAAATAAAAATGTCTTTTTATTCTTTTCTATTACAAAGAGAACTCAATTAAAAAGTAAATTCATCTTTCTATGTAATATTTGCATTGTAAAATGCAATTAAAAAGGTGGACTTTATTTCCAATGTAAACGTCTTTTCTAGCGTCAATATTCCTAAAATAAAAATAATTTCTAATGTCAAGATTTGATTCATTTCAACTATATTAACATAACAATGAAATTTGATTCATTTCAACCGTATAGACATGACGATGAAATTTTGGTGTCGTTTCAACTATATAAACATAACGATGAAATTTGATTCACATCAACTATACTAACCTGACGGTGAAATTTGGTTCATTTCAACTATACAAACATAATAAGGAAATTTGATTCACATCAACTATACTAACATGACGGTGAAATTTGGTTCATTTTTGATGAATCACAATAAAGGTCTCATCTTATTTTCATTTGTAAATCAAATAAGATGTCTAATATTTATCTTATCTTCTAGTTAAATTTTAAAATATCTAAATTTTCCTTATTTTATAAATCAAATAAAGACCTACACTTTCCTTTATTTTGTAAAGCCAAATAAAGGGTTCAAACTTTTCTCTTATATTTTGTAAATAAAAGATTCAAACTTTTCTTTTATATAGTAAATAAAAGATTCAACTTTCTTTTGTTTTCAAGACGAAAGATTAAAACTTTAATTATATTTTGTTTATCAAACAAAAGATTAAAACTTTGCTTTTATTTTGTTTATCAAACAAAAGATTACAACTTTGCTTTTATTTTGTTATTCTTAAATAAGAATTCAACTTAAATAAAAGGATTTAAAAATAAAAATAAAAATAAAAAGATGAGAACTTTATTATGATTACATCAGAATATTTCAGATCCAAACTGTCAAACTATAACATGACATCACAACGAATAAGATTCAACAATACAACAATCACCACATAACGGATCAGAATAATATACAATGATTCAACTGATCGAATAGAATTTAAAATAAATTATTTAATTATTTAAATTCAAAATCTCACAGTCGTTGACGATTTTTGGCCAAAATTCAAACAGTTCAGAATCAACTCCAGTCAGTTTAGATGCATAGATCTCAGTCACACGATTACAACGCCGCTGAAATCATCGAATTTCGAATTGAAACGAGTTAGATATGATAAATTGAAGTTTTAAAATAATTTAAATTAATTAAATAATAAATTAATTAGAGAATTAACCTTTCTTCCTCTCAGACACTACAGGCCGCAGTTTTCACATACTGTTCAATACTAGGGTTCGGATTTGCTCGCGGATGGATGCACTAGAGGCTGATCAGACGGCGGGACTTCGACGGGCTACGGGTGGCGCACCGGCGCCTGGAACACTGGCCAACTCGGTGGCGGCTAGGGGGGCCTACGGAGGACGAGATGCGGCGGGTTTGGGGGTCTCCTGCTCTGGCTTCGGGCGACTAGAAGATGATCCACCCGTATGGAATTAAAGAGAACGGAAGGGGCTTTGATTTGGTATGTGCGAGGGATTTTAATTCGAAGGGATGAAGAAGAAATTGATGGAGGAAGGGGAAGAAAATTCGGCCATTGGTTTGAGGGGGCGGCGGCTACACGAAGATGATGAATAGTGTATTAATTTTAGGGTTTTAATCTCCTATTTTTATAATATTAAAATGTATTTTTACAAAAAAACCCATATCTTCCAAACCGGTTCAAATTCAGTCCAGCAGAAAGTGACCCTAGCCAATAGCCCATATTCCGGACCCAATGGGACAGGTCCCGTCAGCCCAAACGGCTGTCTGTGGCCTGTATTATTTAATTTAATATTTAATTCCTTTACTAATTTAATTTGTCTATATATACAAATTCACCGCGGCCACAAACATACTCGGAAAAATCCAGAAATAATATATTTGTCTATGTTATGACGATACGGTCCTAACAAAATTAATTTCGTCGAATTCTGACATTGTTTGAAAAATGGCTATTTTTCAGTCGATTAAATTTGACTGTAATCGACCAAACACATTTTCCTTCACCACGCTCACGTATTAATTCGAAAAATTATAAAAATTGAAACCTAGCAATAATATGACATTACGGTTCCGATGAAAGTGGTTTCGTCGAAAACAGAGATCGTTGGAAAATTGACTATTTTCACTGGCTTTAATATTATTTAAAAATGGAATTTTTGAATTTCTGACACATTTTTCCACCAAATAATTTAAAATAAAAATTTTAAATTGGTTCGGATTTTCCGGGTCATTACAATTTTATAAAAGAAAATAATTATAAAATAAAAGGAGATTATAAGAAAAAGGAAATATTTATTTGTTAAATAAATAGAATTGAAAGGAAATATTTGTTAAACATTACAAATAGAATTGAGAAGGAAATATTTATTTGTTAAATAAATAAAATTATAAAAGGAATATTTATTTGGTAAATAAATAGGATTATAAAAGGGAATTATCGAGATATAAAAGAGTTATCGATTTAGAGTTAAAGAATAGAGTTAATTAAAAAGGAGTAATCGAATATAGTTTATTCGAAAGGAATTAATCGAATATAGTTTATTTGAAAAGAGTCATCGAATATTGGTTATTCGAAAAAGAGTTATCGAATATTGGTTATTCGAAAGAGAGTTATCGAATATTGGTTATTCGAAAGAGAGTTAATCGAATATTGGTTATTCGAAAGAGAGTTATCGAATATTGGTTATTCGAAAAAGAGTTATCGAATATTGGTTATTCGAAGAGAGTTAATCGAATATTAGTTATTCGAATAAGAGTTAGTCGAATATTAGTAAATAGAATAAGAGTTAATCGAATATAGTTTATTCGAATAGAGTTAACGGAGTTAATCGAATATAGTTTATTCGAATAGAGTTAAAGGATTTAATCGAATATAGTTTATTCGAATAGAGTTAAAGGAGTTAATCGAATATAGTTTATTCAAATAGAGTTAAAGG
This sequence comes from Allium sativum, assembly GCA_030737875.1. NCBI lineage: Eukaryota > Viridiplantae > Streptophyta > Magnoliopsida > Asparagales > Amaryllidaceae > Allium > Allium sativum. Next base: position 387,386,191 of record CM060920.1, on the reverse strand, counting down.
AGTTATCGAATATAGTTTATTCGAAAGGAGTTAATCGATTATAGTTTATTCGAAAGGAGTTAGGTGATAAGAGTTAATGGAACTAAAGTTAATCGAGTTAAAGTTAATGGAGTTAGGGTTAATTGATTTGAGTTAATCGAGTTATATTTTGGAGTTAGATATTTCAGAAGTAAGGATTATAAAGCTATAGTTATAATCAATGTTTTTCATTAAAGAAGTGGATTCGTAAATAGAATCCGGGAGTTGCGCAAGGAAGTTTGTTAAAGATTTAAAGGGTGAACTTTGTCTATTTCGAGGTTAGAAATGTTGTTCAGTTAAGGTCTGTGTGATGACCCCAAACTTCCGAGGTTCGAAAGTAAGGATAATCATTTTGGAATACAACATATTTACAACAAAAACAGATCTCAGATAATTATCATAACACATAAACCATTGCAGCGGAAATAAATGTCATCAGCATCATAATATCCAATACATCAGAGTACGATCAGTAGGATACAACTTAGCCAAATAAAGAGTCTCAACAAAAGGGAAATAAGTTTCAATGGAAAAGAAACAAGTCTCAAACTCCATCACATACATCAAAGCTACAGAAGATAAAATGTTTCAAAGCAGAAGTAAAAACTAGAGTAAAGGTCTTCTTCTTCTTCCTTCCAAGCAAGCTCAAATCAGAATGTATCACCTGAACCTATCAATTGGCTGCCCGTGTGGAAAGAGGGCACCCGAGTTTGCAAAAGTGAAACAAACTACGAGTCAGTCATGGGACTGGTATGAGAATTCTTAACTAATTTATCTAACAACGTGACAAATCACAGGACCACGCCGCTAACGCGAAACGGGTTTACTCCATTGGATTTTCAGTGCATACTAAATAAAGTTTATATAAAAACCACGAAATGACTTTTGAAAAATGAAATCATCATAAGACTCAAGTCCTATCACACAATGCAACGCACACAGGAGGATAGAGTTTTCCCTTATGAGGATCAAACATGCTAAATACATGAAAAATAATATTTTTATATTATCATTAGTGTTTAAGCAGTATTAAAATACTTCAATATAAATGTATCAATCCTAGACGGCATAGGTACCATATACTATGTCGCCGTATATATGTTTACAATCAAGACTGTAATGTCGTATTGGAAATTGGTTTTCTGTCATGAAATCGAGGCTAGGGATCGTCCTCTTCCGATTCGAGACACTATAGCAAATGCCTCAGGATCACACCTATGGACAACCCTTGGAGCGGTAGGCCCGGTCCCCACCTAACGGTAGTGGATTGGAAATTCCTGAACACATGTTTCCCGGCCCCTTTGGACCTATAATATGACCACTTCCGGCCTATAAAAACCCGAGGTACCTCAATCCATAATCCACATAAGTAAAATGCCGGGCCGTATTAAAGCACCGGCACTACCCCTAGCTAGAAAGAAACGTATGCACTCCCTACAGTCCATATCCCGTTTTTGACTCATACCGGGGTGTGAGGCTCGCGAAGTCACGCTATACACAAAGCTATGCCTAAACAGGCTATGCTTTGATCATCAGCCACAAGGCCTGCTTTTCAACAAAGCCTTGATCATTGCATCTTGGCGTGCCACATTGACAATTCACGCCATGCGATCGATAACTATTACTATATCCCCGGGTGTTAAGCAGAGAATAGATTCTCCACCACCAAATAGACATATATTAATACAAATCGATTTAATTACATGGGATGAACTCCAACGTCAGACACGCATCCATTTACAAGTCCGTTCTGGGTCTGAACGAAACCGGAGACACCAAAGAGGTTCTCGCTTATCCGCACGACCAACACATACGTCCGGACAACTACTGCTTCAACCCCGTCCTGGGAGCAAGTCAGTCCAAGGTATCATTAGTCGTCGTACATTCGAGGTGAAGATCGCCGGTCTTCAATCATCGTCTTCTTACATCTTTGATTTAATCGCCGTGCAATTATTTGAAATGAGTTAAACTCGGTCTTTTCAAATAATTGCCGCATAATTATAATTTAAAACATTTCATATATATTTATAACTATTTATCGCTATTTTTATTTATTTGAAAATAGCTCAAAATAAATAAACGACGCATCGGGTCAGTGGGTGGCCCTGGCGCTGTTTTTACCAAATTTTGATTTACACATATCTTAAAATCTAACCGTCGGATTTTGATGAAATTTATATCGTTGGAAAGCTCTTCCCAAAGCGGTCCTAACGGTTCCAGTTTTGGGAAAATCCAATGGTCGGATCTTTCGGAATAATCGTTTGAAGTTATGATTGTCGATACTCGAACTGCCGCTCTCGTTTCGTTAAATTTTATATTTATATTTATATATATAAACCACTTGGCGATTCCCATTGTTAACATCCATTCTTTTATTCTATAAAAGCAATATTTTTGTTTTCCAATTCTAATGCGACAAAAATGACGGTTTCAACAATGTATATTTTTATATTCAATAAAAATAATATTTTTGTTCGCCAATTCTAATGCAACAAAAATGACGTTTTCAACAATGTACATTTTTATATTCGATAAAAATAATATTTTTGTCCGCCAATTCTAATGCGACAAAAATGACGTTTTCAACAATGTACATTTTTATATTCAATAAAAATAATATTTTTGTCCTCCAATTCTAATGCGACAAAAATGACGGTAAAAATGAACTTTTTCTTTATTTACATAGAAATGTTCTTTTTATCCTATTCGTTTTAAATACACAAAAATGTACATTTTATCCTATTCGTTTTAAATACACAAAAATGTACTTTTTATCCTATTCGTTTTAAATACACAAAAATGTACTTTTTATCCTATTCGTTTTAAATACACAAAAATTTACTTTTTATCCTATTCGTTTTAAATACACAAAAATGTACTTTTTATCCTATTCGTTTTAAATACACAAAAATGTACTTTTTATCCTATTCGTTTTAAATACACAAAATGTACTTTTTATCCTATTCGTTTTAAGTACACAAAAATGTATTTTTATGTTTCTATAAAATGTAAATATTTTATCTCCTTTTCTTTTACATTGAAAAATGTAAGTTCTTTACCTTTACATTGAAAAATGTAAACCTTTCATTGTTACATAGAAAAATGTAAATCTTTCATCTTCACATAGAAAAATGTAAATCTTATGTTTTCACATAGAAAAATGTAAATACTTTATCTTTACATAGAAAAATGTAAATCTTATATTTTTACATAGAAAAATGTAAATCTTCTAATTATCTTTATTACATTAGAAAAATGTAAATTTTCCAATTAACTTTATTACATTAGAAAAATGTAAATTTTCTAATTATCTTTCCTTAATGCACATTTTTTTCTTGATAGGGGATATTTTCCTATCTAACTCACATGTCAATTTGGTGTCAAAATATGATAACAAAAAATAATGGTTTTTGTCTAACCATTTCTATTTACCCAACATCGTAATTTCAATATCCCCAAATATAATAATATGGTTTTTGGTTTAGCCATTTCTATTTACCCAGCATCGTAATTTCAATATCCACAAATATAATAATATGGTTTTTGGTTTAACCATTTCTATTTACCCAACGTCGTAATTTCAATATCCACACATACAACACAATATATGGTTTGGTGTATAAATTTGATGAATCACAATAAAAGGTCTCATCTTTATTTTATTTGTAAATCAAATAAAATATCTAATCTTTTCTTTATATTGTACAGCAAAATAAAATATCTAATCTTTACTTTATATTGTAAAACAAAATAAAATATCTAATCTTAATTTATCTTTTATCTAAAATTTAAAAGATTTAAACTTTCTTTATTTTATAAATCATAAACAAAATAAAGATTTAATCTTTTTGTTTATTTTGCAAATCAAAATAAAAATTCAAACTTTTGTTTTTATTTTGCCAATAAAAATAAGAATTCAACTTATGTTTTTATTTTGCAAATCAAAATAAAAATCAAACTTTTGTTTTTATTTTGCCAATCAAAATAAGAATTCAACTTATGTTTTTATTTTGCAAATCAAAATAAAAACCAAACTTTTGTTTTTATTTTGCCAATCAAAATAAGAATTCAACTTATGTTTTTATTTTGCAAATCAAAATAAAGATCAACTTTTGTTTTTATGTTGTGAATCTAAAATAAAGATTTAAACTTTCTTTGGTAAATCAGAATAGAGATTCAATTTTTCATTTTAATTTGTAAAACAAAATAAAGATTCAAAATTTCATTTTTGTTTGTAAAACAAACAAGATTCAATTTTTCATTTCTATAGAGGAATAAAAATTAAAATAGAAATAAAATAAAAATAAAACTAATAAAGTTGAGAACTTTATAAAAATTACATAAGAATTTATAGATCTAAACTGACATGCTATATCATGATATCACAACGAATATTAATAACCATACAACAATCACAACATCACAGATCAGAAATAATAACATACAATGATTCACATAACAAATATAATTAAATTATTTAATTATTCAAAATTTAGAATCTCACTTCGCTTTTCCTGTGTCCTGAATAGTTCAGATTCGAAAAGTTCTCAAAATCCGATCTGCTCAGAATTCACTCCGGTCGGTCTAGAATTGTAGATCTCAGTCTTACGAGTCCAACGCTTCCTGTTTCGTCGAATTTCATTAACGTATGAACAAGATACGATCATTTAAAGATTTAATTATATTTAAATTAATTAATTAATTAAATAAATACTACCTTCTTCCACTATCAGTTCAAACTTTGGCCGATGGGTTTCGGTATACAGTCGATCCTAGGGTTCGAAATCGCTCGAGAACCGGGACACCTGCTGACGATCGGACCAGACCACGGCAGAGGGCTTGGAGAGGCGCCTCAACTCTGGCGATGGGGACCAGTTCGGTGGTGAACGGAAGGCAGGGCGGCGGTCCAAAACAGCCCACTTCCCGGGCTCGGTTCTCAATGGATACACCCCTATACTCGATCAAATCCGTATGGAAATGAAGATCGAGTTTTTCTCTTGAACGTTTGACTGATTTGGTTTGAAAATTATCAAGGGGATTAGGAGAAATCGATGGAGGAAGATGGGAGCGTGAGGGCCATTGAGTTTGTGAAGAAGGCGGCTACGACAGATGCGTATTAGGGTTAACGTGGATACCGTATTTATACGCGTATTGGTATTTTAATTTTATTTGTTTAATTCATTTAATTCCAATAAGGCTCATCCATTCATACGAACTCCGTTTCAAACCCAACGAGTGTTGCCCCTAGCCAAATACCCCCAACCCGAACACAATGGAATATGTCCCATCAACCAAATCAACTGTTTCGATAGATTTTTCTTTAAATTAAATATATACATCAATATATATTTAATTTAAACGGACATTTTAATTTACCGGGGTTACATACGGACTTAGAAAAATCCAGAAAAAATATATTTGTCTTTGTTATGACGATACGGTCCTAACAAAACAAATTTCCTCTAATTCTGAGACTGTTTGAAAAATGGCTATTTTTCAGTCAATTAAATTTGATTGAAACCGACAAAACACATTTTCCCTCGCCACGCTCACATACTAACTCGGAAAATTCTAAAAATTGAAACCTAGCAATAATTCGACATTCCAGTTCCAACAAAAGTGGTCTAGTTGAAAACAGAGATCGTTTGAAAATTGACTATTTTCACTGGCTTTTATATTATTTGAAAATGGAAATTTTAATTTTAATTTCTGCCACATTTTCCCACCAAATTATTTAAAATAAAATTTTTAAATTGGTTCGGATTTTCCGAGTCGTTACAATCTCCCCCACTTAAGAATTTTTCGTCCTCGAAAAGGAAACAAAGTAAAGTAGGAAACAAGACGGAAAATGTAAATTGTGATAAATGTACCTTAACACAGGAGTTATTCGGAGATATCCACGCTGCACTCGGGGTAAGCCTTTTTGATGCTATCCTCTGTCTCCCAAGTACAGTCTCTAGGATCCCCACTCCATTGAACCTTAACTAGGTTAATCCTCTTGTTCCTCAAAATTTTGGTTTCTTTGCCAATGATCTTAATCGGGTCTTTCCTCACTGTTAGATTTGGAGCAATATCTAGGACCTGTTGATTTAGTTCATCCTCTATCAGATCTGGATCATGCACATGCTTGCGGAGTTGAGACACATGAAATACATCATGCACCCCTGGCAACCAGTCCGGCAGCTGCACTCTATAAGTTAGAGTACCAATCCTTTCTAGGATAGGAAATGGACCAATGAATCTCGGTGCCAACTTTCCAGTCTTCCCAAAGCGAATCACGCCTCTCAAAGGAGAAACCTTCAAGTACACTCGATCACCCATAGAGAATTCTAGATTTCTTCTCCGCTAGTCTGCATAGCTTTTCTGTCGGCTCTGAGCAGTCAACAAGCGTTTCTTAATCAAGTCAACCTTATCAGATGCTTCTCGAACCATGTCGGGGCCCAAGACTGGTCGATTGCCTGACTCCACCCAACATGCCGGAGATCTGCATGGCCTGCCATATAGTAATTCAAACGGTGACATCTTCAAGCTTGCTTGGTAGCTATTATTATAGGAGAATTCCACCAAGTGCAATTGGTCCTCCCATGAACCTCCATAATCAAGAATGCAAGCTCGCAACAAGTCTTCCAAAACACGGTTCACTCTCTCAGTCTGGCCATCTGTCTGAGGGTGATTGGCAGAGCTCAGATTCAACTTGGTCCCAAGCTCTTCTTGGAAAGCTTCCCAGAATTTGCTGGTAAATAATGGATCCCGATCACTGACAATGCTTTTGGGAACCCCATGTAGTCTGACTATCTCTTTAAGATAAAGCTGTGCCAAACTACGAGCTGTTCTATTGGACCGAACAGGGATTAAATGGGCAGGCTTTGTTAAGCGATCCACAATCACCCATATGCTATCATTCCCTTTTCTGCTTCGGGGCAAGCCATCTATAAAGTCCTTAGAAATTTCCTCCCACTTCCAACCTGGAACTCCCAGTGGTTGCAACAAACCGACCAACTTCTGTTGATCACTTTTAACTTGCTGACAAGTGGGACATCTAGCAACATAAATAGAAATATCTCTCTTCATCAACCTCCACCAAAATGTGCGCTTGAGGTCATGATACATCTTGCTCACTCCAGGGTGAACACTAAGGTTAGATTTATGACATTCATCCATAACCTCCCTTCTGAGCTTAGAGTCGTATGGGACACAGATTCAGCCTAATAGCCTCAGAACCCCTTTGTCGTCAATTTGGAAACTCGTGGTTTTGCCATCTTGAATTCTTTTTATAATCCTCTGAATAAATTTATCATCCTTCTGAAGAGCAGAGACTTTATCAATCAGAGTAGGAGTGGTAATGAGATTGGCGAGAATAAGCTTGTCATCATCTGCATTCTTTCTACTGAGCGCATCGGCCACAACGTTGGCTTTCCCTGGAGTATATAGGATATCCAGCTCATATGATGCAAGAAATTCGACCCAGCGTTGCTGCCTCATATTCAAATCTTTTTGGGTAAAAAGATGTTTCAAGGATTTGTGATCCGTGTAAATTTCAAACTTCTCACCCAAGAGATAATGCCTCTATATTTTAAGAGCAAACACAATGGCCATTAGCTCAAGATCATGCGTGACGTAATTCTTCTCATGCGGTTTCAGCTGGCGGCTAGCATATGCGACTACTCTGCCTCTTTGCATCAGCACGCACCAATTCCTTAAATAAATAAGGGATAACATGTTAAAATGAGATTTGACATTAAAGGAAATGTTATCTCTGACATGTTAATTTATAAAAGAAACAACCTTGTTTAGAAGCGTCAGTCCAGACCTTCAAATCCTGATTGCCATCTATGATGGTCAACACAGGAGCATTGGTCAACCTCTTCTTTAGCTCTTGGAAAGCTGTCTCGCATTCCGGTGTCCACTTGAATTTCGTATGCTTTTTGGTCAGGTTTGTCAATGGGCAAGCTACCTTCGAAAAATCTTTGACAAATTTCCGATAATAGACAGCCAGTCCTAAGAAACTTCTTACCTCTGTGGGAGTTCTAGGTTGCTTCCACTCTTGGATGGCTGAGATCTTTCCTGGATCTACGGAGATGCCTTCCTTTGATACAACATGGCCGAGGAATTTCACCTCTTCTTGCCAGAATATGCATTTAGAAAATTTGGCTTTCAGCACATTTCTTCGCAAAATCTATAAGACTTCTCTCAGATGTTGTTCGTGCTCAGCAATGGATTTAGAAAAGATGAGGATGTCATCGATGAACACGAGTACAAATTTATTCAAAACATCTCTGAACACTCTATTCATCAGATCAACAAAATATGCTGGAGCATTACATAAACCGAAGGGCATTACTAGCCATTCATAAAAGATATCCGGTCCTCTGAAAGAAGTTAAAGGCACACACTCTTCTGCAATGCGAAGTTGATGGAAGCCTGTAGCTAGGTCCATCCTAGAGAATACTCACGCTTCATGCAAGCGGTCAAGTAAGTCATCAATACGAGGCTGTGGGTATTTGTTTTTCAGTGTTTGTTTGTGAGATCATGGTAGTCTACACATAGCCTAAGAGTACCGTCTGATTTTGGGACGAACACCATTGCTGCTCCCCATTCCGAGAAGCTGGGCCTGATCAGACCTTTCCACAAAAGCTGCTTGGTTTGATTTCTCAGCTCCTCTTTTTTTTTTGGTGACATTCTCTGAATGGGATGTACGACAGGCCTTGCATTCGGAGCTAAATCAATTCGGAAGCTGATTTCTCTATGCGGAGGTAAGCCCTCAACTTCTTTGAATACATCAGCGTAATCTTTGACGATAGGGATATCCTCAATAGAAGTAGGGGTAACTTCTAGAGAAGACCAGAATGTTTTTTTGTTGGTGGCTGAGCCATGGCATGGGATACATACATTCCCGAGATTAGTTTTAACTTTGACAATTCTTTCGGCACATTTGACTTCGACCTCATATTTTGTCAGCCAATCTATCCCAAGAATAACGTCATAACCGGAGAAAATCATAACGATCAAGTCAAAGGGAAACTGGCAGCGAGAATAAGAAACAGGTACTCTACAATATTAATCAAGAATAAGAGAACCTCCTATCGGGCTATTAGCTTTAATCAATTTTTTGAGTTTCCTTGGTTTCAGTCTCCACTTTTTAATTGCATCATTATAAATAAAGCTTCGTGCAGCACCAGTATCAAATAAGACAGTAATAGGGATGTTCTTAATATTAAGCGTACCTCCTAAGACATCGGATTTACCTAGCCCCTCGGCAGAAGCTGGTGCATCTGCTCCCTCATAAACATGTGCCACTTTAGTTTTCTTCAACAGGGGACAGTTTCTAGCAAAGTGCCCCGGCTTATGGCAGTTATAGCAATCCTGAGTGTTCCTGGGGTTCTGACCACGATCCTGAGAATTCTGGCCACGATTCTGGGAGCTCTGACCACGGTTCTGACTAGGGCCCGAATCATTTCTCTTGACCTTTTTAGGTGCTCTGCACTCGTAATCAAAATGTCCAATCTTGCCGCAGTTATAGCAGGTCACCTTGCTCCTGTCCCTCTTCTTCCCTTGGGGCTTAGCGGTAGAAGAATTGCTCGCCTCCGGTTTCTTGTTAGCCTGTTCCTTCTGGTTGTTGCCTTGACTTTTCCCTCTATCCTGCGGTCCTGACTCGTCATTTTCCTCATAGCAGCATGCCATCTCAACTACTTCATTGAATGGAAGTTTGATATGAGCAGTGACTCGGTTCAAATATTTCTTTGACAGACCCTTGATAAATTTTTTTATTCTTCTCTACTGGATCTTAAATCAAACCAGGAGCATATCGTGAAAGCTCATCAAACTTCCTCACATACTCAAAAACGGTCATATTCCCTTGCTGTAGGTTAACGAACTGCTCGCGCAGGCGCTTTCTAGCTTGTGGGGGTATATACTTCTCATTGAAAAGTTCCTTAAATTTGGCCCAAGACATATTGGCCACGTCATTGCAGATCTTGATCGTATCCCACCAATGCCCGGCTTCCTCTTTTAATTGCCATACTGCCAGGTAACACTTTCGCTGATCTTCCAGTTCTAAGCCCTCTAGGATCTTTTCACAATCTTTAAGCAATGCTTCTGCCTGAATCGCAAACTCTCGCCCTGTGAAAGGTACACCTCCTAGGTTTTTGAATTTCTTTGACATTCTCTCCAAATCGAAGGGCTGTGGAGGTGGAGGTGGTTGTGCTACGACCTCTGAAGTATGTTGTTCCTGAGTGATGGGGGGCTCGTCTCTAGCTTGCCCTCCATCTCCTACTCGGGCTCCTCCTCTAGCCCCGCCTCGAGCTCCACCTCGGGCTCCGCCCCGGGTTGTTCTTGCTCTAGTATCCATTTAAGTCAGTCTGTACCATCAAGGAAAGAGTCAGACCAACAAAAATGAGAATTTTCAAGAAAATATAAAGTAAGGACAAGATGAAAAGATGATGATGTAATGACTGATAAATATGTGCTATTCTGCTGTGCACATTCTAGGACATTACTAGTCCTATCTCTAATGAGCTACTCGTCTTAGAATAATGTGGATTCTATCTAGACGAATTGTTCTAAATATGTTATATTCTGAAGCTAAGGTTAACCTTAGGCTCTGATACCAACTGTGATGACCCCAAACTTCCGAGGTTCAAAAGTAAGGATAATCATTTTGGAATACAACATATTTACAACAAAAACAGATCTCAGATAATTATCATAACACATAAACCATTGCAGCGGAAATAAATGTCATCAGCATCATAATATCCAATACATCAGAGTACTCAGTACAGGATACAACTTAGCCAAATAAAGAGTCTCAACAAAAGGGAAATAAGTTTCAATGGAAAAGAAACAAGTCTCAAACTCCATCACATACATCAAAGCTACAGAAGATAAAATGTTTCAAAGCAGAAGTAAAAAATAGAGTAAAGGTCTTCTTCCTTCCAAGCAAGCTCAAATCAGAATGTATCACCTGAACCTGTCAATTGGCTGCCCGTGTGGAAAGAGGGCACCCGAGTTTGCAAAAGTGAAACAAACTACGAGTCAGTCATGGGACTGGTATGAGAATTCTTAACTAATTTATCTAACAATGTGACAAATCACAGGACCACGCCGCTAATGCGGAACGGGTTTACACCATTGGATTTTCAGTGCATACTGAATAAAGTTTATATAAAAACCACGAAATGACTTTTGAAAAATGAAATCATCATAAGACTCAAGTCCTATCACACAATGCAATGCACACAGGAGGATAGAGTTTTCCCTTATGATGATCAAACATGCTTAATACGTGAAAAATAATATTTTTATATTATCATTAGTGTTTAAGTAGTATTAAAATACTTCAATATAAATGTATCAATCCTAGACGGCATAGGTACCATATACTATGTCGTCGTATATAAGTTTACAATCAAGACCGTGATGTCGTATTGGAAATTGGTTTTCTGTCATGAAATCGAGGCTAGGGATCGCCCTCTTCTGATTCGAGACACTCTAGCAAATGCCTCAGGATCACACCTATGGGCAACCCTTGGAGCGGTAGGGCCGGTCCCCACCTAACGGTAGTGGATTGGCAATTCCTGAACACACGTTTCCCGGCCCCTTTGGACCTATAATATGACCACTTCCGGCCTATAAAAACCCGAGGTACCTCAATCCATAATCCACATAAATAAAATGACGGGCGTGCTAAAGCACCGGCACTACCCTTAGCTAGAAAGAAACGTATGCACTCCTTACGGTCCATATCCCCTTTTTGACTCATATGGGGTGTGAGGCTCGCGAAGTCACGCTATACACAAAGCTATGCCTAAACACGCTATGCTTTGATCATCTGCCACAAGGCCTGCTTTTCAACAAAACCTTGATCATTGCATCTTGGCGTGCCACATTGACAATTCACGCCATGCGATCGATAACTATTACTATATCCCCGGGTGTTAAGCAGAGAATAGATTCTCCACCACCAAACAGACATATATTAATACAAATCGATTTAATTACATGGGATGAACTCCAACGTCAGACACGCAGCCATTTACAAGTCCGTTCTGGGTGTGAACGAAACCGGAGACACCAAAGAGGTTCTCGCTTATCCGCACGACCAACACATACGTCCGGACAACTACTGCTTCAACCCCGTCCTGGGAGCAAGTCAGTCCAAGGTATCATTAGTCGTCGTCCATTCGAGGTAAAGATCGCCGGTCTACAATCATCGTCTTCTTACATCTTTGATTTAATCGCCGTGCAATTATTTGAAATGAGTTAAACTCGGTCTTTTCAAATAATTGTCACATAATTATAATTTAAAACATTTCATATAAATTTATAACTATTTATCGCTATTTTTATTTATTTGAAAATAGCTCAAAATAAATAAACGACGCCTCGGGTCAGTAGGCGGCCCTGGCGCTATTTTTACCAAATTTTGATTTACACATATCTTAAAATCTAACCGTCGGATTTTGATGAAATTTATATCGTTGGAAATCTCTTCCCAAAGCGGTTCTAACGGTTCAAGTTTTGGGAAAATCCAACGGTCGGATCTTTCGAAATAATCGTTTGAAGTTACGATTGTCGATACGCGAACTGCCGCTCTCGTTTCATTTAATTTTATATTTATATTTATATATATAAACCACTTGGCGATTCCTATTGTTAACATCCATTCTTTTATTCTATAAAAACAATATTTTTGTTCGCCAATTCTAATGCGACAAAAATGAAGGTTTCAACAATATATATTTTTATATTCAATAAAAATAATATTTTTGTTCGCCAATTCTAATGCGACAAAAATGACGTTTTCAACAATGTACATTTTTATATTCGATAAAAATAATATTTTTGTCCGCCAATTCTAATGCGACAAAAATGACGTTTTCAACAATGTACATTTTTATATTCAATAAAAATAATATTTTTGTCCGCCAATTCTAATGCGACAAAAATGACCGTAAAAATGCACTTTTCTTTAATTACATAAAAATGTTCTTTTTATCCTATTCATTTTAAATACACAAAAACGTACTTCTTATCCTATTCGTTTTAAATACACAAAAATGTACTTTTTATCCTATTTGTTTTAAATACACAAAAATGTACTTTTTATCCTATTCGTTTTAAATACACAAAAATGTACTTTTTATCCTATTCGTTTTAAATACACAAAAATGTACTTTTTATGTTTCTATAAAATGTAAATATTTTATCTCTTTTTCTTTTACATTGAAAAATGTAAGTTCTTTACCTTTACATTGAAAAATGTAAACCTTTCATTATTACATAGAAAAATGTAAATCTTTCATCTTCACATAGAAAAATGTAAATCTTATGTTTTCACATAGAAAAATGTAAATCCTTTATCTTTACATAGAAAAATGTAAATCTTATATTTTTACATAGAAAAATGTAAATCCTCTAATTATCTTTATTACATTAGAAAAATGTAAATTTTCTAATTATCTTTCCTTAATGCACATTTTTTCTTGATAGGGGATATTTTCCTATCTAACTCACATGTCAATTTGGTGTCAAAATATGATAACCAAAAATAATGGTTTTTGTCTAACCATTTCTATTTACCCAACATCGTAATTTCAATATCCCCAAATATAATAATATGGTTTTTGGTTTAGCCATTTCTATTTACCCAGCATCGTAATTTCAATATCCACAAATATAATAATATGTTTTTTGGTTTAACCATTTCTATTTACCCAACGTCGTAATTTCAATATCCACACATACAACACAATATATGGTTTGGTGTATAAATTTGATGAATCACAATAAAAGGTCTCATCTTTATTTTATTTGTAAATCAAATAAAATATCTAATCTTTACTTTATATTGTAAAGCAAAATAAAATATCTAATCTTTACTTTATATTGTAAAACAAAATAAAATATCTAATCTTAATTTATCTTTTAAATAAAATTTAAAAGATTTAAACTTTCTTTATTTTATAAATCATAAACAAAATAAAGATTCAATCTTTTTGTTTATTTTGCAAATCAAAATAAAAATTCAAACTTTTGTTTTTATTTTGCCAATCAAAATAAGAATTCAACTTATGTTTTTATTTTGCAAACTAAAGTAAAAATCAAACTTTTGTTTTTATTTTGCCAATCAAAATAAGATTTCAACTTATGTTTTTATTTTGCAAATCAAAATAAAAACCAAACTTTTGTTTTTATTTTGCCAATCAAAATAAGAATTCAACTTATGTTTTTATTTTGCAAATCAAAATAAAGATCAACTTTTGTTTTTATGTTGTGAATCAAAAATAAAGATTTAAACTTTCTTTGGTAAATCAGAATAGAGATTCAATTTTTCATTTTAATTTGTAAAACAAAATAAAGATTCAAAATTTCATTTTTGTTTGTAAAACAAACAAGATTCAATTTTTCATTTCTATAGAGAAATAAAAATAAAACTAATAAAGATGAGAACTTTATAGAGATTACATAAGAATTTATAGAACTAAACTGACATGCTATATCATGATATCACAACGAATATTAATAACCATACAACAATCACAACATCACAGATCAGAAATAATAACATACAATGATTCACATAACAAATATAATTAAATTATTTAATTATTCAAAATTTAGAATCTCACTTCGCTTTTCCTGTGTCCTGAATAGTTCAGATTCGAAAAGTTCTCAAAATCCTATCTGCTCAGTATTCACTTCGGTCAGTCTAGAATTGTAGATCTCAGTCTTACGAGTCCAACGCTTCCTGTTTCGTCGAATTTCATCAACATATGAACAAGATACGATCATTTAAAGATTTAATTATATTTAAATTAATTAATTAATTAATTAAATACTACGTTCTTCCACTATCAGTTCAAACTTTGGCTGATGGATTTCGGTATACAGTCGATCCTAGGGTTCGAAATCGCTCGAGAACCGGGACACCTGCTGACGATCGGACCAGACCACGGCAGAGGGCTTGGAGCGACGCCTCAACTCTGGCGATGGGGACCAGTTCGGTGGTGAACGGAAGGCAGGGCGGCGGTCCAAAACAGCCCACTTCTCGGGCTCGGTTCTTAATGGATACACCCCTATACTCGATCAAATCCGTATAGAAATGAAGATCGAGCTTTTCTCTTGAACGTTTGACTGATTTGTTTTAAAATTTATCAAGGGGATTAGAAGAAATCGATGGAGGAAGATGGGAGCGTGAGGGCCATTGAGTTTGTGAAGAAGGCGGCTACGACAGATGCGTATTAGGATTAACGTGGATACCGTATTTATACGCGTATTGGTATTTTAATTTAATTTATTTAATTCATTTAATTCCAATAAGGCTCATCCATTCATACGAACTCCGTTTCAAACCCAACGAGTGTCGCCCCTAGCCAAATACCCCAACCCGGACACAATGGAATATGTCCCATCAGCCAAAACAACTGTTTCGATAGGTTTTTCTTTAAATTAAATATATACATCAATATATATTTAATTTAAACGGACATTTTAATTTACCGGGGCTACATACGGACTCAGAAAAATCTAGAAAAAATATATTTGTCTTTGTTATGACGATACGGTCCTAATAAAACTAATTTCGTCGAATTCTGAGACTGTTTGAAAAATGTCTATTTTTCAGTCGATTAAATATGACTAAAACCGACAAAACAAATTTTCCTTCGCCACGCTCGCATACTAACTCGGAAAATTCTAAAAATTGAAACCTAGCAATAATTAGACATTCCGGCTACAACAAAAGTGGTCTCGTTGAAAACAGAGATCGATTGAAAATTGACTATTTTCACTGGCTTTAATATTATTTAAAAATGAAAATTTTAATTTCTGCCACATTTTCCCACCAAATTATTTAAAATAAAAAATTTAAATTGGTTCGGATTTTCCGGGTCGTTACAGTCTGAGAGGTAGTTATACCCCAACTTGATTGACTTCGTTTTTAACTAAGGAATGGTTAAGGTTCGATAGTAAAGAAGTTAATTGAATTTAGTTAATAAGTGTAAATGGTTCGAGTTGGCACAGCGATGTTTTATTTATACATCAGTTTAAATCCAATGAATGAGTTTGGAAACATTTTCCAAATATAATCAGAGATATTTTCTAATCCTAGAAAATGAAATGTTTGATGATAAAGAATACTGGAATGACAGTGATACTTGAAAAAGAGATGGAAATGTTTTCTGGTGATTAATAACGTATATTTTCTAAATTTAGAAAATAAGGAATGTTGAATATATGGAAACAGGAAATAAATAAATTAATGAACTAAAGAGATAAATGTTAAATGATGATTGACCGATATAATTTCCATCTGGAAATAATATCGTTGTTTGCACACATGTTTTTCTTTGATAGTCAACTCATCGACTATCGAAGTATTTGACCATTTCCGTTGTCAATACGGAGAGACCGGGATCAGATTCATTATCTGAAAACCACTATGTATGGATGTTAGCGTTGCGATCAAATATGATGAAGAAAATTGAAGACGGAGTATGCAAGGGCTATTCTGTTTACAGAATAGCGCCTTTGGTTTGTCCAGTCCCAGGACAACCTGTATAGAAGAATGTCTGACAGAGTATACTTAATGGATCACGCAAGTTTATCTCTTCAAACGTATGTACGTTTGGTGGCAGAGGAATTCATTTCTCTTAGCTGTATACCCATTGTATTTTTAGGGAAATCAATTTGTGATTTGGCGGGTATGACGATGTGACATTCAAAGTGAATAATTGTGTGATCTGTCAGAGATAAGCGTGGCCTCTAGCCTCACAACCGGGAAATGACAAAAATCGGGCAGGCAACATGGTAAGTGGTTGGCTGCCAATTGGGGTTTATTATAACCTATTTAGAGATATTCATTTCATTCTTTAATCTACTCGATGCTGTCCCATTCGGGAAACGGTTGTTGATCCCAACCGTTGGTGATATACATTCGATACACTCAAGCGAAATGTGTGGTCGATCATGTATGGTCGGTTTGCAAGATGTTCTTGTTGAACCCACTGTATTCCTCTCTAGAGGTACACTATCAGAAGGTGGTTCCATACCTTGTCATAGTTGTAAATCCATTACCCAATAAGTGATCACGGTTTTGATTGTATACAATATATGTGGAACGTGAGATGAAAGCATTCTGCAAGATGATTATTATATTGTGGTTGATAGACAGTATTATAATATCAAAAGAGTTTTGATATGAAGTTTATCGTTCTTTCAAAAGGATTTTGAAAGTTAAATCAAATTGATTTGGATTCTCATAAGGGAAAAACCTGTTCCGTTATACGGCTTTGTCTTATGAGATATCGTTTAATTGCTCAAACTGTTTTAAATTGTTTTACTCACACCAGTCCCGTGACTGACCCAGAGTTTGTTTTGTTTTGTTTTCCCTAAACTCTTGGGTGCCCAAATTTGTATGGGCAATCAAGTAGTCAGGATTTTTCAGATATACTTGGAGAGCTTGGAGTAAGAGGCTTCAGGATTATACAGCTATAGTTATTTCCGCTGTGTTGTAAGTTTTGTACTCTGATAATGTTATTGTATACATATACTAGTATTATTTCAAAGTTATGTATCTATTATATATTGTTCGTTCCGTTGTAAGTTTCGTGTTACTCTGATGATGATGTATGTTTTTCTTCTTCTATTCTAAATTTCTATCTTATTTATTCTCACCCTCTGTTTTTTATTCTATTAGTTTTCTGGTTTCCAGTGCAATTTGGGTTGGACTTGTGTTATTTGGTCAGCTCAAATAGTACCGGAATTTTGGGAAACTACAAAATCAAATTCTGAAAAGGTCACTAAGGATGTAGTTCGGTGGCCGTTATTGGAAACCAACTGTACGGGCCTTGATAAAACTATTAAAAATATGGAAAAATTATGTAAAATCATAATTAATAATTTGGAAAGAATTCAGATAAAATTCCAAGTTTGAAAAGATAAAAA
Source organism: Allium sativum (assembly GCA_030737875.1). Taxonomy (NCBI): domain Eukaryota; kingdom Viridiplantae; phylum Streptophyta; class Magnoliopsida; order Asparagales; family Amaryllidaceae; genus Allium; species Allium sativum. Next base: position 387,368,227 of record CM060920.1, on the reverse strand, counting down.
TTTATTTTTATCGAAATGAACTACTTATTAACTAGTATAATGATCCAATGTTTTTAAATAAGTAAATTGGATTTGAAATGGTTTTAATCTAACCAGAATTTTCCAATGTATGAATTGGAATGGATTGAATAGAAGTTGTCTTTGGAATATTTCGATATTGGATTCCTTGATTATATGGATATTGTTATGGGAAATTGGAAGACATAAATATCATTATTCCCAATTCGATATTTGTTGATTTCAGAATTTGATATTGAATATAGGCCGATATAATTTCTAAATAGAACTTTTATTGAATGTCAAATTGGATTTTGGGTTTATCGTGAATGGTGTCTTAAATAACACTGTTCTTAAACTCAGTTGAGAAAAGAACAAATTTTTTAATTAAGATTACTGAAGTTTACCAATTAATTAATATTTAATTAGAACTAAATTTAAATTGGATTTTTGGGTTTATCGTGAACAATGTTTTAAATAACATTTGTTCTTTAACCCAATTAACAATGAAGATATGATTTGGAATTTATAAATCTTTTTAATAAGATTTACTTAAATTTTCCAAAGTAATGTTTTCCAATTTAATTGAATAAATTGGAATTGAAAGGAATTCGATTTAATAATAATCGAGATAAGCTTATGTAAAAGAAGACCGTCACTATATATGGAATTTGAAAGGCCTTACTGTTATTCCATTTATATTGTTAACCTGATATGGAAATTTATATCGATTTCATATTGATCTGATTTCTGTGTAGATTCCATTTTGATGGAAGAAGATTTTGGATATATCTAACTATGTTTTAAATGACATTGGTTCTTTAACCCAGTTAAAGATAAGATTAATTTCTTAAATTTGAATAATCGTTAAGTAATGATTTTTGAGATTAAAACCAAATTGGAGTTTTAATAAATTTTTAATTAGATTGAAATCAGAATGAGATAATTAAATTTATCGAATTCTTGAAATGATCGAGAATAGAGTACCACCAGTTTTACTCCAGGCGATAGTAAATCTTTAATTAGATCTGAACGTGAAAGGGTAATTAATTTTACTAAGAACACAGTGGGTTTTAGATATGGAGTGCTACCAGTTTTGCTCCATGGGATGAGTAGGTTGGGATTGGAAAATAATAAATGATTATTGCGGTAAGGTTCGATAATCCCGACTAGTTAATAAAATCTTCTGAAATTGATATTCAAAGAAAGATTAAAGAATATTTTTAAAAAAAATTATCTTTGATAAAATTAATGGGAACCTTTCCCTAATAATGTGAATATTTTATTAAAAAGAATATTCTGAACTGGAATGAGGCGTATGATGTGTTTTTTTATAGCACTTGGTTATTGATTACAAAATACGCATGTTATTCGGAAAGACCAGGTTTAACCCATTCTGAATAATTAGTACGACGATTAAAAGTCGATGATGAAGATGGTGGTTGAAGACCGGAGTTCTTCACATCGGCTGGATGATTACTGATGTCCTGATTGGGCAGTACACCCAAGACAAGGTAATAAGTGGTAGTCGTTCAGATGTACTTGGTGATCGACGAATATGCGAGGACCTCTCTCCTGTATTGGACATATGGTACGAGGAATAAGAGGTGCCTCCGGTTTCGTTCAGACCCAGAATGGACTTGTAAATGGATGTGTGTCTGACATTAGATTTCATTCTGTGCTAATTGATTTCTGTTAAATATATATCTGTTTGGTGGCGGAGAATTTATTTCTTTCTTAACACCCTTCTCTGAGACATACGAGCTTGGAGGTTATATATTTATAGACATCGGTTGCATGGCGTGAATTGTCAGTGTGGCATCCTAAGATGTAAATGATCAAGGCTTTTGTTGAAAAACAGAGTCTTGTGGATGATGATTAAAGCATAGATTTAATTAGAATAGCTTTGTGTTAGCGTTAATTCGCGAGCTTCACACCCCAGTATGAACCAAAAATGGGAGAGGACTGCAGGGAGAACATGCGTTTCTTTCTAATTAGGAGTGGTGTCAATGTACGGAGCCCAGACATTTTACTTATGTGGATGATGGAATAAGGCGCCTCGGATATTGAGTCCCTAGTGGCTCAGATTTTATGCCCCATAGAGTAGGGAAACGTATTGTTCAGGAATTACTAATCCACTAAATTATGTGTGGACCGGACCTGAAGATCTAGGTGCAGTTGCGGCTGTATCCTGAGACATGGTAGGCTAGATTGTCTCGAATTCGGTAAGGACAATCCCTTGACTTGGTTCATGATGGAAATCCAACTTCCAATACGACATTGTGTGGTTTTAATTATAGAACTAGTATAGCGACATGATATATGGTACCCATGCCGTCTATGATTGATACATTTATATTTGAAGTTGCTTTTAACATATGCACTTATAATATTGAAAACAATTTGTTTTAAACGTACCAAGCATGTTTGGCTATTATAAGGGAAAACTCTATCCGCCGGCTTGCGTTGCATTGTTTGATGGGACCTGATTCTTATAAAAGCTTAATTTTTCCAAAAAGCATTGCATTATTTTATTTAAAACCAAGATTCTTATGGAGTAAACCCTTTCCGTGTAACACGGAGTTATCTCATGATTTCCCAACTTTTAAAGTAAAAAGTTAATAACTGTTTTTAGTTCTCACACCAGTCCCATGACTGACTCGGAGTTTACTGTTTCAACCTAAACTCTGGATGCCCCTATTTTCCACATGGGCAGTCAGTAGTTTCGGTTTTGCAGATATTTATTTTCACAGGATCCTGGATTATAGCTGGAGCTATATTCGGAAAGCTTTGTATCCGTGTATGTCTTTTAGTTGTGCTATTGATGTATTTTCCGCTATGTCTTGTGTAACGATACAGATTTTTCTCGAACCTAATCGATCGCTAAACCGACAAAGACCGTTCGAATCCCGGATACGCTAACTATGGGCATACAACACATTAGAACAAATAACAGAAGACTTTTATTACATCATAATAATGTAGCATCAGAGTACAGAATATCAGAGTATATCGAAAAATAATAATACAGCAGAAGATTTATTTACAATAAATGTAATACAATGCACAGTGGAAGCAAATAAAATAACATAGCGGAAGACTATCAATACTCTGGACACAGCTTTTCGCTTCATTCCAGAATCCTGCTTATATATCTGCAAAATAAACTACCTAACTGTCCGCGTGGAAAATAGGGGCACTCGAGTTTGCAAGAGAAAAGAAATCTACGAGTCAGTCATGGGACTGTTGTGAGAAAATCTACAGTTAAATTTAACTTATATAAATGATAAGGCAAATCACAGGACCACGCCGCTAATGCGGAACGGGTTTACCCCCATGAATGCCAGTGTATAAACAACAATCAGTATAGATATATGGATCTACTATGCATCAATCAACATGCAATATCCCAATCTACTCATTTAGATTAATCACCACACTTAGATTTTCCAAATCCAGTTCAGTTCACAGAAATATGAATTCCAAATCAAATCATTTGGAAGTATGAATTCCAAATCATATCAATGCATACAAACAAGTATGCAACCAAATATCGGGCTCCCCCTATGTAACACCCCGTATTTCTGTTAATACTAATATTCACAAATTAAAAGAATTAATATTGAGAATTTGCACAAAATAGCCTTAAAAAGGCATATAACAAATTTGAGATATGTGAATTGCCTTAAAAGGAGAAAAATGGAATTAAGACATTAATTGGAAAATTAATGTGTAGAAATGGTCATAAGTTAATTATGGATTAATTTGAATTCATGAATAGGTGCGTGTGTATATATATATATATATATTTATATATATATATATATGGGCAGTTAATGTAAACATGAATAGAAGTTTATTAATTTGCTGAGTGTTTGCTGAGTCACTTCTGACTCATTGCTGAGTCAATAAGATAAACCCCATCTGGTTTGAATGGCTGCGGTTATTTCTAGGTTAAATCTAATGGCCTAAATGAATCCTAACATCTATAAATAAGTGGGTAGACTCTAACCCTAAATCACTTGAAAAATTGGAGAGCTACCGACATGCCGTTGCCATGGAGTTCAGCATAGCCGTCACAAACTAAAGAAGAAGAAGGCCTAATCTACAAACTAAATCTACTCAAATCAAATCAAAAGCTCTCTCTCTTTCTATTTCTCTTCTTTAAAATTGTGAGTATGATGAATCTCACAATATTATTATAAAATAATTTGATTAAGTTATGAATGGATCACAAGAAAGTGATATGAATTGTTCTGTATTTGTAAATTATGTTGTGGATCTCTTGTTATGCTATTATGTTATCATATATATGTTGTTATGTTGTAGTGATTATGTTGTAAATAATCCTATGCTATGTCATATGTGATTAATCATGCTATGCTATGTTGTAAATCATATCATGCTATGTTGCAAATTATGATATGCTATGTTGTAAATCTTATATATGTTGTAGATCTCATATTATCACATATGTTGAAATACTTATGTTATATGATAATGATGTCATGTTAAGTTGTGTTGAATCATACAAGTTGTAAAATTATGATGTTAGTATTTATGCGAATTGGATCATGTTTAAAGTTTATGTTTTTTTTATAATAGATCTTGATTATGGGAATTTGCCTATTGGGTTAGGTGTACCCATATACATGAATCTACAAATTAATTGGATCTTGAATTTGGGAATTTGTCTATTAAGTTAGGTGTACCCATATACATGAATCTATGATTAAATGAATTTTGATTTTTGGGAATTTGCCTATTGAGTTAGGTGTACCCATATAAAACCATATTGTTAATGATGTTGATTCACACATGTCCTATACAAGTTTATGAAATTTGATCAAAATCATATTATGTGAATTATGAATAAGTTGACACCCTTAGATCCATGACATGTATAACCTTATGCAAGTTGTAATGTATGCAAGTTTTACCCCTTGTTATGATTTATTTAGTCACATATATATGTTGTTGTTGTGAATATTTTCTTTTATGCTATGAGTTAGACTAATAGGGTCTAGCATACATTTTGCGAATAAACGTTCAAACGTGGGGTAAGGGTAATATTAGGAAATTAATAAATTGGGGTGCAATTGATATGATTTTGCATGCCTTAAATGGATGTCCATAATTGAGTCAATTATGGACATTGTTAAATTTGGAATTAATTAATAATTCAAGTAGGGAATTATTAAAATTGGGGAAAGTGGATTATTAATAATAATCAATGCTTAGGACACGAGGTTGGACCCGTTTGTGACGTAAACCTGCCCGGACCCGCCCGGCAAATCCAGTAGTCACAAATGTCGGCCCAATGTGAGAGGTCCTAGGCCCAAACTAAAGCATAACAGTTGTAAAGACACGAGGTTAGACTCTTTTGTGGTGTAAGACTGCCCGGACCCGCCCGGCAAATCCAGCTGCCATAAATGCTAGTCTAATGTGAGAGGTCTTTATGAGGTTATGGCCTTAATGAATTAAGAAATACTTAGCCAGATAATCATGTAAGGTGGGACATGGGGGTTAAGTAGGTGCCTTGGGTGGCATGAGGAATCTAGTGGTTGCCTTTAGAGGCATTTGAAATACGATTAGACTTAACCAAATACACATGTAAATGAATATGACTAAGTGGGTTAAGTGGATGGACTAATGGGACAAGCTAAGGTGGAATGCTTGTCGGAAATAATGGGGGCCCATTTCAACCGGTATCCCAAAACGTATCTTTGTGGGCTCGACCCAAGTCGAGGACGGGACACGCATACTGGGTTTGACTATAAGAGGCCAAAACAGGGAGCGGTGGCAACGCAAGTCCAACGGGTTTCATATGCGTGTGTGGACCCGGGCTGGTAGGTAAGACGTTGTTGCATCGTGTAGGTATAAGCCGTGCATCTCCGTTATATCGGGTTGCCACTTTAGGGGAATGATACACCCCACTGTGGGGCCAGCACGGGTATCTACGAGTAGGGAGCCGATCGAAAAATGGAAAGTGGGGTACACCTAGTGGAGATAGGGGCAGGCGACACCTATGTTGTCAGCTAGGAGTACGTAAAGCCATTAAGAAAGTTTCTAAGTGAAGCTAAGTGGAATCAATCTTTAGGGTGACTGGTGTGGTGCAGTATAGTGTTTATCCTTTAGTATTTAGGAGCACCTATAACGTTTCCTTTAGTGATTGTCTATGTCCTTAATCTGCTCTTTCATAGACATTTCCTTGTTTTCCAGCTTATGCCTTAGTCCAGTTATTTTGATAATAGTATTGTAGAATTATCATACTCACCAGACTTTATGTTTGACCCCCCCCCCCTCTTTTTCATCCTTTTCTCCCTTCAGGTCCTCAGGTTGGGCCAAGTTCCAGTGGAGTCTGATTGGATTGCTTATCTCTTGGAAAGCTTGGACTGCTGAAGTAAAGTCCAGCTTGTTATCTTTCTTTTTAATGGCTATTTATGTAATGGGATTATGTACTTGTTTTATAAGATAGATATTGTGCTTGACTTTGATTATGGTGTTATGATGTAATCAAACATGTTTTGACTTCTGTTGCAATTGAAATAAAGTTTTTAAATTTCCAAGTACTATTTTATATCTGTCTTGTTGAAATTTTACTGTTCTATATTCACCTAAAACATCCATAGAAGTTAATGCATTCCCTTTGTGAGTGACATTAATGGACGTGGGGTGTTACACGTGGTATCAGAGCATAAGGTTACCAGAACAGATAAAATTTTTAGAAAAATATTTTTCTAAAGTATTTTTGGAAGAAGTGCTTTCAAAAACATGTTATTTAGAGAAAGTTTTTATGAAAAACATAATCCCAAATAGCCATATCCTTATCTTTATCTTTCGAATTCTCCATTTTGAATCTTTCCTTTTTCGTTTCAGCATGGCTGAAGATCTTAATCTCCTAGAAGGTGTGACGATTCCAGGGTGGTTTAGGAGATATTTGGAGGCTAGGGCCACCACTGCAGGCCCAGCAGATATTCCTTCACCCCCAGTTGCACCCATTCCTCCTCCTCCTCCTCGTGTTGACACTTTTGCAAAGACGTGCAAGGAATTTAAGGCTATGGGAGGAAAAACTTTTCAAGGGACTGAGACGTTTGTGGAGGCCAGAGACTGGCTTAAGGAGACCGAGGAATTGTTGGATATCTTTGAAGTGGAAGATGGGAGGAAAGTCCGTTTAGCTGCTTGGTTAATGAAGGGAGAGGCCTCGTTTTGGTGGGAGGTCACTAACGGGGAACGTCCAGTTGATTCATGGGCGGATTTCAGACGAAGGTTTGAGGCAAAGTTTCTTTCAAGGGCAGAGGAGAATTTAAATATGGAAAAATTCCTGACATTAAAGCAAGGGAGCTTATCAGTGAAGGAGTATGTCAATAAATTTAATCAGTTAGCAAGGTTTGGCTTGGAGTTGGTGAACACGCCAGAGAAGAAAGCTTTGAGGTTCGTTAGAGGCTTGAATGAACCGTTGCAAGGGTTGGCTATGACCCACATCCCTATGGGAGCCACCTTTGAAAGGCTAGTAGAAATGGCACTTATGCATGAGGATAAGGCAGTTGAAAAGAAAGGGGATCAGAAGAAACCCCAACAGCAAAATAAGAAGGGTGGTAAAAACAATAATGGCAAAGGGAAGAAGAGATGCTTCAATTGTGGGACGCCTGGCCATCTCAGCAAAGATTGTAGAAAGAAAAAGAAGACTGGTTGTTTTCATTGTGGAGATGCGGGACATTTGGTGAAGGACTGCCCAAAGAAGGGGCAGAGGGCAGGGTCTACCTCGGGAGGACAGGTGCAGGCTCTTATGGCACCAGGGCAGGCAAGGGGGCAAGTTCAGGCTATTGCGGCCCCACCGCTGCAAGAAAGAGGTAGAACAATTTCTGTTGAAAGCTTAGTTTTTCTGTTTGATCATCCTGTCCGTACCTTATTCGATTCTGGCGCATCTCATTCGTTTATCTCTGCATCATTAGTTGAATTACTGCACTTGAACACCAGTTTAGTAGAGGATCCCTTGGTTGTTTCAAATCCAATTGGGGGTTCGGCTCATTTGACCATGATATGTTTGGATTTGAAAATCTCTATACTTAGCGTTGAATTTAGATGTGATGCTTATGTATTGGGCTTCACGGGCTATGGGCTAATTTTAGGAATGGATTGGTTATCTAGAAATGGGGCCATTCTTGATTGTGAAAGGAGAGTAGTTAGGCTTGTGACTCGCCTTGGTAATGCTCTCGACATCTTTTGTAGTCCCATAAATTCCGTTATGCTAAGTTATCTTGAATCGCTTGACGCGTCTGTAGAGAATCTGCGAACGGTAGAGGTGGTCCGGGAATATCCGGATGTGTTTGAGGAGGTGAAGGGCTTACCTCCAAAGCGGGAGATAGACTTTCGAATTTATCTTGTGGATAATGCTAAACCCGTATCTTTGCCAGTGCGCCACATGGCTCCTCGTGAAAGGAGGGAACTCAATAAGCAAGTGAAGGAGTTGCTTGAGAAGGGGTTCATAAGACGTAGTATATCAGAGTGGTGTGCTCCAGTAGTATTTGCTACAAAGGCGGATGGGTCCCTTAGACTTTGTGTGGACTATAGAGAACTAAACAAGCTTACTAAAAAGAACCGACACCCACTGCCGAGGATTGACGATCTCTTTGATCAGTTAGTTGGCGCCTCAGTGTTTTCGCAGTTGGACTTAGCCACTGGCTTCCATCAACTGAGAGTGGCTGAGGATAGTATAGATAAGACTGCTTTTAGGACTCCTGACGGATTCTATGAATGGCTAGTGATGCCCTTTGGTTTGACAAACGCCCCCGCATATTTTGTTGATTTGATGAGTATGGTGTTTAGGGAGTACCTTAACAAATTCGTGGTAGTCTTTGTGGATGACATCTTAGTCTTTTCTAAGAATGAAGAAGAGCATGCCCTACATCTTAGGGAAGTGTTGGAAACCCTTCGAGCGCATAACCTTAAGGCAAAATTTTCTAAGTGTCACTTCTGGAGGAAAGAAGTACGGTTCTTAGGGCACGTGGTTTCCAAGGAAGGGATAGCAGTGGATCCCGCAAAGGTGGTGGCCATCCAATATTGGAAGGTCCCTAAAAATGTAACCGAAGTAAGAAGTTTCTTGGGGTTGGCTGGTTATTATAGGAAGTTTATCAAAGACTTCGCAAAAATATCAGCTCCATTAACACGGTTAACGAAGAAGAACCTGGTTTTTACGTGGGACGAAGATTGTGATGATGCGTTCCAACGTTTAAAGAGAGCCTTAACTTCAGCCCCAGTCTTAGTGCTGCCAGACGGGAATAAACCGTTTACCGTCTATACTGATGCTTGTGGGACGGGACTTGGCGCGGTCCTCATGCAAGAGTGAAGAGTAATAGCCTATGGTGGAAGGCAGTTGAGGGTTCATGAAAAGAATTACCCTACGCATGACCTTGAGTTAGCCGCAATTGTTTTCGCGCTTAAGTCTTGGCGTCACTATCTTCTTGGTGAGAAATTCGAACTATTCACTGACCACAAATCATTAAAATACTTATTCTCTCAGAAGGATTTGAATTTAAGGCAGCAACGGTGGATGGAATTCCTAGCCTCCTACGATTTTGAAATAGCATATACCCCGGGCAAGGGTAACGTGGTAGCAGACGCCTTAAGTAGGAAAAGGTTGTCCTTGAGTCCGTTGTTTGTTGAACGACGAAGCTTAGAATTCATCTCCATGTTTGACTTTAGACCCTCCGTTGACCTAGTACCTGGTTTGTTAGCATCCTTGGAGGTTAGACCTACACTTCTAGGACGAGTTGGTGAGGCACAGCAAGACGACCCCCAGTTGGTTGAGATAGTAGAAAAGCTCAAAGGAGGGGAGTCGTCTAGCCATCTTCGTAGGTATACCCTAGACGATAAGGGTTGGTTACGAAGGGATAATAGACTTTGTGTACCACAAGACGAAGACTTAAGGAAGGCCATTCTTGATGATGCTCATCACTCAAAGATGACCATTCATCCTGGCGGAGACAAGATGTACAAAGATATGAAGCGGGTTTTCTTTTGGGCCGGTATGAAAAAGGATGTGGCCGAGTACGTTGCTAGATGCTTGGTGTGCCAACGAGTAAAAGCGGAACAAAAGAAACCCGATGGGTTGCTTCACCCATTGGAAGTTCCACTATGGAAATGGGAAAGCGTCTCAATGGATTTTGTGGATGGATTACCAAGATCAAGGAAGGGTAATACGGGGATTTGGGTTATAGTAGATAGACTTACTAAGAGAGCCCATTTTATTCCCGTGAAAAGTAAGAGGACTGCTCCGTGGTTGGCTTCTGTATACATTAAAGAGATAGTTCGTTTGCACGGTATTCCTTCTAGTATAGTAAGCGACCGTGATCCCATCTTCACTAGCGAATTTTGGAAGAGTTTACAAGAGGCGGTAGGGACTCAGCTATGTTTGAGCACCGCATATCATCCTCAGACGGACGGCCAGACCGAGAGGGTGAATCGTATTCTAGAGGATCTTTTAAGGCTTTGTATCCTAGACTTTGGGGGTACATGGGAAGAGCACCTTCCGTTGGTAGAATTCGCATATAATAATAGCTTTCAGTCTAGTATTGGCATGGCACCTTTCGAAGCTCTTTATGGAAGGCCTTGTCGTTCGCCTACATGTTGGTGGGAATCTACCGATAAAATCCTACTTGGGCCCGATATGGTTAGGGAAACCTCGGAGAAGATTGATTTGATTCGAAGGAGGATGAAAGCAGCACAAGATAGGCAGAAATCGTATGCTGATAAGAGGAGGACAAATCTTGAGTTTGACATTGGGGACATGGTTTTTATCAAAGTGTCTCCGTTACGGAATGTTGTTCGCTTTGGGTCCATTGGGAAATTAGCGCCAAGGTTTGTAGGGCCGTTTCCTATAAAAGACAGGATTGGGAAGATGGCGTATAGGGTGGAGTTGCCTGAGAAACTTAGTGGAGTACACGACGTATTCCATGTATCACATTTGAGGAAGTGTTTGCACAAGACCGCGGAGGTGGTAGAGCCGAGCTTGCTTAAAGAGGTGGAAATAGAGCGTGATGCAACAATTAGACGAGGTCCTACATGCATTCTTGGGTCGGAGATCAAAAAGTTGAGAAATCGAGAGGTCAGACTAGTTAAAGTGCAATGGGGAGATGATGAGAGCAACGCTACTTGGGAGACAGAAGGGAAGATGCGTTCGCTATACCCTTTTCTTTTTGAGGGTATGTCTTTTAATTTCTCCTTTATCGCTTAGCTTATCTTATCTTATCTTTAGTATGTCCTCTCATTAGTATCTTTGACCTTTAGTTAGGATAATCATATGGTTGAAACATGTGTTTGAGACATGTTATGTATGATGGATGCAAAAAGGATGCAAGTGGTTGCTAGTGGTTGCTCGTGGATGCATATATACACACACTTTAGGCACTAGATCGGCTCAGTCACTACATATTGCATATTGCATAAATGAATGTATTTAGTATAATGGATGTATAATGGTTGTACCATCATATAGATGCTGCATTCGGTTGAATGGATGTGCACGCATATAGAAGTAGTTTGTAAGCAATTAGGATCTTTTGCATACATAATGGATGCATGGCACTATCATGAATTGCATCAAGGAGGTCAACTGAATCAGTGGACCGCCTGATTTTGCATTAGATACGGACATAGACACACACTGTGCATTTAAACATGAAAGCATTAGAAGTCTATAAGGACAATGGATGCCAGTGTTTGTTGATTGAGTAGATGGTTGATGATAGGATATAAACTTGAAGATTTCGGGGTCGAAATCCCTTAAGGAGGGGAGAATGTAACACCCCGTATTTCTGTTAATACTAATATTCACAAATTAAAAGAATTAATATTGAGAATTTGCACGAAATAGCCTTAAAAAGGCATATAACAAATTTGAGATATGTGAATTGCCTTAAAAGGCGAAAAATGGAATTAAGACATTAATTGGAAAATTAATGTGTAGAAATGGTCATAAGTTAATTATGGATTAATTTGAATTCATGAATAGGTGCGTGTGTGTGTGTATATATATATATATATATATGGGCAGTTAATGTAAACATGAATAGAAGTTTATTAATTTGCTGAGTGTTTGCTGAGTCACTTCTGACTCATTGCTGAGTCAATAAGATAAACCCCATCTGGTCTGAATGGCTGCGGTTATTTCTAGGTTAAATCTAATGGCCTAAATGAATCCTAACATCTATAAATAAGTGGGTAGACTCTAACCCTAAATCACTTGAAAAATTGGAGAGCTACCGACATGTCGTTGCCATGGAGTTCAGCATAGCCGTCACAAACTAAAGAAGAAGAAGGCCTAATCTACAAACTAAATCTACTCAAATCAAATCAAAAGCTCTCTCTCTTTCTATTTCTCTTCTTTAAAATTGTGAGTATGATGAATCTCACAATATTATTATAAAATAATTTGATTAAGTTATGAATGGATCACAAGAAAGTGATATGAATTGTTATGTATTTGTAAATTATGTTGTGGATCTCTTGTTATGCTATTATGTTATCATATATATGTTGTTATGTTGTAGTGATTATGTTGTAAATAATCCTATGCTATGTCATATGTGATTAATCATGCTATGCTATGTTGTAAATCATATCATGCTATGTTGCAAATTATGATGTGCTATGTTGTAAATCTTATATATGTTGTAGATCTCATATTATCACATATGTTGAAATACTTATGTTATATGACAATGATGTCATGTTAAGTTGTGTTGAATCATACAAGTTGTAAAATCATGATGTTAGTATTTATGCGAATTGGATCATGTTTAAAGTTTATGTTTTTTTATAATAGATCTTGATTATGGGAATTTGCCTATTGGGTTAGGTGTACCCATATACATGAATCTACAAATTAATTGGATCTTGAATATGGGAATTTGCCTTTTAAGTTAGGTGTACCCATATACATGAATCTATGATTAAATGAATTTTGATTTTTGGGAATTTGCCTATTGAGTTAGGTGTACCCATATAAAACCATATTGTTAATGATGTTGATTCACACATGTCCTATACAAGTTTATGAAATTTGATCAAAATCATATTATGTGAATTATGAATAAGTTGACACCCTTAGATCCATGACATGTATAACCTTATGCAAGTTGTAATGTATGCAAGTTTTACCCCTTGTTATGATTTATTTAGTCACATATATATGTTGTTGTTGTGAATATTTTCTTTTATGCTATGAGTTAGACTAATAGGGTCTAGCATACATTTTGCGAATAAACGTTCAAACGTGGGGTAGGGGTAATATTAGGAAATTGATAAATTGGGGTGCAATTGATATGATTTTGCATGCCTTAAATGGATGTCCATAATTGAGTCAATTATGGACATTGTTAAATTTGGAATTAATTAATAATTCAAGTAGGGAATTATTAAAATTGGGGAAAGTGGATTATTAATAATAATCAATGCTTAGGACACGAGGTTGGACCCGTTTGTGACGTAAACCTGCCCGGACCCGCCCGGCAAATCCAGTAGTCACAAATGTCGGCCCAATGTGAGAGGTCCTAGGCCCAAACTAAAGCATAACAGTTGTAAAGACACGAGGTTAGACTCTTTTGTAGTGTAAGACTGCCCGGACCCGCCCGGCAAATCCAGCAGCCATAAATGCCAATCTAATGTGAGAGGTCTTTATGAGGTTATGGCCTTAATGAATTAAGAAATACTTAGCCAGATAATCATGTAAGGTGGGACATGGGGGTTAAGTAGGTGCCTTGGGTGGCATGAGGAATCTAGTGGTTGCCTTTAGAGGCATTTGAAATACGATTAGACTTAACCAAATACACATGTAAATGAATATGACTAATTGGGTTAAGTGGATGGACTAATGGGACAAGCTTAGGTGTAATGCTTGTGGGAAATAATGGGGGCCCATTTCAACCAGTATCCCAAAACGTATCTTTGTGGGCTCGACCCAAGTCGAGGACGGGACACGAATACTGGGTTTGACTATAAGAGGCCAAAACAGGGAGCGGTGGCAACGCAAGTCCAACGGGTTTCATACGCGTGTGTGGACCCGGGCTGGTAGGTAAGACGTTGTTGCATCGTGTAGGTATAAGCCGTGCATCTCCGTTATATCGGGTTGCCACTTTAGGGGAATGATACACCCCACTGTGGGGCCAGCACGGGTATCTACGAGTAGGGAGCCGATCGAAAAATGGAAAGTGGGGTACACCTAGTGGAGATAGGGGCAGGAGGCACCTATGTAGTCAGCTAGGAGTACGTAAAGCCATTAAGAAAGTTTCTAAGTGAAGCTAAGTGGAATCAATCTTTAGGGTGACTGGTGTGGTGCAGTATAGTGTTTATCCTTGAGTATTTAGGAGCGCCTATAACGTTTCCTTTAGCGATTGTCTATGTCCTTAATCTGCTCTTTCATAGACATTTCCTTGTTTTCCAACTTATGCCTTAGTCCAGTTATTTTGATAATAGTATTGTAGAATTATCATACTCGCCAGACTTTATGTCTGACCCCCCCTCTTTTTCATCCTTTTCTCCCTTCAGGTCCTCAGGTTGGGCCAAGTTCCAGTGGAGTCTGATTGGATTGCTTATCTCTTGGAAAGCTTGGACTGCTGAAGTAAAGTCCAGCTTGTTATCTTTCTTTTTAATGGCTATTTATGTAATGGGATTATGTACTTGTTTTATCAAGACAGATATTGTACTCGACTTTGATTATGGTGTTATGATGTAATCAAACATGTTTTGACTTCTGCTGCAATTGAAATAAAGTTTTTAAATTTCCAAGTACTATTTTATATCTGTCTTGTTGAAATTTTACTGTTCTATATTCACCTAAAACCTCCATAGAAGTTAATGCATTCCCTTTGTGAGTGACATTAATGGACGTGGGGTGTTACACCCTAGACAAGGCAAACGGCACGCACCTAAGCAACTCGATATATATATGTGCACCTCCCACTATGGAGCAGGCTACACCGACGATGCACCTTCCATGCATGGAAGCATACACCGCCCATCTCACCCATACTTTTAGTCATCCGGGTTACTCGAATCTTTAGCCACATACCAAATTGTTTCATATCCCGATAGGGAAAATCATTTCACAACATAATAATCACAAGTACTTTCAAAATATAGTACTTCACATCAACAATTCACACATATGATAAGTCACTACTAATCACATAACCTTTGAGCTCGTACATCTCAAAGAAGAGTGTTAAGCAAGAGAATAAATTCTCCGCCACCAAACAGATATATCATTAATAGCAACTAATTGAATATGTGATGAACTACAATGTAAAACCATAATACATTTCCAAATCATTTCGAAATCATCGGGTTATAGCCCTCGAAATCCTTTCTGTTTTATAAAACATTTTTATAAAACATTCCCTGTCCAAAATCGGGAATACATTTCTTTTCACTTAAGAAAATATCATTTCAAAATCATTCATTAAATTTGAAATGAACACAACTCACTAAACATCTTATCGTCAAATCTGAAAGTGTTTCACAAGGCTTTAGCACACAGATATTTTCTACCTAACCCAATGCTAAATGTAAAAGCATATTCTGCTCATAAACTGGTCGAGCACTATTCACACAGTCAATCAATCAATAAGAATCAATATCAATAATCAATTAGCCCAATCCATATCAATAACCAAGTATATTTGATTCAATCTCATTTTGGTAATTTATTTATTATCACATATTCATTCACAATCTAATTAAAGATTTATTCAAATTCCAATTGGTTTTTATCTCTAAAATCAATTCTTATTGATTGTTCAACTTTCTGGAAATTAATCCTGCTTTTACTCGGGTTAAAGAACTAATGTCTTTTAAACACAGTTCACGACAAACCAAAAATCCAATTTAATATTAAATATAAGGCTCTGAATAGAAATTATATCGTCTTATATTCAATATCAAATTATGAAATCAACAAATATCGTATTGGAATAACGATATATATATATATATATATCTTCCAAATTCCTCCACAATGCCCGTATAATCACGGAATCTAATATAGAAATATTACGATGATAATTTCGATTCAAATCCATTCCAATTCATATATTGGAAATTCTGGTTATCTTTAAAACCATTTCAAATCCAGTTTATTTCTTTAAAAATATTGGATTATAATTCTAGTTCATAACTAGTTCATTTCGATAAAAATATATTTTTATCTTCTAAAATATGGAAAATTTCATCCCAGTTCTTTCCAAATCAATTATTATGATTTTACACTAATTATTGATATTTTTAATAATTTTATCAAGGCCCGTACAGTCGGTTCCGAATAACGGCCACCGAACTGCACTTATAGCGACCTTTTCCAAATTTGATTTGGACATATTTCCAAATCCAACCGTTAGATTTCAAATTTCTTATATTCGTTGGAAAGCTCTTTTTGATATGAACCCAACAGTTCTGGTTTTAGGAGAATCCGACGGTCGTATCTCCCGTAATGTTAATGGTCGAAATTCGCGAACTGCAGCGGCGCGACGCGTTCTATTCAGGCCATTATATATATATATATATAAATATATATATATATATTTCATCGATTTCTATTTATACGTATTTTATAAATCGTTTTACATTCGTTTTAAAAACGATTTCAACTTCATTTTGAATTTTTAATCAAAATTGAATATTCCATATACATGACAATTTTATACAGTATGTTAAAAATTATATTTTTAACAATCAAATAATTTTCACATTTCATATATATATTTTTCAGATTTCATATTTCATATATATATATATATATAATTCACATCGTATATATATTTCATTTCACATCGTATATATATTTATATTTAATTTCATGCATATATATATATATATATATATATATATATATATATATATATATTACAACACACACACACACATATATATATATATATTTCATTTCACGCGTATATATATTTTCAACACACATATATATATATTTTTCATTTCACACACATATATTTAACCATTCGCATTCCATATGCATATATCATTCGCACTTCATGTACATATATCATTCGCGCTTCATATATATATTCACGTTTCCTATATATTTATTTACAACGCATATATAATTTTATTTACAACGCATATATATATATATAATTTTCACATCACAATCACAACACAACTAAATAAATCGTCCATGGTCTGTGGATGACAGGGAGCAATTCATATGTGCAGTTATAAAATAAATAATTATACAAAAAAATATTTTAGTGAGAGAAGTTCTCACATTGATCGGTTTCAGAAATGGTTTATATAACGATTGTTTTTCACTAAATTAAACTGTTTATTTAATTTAGTCAAAAATCACCACTAGCTCCTTTTCTGAATTGGTTCGTTCCATATTTTAGAGCTCGAATTTACGGTTCTAACGGTGCTTGGTTTGCTGAATTCTATCACAGTATGACAAAGTTATGATCTTTTATAAGTTTGTTACATAAATATATTAATTAATTATAATTAAAATTTAATTAACTTCACTTAACCCTTAATCCTTATCTTCCTTGTTCTGTAAAACCGTCAACCTCTTCAGTTTGCCTTCACGAAATATATTAGCCGCTAGGGCTTCAAATTGCTCGAGCCTCGGGGCGCCGGAGGTAGATCTGAATCCATGCCATCGACGGCCTTGGGGTGCGCCGCCATCGCCAGGCTTAGTGGCGAACTCGCGCCTCCGAACGGCGTCAAAAAACGCTGCAAACACTTCCAGTTTGAAGCCTAAATCCGACCAAATTACTACGCAGAACCCGGTCATAATTATACAGAAACATAGAGTTTGAAAATCTCTATGAATTTGCCTTTGGAATTGTAAGTTAATTCTCCGCGGTTTTGAAATGATTAAGGACTAGAATCGGCGGAATCAGGGCCTTCGATCTCAGAAGGAGGCGGCGGGTCTGTATATGGGTACTAGGGTTTAAGAGAAAGGGATATTTATATTATAATTTTATTAATATTTAATTCTATTTTTGCAATACCTTGAAGTCCTCATGTCCGAACTCCGAATCAAACTCAACGACTATCGCCCTCAACTAATTACCCCCATTCCGGACACAATGAGATATATTTCGTAAGCCAATTCGACTGTTTCGATGGGTTTTTCTTCAAATTAAAATATAAATCAATATATATTGAATTTAAACGCACATTTTAATTTACCAGGGCCACATACTAACTCCAAAAATTCCCGAAAAATAAATCTGGCTATGTTGGGACGATACGGTCCCAACAAAACTAATTTTGATGAATTCGGAGACCATTTGAAAAATGGCCATTTTCTTGATCCAAATTGATTGAAACTGTCAAAACACGTTAAAATTCGCCACACTCGCATATTGATCCCAAAATTTATGAAAATTGGAATCTAGCAATAATTTGACATTCCGAATCCAACAAAAGTGGTTTCATCGATAATGGAGGTCGTTTGCCAAATGACTATCTTTTAAGGGACAAAATTTGTAATAACCCGGAAATCCGAGCCAATTTAAATTTTTTATCTTGGCAATTTTATTGAATTTTGATTATTTAAAATGAATTATTTTAAATAATAATGATAAAAAAATTATTTTGAATAGATTAGAACGTATATATTTTTATAGCTCGACGTTAGAATATAAATATTTATTTTAAATTATAAAAGGAATTGAAAATGGCGCGGTAGTTCGATAATTCGATTTCAAATTTCAATTGAACATACCGGGTGAAAAATAAACTGGATTTTAGCGAAACCAAAAATATTTGAATCTAATTGAGAATATCTTTCCAACGAATCCGAAAGATTGAAATTTCATAGTGGGAATCAAAAGATATGTCCAGTTGAAAATTCTGAATAGTCGCTATGGAATTCTGGCCCTTAAAAATGGAAATTTTGCAAACGACCTCGGAATTCGACAGAACCACTTTTGTTCGATCCGTGATGTCAAGTTATTGCTAGGTTTCGAATTTCGTAATTTTTCGAATCAATATGTGAGCGTGGC
The DNA here is from genome assembly GCA_030737875.1 of Allium sativum. Classification (NCBI taxonomy): domain Eukaryota; kingdom Viridiplantae; phylum Streptophyta; class Magnoliopsida; order Asparagales; family Amaryllidaceae; genus Allium; species Allium sativum. Next base: position 387,349,214 of record CM060920.1, on the reverse strand, counting down.
AAAGGAAAACGTGTTTTGACAGTTTTAGTTGATTTTAATCGACTGGAAAATGGCCATTTTTCAAACAGTCTCAGAATTTGATGAAATTAGTTTTGTTAGGACCGTATCGTCAATATGAGGCTAGAAAATATTTTTCTGGAATTTTTCGAGTTAGAATGTGTAACGACCCGGATTTTGAGAGACTTTGGTTATCGACATAAGCTCGATGTCGATAACCAAAACATCGGAAAATCCTGGTAATTAATGAAAGAAATAAGAGGGTGAGAATAGATAAGATAGAAACTTAGAATAGAAGAAGAAGAACACAACATCAGAGTAACACGAACCTCACAGCGGAACGAATAACATATAATAGATAACATAACTTTGAAATATAACAGTTATGTATACAATAGCACTTATCAGAGTACAACACTTACAACACAGCGGAAATAAACTATAGCTATATGATCCAGAAGCCTCCTGCGCCAAGCTCTTCCAGTATATCTACAAATCCCGACTACTTGACTGCCCGTACAAATTTACGCACCCAAGAGTTTAGGGAAAACAACAAAGCAAACTCCGGGTCAGTCATGGGACTGGTATGAGTAAAACAGTTTAAACAGGTATATGAACAAGTAAACGATATCTCATAAGACCACGCCGCAAAACGGAACGGGTTTTTTTTCCTTATGAGAATCCAAAATATCTTTATATCAAAACCTTTTGATATTATAATAATGTCTATGTACAAATAGATATCAACTAGCAAAAACGCTTTCATCTCACGTTCTACATATATAGTATACAATCAAAATCGCAAGCGCGTATTGGGTAATGGATTTCCAACTATGACAAGGTATGGAACCACGTTCTGCTAGTGTACCTCTAGAGAGGAATACACTGGGTTCAACAAGAATATCTTGCAACCCGGCCACACATGACTGACCACTCATTTCGCTTGAGTGTATCGAATGTATATCACCAACGGTTGGGATCAGCAACCGTTCCCGTATATATATGGGACAGCATTGATAGATTTAAGAAACAAATGAATATTCTCTAGATAGGTGATTATACACCCTACTTCGGTGCGACCGACTTAGCCATGCTGCCTGCCCGATTTCTGTCATTTACCGGATGATGAGGCTAGAAGTTACGCTCTATCATCACATCAGATTCACTTCAAATGTCACATCGTTAGATCCATCGAAAATCACTAATTGACGTCTACAACAGTATATTACATGTTAGCTAAAGAAGTTTCCTTCTCCGCTTCCACTCTTGGTACGGTTGAAGAAATCAATGTACGTGACCTTTCTGGAAATACTCTGTTAGACATTCATCCACACAAGTCATCCTCATTCACTTAGAATGTCACATCGTCATACCCGCCAAATCACAAATTGACTTATCCAAAAATAACACGGGTATACAGCTTAGAGAAACGAATTCCTCCGCCACCAAACGTGAATACGTTTGAACAGATCAACTTACGCGATCCATTGGATATACTCTGTCAGACCTTCGTCCATACAAGTTGTCCTGGGACTGGACAAACCGAAGGCACTATTCAGTATATCCATCTTAGTCACTGTTATCTAAGACTTATACAACAGCCCTTGCATTTTACTCCGTCTTCAATTATCTTTGGCATATATGATTCGCAACGCTTATGCCAATACAGAGTGGTTCTTTGGATAATAATCCAACCGGTCTCTCCATATTAACAACGTTAAAATGGTCAAAACTTCGATAGTTTGTGAGTTAACTATCAAAGAAAAACAAGTGTGCAAACAACGATATTATTTCCAGATGGAAATTATATCGAACAAACATCATTTGACATTAATCTCTTTAGTTCATTTTACATCTCCTGTTTCCCTATATTCAACATTTGCTATTTTCTATATTTAGAAAATATACGTTATTAACACTGGAAACATTTCCATTCCTTGTTTTCTGTATTTAGAAAACATTTCTGATTCTTGTTTGGGAAAACATTTCCAAACTCCTACGTTTGGATTAAACAGATGTTTAGATAAAACATCGCTATGCCAACTCAACCATTTTCTTTAATTACTAAATTCACTTTATCATCCTTTACTGCCGAACCTTAACCATTCCTCAGTTAAAAACGAAGCCAATCAAGTTGGGGTAGAACTACCTCTCAGACCTTAACTAAACAACACTTCTAACCTTGAAATAGGCAAAGTTCACTTTATTTTTCTTTAACTAACTTCCTTACTTAACCTTTCTTTCGAATAATTATATTCGATTAACTCTTTTCAATTAACTCTATTGGACTGACCCTATTTGGTTAACTCTATTTGATTTACTCTATTTGATTAACTCTATTTGATTAACCCTATTCACTTAACTCCTGTCGAATAAACTATATTCGATAACTCCTCTAACTCTATTCGAATAAACTATATTCGATTAACTCCTTTACTATATTCGAATAAACTATATTCGATTAACTCCTATAACTCTATTCGAATAAACTATATTCGATTAACTCCTTTACTATATTCGAATAATCTATATTCGATTAACTCCTTTACTATATTCGAATAAACTATATTCGATTAACTCCTTTGATTTAACTCTAATCGATTAACTCCATCGAATAAACTATATTCGATAACTCCTTCGATTTAACTAATATTCTATAACTCACTTCGATTAACAAATAATCGATAACTCCTTCGAATAAACTATATTCGATAATCTCCTCTGGAATAACAAGTTCGATAACTCCTTTCGATGAAACTAACATCGATTAACTCCTTTCGATGACTAACATCGATTAACTCCTTTCGATGAAACTAACATCGATTAATTCCTTTCGATGACTAACATCGATTAATTCCTTTCGATGACTAACATCGATTAACTCCTTTCGATGACTAACATCGATTAACTACTTTCGATGACTAACATCGATTAATTTCTCTCGACGAACTTTGGATTAATCCGTTTCATTAACTCATTTTGGCTAACTCGCTTAGTCTAACTCGCTTTGGTTAACTTACTTTGGTTAACTCACTTTGGTTAACTCGACCTTGGTTCACTTGGTTTAAGTCGACTTACTTAACCCAACTGGTTTACTCTAATGGTTTTCACTTATTTGAATAATTCCTATTTGATAACGTTTATTCATTTATAAAGATTTACTTTTTAGTAACGGTTCTTCACTTTATAAATGTTCTCTTTTTTCAATTTGCCTATATTTATTTCATATAAATATTTCCTTTATAACTTTATTTATTTCCTACATAAATATTTCCTTTTAATTCTTTATTTATTTCCTACATAAATATTTCCTTTTAATTCTTTATTTATTTACTACATAAATATTTCCTTTTATATTTGGTTTCCACAAATATTTCCCTTATATTTGGTTTTCACAAATATTCCTTTTATATATTCTAACTCCTAAAAATTTCGGGAAAATTCGCCATAACCTCCTTTGTATCGGGAGCATCGGGAAAATCCCCAAACCCGCCACACAGGCCTTTCCATTCAAAAAGAAAATGGTTTGAAATTATTTCCTTTTTGAATATCTCCTATTTATAAATATTCAAATTTATAAACATTTCTTATTTATAAATATTCCACTTTATAAATATCTCTTATTTATAAATATCCCATTTTATAAATATTCTATTTTCAATATCACTTTGAAAATCCCCTTATCAACATTCGGTATGTTATGGTATTCAATCACATCAAATCACGATGTTCAATATCGTCCAAGCACATATAATTGCCCACAGATTTTATATCACATCATATAACAATATATATTAAAACTATTAAAATAACTGTTGAGGAATCCAGTTGGATTCCTCCAACCTGTCTCCCTGCATCCACAGATGTTACACAGTATAATCAACATCCATTACAGTTCAGTACGAATTATTCTGATACCAGAATCTATATATATATATATTTATTTATTTATTTAATGGTTTTTTTATATATATACATATATAATTTCAACTAACTGACTAGCAGTTCAATCAATCAACCAACACACAGCAATCAACAGATGATTAACAGTTCTAAAAATACATTATAAAAATATAACTGTTCAGAGTTGGTGAGTTTTACTCACTTTGGCAGTTCATCATTAAAGAACGATAAACTGTTGTTTGATTTGAATCAAACAGTTTATTTCACCACAAGTTCAGACGAGCCCCAATCCACTTCCCATCAGTTCCATGGTGTTGCCTCGTCCATACGATCCCGTTGGAACTTGTTTCGCTGAATTTCGTTCACGAATGCATTAGTTATGATTTATACAATTTAATACACTAAAAATTAAATTAACTTAGATTCCTATCTTAAACCCCGGGCCTTACCGCTGCAATCCGGCCCACCTTCCTTCTCAAGCATTCAGATCCGCACCCGCTTATATTTTTCTTCGATACAAAAATTCCATCCTCCAGAAATCATCTTCTCCAAACACGTACTGCTCTTCACAGCCTCAAACATTCCAACCCAGAAAAATAAGTCCAACGTGTTCTCCCCACTTCTCAGTTTCCACGTCCTCCATTAAACAACCCTCCTTCACGTCATACTCCTTCATCATCTTTGCCAAAAAGAATACACAGCAATGACCCTCTTCTTCCTCAATACTCTTTCTTCACTTCACCCCTCAATGCACGTGTCCCCTTTTCTCCTTCCCTCCGTACATCACACTGACCTCGAAAATAGAAGAGGACTGAGCCACAAAATTTCTTATTTCCAGCCAATACATCGTTTGAACCCGTCGAGCTTCAAAAACCCTATACTGTGTTGAAGAGATTTCCATCGAACTGGTTTGCTGCGATTTTGTTTTGAGTTGTTCACGTTTTTAAGAAGAAGAAGAAGAGAAAAAGAGAGTGGCGGCTTCGAAAACATTGTCCAGAGAAGATTAGGTCTTAAGGATGTTAGTGGGGTACTTATAATGAACACAAATATCTAGATATTTTAGCTTACCGATTTCATTAAAACTCCACTCGTTTTCGGACCTCAACCGACGGAAATAAAAATACCGTTGCAATCAGCGATGTGCCAGGATTCCGAAAACATAGTAATATCGGTAGTTCAACTCATATTGTGAAACCAAAAAAATATTGATTTCAGGGTGCAAAATACCCCAAATAAAAAGTCGCGTATTTTAATTAATTAAAAATTACCATAAAATTCTAAAAATTAAATTATTGTTATGTCTCAAAAGAACCTCGTCTAAATTCAAAACCGATATTCAAATATTTTTAAATAACCGTTATGGCCACGAACGAATATACCGCTGTTTTTCTGAATATTTAATTTGGACATAACTAAAAATCTACACGACGAAATCTCGATTTTTCTCTTCCACTAGAAAAATATACTTCACCAGCTCCACACGTTTCTTGTTTCACAGGAATCCGATTTAAAACGGCTTCTGTATATTCAGTTGAAGTTCAAATCGCCAAATAGCGAACTACCGCGCCATTTCGAGCTCGATTTTAATTATAATATAATTATACGTTCAAACTTCGTTTATATAATATATTCGTTATTATAATTCAACTCTAAACTGAATTATATACTTTGAATTGCCCAGTCCACATTATATTGCCAATTCACTAATTCTGATTATTTCAGAATTAAATATATTATTTAATTAAATTTATTAAATATTCACTATTAATAAATTAAACACCATTATATTCTCTAAATTGCTATTTAAAAAATTAAATAAATTAATTATTACATCGCTAGAAATGCGGGTCATTACATTCTTCCCCCCTTAGAATAATTTCATCCTCGAAATTGCTAAGCTAGGGGACGACCCTATCTACTGGGTAAAAAATTATCTGTTTACCTTTTATCTCCGGTTTCAACTGAACCAATTAATATCGACTAAAATATTAATTTATTCCGACTAACTAAAATTTTCAAAAATTCTGAAAATTTTCTAACACTTTAAACTTTCGAAAAATTTCGCCAGCACCTCCTTTGTACTGGTCAATAGCTCAAACTCCAACTCGCCTCTCTGGGCCTTCTTCAACCCAAAAGAAAATCAAAACGCCAAACGGCTTGCCAATTCGGCTCATAAATTCCAAACTCAAATCAAATATAAACTTGTACCTTTTTTGTCGGGCATTTCATTATCTCATTTCTATCTGCTATCAATTTAGCAGATATCAATGCCACCCCAATCAAATTCCAATCAGTTTTAGCACCAACACAACCATTTGCTTATATCCAAGCCAATTATCATTTCAACTCGAGTTTGATTCTCGATTTCAAACTCTTAACTCATCAGTACAAGACCATTTCAGATTATTCTCTTATCACCCCAGTTTTACTTAACTTAACAAGTCAAATTTAAATTTTAGCATTTAAATTCCTGGGCTTTTATTTCAAGTAAATTTGAAATCATAATACTAATTCAAAACATTTGAATTCTTAAACACTTGTTTTCGCAAAACAGATTTGAAAATAAAATCTTGGGTAGTAATCCGTCACTTACAACTCGAAAATCACACTGATGATGTGTACACCATCATCAGAATTATTTTCCAGCGATCAAAGTGAGTTCAATACTATATTCCTTTTCAAAACTCCAACTTAAACACTCCCATCTTGGATCAGTTCAAAATATCCTTATTAAAACAAAATTAAAAACCTCCCAGGATTTTAAAATTTACCTATATCTAATCCAGATTCAATTACAAACACTTATCTGAATTTCCAGTTTTTAATTTCCATTCTGACTTTAATTTCAGATTTAATTCACTTCGTAATACTTATACGAAATTTGATTGGTTATTTTCATAACCGTTTCACTTTTATAATCTTACTTGATTATAATAACAACCAACACATTATAATATTTCATATATATATACTTCGGGTAAAATTATTTCATTTACCCTCTTTTCAAAACATACCGTGTCGACCCATCGTATTCGAGTGTTTATTTACTCCTACCGATACAGTGGATCAAACTGATCGACCAGAACTCATAAACAACTCAGCCAATGAATCTCCACAATATAAAACCATTTTTATATCAAATACAAATACGCACTCGTATATATACACTCAAACTCAATCTAGGGTGTTACTAACCCTATCTCTACCGAGTCACGCCACAGAGCCAAGGTAATTCTTAACTTAAGCTCTGATACCAACTGCAACGACCCGGATTATGAGCGGTTTTGGTTATAGACATAAGCTCGATGTTGATAACCAAAACATCGAAAAATCCTGGTAATTAATGAAAGAAATAAGAGGGTGAGAATAGATAAGATAGAAACTTAGAATAGAAGAAGAAGAAGAACACAACATCAGAGTAACACGAACCTCACAGCGGAACGAATAACATATAATAGATAACATAACTTTGAAATATAACAGTTATGTATACAATAGCACTTATCAGAGTACAACACTTACAACACAGCGGAAATAAACTATAGCTATATGATCCAGAAGCCTCCTGCTCCAAGCTCTTCCAGTATATCTGTAAATCCCGACTACTTGACTGCCCGTACAAATTTAGGCACCCAAGAGTTTAGGGAAAACAACAAAGTAAACTCCGGGTCAGTCATGGGACTGGTATGAGTAAAACAGTTTAAACAGGTATATGAACAAGTAAACGATATCTCATAAGACCACGCCGCAGAACGGAACGGTTTTTTTTTCCTTATGAGAATCCAAAATATCTTTATATCAAAACCTTTTGATATTATAATAATGTCTATGTACAAATAGATATAAACTAGCAGAAACGCTTTCATCTCACGTTCTACATATATAGTATACAATCAAAATCACAAGCGCGTATTGGGTAATGGATTTCCAACTATGACAAGGTATGGAACCACCTTCTGCTAGTGTACCTCTAGAGAGGAATACACTGGGTTCAACAAGAACATCTTGCAACCCGGCCACACATGACCGACCACTCATTTCGCTTGAGTATATCGAATGTATATCACAAACGGTTGGGATCAGCAACCGTTCCCGTATATATATGGGACAGCATTGATAGATTTAAGAAACAAATGAATATTCTCTAGATAGGTGATTATACACCCTACTTCGATGCGACCGACTTAGCCATGCTGCCTGCCCGATTTCTGTCATTTACCGGATGATGAGGCTAGAAGTTACGCTCTATCATCACATCAGATTCACTTCAAATGTCACATCGTCAGATCCATCGAAAATCACTAATTGACGTCTACAACAGTACATTACGTGTTAGCTAAAGAAGTTTCCTTCTCCGCTTCCACTCTTGGTACGGTTGAAGAAATCAATGTACGTGACCTTTCTGGAAATACTCTGTTAGACATTCATCCACACAAGTCATCCTCATTCACTTAGAATGTCACATCGTCATACCCGCCAAATCACAAATTGACTTATCCAAAAATAACATGGGTATACAGCTTAGAGTAACGAATTCCTCCGCCACCAAACGTGAATACGTTTGAACAGATCAACTTACGTGATCCATTGGATATACTCTGTCAGACCTTCGTCCATACAAGTTGTCCTGGGTCTGGACAAACCGAAGGCACTATTCAGTATATCCATCTTAGTCACTGTTATCTAAGACTTATACAACAGCCCTTGCATTTTACTCCGTCTTCAATTATCTTTGGCATATATGATTCGCAACGCTTATGCCAATACAGAGTGGTTCTTTGGATAATAATCCAACCGGTCTCTCCATATTAACAACGTTAAAATGGTCAAAACTTTGATAGTCTGTGAGTTAACTATCAAAGAAAAACAAGTGTGCAAACAACGATACTATTTCCAGATGGAAATTATATCGAACAAACATCATTTGACATTAATCTCTTTAGTTCATTTTACATCTCCTGTTTCCCTATATTCAACATTTGCTATTTTCTATATTTAGAAAATATACGTTATTAACACTGGAAACATTTCCATTCCTTGTTTTCTGTATTTAGAAAACATTTCTGATTCTTGTTTGGGAAAACATTTCCAAACTCCTACGTTTGGATTAAACAGATGTTTAGATAAAACATCACTACGCCAACTCAACCATTTTCTTTAATTACTAAATTCACTTTATCATCCTTTACTGCCGAACCTTAACCATTCCTCAGTTAAAAACGAAGCCAATCAAGTTGGGGTAGAACTACCTCTCAGACCTTAACTGAACAACACTTCTAACCTTGAAATAGGCAAAGTTCACTTTATTTTTCTTTAACTAACTTCCTTACTTAACCTTTCTTTCGAATAACTATATTCGATTAACTCTTTTCAATTAACTCTATTGGACTGACCCTATTTGGTTAACTCTATTTGATTTACTCTATTTGATTAACTCTATTTGATTAACCCTATTCACTTAACTCCTGTCGAATAAACTATATTCGATAACTCCTCTAACTCTATTCGAATAAACTATATTCGATTAACTCCTTTACTATATTCGAATAAACTATATTCGATTAACTCCTATAACTCTATTCGAATAAACTATATTCGATTAACTCCTTTACTATATTCGAATAAACTATATTCGATTAACTCCTTTACTATATTCGAATAAACTATATTCGATTAACTCCTTTGATTTAACTCTAATCGATTAACTCCATCGAATAAACTATATTCGATAACTCCTTCGATTTAACTAATATTCTATAACTCACTTCGATTAACAAATAATCGATAACTCCTTCGAATAAACTATATTCGATAATCTCCTCTCGAATAACAAGTTCGATAACTCCTTTCGATGAAACTAACATCGATTAACTCCTTTCGATGACTAACATCGATTAACTCCTTTCGATGAAACTAACATCGATTAATTCCTTTCGATGACTAACATCGATTAATTCCTTTTGATGAACATCGATTAACTCCTTTCGATGACTAACATCGATTAACTACTTTCGATGACTAACATCGATTAATTTCTCTCGACGAACTTGACTCGATTAACTCGACTAACTTAACTCGACTTACTTGGTTCTACCAATTCGATTCGATTAACTAGACTCGACTAACTTGGTTTGACCCACTCGATTCGATTAACTAGACTCGACTAACCTAGTTCGACCCACTCGATTCGATTAACCCGGCTCGACTAACTTGGTTTAACAAACTCGATTAACTTGACTGGATTAACTCGACTTGAATTAACTTAACTCGATAACTCAATTTGATTAAACTTAACTTGATAACTCAAATTGATAATCTTACTTTTATCTCACTTGGACTCATTTGGATTAATCCGTTTCATTAACTCATTTTGGCTAACTCGCTTAGTCTAACTCGCTTTGGTTAACTTACTTTGGTTAACTCACTTTGGTTAACTCGACCTTGGTTCACTTGGTTTAACTCGACATACTTAACCCTACTGGTTTACTCTAATGGTTTTCACTTATTTGAATAATTCTTATTTGATAACGTTTATTCATTTATAAAGATTTACTTTTTAGTAACGGTTCTTCACTTTATAAATGTTCTCTTTTTTCAATTTGCCTATATTTATTTCATATAAATATTTCCTTTATAACTTTATTTATTTCCTACATAAATATTTCCTTTTAATTCTTTATTTATTTCCTACATAAATATTTCCTTTTAATTCTTTATTTATTTCCTACATAAATATTTCCTTTTATATTTGGTTTCCACAAATATTTCCCTTATATTTGGTTTTCACAAATATTCCTTTTATATATTCTAACTCCTTAAATTTCCGGGAAAATTCGCCATAACCTCCTTTGTATCGGGAGCATCGGGAAAATCCCCAAACCCGCCACACAGGCCTTTCCATTCAAAAAGAAAATGGTTTGAAATTATTTCCTTTTGAATATCTCCTATTTATAAATATTCAAATTTATAAACATTTCTTATTTATAAATATTCCACTTTATAAATATCTATTATTTATAAATATCCCATTTTATAAATATTCTATTTTCAATATCACTTTGAAAATCCCCTTATCAACATTCAGTATGTTATGGTATTCAATCACATCAAATCACGATGTTCAATATCGTCCAAGCACATATAATTGCCCATAGATTTTATATCACATCATATAACAATATATATGAAAAACAATAAAATAATTGTTGAGGAATCCAGTTGGATTCCTCCAACCTATCTCCCTGCATCCACAGATGTTACACAGTATAATCAACATCCATTACAGTTCAGTACGAATTATTCTGATAATAGAATCAATATATGTATATATATATTTATTTAACGTTTTTTTATATATATACATATATAATTTCAAATAACTGACTAGCAGTTCAATCAATCAACCAACACACAGCAATCAACAGATGATTAACAGTTCTAAAAATACATTATAAAAATATAACTGTTCAGAGTTGGTGAGTTTTACTCACTTTGGCAGTTCATCATTAAAGAACGATAAACTGTTGTTTGATTTGAATCAAATAGTTTATTTCACCACAAGTTCAGACGAGCCCCAATCCACTTCCCATCAGTTCCATGGTGTTGCCCTCGTCCATACGATCCCGTTAGATCTTGTTTCGCTGAATTTCGTTCACGAATGCATTAGTTATGATTTATACAATTTAATACACTAAAAATTAAATTAACTTAGATTCCTATCTTAAACCCCGGGCCTTACTGTTGCAATCCGGCCCACCTTCCTTCTCAAGCATTCAGATCTGCACCCGCTTATATTTTTCTTCGATACAAAAATTCCGTCCTCCAGAAATCATCTTCTCCAAACACGTACTGCTCTTCACAGCCTCAAACATTCCAACCCAGAAAAATAAGTCCAACGTGTTCTCCCCACTTCTCAGTTTCCACGTCCTCCATTAAACAACCCTCCTTCACGTCATACTCCTTCATCATCTTTGCCAAAAAGAATACACAGCAATGACCCTCTTCTTCCTCAATACTCTTTCTTCACTTCACCCCTCAACGCACGTGTCCCCTTTTCTCCTTCCCTCCGTACATCACACTGACCTCGAAAATAAAAGAGGACTGAGCCACAAAATTTCTTATTTCCAGCCAATACATCGTTTGAACCCGTCGAGCTTCAAAAACCCTATACTGTGTTGAAGAGATTTCCATCGAACTGGTTTGCTGCGATTTTGTTTTGAGTTGTTCACGTTTTTAAGAAGAAGAAGAAGAGAAAAAGAGAGTGGCGGCTTGGAAAACATTGTCCAGAGAAGATTAGGTCTTAAGGATGTTAGTGGGGCACTTATAATGAACACAAATATCTAGATATTTTAGCTTACCGATTTCATTAAAACTCCACTCGTTTTCGGACCTCAACCGACGGAAATAAAAATACCGTTGCAATCAGCGGTGTGCCAGGATTCCAAAAACATAATAATATCGGTAGTTCAACTCATATTGTGAAACCAAAAAAATATTGATTTCAGGGTGCAAACTACCCCAAATAAAAAGTCGCGTATTTTAATTAATTAAAAATTACCATAAAATTCTAAAAATTAAATTATCGTTTTGTCTCAAAAGAACCTCGTCTAAATTCAAAACCGATATTCAAATATTTTTAAATAACCGTTATGGCCACGAACGAATATACCGCTGTTTTTCTGAATATTTAATTTGGACATAACTAAAAATCTACACGACGAAATCTCGAATTTTCTCTTCCACTAGAAAAATATACTTCACCAGCTCCACACGTTTTTTGTTTCACAGGAATCCGATTTAAAACGGCTTCTGTATATTCAGTTGAAGTTCAAATCGCCAAATAGCGAACTGCCGCGCCATTTCGAGCTCGATTTTAATTATAATATAATTATACGTTCAAACTTCGTTTATATAATATATTCGTTATTATAATTCAACTCTAAACTGAATTATATACTTTGAATTGCCCAGTCCACATTATATTGCCAATTCACTAATTCTGATTATTTCAGAATTAAATATATTATTTAATTAAATTTACTAAATATTCACTATTGATAAATTAAACACCATTATATTCTCTAAATCGCTATTTAAAAAATTAAATAAATTAATTATTACATCGCTAGAAATGCGGGTCATTACAGAATGTGACCCCGGTAAATTGAAATGCGCGTTCAAATTTAATATATGGAGTTATATGTTGATTTTGATGAAAACTGATCGGAACGATCGAATCAGCTTACATATCCCATTGTGTTCGGAATGGGGGTAGTTAGCTATGGACGACAGTCGGTGGGCTTGATTTCGAGGTCGAAATAAAAAGTACCTTTTTTGAAATAAATAAATAATATAAATTATAACACCTTTTTCTCTCCCCCTTGTCCTTAGTCAACATGACCCCCTCTTTCTTCATTCGAGATTCAGATTAAAAAAAAGTGAACGCAGAAGGCGACGGAGCCCCAATCCGCCGCCACTGGAGGCGCACCCCACCAGCAACCGCGGTCGACGAGAGCCCTCCTGCTGCTTCCTTTGCCTCCTCGACACCCCACCCGCGAGCCAAGCTCGCGCAGCCACCAACGATGAAACCCGCACCCTCCCCTGCATCGACTTCCGCACCTCACCAGAGCCTCCTCAGACTGCCAGACCCCCTTTGCGCCCTCCCCCTTCGCCTGTAAGATTTTTAATGATTTGTTAATTGTAAATAGATATAAAAGTATAATCCTTGTGAACAAAAAAATATAATCTTTGGTAATAAATAAAGGGTAAGATTTTTATTATAATTTCTTTTAGATTTTTCAGCTTAGAAAAAGGTTGAATTTTTATAAAGGAAAAGATTTGACCTTTAATATATAAAAGAGAGGATTTTTATATAATTGGTTTTAAAGTAAAAATACGATTTTTACTTATATAGAAGTAGAGTAAAAATACGATTTTTATATTATATAGTTAGTAAGAATTTTTATCTATGTAGTAGCGGTATAAAAATAGAATTTTTATCTATATAGTAGCGGTGTAAAAATGTGATTTTTATCCATATAGAGTGATTTTAAAAATATGATTTTTATCCATATAGAGTGATTTTTAAAATGTGATTTTTATATATGTAGTGGCTACAGGCAACGAAATTGACAAAAGGCGAGCACGACGAAGATTTCTACATAAGAAGAGCCGTGGCGTTTGGTTTAGCTTTTGGTGAGAACTTCTCACTTTTAATTTAATTTACTAGTTAAAATATCTACTAGGATGCAGACGGTGTTTAGTAGCACCCGACACCCGTCGTCCATAGACCATGGACGGCTTGTATGCTTGTTTGTTTGATTTTGATGTGTAATTGATTGTGTGATGTGATGTGAAATGAAATAAAATATTTATATAGATAAAAATATTTTTATAGTTAAAAATAGAATTTTTAACGTGTATATGAAATGAAATAAATTAATATAAACAAATCGAACGATTTGTTTATATACACACATTTGACTAATATTGATTGGGACGATAAATTTTACACATCGCCCAACTGCACAAATAAAATCTGTGTTTGATTGTTTGAAACCCCACACGGGTATTGGGATGATATATGACATACACTAATCCCAATAATTAGTTGTATGTCGATCGATTGATTGACAGACTGTTATGAGCGTTAAATATTTATATTTGATGCTTATACAGTGTAGAATGCACTTTGGATGATGGTTGATTATTTGTCATTGTTGATAAATACATGCGTTGTATGGAAATCCATAGAATTAAAATCTATGGTAATTGATTGGGCCTCATTCCAGTTTTGAAAAAGAAACATTTGAAAAAGAAATATTTGAAATAGAATATTTGAAAATAGAAATATATGAAGCCGTGCTGATTAGATTGACGCCATTTTGACGTGAACGATATTTATATCGATTTTATTCATTTTATAATGAATATCGAAAGTGATTTCAAAATCTGATATTTTGAAAAGAATTGAAATTCGAATTAAATTGAATGGAAAAGAATTCGAATTGAAATTGAATAGAAACGAATTCAAATTGAAATTGAATAGAAATGAATTTGAATTAAATTGAATAGAAATGAATTCGAATTGAAATTGAATAGAAATGAATTCGAATTGAAATTGAATTGAATTGAAAACGAACTGAAATTGAATTAAAAATCGATTTGATTGAAATCAATTTGAAATGAATTTAAAACGAATTTATAAGGAAAAATTCAATTTTGATTTGAATTTGAAATGAAGTTGAAATCGTTTCGAAAACGAATTTAAAACGACTTATAAAATATGTTTTAAAAGTAAATCGGCGAAATATATATTATATATATATATAATATAATGGCCTGAATAGAACGCGCCGCGCCACGGCTGTTCGCGAATTTCAACCATTGACTTCGAAGGGATATTATGGGAGATCCGACCGTCGAATTCTCCTAAAACCGGAACCGTTGGGTTCATATCGAAAAGAGCTTCTTAATGAATATTAGAGATTTGAAATCTAACGGTTGGATTTGGAATTATGTCCAAATCAAATTTTGAAAAGGTCGCTGTAAGTGCAGTTCGATGGCCGTTGTTGGAAATCGACTGTACGGGCCTTGATAAAATTATTAAAAATAGTAATAATTTGTGTAAAATCATAAGAAATGATTTGTGAAGAATTGGGATGAAAAACTCCATATTTGAAAAGAAAAAAAATATTTTTATCGAAATGAACTAGTTTTGAGCTAGAATTATAATTCTATTTATTTCTAAAATAAATAAAGTGGATTTGAAATTGTTTTGAAAATAACCAGAGTTTCCAATATATAAAGTGGAAATGGATTTGAATCGAAATTTTCTTTGGAATATTTCGATGTTGGATTTCGTGATTATACAGATATTGTTATGGAAATTTGAAAGATATATTTATATCGTTATTTCCAATATGATATTTGTTGGTCGTAGAATTTGATATTGAATATAAGCCGATATATTTTCTATTCAGAGCCTTGTATTTAATATCAAATGGAATTTGGGTTTGTCGTGCACGGTGTCTTCATTAACACTGTTCTTAAGCCCAGTTGAGAAACAGATTAAATCTTTTATTTAGATTTAATGAAGTGTATCAATTAAATAATATTTAATTGGAATTGAATTGGTATTGATTTTTGGGTTTATCATGAACAGTGTTTTAAATAACACTTATTCTTTAACCCGATAATTAATGGAATGTGATTTTGGGTTGTCGTGAACGATATCTTCAATAATACTGTTCTTAGACCCAAAAGGAGTTAAGAAAATCAGAAACTAACTGGAGATTAGTTAAGTTGAATGGTTTCTGGGGTATTGATCTGATGTTGGTTTTGGCCTTCGGGGTTAATACTTAAGGAATTGCTCACTTGTTAATTTTCGGTTAGAGACTGATTGAAACGTGATGTGATTTTGGGATTTATCGTGAACTGTGTTTTAAATGACACTGATTCTTTAACCCAATCAAAGATTAAAACTAAATGGGGTTTTAATGAATCTTTAATTAGATTGAAAAGATCGAGAATGGAGTATCACCAGTTTTACTCCAGGCGATAGTAAAATCTTTAATTAGATTTGAACGTGAAATGGTAATTGAATTTACTTAGATAACACCGTGGTGTTAGATATGAAGTATGACCAGTTTTACTTCATGGGATATATAGGTTGGGATTGGGAAATAAAATAATTACTTCATTGTGGTTCGCTAATCCCGACTAGTTTGAAGTGATATTCAAAGGAGGATTAAAGAATAAATTTAAAAGAATTTATCTTTGATAAAATTAATGGGAACCTTTCCCTAAGAATGTGAAATTTAGAAATTAACTGTAGGTTGTCTAAGATGAATGATTTCATGGGTATTGATCTGATGTTGGTTTCGGCCTTCGGGGTTAATATTTGGGGAATTGTTCTCTAACTAATTTACGGTTAGTGACTGATGAATTGGAATGAGGCGTATGTTGTGTTTGTGTAACACTTATTTATTATATACGCGAGTTATTCAGAAAAACCGGGTTTATCCCATTCTGAATAACTGATTCGGCGATTAGTCGAAGATGAAGACGGTGGTTGAAGACCGGATGTCTTCACGTCGTTTGGATAATTACTGATGATCTTGATTGGGCCGTACACCCAAGAGGAGGGAATCAGTTAGTGATCGTCCAGACGTTCTTGGAGATCGATGGATATGCGGGGTACTAGGTGCCGGTTTCGTTCAGACCCAGAACGAACTTGTAAATGGACTGTGTGTCTAACATTGGATTTTATTCCGTGTGATTGATTTCTATTGTATATATATCTGTTTGGTGGCAGAGAATTTATTCTCTTGCTTAACGCCCTTCTCTGAGACGTACGAGCTCAGGGGTTATATACTGATGGATATCAAACGCATAGAGTGAATTGCCTGTGCGGCATGCCTAAGTGGCAAATGATCAAGGCTTCTGTTGAAAAGCAAAGTCTTGTGGTTGATGATCAAAGCACGGCCTTTGTGGCATAGCTTTGTGTAACGTTTAATTCGCGAGTTTCACCCTCGGTATGAACCAGAAACAAGAGAGGACTTCAGGGAGGACATGCGTTTCTTTCTAGCTAGAAGTGGCGTCAGTGGTTTTACATGCCCTGACGAGTTTGACTTATGTGGTTGTTGCTGTTGCGAGGTGCCTCGGATATATCGGTGACTATGTGAAGCCGATGGAGTCATTCGTTGGCTCATTTGCGCCCCATAGGGCGGGGACACGTATTGTTCAGGCATAATAATCCACTCCGTGTGGACCGGCCCTGACGATCCAAGGGTCACTCGAGCTCTGATCCTGAGACATGGTAGGCTACATTGTCTCAAATCGGTAGAGGACGATCCCTAGCCTCGGTTCATACCATAAATGATAACCCAACTTCCAATACGACATTTTGCGGTTTTGATTGTATACCTATATATGGCGACATAGTGGTATGGGACATTCATGCCGCCTATGATTGATATTTATGATTGTATATAAAATCAGAAACTAACTGGAAACGAGCTAAGATGAGTGGTTTCCGGGGTATTGGTCTGATGTTGGTTTCAGCCTTCGGGTTAATACTTAGGGAATCATTCTCTTACTAATTTACGGTTGGAGTCTGATAAAGAATAAAACATGAAATTTAGCGTATCAAGCATTCTTTGTGTGACGACCCGTAACTTCCCCGTAAAGGAAAGCGTCGGATAGTTCGAGAACAAACCACAACAGGACGCATACAGAAGAACATTTCATTGTATATTACACAATGCATCAGATTACAAGAATATACAGAGTATGAATGAATATATATATTACACAGAAATATCAGAGATTTAAATTACATTTAAATACATAGCAGCGGAAAATAATACAATACACAACTAGAATGAGATATACGGATATAAAGCTTTCCGGATATCGTTCCAGCTGTAAACCAGGATCCTGTGAATACAAATCTGCAAAACCAAAACTACTAGCTGCCCGTGTCAAAATAAGGGCACCCAGAGTTTAGGTTAAAACAATAAACTCCAGGTCAGTCATGTGACTGGTGTGAGAACTAAAACAGTTAATCTTTATTTTTAAAGTTAGGTAAATCAAGGGACCACGCCGTATAACACGGAACGGGTTTCCTCCCAAGAATACCAGTGCATAAAACAAACAGCGCAATGCTAAATAAAGAAAAATGAAGCTGTTATAAGACCCAGGTCCTATCACACAATGCAACGCAAGCCGGGGGATAGGGTTTTCCCTTATAACAGCCAAAGAATGCTTGATACGTTTTAAAACAAATCATTTGATACTATAATAAGTGCATAGTGTATAAAACAACTTCAAATCATAAGTATCAATCATAGGCGGCATGAGCGCCCCATCCCACTATGTCGCCATATATAGGATTACAATTAAAACCGCAAATGTCACGTATTTGGAAATTGGATTTCCGTCTATGAACCGAGGCAAAAGATAGTCCTCAACCGATTCGTGACTCTCTAGCCCGAGCCACAGGACCCAGACTCAGGTGAGCCCTTGGAGCGACAGGGCCGGTCCACCGATGTGGATTAAAATGCCTGAACACTACGTTTCCCCACCCTATGGGGTGTAAGTCTGGTCCGTCAGCCGACCAGAAGCATCGGCCGAAACCGATATAACCGAGGCGCCTCGCAACAGCAACAACCACATAAGTCAAACTCGTCAGGGCGTGAAAAACCACTGACGCCACTTCTAGCTAGAAAGAAACGCAAGTCCTCCCTGAGGTCCGTCTCCCGTTTTTGGTTCATACCGGGTGTGAAACACGCGAGGTAAACGTTACACAAAGCTACGCCACAAAGGCCGTGCTTTGATCATCACCACAAGACTTTGCTTTTCAACAGAAGCCTTGATCATTTGCATCTTAGCATGCCACACAGGCAAACCATCCTATGCAACCGATATCAGTCACACAGAATGAAATCCCATGTCAGACACACAGTCCATTTACAAGTCCGTTCTGGGTCTGAACGAAACCGGAGGCACCTAGTACCCCGCATATCCATCGATCTCCAAGTACGTCTGGACGATCACTAACTGTTTCCATCTTCTTGGGTGTACAGCCCAATCAAGATCATCAGTTATCACCCAAACGACGTGAAAACCTCCGGTCTTCGACCATCGTCTTCATCTTCGACTTATCGTCGTATCAGTTATTCAGAATGGGATTAACCCGGTCTTTCCGAATAACTTGCGTATATATTATAAAAGTGTTACACAAACACAACATACGCCTCATTCCAATTCATCAATCACTAACCGTAAATTAATCAAGAGAATAATTCCCCAAATATTAACCCCGAAGGCCGAAACCAACATCAGATCAATATCCAGAAAACCATTCTGCTTAGCTAACCGACAGTTAGTTTCTGATTTCACATTCAAGGGAAAGATTCCCATAAATTTTATCAAAGACAAATCATTCAAATTTATTCTTTAATCTTCTTTTGAATTTCGATTCAACTAGTCGGGATTAACGAACCTTACCGAAGTAATCATTTGTTTTAAATTTCCCAATCCCAACCTATTCATCCCATGAAGTAAAACTGGTTATACTTCATATCTAACACCACAGTGTTATCGGTAAATTCCATTACCATTTCACGTTCAAATCTAATTAAAGATTTAACTATCGCCTGGAGCAAAACTGGTGATACTCCATTTTCGATCATTTCAATCTAATTAAAGATTCATTAAAACTCCACTTAGTTTTAATCTTCGACTGGGTTAAAGAATCAGTGTCACTTAAAACACGGTTCACGATAAACCCAAAATCACATTCATTAATTATCGGGTTAAAGAACGAGTGTTATTTAAAACACTGTTCACGATAAACCCAAAAATCAATATCAATTCAATTCCAATTAAATATTATTTAATTGGTACACTTCATTAAATCTAAATAAAAAGATTTAATCTTTTCTCAACTGGGTTCAAGAACAGTGTTAGTGAAGACACCATTCACGACAAACCCAAATCACATTCGATATTCAATACAAGGCTCTAAATAGAAAATATATCGGCCTATATTCAATATCAAATTCTACGATTAACAAATGTCGTATTGGAAATAACGATATAAATATATATCTTTCAAATTTCCATAACAACACCTGTATAATCACGAATTCCAACATCGAAATATTCCGAAGACAATTTCGATTCAAATCCACTCCAATGCAATCATTGGAAATTTTGGTTATTTTCAAAACCCTTTTCGAATTCAATTTATTTATTTAAAAATAAATAGAATTATAATTCTAGTTCAAAACTAGTTCATTTCGATAAAAATCTATTTTTATCTTTTCAAATATGGAGTTTTTCATCCCAATTCTTTCTAAATCATTTCTTATGATTTTACACAAATTATTACTATTTTTAATAATTTTATCAAGGCCCGTACAGTCGATTTCCATCAACGGCCATCGAACTGCACTTACAGCGACCTTTTTCGAATTTGATTTGGACATGTCTCCAAATCCAACCGTTAGATTTCAAATTTCTAATATTCGTTAGAAAGCTCTTTTCGATACGAACCCAACGGTTCCGGTTTTAGGAGAATCCGACGGTCGGATCTCCCGTAATGTCCGTTTGAAATAAATGGTCGAAATTCGCGAACTGCCGCGGCGCGGCGCGTTCTATTCAGGCCATTATATTATATATAATATATATATAATATATTTCGTCGATTACTATTCAAAACGAATTATATAAATAGTTTTAAAATCGTTTCAAAACCTATTTCAACTTCCATTTCAATTCAAAGCAAAATTGAATTCTTCTTTATAAATTCGTTTCAAAATTCATTTCTATTCAATTCGAATTTCAATTCAATTTGAATTCATTTCAATTCGCTTTCAATTCCATTTGAATTCGTTTTCAATTCAATTCATTTCGAAATCGTTTTCAATTCAATTTGAATTCGTTTTCAATTCAATTCATTTCGAAATCGTTTTCAATTCAATTCATTTCGAAATCGTTTTCAATTCAATTCATTTCGAAATCGTTTTCAATTCAATTTGAATTCGTTTTCAATTCATTTTGAATTCGTTTTCAATTCAATTCATTTCGAAATCGTTTTCAATTCAATTCATTTCGAAATCATTTTCAGTTCAATTCATTTCGAAATCGTTTTCAATTCAATTCATTTCGAAATCGTTTTCAATTCATTTTGAATTCGTTTTCAATTCATTTTGTTTCGAAATCGTTTTCAATTCAATTCATTTCGAAAACGTTTTCAATTCATTTTGAATTCGTTTTCAATTCATTTTGTTTCGAAATCGTTTTCAATTCAATTCATTTCGAAAACGTTTTCAATTCATTTTGAATTCGTTTTCAATTCATTTTGTTTCGAAATCGTTTTCAATTCATTTTATTTCGAAATCGTTTTCAATTCAATTCATTTCGAAATCGTTTTCAATTCATTTTATTTCGAAATCGTTTTCAATTCAATTCATTTCGAAATCGTTTTCAATTCGATATAAATATCGTTCACGTCAAAATGGCGTCCATACACGGCTTCATAAATTTCTATTTTCAAAATAGTTGTTATTATCAAAATATTTCGTTCAACACATGACCAATCTCAATGAATGAGTACTGTCAACACATGAACTTTTATTTCATATCGATAAAGATGTAAATTTTAATATTAAAATATTTCGTTCAACACATGACCAATCTCAATGAATGAGTACTGTCAACACATGAACTTTTATTTTATAATATTCTTTATTTTTCAAATTGGAATGAGACCCAATCAATTACCATATAAGGTTAATTATATGGATTTTCGTACAACACATGTGTATCATAGCATTGAAAAATAATCAACCATCAACCAAAGTGCACTACACTGTATAAGCATCAAATATAGATATTCAACGCTTAAAACAGCCTGTCAATCAACCGATCGACATAATTAATAAATCAGGATGAGTGAACTTCAAATTTCATCCCAACACCCGTGTGGGGTTTCAAACAATCAAACGCACATTTTATTTGTGCAGTTGGGCGATGTGTAAAATTTATCGACCCAATCAATGTCCTTCAAATAGGTGTACATAAACAAACCGTCCGGCTTGTAAATGAATATTTATTTATTCCCATTCACGTTAAAAATTATATTTTTAACGATAAAACATTTTATTCCAACATATGAATTTCTATTCAGTTCATTCTTTAAATAAAATGATATTTTTATTTTTCTAACATATTTTAGAAAATTTCGGCGGCATAACGGCACGATACTAGAAACGGGACAAGGCCTAGCCTTATCCCCGGTCTAGTGAAGGCCCACGCCATTCACACATCAATCAAATCAATTTCATTTTGCAAACCACAAAATTTGGAGTAAGGGTCTAACCTAGCCTTACTCCTTCGCCTTATAACGGCGCACGTCTAATCCTAACCAATTTATCGATTCGATTTTTCACACCACAAACCACATTCAAACCAATATCGCAATCAATAACCAAACAGCCAAACAAACAAGTCCATGGTCTGTGGACGATTGTGTCGGGTGCTACTAAGCACCGTCTGCATCCTAGTATATATATATATAACTAGAAAATAAATTTGAAAGGTGAGAAATTCTCACATATAGCTATCCAGCTCCACGACACTCCTATTTGCAGAAGTCTTCGTCGCTATCGCACCTTCGTCATCTTCGTTGCCCGTAGCCACTACATATGTAAAAATCGAATTTTTACTTCGCTATTCAGTATATAAAAATCGAATTTTTAGTTCGCTATTCAATATATAAAAATCGAATTTTTACTTCAAAGTTCAATATATAAAAATCATATTTTTATTTCGAAGTTCAATATATAAAAATAAGCATATTTTCACAACGCTACTATATAGGTAAAAATTATATTTTTATCACCTTATTCTTCATATAAAAATTTCACCCTTTCAAAAATAAAGTTTTCACCTTTATAAAAACAAAGTTTTCGCCTTTCTAAAATAAAGTTTTCAACTTTATAAAAACAAAGTTTTCGCCTTTCTAAAATAAAGTTTTCGCCTTTTTAAAATAAAGTTTTCAACTTTATAAAAACAAAGTTTTCGCCTTTCTAAAATAAAGTTTTCAACTTTATAAAACAAAGTTTTCTATTTTAAAGTTCGAATTTTTTCCTATTTTAACATTTCAAAATAAAACCAGTTTTTTTTTTTTTTTTTTTTAACATTTAAAAATCAGTTTTCTTTAACATTTAAAAATCAGTTTTCTTTAACATTTAAAAATCAGTTTTTTTTTTTTAAAACATTTAAAAATCAGTTTTTTTTTTTTAAACATTTAAAAATCAGTTTTCTCAACATTATAAAATCAGTTTTTTTTTATTACGTTTATATAATAAAAAAAATATAAAAATAAAATAATAAAAATATAAAGAAATACTTACAGGGGGGGGGGAGGAGAATTTCGCAGTTCGTCGGCGGTAAGGCGTTCGCTTCCAGGGGGGCGTCGCTGCTTCGGGTCTCGTGCGATCTGGGGGGGGCTTCGGTGGGAGTTCGTCGTACGAGGGAGAGGGGGGGGGGAATCTGGTGGCGCAGTGGTCGTCTCAGAGGGGTGCGGTGGGTTGGCTGCGGTAGGGTTTAGGGCCTAGGGCGTGGCGGGTTGAACTCCAGGCGGAGGAGAGAGAGAAGGGAAGGAGGAGGGAAGAGCGGCGAGGCCAGGCGGGGCGGGAGGCGATTCGGGGGGCGTCGTTGTCGACGACGAGGGGGGGCTGGCGATTCCGTCATCGTCCTCCTTTTTTTTTTTTTTTTTTTTTTGAAACTGTCGATTAGAACGTTGGGGGGGGGGCCAGAGGGTTTAAGGGAGAAAAAGGGTTTTTTTTTTTTATATTATTATTTTATTATTATTAAAAGTTGACTTTTACATACGAACACCGAACTGGGTCCAACGACTGTCATCCCTAACGTAATACCCCCATTCCGAACACAATGGGATATGTATCGCAAGCTGATTTGATCGTTACAATCAGTTTCCGTTGAATTTACATTTAAATCACTATATTGAATTTTAAACGTACATTTCGAATTACCGGGGTCACATACTAATTCTAAAAATTCTCGAAAAATATTTTCTAGCTTCGTATTGACGATACGGTCCTAACAAAACTAGTTTCGTCGAATTCTGAGACCGTTGGAAAAATGACCAATTTCCAGTCGATTAAAATCAACTGAAACCGGTCAAACGCGTTTTCCCTTGCCACGCTCACATATTGAATCGAAAAATTATGAAATTTGAAACCTAGCAATAATTTGACATCACGGACCCAACAAAACTGGTTTCGTCGAAATCCGAGGTCATTTGCAAAATGTCCATTTTTAAGGGCCTGAATTCCATAGCGACTATTCAGAATTTTCAACTGGACATATCTTTTGATTCACGCTACGAAATTTTGATCTTTCGGATTCGTTGGAAAGATATTCACAATTAGATTCCAATGTTTTTGGTTTCACTAAAATCCGGATTGTTTTGCACCCGGTACATTCAATTGAAGTTTGAAATCGAATTATCGAACTACCGCGCCATTTTCAATTATATTTATAATTATATATAAATATTTATATTCTAACGACGACGCGTATAAATATATACGTTCGAATTCTATTCAAAATAAATTTCTCGTCGATATTATTTAAAATAATTCATTTTAAATAATCAAAATTCGCTAAAATTGCCAAAATAAAAATTTTAAACTGGCCCAGATTTTCCGGGTTGTTACAATCTCCCCCACTTAAAACTTTTCGTCCCCGAAAAGGAACAAAGTCGAAAGTGGTTTGATTAATAAGCTCTACGATCGATCAGGCTTCCATTCTCCAACTCTTTAGTTTCTGAGAATTTTCAAAATTTCAAAAATTTGGCTAACACCCTAATTTTTTGAAAAATTTCGCCATAACCTCCCCTGCACCGGGAGCATCGGGGATTTTCAAATAGCTTCCCCGGTCCTTCAGATCTCAAAAAGAAAAAGAAAAAGCCAAGCGGCTAGCCAATAGGCTCACAAAATCATCATCACCCAAACAAAACAGGAAATTATGTAGTAAACATGTACCTATTTGTCGGGCAAACAAATTTTATTCTCTGCTCTAGCCTCCTTGCTATGACCTGTTCAATGATATACATGTATATGCAAGCAAACGCAACCAATTTTCGATATAATTCAATATTTGATCAAATTAGGCATAATGACTAAAAATTAGCAAACAAATAAACAAACAACACAAACATCAATCAATTCGTGAATTAGAGTTTCAAATTCCTAATTTTGATACATATACTAAAATCATGTTTTTGATGCCAAATCACAACAATGTGTTCTAACTATATAAGTTTTGGTTCTCACACCAGTCAATAGGAAATATATAGATATCACACCTTCGTTACTCGAACATGAATACTAATGACGACTAGTCAATCATCAGAATCATCTTCGGGCCACTAGAGTATGATTCTATATCTATCCAGTATATTAAAACTTCGAATACACGCGGATCAGACGTATACGCAAAATCCATATATACTGGACTGTCCAACTAAATATAAATAGATAATCAAATACGAATAATTGATTTAAATTTTCAAAACAAAAATTTGTTTTCACTTTCAAAAATCTACTCTTCACACTCGTCCTAGGATACTACTGATCCCATCTCTAACGAGTCATTCTAATTGGATATTACTAACCCAATATCTGATGAATTCTTTCGTATGGTTCTAATGTGCCTTGTTCTCTGCTTTGTAAACCAAAGCTCTGATACCAACTGTGACGACCCGTAACTTCCCCGTAAAGGAAAGCGTCGGATAGTTCGAGAACAAACCACAACAGGACGCATACAGAAGAACATTTCATTGTATATTACACAATGCATCAGATTACAAGAATATACAGAGTATGAATGAATATATATATTACACAGAAATATCAGAGATTTAAATTACATTTAAATACATAGCAGCGGAAAATAATACAATACACAACTAGAATGAGATATACGGATACAAAGCTTTCCGGATATCGTTCCAGCTGTAAACCAGGATCCTGTGAATACAAATCTGCAAAACCAAAACTACTAGCTGCCCGTGTCAAAATAAGGGCACCCAGAGTTTAGGTTAAAACAATAAACTCCAGGTCAGTCATGTGACTGGTGTGAGAACTAAAACAGTTAACCTTTATTTTTAAAGTTAGGTAAATCAAGGGACCACGCCGTATAACACGGAACGGGTTTCCTCCCAAGAATACCAGTGCATAAAACAAACAGCGCAATGCTAAATAAAGAAAAATGAAGCTGTTATAAGACCCAGGTCCTATCACACAATGCAACGCAAGCCGGGGGATAGGGTTTTCCCTTATAACAGCCAAAGAATGCTTGATACGTTTTAAAACAAATCATTTGATACTATAATAAGTGCATAGTGTATAAAACAACTTCAAATCATAAGTATCAATCATAGGCGGCATGAGCGCCCCATCCCACTATGTCGCCATATATAGGATTACAATTAAAACCGCAAATGTCACGTATTTGGAAATTGGATTTCCGTCTATGAACCGAGGCAAAAGATAGTCCTCAACCGATTCGTGACTCTCTAGCCCGAGCCACAGGACCCAGACTCAGGTGAGCCCTTGGAGCGACAGGGCCGGTCCACCGATGTGGATTAAAATGCCTGAACACTACGTTTCCCCACCCTATGGGGTGTAAGTCTGGTCCGTCAGCCGACCAGAAGCATCGGCCGAAACCGATATAACCGAGGCGCCTCGCAACAGCAACAACCACATAAGTCAAACTCGTCAGGGCGTGAAAAACCACTGACGCCACTTCTAGCTAGAAAGAAACGCAAGTCCTCCCTGAGGTCCGTCTCCCGTTTTTGGTTCATACCGGGTGTGAAACACGCGAGGTAAACGTTACACAAAGCTACGCCACAAAGGCCGTGCTTTGATCATCACCACAAGACTTTGCTTTTCAACAGAAGCCTTGATCATTTGCATCTTAGCATGCCACACAGGCAAACCATCCTATGCAACCGATATCAGTCACACAGAATGAAATCCCATGTCAGACACACAGTCCATTTACAAGTCCGTTCTGGGTCTGAACGAAACCGGAGGCACCTAGTACCCCGCATATCCATCGATCTCCAAGTACGTCTGGACGATCACTAACTGTTTCCATCTTCTTGGGTGTACAGCCCAATCAAGATCATCAGTTATCACCCAAACGACGTGAAAACCTCCGGTCTTCGACCATCGTCTTCATCTTCGACTTATCGTCGTATCAGTTATTCAGAATGGGATTAACCCGGTCTTTCCGAATAACTTGCGTATATATTATAAAAGTGTTACACAAACACAACATACGCCTCATTCCAATTCATCAATCACTAACCGTAAATTAATCAAGAGAATAATTCCCCAAATATTAACCCCGAAGGCCGAAACCAACATCAGATCAATATCCAGAAAACCATTCTGCTTAGCTAACCGACAGTTAGTTTCTGATTTCACATTCAAGGGAAAGATTCCCATAAATTTTATCAAAGACAAATCATTCAAATTTATTCTTTAATCTTCTTTTGAATTTCGATTCAACTAGTCGGGATTAACGAACCTTACCGAAGTAATCATTTGTTTTAAATTTCCCAATCCCAACCTATTCATCCCATGAAGTAAAACTGGTTATACTTCATATCTAACACCACAGTGTTATCGGTAAATTCCATTACCATTTCACGTTCAAATCTAATTAAAGATTTAACTATCGCCTGGAGCAAAACTGGTGATACTCCATTTTCGATCATTTCAATCTAATTAAAGATTCATTAAAACTCCACTTAGTTTTAATCTTCGACTGGGTTAAAGAATCAGTGTCACTTAAAACACGGTTCACGATAAACCCAAAATCACATTCATTAATTATCGGGTTAAAGAACGAGTGTTATTTAAAACACTGTTCACGATAAACCCAAAAATCAATATCAATTCAATTCCAATTAAATATTATTTAATTGGTACACTTCATTAAATCTAAATAAAAAGATTTAATCTTTTCTCAACTGGGTTCAAGAACAGTGTTAGTGAAGACACCATTCACGACAAACCCAAATCACATTCGATATTCAATACAAGGCTCTAAATAGAAAATATATCGGCCTATATTCAATATCAAATTCTACGATTAACAAATGTCGTATTGGAAATAACGATATAAATATATATCTTTCAAATTTCCATAACAACACCTGTATAATCACGAATTCCAACATCGAAATATTCCGAAGACAATTTCGATTCAAATCCACTCCAATGCAATCATTGGAAATTTTGGTTATTTTCAAAACCCTTTTCGAATTCAATTTATTTATTTAAAAATAAATAGAATTATAATTCTAGTTCAAAACTAGTTCATTTCGATAAAAATCTATTTTTATCTTTTCAAATATGGAGTTTTTCATCCCAATTCTTTCTAAATCATTTCTTATGATTTTACACAAATTATTACTATTTTTAATAATTTTATCAAGGCCCGTACAGTCGATTTCCATCAACGGCCATCGAACTGCACTTACAGCGACCTTTTTCGAATTTGATTTGGACATGTCTCCAAATCCAACCGTTAGATTTCAAATTTCTAATATTCGTTAGAAAGCTCTTTTCGATACGAACCCAACGGTTCCGGTTTTAGGAGAATCCGACGGTCGGATCTCCCGTAATGTCCGTTTGAAATAAATGGTCGAAATTCGCGAACTGCCGCGGCGCGGCGCGTTCTATTCAGGCCATTATATTATATATAATATATATATAATATATTTCGTCGATTACTATTCAAAACGAATTATATAAATAGTTTTAAAATCGTTTCAAAACCTATTTCAACTTCCATTTCAATTCAAAGCAAAATTGAATTCTTCTTTATAAATTCGTTTCAAAATTCATTTCTATTCAATTCGAATTTCAATTCAATTTGAATTCATTTCAATTCGCTTTCAATTCCATTTGAATTCGTTTTCAATTCAATTCATTTCGAAATCGTTTTCAATTCATTTTGAATTCGTTTTCAATTCAATTCATTTCGAAATCGTTTTCAATTCAATTCATTTCGAAATCGTTTTCAATTCAATTCATTTCGAAATCGTTTTCAATTCAATTTGAATTCGTTTTCAATTCATTTTGAATTCGTTTTCAATTCAATTCATTTCGAAATCGTTTTCAATTCAATTCATTTCGAAATCGTTTTCAGTTCAATTCATTTCGAAATCGTTTTCAATTCAATTCATTTCGAAATCGTTTTCAATTCATTTTGAATTCGTTTTCAATTCATTTTGTTTCGAAATCGTTTTCAATTCAATTCATTTCGAAAACGTTTTCAATTCATTTTGAATTCGTTTTCAATTCATTTTGTTTCGAAATCGTTTTCAATTCAATTCATTTCGAAAACGTTTTCAATTCATTTTGAATTCGTTTTCAATTCATTTTGTTTCGAAATCGTTTTCAATTCATTTTATTTCGAAATCGTTTTCAATTCAATTCATTTCGAAATCGTTTTCAATTCATTTTATTTCGAAATCGTTTTCAATTCAATTCATTTCGAAATCGTTTTCAATTCGATATAAATATCGTTCACGTCAAAATGGCGTCCATACACGGCTTCATAAATTTCTATTTTCAAAATAGTTGTTATTATCAAAATATTTCGTTCAACACATGACCAATCTCAATGAATGAGTACTGTCAACACATGAACTTTTATTTCATATCGATAAAGATGTAAATTTTAATATTAAAATATTTCGTTCAACACATGACCAATCTCAATGAATGAGTACTGTCAACACATGAACTTTTATTTTATAATATTCTTTATTTTTCAAATTGGAATGAGACCCAATCAATTACCATATAAGGTTAATTATATGGATTTTCGTACAACACATGTGTATCATAGCATTGAAAAATAATCAACCATCAACCAAAGTGCACTACACTGTATAAGCATCAAATATAGATATTCAACGCTTAAAACAGCCTGTCAATCAACCGATCGACATAATTAATAAATCAGGATGAGTGAACTTCAAATTTCATCCCAACACCCGTGTGGGGTTTCAAACAATCAAACGCACATTTTATTTGTGCAGTTGGGCGATGTGTAAAATTTATCGACCCAATCAATGTCCTTCAAATAGGTGTACATAAACAAACCGTCCGGCTTGTAAATGAATATTTATTTATTCCCATTCACGTTAAAAATTATATTTTTAACGATAAAACATTTTATTCCAACATATGAATTTCTATTCAGTTCATTCTTTAAATAAAATGATATTTTTATTTTTCTAACATATTTTAGAAAATTTCGGCGGCATAACGGCACGATACTAGAAACGGGACAAGGCCTAGCCTTATCCCCGGTCTAGTGAAGGCCCACGCCATTCACACATCAATCAAATCAATTTCATTTTGCAAACCACAAAATTTGGAGTAAGGGTCTAACCTAACCTTACTCCTTCGCCTTATAACGGCGCACGTCTAATCCTAACCAATTTATCGATTCGATTTTTCACACCACAAACCACATTCAAACCAATATCGCAATCAATAACCAAACAGCCAAACAAACAAGTCCATGGTCTGTGGACGATTGTGTCGGGTGCTACTAAGCACCGTCTGCATCCTAGTATATATATATATATAACTAGAAAATAAATTTGAAAGGTGAGAAATTCTCACATATAGCTATCCAGCTCCACGACACTCCTATTTGCAGAAGTCTTCGTCGCTATCGCACCTTCGTCATCTTCGTTGCCCGTAGCCACTACATATGTAAAAATCGAATTTTTACTTCGCTATTCAGTATATAAAAATCGAATTTTTAGTTCGCTATTCAATATATAAAAATCGAATTTTTACTTCAAAGTTCAATATATAAAAATCATATTTTTATTTCGAAGTTCAATATATAAAAATAAGCATATTTTCACAACGCTACTATATAGGTAAAAATTATATTTTTATCACCTTATTCTTCATATAAAAATTTCACCCTTTCAAAAATAAAGTTTTCACCTTTATAAAAACAAAGTTTTCGCCTTTCTAAAATAAAGTTTTCAACTTTATAAAAACAAAGTTTTCGCCTTTCTAAAATAAAGTTTTCGCCTTTTTAAAATAAAGTTTTCAACTTTATAAAAACAAAGTTTTCGCCTTTCTAAAATAAAGTTTTCAACTTTATAAAACAAAGTTTTCTATTTTAAAGTTCGAATTTTTTCCTATTTTAACATTTCAAAATAAAACCAGTTTTTTTTTTTTTTTTAACATTTAAAAATCAGTTTTCTTTAACATTTAAAAATCAGTTTTCTTTAACATTTAAAAATCAGTTTTTTTTTTAAACATTTAAAAATCAGTTTTTTTTTTTTTAAACATTTAAAAATCAGTTTTCTCAACATTATAAAATCAGTTTTTTTTTATTACGTTTATATAATAAAAAAAATATAAAAATAAAATAATAAAAATATAAAGAAATACTTACAGGGGGGGAGGAGAATTTCGCAGTTCGTCGGCGGTAAGGCGTTCGCTTCCAGGGGGGCGTCGCTGCTTCGGGTCTCGTGCGATCTGGGGGGGGCTTCGGTGGGAGTTCGTCGTACGAGGGAGAGGGGGGGGGGAATCTGGTGGCGCAGTGGTCGTCTCAGAGGGGTGCGGTGGGTTGGCTGCGGTAGGGTTTAGGGCCTAGGGCGTGGCGGGTTGAACTCCAGGCGGAGGAGAGAGAGAAGGGAAGGAGGAGGGAAGAGCGGCGAGGCCAGGCGGGGCGGGAGGCGATTCGGGGGGCGTCGTTGTCGACGACGAGGGGGGGGCTGGCGATTCCGTCATCGTCCTCCTTTTTTTTTTTGTTTTTTTTTTTTTGAAACTGTCGATTAGAACGTGGGGGGGGGGGCCAGAGGGTTTAAGGGAGAAAAAGGGTTTTTTTTTTTTTTATATTATTATTTTATTATTATTAAAAGTTGACTTTTACATACGAACACCGAACTGGGTCCAACGACTGTCATCCCTAACGTAATACCCCCATTCCGAACACAATGGGATATGTATCGCAAGCTGATTTGATCGTTACAATCAGTTTCCGTTGAATTTACATTTAAATCACTATATTGAATTTTAAACGTACATTTCGAATTACCGGGGTCACATACTAATTCTAAAAATTCTCGAAAAATATTTTCTAGCTTCGTATTGACGATACGGTCCTAACAAAACTAGTTTCGTCGAATTCTGAGACCGTTGGAAAAATGACCAATTTCCAGTCGATTAAAATCAACTGAAACCGGTCAAACGCGTTTTCCCTTGCCACGCTCACATATTGAATCGAAAAATTATGAAATTTGAAACCTAGCAATAATTTGACATCACGGACCCAACAAAACTGGTTTCGTCGAAATCCGAGGTCATTTGCAAAATGTCCATTTTTAAGGGCCTGAATTCCATAGCGACTATTCAGAATTTTCAACTGGACATATCTTTTGATTCACGCTACGAAATTTTGATCTTTCGGATTCGTTGGAAAGATATTCACAATTAGATTCCAATGTTTTTGGTTTCACTAAAATCCGGATTGTTTTGCACCCGGTACATTCAATTGAAGTTTGAAATCG
This sequence comes from Allium sativum, assembly GCA_030737875.1. Taxonomy (NCBI): domain Eukaryota; kingdom Viridiplantae; phylum Streptophyta; class Magnoliopsida; order Asparagales; family Amaryllidaceae; genus Allium; species Allium sativum. The sequence goes on along the minus strand of CM060920.1, from coordinate 387,316,147 downwards.
AATTATCGAACTACCGCGCCATTTTCAATTATATTTATAATTATATATAAATATTTATATTCTAACGACGACGCGTATAAATATATACGTTCGAATTCTATTCAAAATAAATTTCTCGTCGATATTATTTAAAATAATTCATTTTAAATAATCAAAATTCGCTAAAATTGCCAAAATAAAAAATTTAAACTGGCCCAGATTTTCCGGGTTGTTACACTTTGGCTATTATAAGGTAAAACCCTATCCTCCGGTTTGTGTTGCACTGTGTGATGGGACCTGGGTCTTATAATAGCTTCATTGTTCTTTATTTAGCATTGCGCTGTTTGTTTTATGCACTGGTGTTCTTGGGAGGAAACCCGTTCTGTGTTATACGGTGTGGTCCCTTGATTTACCTAACTTTAAAATAAAGATAAATTACTGCTTTAGTTCTCACACCAGTCACATGACTGACTTGGAGTTTATTGTTTTAACCTAAACTCTGGGTGCCCCTATTTTCCGCACGGGCAGCTAATAGTTTTGGTTTTGTAGATTTATATTCACAGGATCCTGGTTTACAGCTAGAATGATATCCGGAAAGCTTTGTATCCGTATATCTCCTTCAGTTGTGTGTTGTATTATTTTCCCCTGCAATGTTATTTATTGTAATCTCTGATATTTGGTAAATTGTGTAATATTGATTTATACTCTGTATATTCTTGTATTCTGATGGAATTATTGTAATTAATAATGAAATGTTCTTCTGTTTGTGTTCTTTTGTATGTTGTTCTCGAAGTATCTGGTCTTTCCTTACCGGGGAAGTTACGGGTCCTTACAGTGGTATCAGAGCTTTGGTTTATAAAGCTCAGAGAACAAGACACATTAGAACCATATGAAAGAATTCATCAGATATTGGATTAGTAATATCCAATGGGAATGACTCGTTAGAGATGGGATCAGTAGTATCCTAGAACGAGTGTGAAGAGTAGTGTTTTTGAAATAAAATTGAAAACAAACTTTGTTTTGAAATTTAAATCGTTTTATACGTATTTGAAAATTTATTTTATATTGAATTTGGACAGTCCAGTATATAAAGATTTTGCATATACGTCTGATCCACGTGTATTTGAAGTTTTAATATACTGGATAGATATAGAATCACACTCTAGTCGCCCGAGGATGAAACTATTGATGACTATAGAGCATCAGTAGTTTGTGTTCGAGTGACGAAAGTGAGGTTTCTATATATTTCCAATTGACTGGTGTGAGAACCAAAATTAGATAGGGCTTATAGTTGTGATTTGGTATCAAAAATCTGATTTTTAGAGTATGTATCAAAGTTATGAATTTGAAAAGTTAATCAACTAATTGATTGCTGATTGTGTTGTTTGATTAGTGTTTGATTAATTAGAATGTTGAACCTTTAGCCCAATTGAACCGAATAGTGAATTGTATTGAAAATTTGTCGCATTTGCATGCATATACATGTACTTGCATTGAACAGGTCATAGCAAGGAGGCTAGAGCAGAAGAATAAAATTGTTTGCCCGACAAATAGGTACATGTTTAGCATAATTTACTGTTTTGTTTGGGTGATGATGATTTTATGAGCCGATTGGCTAGCCGCTTGGCTTTTTCTTTTTCTTTTAGATTGAAGAAGGCCATGGGAGGCTATATGAAATATCCCGAAGTCCCCAGTGCAGGGGAGGTTATGGAGAAATTTTTCGAAAATTTAGGGTGTTAGCCAAATTTTTGAAAAATTTGAAAAGTTATTAGAAACTGAAAAGTTGAAGAACTAAGCCGTAAAGAAAATAGTGAAAGTTGAGTTGATTAGTTAAACAACTTTCGGCTTCGTTCCTTTTCGGGGACGAAAAGTTTTAAGTGGGGGAGATTGTAATAACCCGGAAATCCGAGCCAATTTAAAAATTTTATCTTGGCAATTTTAGTGAATTTTGATTATTTAAAATGAATTATTTTAAAGAATAACGACGAAAAATTTATTTTGAATAGATTAGAACGTATATATTTTTATAGCTCGACGTTAGAATATAAATATTTATTTTAAATTATAAAAGGAATTGAAAATGGCGCGGTAGTTCGATAATTCGATTTCAAATTTCAATTGAACATATCGGGTGCAAAATAAACCGGATTTTAGCGAAACCAAAAATATTTGAATCTAATTGAGAATATCTTTCCAACGAATCCAAAAGATTGAAATTTCATAGCGGGAATCAAAAGATATGTCCAGTTGAAAATTTTGAATAGTCGCTATGGAATTCTGGCCCTTAAAAATGGAAATTTTGCAAACTACCTCGGAATTCGACGAAACCACTTTTGTTGGATCCGTGATGTCAAGTTATTACTAGGTTTCAAATTTCGTAATTTTTCGAATCAATATGTGAGCGTGGCAAAGGAAAATGTGTTTTGACAGTTTTAGTTGATTTTAATCGATTGGAAAATGGCCATTTTTCAAACGGTCTCAGAATTTGATGAAATTTGTTTTGTTAGGACCGTATCGTCAATATAAGGCTAGAAAATATTTTTCTGGAATTTTTCGAGTTAGTATGTGACCCCGGTAAATTGAAATGCGCGTTCAAATTCAATATATAGAGTTATATGTTGATTTTGATGAAAACTGATCGGAACGATCGAATCAGCTTACGATACATATCCCATTGTGTTCAGAATGGGGGTAGTTAGCAATGGTCGACAGTCGGTGGGCTTGATTTCGACGCCAAAATAAAAAGTACCTTTTTTGAAATAAATAATTAATTAAATAATATAAATTATAACACCCTTTTCTCTCCCCCTTCTCCTTAGTTAACGCGACCCCCCTTTCTTCATTCGAGATTCAGATTAAAAAAAAGTGAACGCGGAAGGCGACGGAGCCCCAATCCGCCGCCACTGGAGGTGCGTCCCACCAGCAACCGCGGCTGACGAGAGCCCCCCCTACTGCCTCCTTCGCCGCCTCGACACCCCACCCGAGAGCCAAGCTCGCGCAGCCACCAACGATGAAACCCGCACCCTCCCATGCATCCACTTCCGCACCTCACCAGAGCCTCCTCAGACCGCCAGACCCCCTTTGCTCCCTCCCCTTTCGCCTGTAAGATTTTTACTGATTTGTTAATTGTAATTAGATATAAAAGTATAATCCTTGTGAATAAAAAAAATATAATCTTTGGTAATAAATAAAGGGTAAGATTTTTATTATAATTTCTTTTAGATTTTTTAGCTTAGAAAAAGGTTGAATTTTTATAAAGAAAAAGATTTGACCTTTAATATATAAAAGAGAGGATTTTTATATAATTGGTTTTAAAGTAAAAATACGATTTTTACTTATATAGAAGTAGAGTAAAAATACGATTTTTATATTCTAAAGTTGGTAAGAATTTTTATCTATGTAGTAGCGGTATAAAAATAGAATTTTTATCTATATAGTAGCGGTGTGAAAATATGATTTTTATCCATATAGAGTGATTTTAAAAATGTGATTTTTATCCATATAGAGTGATTTTAAAAATGTGATTTTTATATATGTAGTGGCTACGGGCAACGAAATTGACAAAAGGCGAGCACGACGAAGATTTCTACATAAGAAGAGCCGTGGCGTTTGGTTTAGCTTTTGGTGAGAACTTCTCACTTTTAATTTAATTTTCTAGTTAAAATATCTACTAGGATGCAGACGGTGTTTAGTAGCACCCGACACCCGTCGTCCACAAACCATGGACGGCTTGTATGCTTGTTTGTTTGATTTTGATGTGTAATTGATTGTGTGATGTGATGTGAAATGAAATAAAATATTTATATAGATAAAAATATTTTTATAGTTAAAAATAGAATTTTTAACATGTATATGAAATGAAATAAATTAATTTAAACAAATCGAACGATTTGTTTATATACACACATTTGACTGATATTGATTGGGATGATAAATTTTATACATCGCCCAACTGCACAAATAAAATCTGTGTTTGATTGTTTGAAACCCCACACGGGTATTGGGATTATATATGACATACACTAATCCCAATAATTAGTTGTATGTCGATCGATTGATTGACAGACTGTTATGAGCGTTAAATATTTATATTTGATGCTTATACAGTGTAGAATGCACTTTGGATGATGGTTGATTATTTGTCATTGTTGAAATATACATGCGTTGTATGGAAATCCATAGAAATAAAATCTATGGTAATTGATTGGGCCTCATTCCAGTTTTGAAAAAGAAATATTTGAATAGAAATATTTGAAAAAGAAATATTTGAAATAGAATATTTGAAAATAGAAATATATGAAGCCGTGTTGATTAGATTGACGCCATTTTGACGTGAACGATATTTATATCGATTTTATTCATTTTATAATGAATATCGAAAGTGATTTCAAAATCTGATATTTTGAAAAGAATTAAAATTCGAATTAAATTAAATAGAAATGAATTCGAATTGAAATTGAATAGAAACGAATTCAAATTGAAATTGAATAGAAATGAATTCGAATTAAATTGAATAGAAATTAATTCGAATTGAAATTGAATAGAAATGAATTCGAATTGAAATTGAATATAAATGAATTCGAACTGAAATTAAAATAGAAATGAATTCGAATTGAAATTGAATTGAAAATGAACTGAAATTGAATTAAAAATCGATTTGAACTGAAATCAATTTGAAATGAATTTAAAACGAATTTATAAGGAAAAATTCAATTTTGATTTGAATTTGAAATGAAGTTGAAATCGTTTCGAAAACGAATTTAAAATGATTTATAAAATACGTTTTAAAAGGAAATCGACGAAATATATATTATATATATATATAATATAATGGCCTGAATAGAACGCGCCGCGGTAGTTCGCGAATTTCAACCATTGACTTCGAAGGGATATTACGGGAGATCCGACCGTCGGATTCTCCTAAAACCGGAACCGTTGGGTTCGTATCGAAAAGAGCTTTCTAATGAATATTAGAGATTTGCAATCTAACGATTGGATTTGGAGTTATGTCCAAATCAAATTTGGAAATGGTCGTTGTAAGTGCAGTTCGATGGCCGTTGTTGGAAATCGACTATACGGGCCTTGATAAAATTATTAAAAATAGTAATAATTTGTGTAAAATCATAAGAAATGATTTGTGAAGAATTGGGATGAAAAACTCCATATTAGAAAAGATAAAATAGATTTTTATCGAAATGAACTAGTTTTGAACTAGAATTATAATTCTATTTATTTCTAAAATAAATAAAGTGGATTTGAAGTGGATTTGAAATGGTTTTGAAAATAACCAGAGTTTCCAATATATAAAGTGGAAATGGATTTGAATCGAAATTTTCTTTGGAATATTTCGATGTTGGATTTCGTGATTATACATATATTGTTATGGAAATTTGAAAGATATATTTATATCGTTATTTCCAATATGATATTTGTTGTTCGTAGAATTTGATATTGAATATAAGCCGATATATTTTCTATTCAGAGCCTTGTATTTAATATCAAATGGAATTTGGGTTTGTCGTGCACGGTGTCTTCATTAACACTGTTCTTAAGCCCAGTTGAGAAAAAGATTAAATCTTTTATTTAGATTTAATGAAGTGTATCAATTAAATAATATTTAATTGGAATTGAATTGGTATTGATTTTTGGGTTTATCGTGAACAGTGTTTAAAATAACACTTTTTCTTTAACCCGATAATTAATGGAATGTGATTTTGGGTTGTCGTGAACGGTATCTTCAATAATACTGTTCTTAGACCCAAAAGGAGTTAAGAAAATCAGAAACTAACTGGAGATTAGTTAAGTTGAATGGTTTCTGGGGTATTGATCTGATGTTGGTTTCGGCCATCGGGGTTAATACTTAAGGAATTGCTCACTTGTTAATTTAGAATTAGGGACTGATTGAAATGTGATGTGATTTTGAGGTTTATCGTGAACCTGTTTTAAATGACACTGATTCTTTAACCCAGTCAAAGATTAAAACTAAATGGGGTTTAATGAATCTTTAATTAGATTGAAAAGATCGAGAATGGGGTATCACCAGTTTTACTCCAGGCGGTAGTTAAATCTTTAATTAGAATTGAACGTGAAATGGTAATTGAATTTACCGATAACACCTTGGTGTTAGATATGAAGTATGACCAGTTTTACTTCATGGGATATATAGGTTGGGATTGGGAAATAAAATAATTACTTCGTTGTGGTTCGCTAATCCCGACTAGTTTGAAGTGATATTCAAAGGAAGATTAAAGAATAAATTTAAAAGAATTTATCTTTGATAAAATTAATGGGAACCTTTCCCTAAGAATGTGAAATTTAGAAATTAACTGTAGGTTGGCTAAGATGAATGATTTCATGGGTATTGATTTAATGTTGGTTTAGGCCTTCGGGGTTAATATTTGGGGAATTGTTCTCTAACTAATTTACGGTTAGTGACTGATGAATTGGAATAAGGCGTATGTTGTGTTTGTGTAACACTTATTTATTATATACGCGAGTTATTCAGAAAGACCGGGTTTATCCCATTCTGAATAACTGATTCGGTGATTAGTCGAAGATGAAGCCGGTGGTTGAAGACCGGAGGTCTTCACGTCGTTTGGATAATTAGTGATGATCTTGATTGGGCCGTACACCCAAGAGGAGGGAATCAGTTAGTGATCGTCCAGACGTACTTGGAGATCGATGGATATGCGGGGTACTAGGTGCCTCCGGTTTCGTTCAGACCCAGAACGAACTTGTAAACGGACTGTGTGTCTGACATTGGATATTATTATTTGTGATTGATTTCTATTAAATATATATCTGTTTGGCGGCGGAGAATTTATTCTCTTGCTTAACGCCCTTCTCTGAGACGTACGAGCTCAGGGGATATATATTGATGGATATCGAACGCATAGAGTGAATTGCCTGTGTGGCATGCCTAATTGGCAAATGATCAAGGCTTCTGTTGAAAAGCAAAGTCTTGTGGTTGATGATCAAAGTACGGCCTTTGTGGCATAGCTTTGTGTAACGTTTAATTCGCGAGTTTCACACCCGGTATGAACCAGAAACGGGAGAGGACTTCAGGGAGGACATGCGTTTCTTTCTTGCTAGAAGTGGCGTCAGTGGTTTTACACGCCCTGACGAGTTTGGCTTATGTGGTTGTTCTGTTGCGAGGTGCCTCGGATATATCGTTGACTATGTGAAGCAGATTGATTCGTTCGTTGGCTCATTTGCGCCCCATAGGGTGGGGAGACGTATTGTTCAGGCATAATAATCCACTCCGTGTGGACCAGCCCTAATGATCCAAGGGTCACTCGAGCTCTGATCCTGAGACATGGTAGGCTAGATTATCTCGAATCGGTAGAGGACGATCCCTATCCTCAGTTCATACCATAAATGATAACCCAACTTCCAATACGACATTTTGCGGTTTTGATTGTATACCTATATATGGCGACATAGTGGTATAGGACAATCATGCCGCCTATGATTGATATTTACGATTGTATATAAAATCAGAAACTAATTGGAAACGAGCCAAGATGAGTGGTTTCCTGGGTATTGGTCTGATGTTGGTTTCGGCCTTCGGGGTTAATACTTAGGGAATCGTTCTCTTACTAATTTACGGTTGGAGTCTGATAAAGAATAAAACATGAAATTTAGCGTATCAAGCATTCTTTGGCTATTATAAGGTAAAACCCTATCCTCCGTTTTGTGTTGCACTGTGTGATGGGACCTGGATCTTATAATAGCTTCATTGTTCTTGGTTTAGCATTGCGCTGTTTGTTTTATGCACTGGTGTTCTTGGGAGGAAACCCGTTCCGTGTTATACGGCGTGGTTCCTTGATTTACCTAACTTTAAAATAAAGATAAATAACTGCTTTAGTTCTCACGCCAGTCACATGACTGATCTGGAGTTTATTGTTTTAACCTAAACTCTGGGTGCCCCTTTTTTCCGCACGGGCAGCTAGTAGTTTTGGTTTTGCAGATTTATATTCACAGGATCCTGGTTTACAGCTGGAATGATATCCGGAAAGCTTTGTATCCGTATATCTCCTTCAGTTGTGTGTTGTATTATTTTCCGCTGCTATGTTATTTATTGTAATCTCTGATATTTGGTAAATTGTGTAATATTGATTTATACTCTGTATATTCTTGTATTCTGATGGAATTGTTGTAATTAATAATGAAATGTTCTTCTGTTTGCGTTCTTTTGTGTGTTGTTCTCGAAGTATCCGGCCTTTCCTTACTGGGGAAGTTACGGGTCCTTACAAAATTCCATAGCGACTTTTCTGAATTTTCAACTGGGCATAACTTTTTATTCCCACCATGAAATTTTGATTTTTCGGATCCATTGGAAAGATATTCTCAAATAGATTCTAATATTTTTGGTTTCACTAAAATCCGGTTTATTTTGAATCATGTACATTCATTTGAAATTTGAAATCGGATTTTCAAACTACCGCGCCATTTTCAATTCCTTTTATAATTAAAATAATTATTATATTCTAACATCGATTAAAATAAATATATACGCTCTAATTCTATTCAAAATATATTTCTTGTCGTTATTATTTAAAATAAATCATTTTGAATATTCAAAATTCAATAAAATTGCCAAAATAAAAATTTTAAATTAGTTCTGATTTTCCGGGTTGTTACAATCTCTCCCACTTTAAATCTTTTCATCCTCGAAAAGGAACGAAGCTGAAAGTTGTTTAACTAACCAACTCAACTTTCATTTTGGCTTTCATTCTTCAACTTTTCAGTTTCTAAGAATTTCACAATTCTTCAAAAATTTGGCTAACACCCTAAATTTTCGAAAAAATTCGCCATAACCTCCTTTGTACGGGGAGCACCGGGAAAATCCCCAAACTGCCACACAGGCCCTCTTCTCTCAAAAAGAAAAAGAAAAACCAAGCGACTAGACAATCGGCTTATAAAATCATCATCACCCAAGAAATTAGTAAACATGTACCTATTTGTCGGGCATACAATTTTATTCCCCTTCTCTAGCCTCCTTGCTATGACTTGTTCAATGTGTACACATGTATATGCATGCAATCTCAACCAATTTTCAACACAGTTCAATATTTGATTCAGTTTGGCTAAATTTACTGTTCATTCTTTATTGGTTTTATTGTTCCAACATTTTAATTAATCAAACCCGTAATCATACAACACAACCATCAATCAATTAATTGGTTAGATTTTTGAACATATAACTTTAATACATATTCAAAATCATATTTATAAACCCAGCTTATATATATAATCACGAATACGTTATATATAAACATATAACTCTCAACTCATTCTGGGGCATTACTAACCCCATCTCTAATGAGTCACTTATTCTAGAATACTACCGATTCTATCTCTAATGAGTTTTCTTTTATAGGATATCACTAATCCTACCTCTGATGAGTCTTTTATTCTGTTCTAACGAGTTGTACCCCAAAGATTTGAGTTAACCAATGCTCTGATACAATCTGTAACGATACAGATTTCGCTCGGACCTAATCGATCGCTAAACCAACTAAGACCATTCGAATCCCGGATATGCTAACTCTGAGCATACAACACATCAGAATAAATAACAGAAGACTTTTATTACATCATAATAATGTAACATCAGAGTATAGAATATCAGAGTATATCGAAAAATAATAATATAGCAGAAGATTTATTTACAATAAATGTAATACAATGCACGGTGGAAACAAATAAAATAACACAGCGGAAGACTATCAATACTCTGGACATAGCTTTTCGCTTCATTGGGACTGGTGTGAGAAACTCTACAGTTAAAATTAACTTATATAAATGATAAGGCAAATCACAGGACCACATCGCTAACGTGGAACGGGTTTACCCCCATGAATGCCAGTGTATAAACAACAATCAATATAGATATATGGATCTACTATGCATCAATCAACATACAATATCTCAATCTACCCATTTAGATTAATCACCACACTTAGATTTTCCAAATCCAATTCAATTTAAATAAATTATTCCTTTGGACTTTATTTCCAGATTTCCTATTTCAAATCATTTGAAATACATATCTAACTTTCTATATCAAAGTAGATTTCACTTCGAAATCTCAAATCAAATCATTTGGAAATATGAATTCCAAATCATATCAATTCATACAAACAATTACGCAACCAAATGTTGGGCTCCCCCTAGACAAGGCAAAAGGCACGCACCTAAGCAACTCAATATATATATGTGCACCTCCCACTATGGAGCAGGCTACACCGACGATGCACGTCCCATGCATGGAAGCATACACCGCCCATCTCACCCATACTTTTAGTCATCAGGGTTACTCAAATCTTTAGCCACATACCAAATCGTTTCATATCCCGAAGTAGGGAAAATCATTTCACAACATAATGATCACAAGTAATTTCAAAACATAGTACTTCACATCAGCAATTCACACATATGATTAGTCACAATTAATCACATAACCTTTGAACTCATACGTCTCAAAGAAGGGTGTTAAGCAAGAGAATAAATTCTCCGCCACTAAACAGATACATCATTAATAGCAACTAATCGAATATGTGATGAACTACAATGTAAAACCTTAATACATTTCTAAATCATTTCGAAATCATCGGGTTTTAGCCCTCGAAATCCTTTCTGTTTTATAAAGCATTTTTATAAAACATTCCCTATCCAAAATCGGGAATACATTTCTTTTCACTTAAGAAAATATCATTTCAAAATCATTCATTAAATTTGAAATGAACAAAACTCACTAAACACCTTAACGTCAAATCAAGAAGTGTTTCACAAGGCTTTAGCACACAGATATTTTCTACCCAACCCAATGCTAAATGTAAAAGCATATTCTGCTCATAAACTAGTCGAGCACTATTCACACAGTCAATCAATCAATAATAATCAATATCAACAATCAATTAGCCCAATCCATATCAACAACCAAGTATATTTGGTTCAATCTTGTTTTGGTAATTTATTTATTACCATATATTCGTTCACATTCAAATTAAATATTTATTCAAATTCCAATTGGTTTCTATCTCTGAAATCATTTCTTATTGATTGTTCAACTTTCTGGAAATTAATCCTGCTTTTACTCAGGTTAAAGAACTAATGTCTTTCAAACACAGTTCACGACAAACCCAAAATCTAATTTGATATTTAATATAAGACTCTGAATAGAAAATATATTGGCTTATATTAAATATCAAATTCTGAAATCAACAAATATCGTATTGGAATAACGATATATATATTTTCCGAATTCCTCCACAATGCCCGTATAATCACGGAATCCAATATAGAAATATTATGATGATAATTTCGATTCAAATCCATTCCAATTCATATATTGGAAATTCTAGTTGTCTTTTAAACCATTTCAAATCCAATTTATTTCTTTAAAAATATTGGATTACAATTCTAGTTCATAACTAGTTCACTTCGATAAATTTATATTTTTATCTTTTCAAATATGGAAATTTTCTTCCCAATTCTTTCCAAATCATTTATTATGATTTTACACTAATTATTGATATTTTTAATAATTTTATCAAGGCCCATATAGTCGGTTTCCAATAACGGCCACCGAACTGCACTTACTACGACCTTCTCCAAATTTGATTTGGACATAATTCCAAATCCAACCATTAGATATCAAATTTCTTATATTCATTGGAAAGCTCTTTTCGATACGAACCTAATGGCTTTGGTTTTAGGAGAATCCGACGGTCAGATCTCCCGTGATGTCAATTCGAAGTCAATGGTCGAAATTCGCGAATTGCCGCAGCGCGGCGTGTTCTATTCAGGCCATTATATATATATATATATATATAATATTATATTTCGTTGATTTCTATTTAAACGTATTTTATAAATCGTTTTACATTCGTTTTAAAAACGATTTCAACTTTATTTTCAATTTTAAATCAAAATTGAATATTCCAAATACATGACAATTTTATACAGTGTATATATATGTTAAAAATTATATTTTTAACAATCAAATAATTTTCACATTTCATATATATATTTTTCACATTTCATATACATATTTTTTTTCACATTTCATATTTCATATATATATAATTCACATCGTATATACATTTCATTTCACATCGTGTATATATATATATTTCATTTCACGCATATATATTATTCGACACACATATATATATATTTCTCATTTCACACATATATATTTTACCATTCGCATTCCTTATACATATATCATTCGCATTTCATATACATATATCATTCGCACTTCGTATATATAAATATATATATATATATATATTCACGTTTCCTATATATTTATTTACAACGCATATATAATTTTATTTACAACACATATATATATATATATAATTTTCACATCACAATCACAACACAATCAAATAAATCGTCCATGGTCTGTGGATGACAGGGAGCAGTTCATATGTGCAGTTATAAAATAAATAATTATACAAAAAATTATTTTAGTGAGAGAAGTTCTCACATTGATCGGTTTCAAAAATGGTTTATATAACGATTGTTTTTCACTAAATTAAACTGTTCGTTTAATTTAGTCAAAAATCACCACTAGCTCCTTTTCTGAATTGGTCCATTCCATATTGTAGAGATCGAATTTACGGTTCCAACGGTGCTTGGTTTGCTGAATTCTATCACAGTATGACAAAGTTATGATCTTTTTTAAGTTTGATTACATAAATATATTAATCAATTATAATTAAAATTTAATTGACTTCACTTAACCCTTAATCCTTATCTTCCTTGTTCTGTAAAACCGTCAGCCTCTTCAGTTTGCCTTCATGAAATATATCAGCCGCTAGGGCTTCCAATTGCTCGCACCTCAAGGAACTGGATGTAGATCTGAATCCATGCCGTCGACGGCCTTGGGGTGCGCCGCCATCGCCAGGCGCAGTGGCGAACTCGCACCTCCGAACAACAACAAAAAATGATGCGAACACTTCCACTTTGAAGCCTGAATCCGACCAAATTACTACGCAGAACCTGATCATACTTATATAGAAACATAGAGTTTGAAAATCTCTATGGATTTGCCTTTGGAATTGTAAGTTAATTCTCCATAGTTTAGAAATGATTAAGGATTAAAATCGGGAGAACCGGGGCCTTCGATTTCAGAAGGAGGCGGCGGGTTTGTATACGGGTACTAGGGTTTAAGAGAAAGGGATATTTATATTATAAATTTATTAATATTTAGTTCTATTTTTGCCATACGTTGAAGTCCTCATGTCCGAACTCCAAATCAAACTCAATGACTGTCGCCCCTAGCTAATTACCCTCATTCCGAACACAATAGGATATATTTCGTAAGCCAAGTCGACTGTTTTGATAGGTTTTCTTCAAATTAAAATATAAATCAATATATATTGAATTTAAACACACATTTTAATTTACCAGGGCTACATACTGACTCCAAAAATTCCCGAAAAATAAATCTGACTATGTTGGGACGATATGGTCCCAACAAAACTGATTTCGTCGAATTTGGAGACCGTTTGAAAAATGGCCATTTTCTGGTCGATCCAAATTGATTAAAACTGTCAAAACACGTTAAACTTCGCCACGCTCACATATTGATCCCAAAAAGTATGAAAATTGGAATCTAGCAATAATTTGACATTCCGAATCCAACAAAAGTGGTTTCATCGAAAATGGATTTCATTTGCAAAATGGCTATCTTTTAAGGGCCAAAATTCCATAGCGACTATTCTGAATTTTCAATTGGGCATAACTTTTTATTCCTGCTATGAAATTTTGATTTTTCAGATTCATTGGAAAGATATTCTCAAATAGATTCTAATATTTTTGGTTTCGCTAAAATCCGGTTTATTCTGAATCCTGTACATTCATTTGAAATCGTATTTTCAAACTACTGCGCCATTTTCAATTCCTTTTATAATTAAAATAATTATTTATATTCTAACGTCGATTCAAATAAATATATATGTTCTAATTCTATTCAAAATATATTTCTCATCGTTATTATTTAAAATAAATCATTTTAATTATTCAAAATTCATTAAAATTGCCAAAATAAAAATTTTAAATTGGTTTTGATTTTCCGGGTTGTTACATATTGTATTATATTTTTCCGCTGCCATGTAATTTTAAATCTTTGATATTTATTTTCCACTATATAATATTTATTCATACTCTGGAATATTCTTGCACTCTGATGTAATTGTTGTAAAAACAATGAAATGTTATGTCATTTGTGATCTGATTTGTCGTGTTCTTAACTCAATCTGAGCTTTCCTGTAAGGGCAAGTTTGGGTCGTTTCAGTGTGGTATTTGAGCTTTGGTTTACAGAGCTCGAGAACAAGACACATTAGAACCAAATGAAAGAATTCATCAGGGTTTGGATTAGTAATATCCAGTAAGAATGGCTCGTTACAGATGGGATCAGTATTATCCTAGAATGAGTTTCAAAGAGTGTTATTTTTAAAATAAAAATAAAAACAATTTTTTTTTTAAATTTAAACCTTATTATATGTATTTGTATATTTATTTTATATTGAATTTGGACAATCGAGTATATTAAGATTTTGCATATACGCCTAGCTAGCGTGTATACGAAATCTCAAATATACTTGGTAGATATAGAATCACACTCTAGTCGCCCGGGGATAATTTTGGTGATTGGTCTATCATCATCAGTATTTATGTTCGAGTTTCGAAGGTGGTATATCTATATATTTCCATTAGACTGGTGTGAGAACCAAAACTTAGCTAGAATTTATTGTTTGTGATTTGGCACTAAAAATATGATTTTTAGGTATATATAGGAAGGTATATGTTTGAAAATTTAATCAACTAATTGATTGCTGGTTGTGATGTCTGATTATTAAATTAACTAATAAGATATTGGAATGATAATTAATAAAACCAATATATTAATAAAAGGTAAATTTAGTCAAATTGAATTAATATTGAACTGAACTGAAAACTGATTGGCATTGCATACACGTACATATATATGTGTGAACAGGTGATAGCATGGAAGCTAAGAAGAGGGATAAAAAAGTATGCCCAACAAATAGGTACATGTTTACTGTATTTCTTGGGTTTTGATGATTAACGAGCCAATTGGCAAGCCGCTTGGCTTTTTCCTTTTCTTTTGGATTGATGAGGGCCCTGTGAGGCAAGATGCGGTTTTACCGATCAGCCCGTACAAAGGAGGTTATGGCGAAATTTTTCAAAAATTTAGGGTGTTAGCCAAATTTTTGAGAAATTAGAAAATTCTTAGAAATTGAAAAGTTGAAGAATAAAAGCCAGAATGAAAGTTGAGTTGGTTAGTTAAACAACTTTCAGCTCTGTTCCTTTTCGAGGACGAAAAGATTTTAAGTGGGGGAGATTGTAACAACCCGGAAATTCTGAACCAATTTAAATTTTTTATTTTTGCTATTTTGATGGATTTTGAATATTTAAAATGATTTATTTTAAATAATAACGATTAAAAATTTATTATTATCGAAGTTAGAACGTATAAATTTATTTCAATTATAAAAGGAGTTGGAAATGGCGCGGTAGTTTGAAAATTCGATTTTAAATTTTAAATGAATGTATAGAATTCATTTTAAATCAGAATTGGACGGAACAAGAAATATTTGAATCTGTTTAACAATATCTTTCTAAAGAATGTGAAATATTGAGATTTCATTATATAAATGGAAAGTTATGGCTAGTTTAAAATTTAAAATAGTCGCTATGGAATTTATATATATTTATATATTTTTAAAAATATATAGCCCTTAAAAATAGCCATTTTGCAAAAGACCTCCGTTTTCGACGAAACCACTTTTATTGGATCCGGAATATCAAATTATTGCTAGATATCAATTTTTATAATTTTTGGAATTAATATGTGAGCGTGGAAAAAGAAAACGTGTTTTGTCAATTTCAGTCAAATTGGATCGACCAGAAAATGGCCATTTTTCAAATGGTCTACAAATTCGATGAAATTAGTTTTGTAAGGACCGTATCGTCAAAACAAAGCTAGATATATTTTTTCTGGAATTTTTTGAGTTAGTATGTGGCCACAGTATATTGAAATGTACGTTTAAATTCAATATATCTTGATTTATATTTTAATTTAAAGAAAAACTAATCGAAACAGTCGAATTGGGTTAATGAACATATTCCATTATGCCCGGAATGAGGGTATTTGGCTAGGCGCGATTGTCGTTGGGATTCGTTTGGAGTTTGTGGCACAAAACAAGTAAAGAGTGAATTAAATAATAATATTAATAGAGTATATATATACCCTACTTTTAGTCAAACCCTAACTTTAATTTCCACCGGGGTAAATTCTTGTTCAAGCTGCCATCCAAAATCGACAGAAAATGAAAATCGTGGCTAGCAAATTAAAATTAAAATTGAATAAAACCCCATAAATCAGAAAATAAATATATTCGAACTCCTGAATAAATTCTCATCAATATGGTATCATTTTGGTGGAGCTCGAACCACTTGGTGTTCGGTGCCTCCTTTATGCCGTCGAATAGGGTTGGAATGTTTCGGAGTTTTGGGTCTTAATTCATGGATTCGAGTATTGCGTTGGAGTGTATGAGTGAAGAGTTTTATTTTGTGAAATTTTGCTGAAATTCGAGATTGGGAAATGTCGTTGGTTTTATGGGGGGAGACGCTGCCTGTAGCAGGTCGGAAATGGCGATGGGATGCCGGAATTGGTGCGGTGGTGGCCAGCAGGTCGGGGATTGGGCGAGCAACTCAATGGCATCGTTGGATAAAAGTTTCATGGAGCTGATGTTGGTGTCACTAGTGAAGGTTCACATGAGTTGGGTTTCTCGTGTACAGGGGAGGGCAACAATTGAAAGAGGAATAGGAGAAGAAAGGAGATTAAGCGTGGATGATTTGTTATAAAGGGGTAATTAATTTTTTTTATTATATAAATTAGTATTTCTTTTAAAATATGAAATTTATTTATATATCATTGTTTTTAAAATCTGAAATTTTAAATATAAATAACATTGTCATAAAAATATGTTCTCAAAAAAATAAATAATATTGGTTTATTTTTAGATTTTTAAATATGAAAAACAAAGAATAAAAAATATAATATATATATATATAGTGTTTTAGAAATATGATTTTTGTATATATAGCTTTGCTATAAAAATGTGATTTTTATATATAATATCACAGAATTAAAAATGGGATTTTTAAGAATATAAATTGCATTGTTTTTAAAAATTTAAATAGCATGATTTTCAAAAGAAATAGTAGTGTGTAAAAATGTGATTTTTATAATGATAGAACAATAATAAAAAATTGATTTTTATGTATATAGTAGCAATATAAAAATGTGATTTTTTTTAATATATAGATAGCGTGATAAAATATGATTTTTTTAATTGTAAATAGTGTTGTTAAAAATATGATTTTTAAATACAGATTGCGTTAGGATCACGGTGAAGAACACTACGCACTAGAAACAAATCCAAACCGTTAAATTAAAGACTGACGGAGAGGAAACCAAAGGTGAGAACTCTTTCTCACTCAAATTATTTTACAGTTAAATATGTACTAGGATGCATATAGGGCTTAGTAGCCCCCGACACTTTTTTTTTGCATAGCAAGCGGGGTTAAATGGCCCCTACCATAATTTTATTAATAAACAGCGAAATACATAAAAAGGATCAACAAATACAACAAATAATAAATAGGACCATTACATGTTTAAGCGTCAGAATGCCACTAAATACCCTAATGTTCCTCTTCATCCAAAGTAAATGTAAAGTCTTCTTAAGTATCTTCAGTAGTAAACAACCACTCATATTTTTACATCTAGAATTCTTGAAAATTAAGTACCATTCCTCCCCCGAATCCATATGCGGATAGTGCAAACCGAAGTGCAGAAGGACCTTACTCCATACAAATCTAGTATAATCACTTCAAAATAAAGATGCTTCATAGTTTCAGGACCACTATTGCAAAATACACAGTTATCATCATCAATCATTCCCATAGTTTTCAGTTTACTCTTTGTATGAATACCATTCATCAAAATACGCCACAAGAAAACATTCTAGCAAGGAATAGAGATAGAAGTCCATATCCTAGAATGCCACGGAAACATAGCTACGTTTCTTACTAGTTCAGAGCATACAGTAAACATACAGTGGGGTTTTGAATTTTACGTTGCATGCATTTCAGAATGAGGAGTAAATTTAGTTAAGATGTTTACCCAAATTCCATTTAACAGACCAGAGGAGCTTCTTGGAAGGAGAATGATTCCATTAGCAATCAAAGTACCCACTGCTACCCCCTCTCTAACACCAGAAATCGCTCTAGTACCATAATCCACCGTTTCAAAAACAACAATTAAACCAGTTTCACTCCAGGTATCAAACCAGAAGGACACTTTCTGTTTGAATTTCATACAACATTTAAATATTGGCAATAGGCTGACTTTATTCTTCAACATGCATCTCTAAGAAAAACTACAATCTCTCGGAATTTCCATCATCCAGAAATTTTTATCCTTTAACAGGTTAGTTCTACACCAAGAAGCTCACATGTTAGAATCAAAATTATACAACTTGTCAATTCTTGTTGACATTGCTGCTCTATTCCATTCCTTTAGGTTAAGAATTCCTAGTCCACCACTATCATAAGATTTACAAACCAGTTTGAAAGAAACCGAAATCAGCTTTTTGGAGTATGGGTTACCATGCCAAAGAAAGTGACTGAGAGCCGAATTGATCATGTCGATTATCTTACCTGGCAATACAAAAATTCTGGCGTAATAGATAGACAATGACAAGGCTATGGATTTAATAACTACAAGCCTTCCCTCCATGGAAAATTTAGATAAAGGCCATGATACTATTCTAGATACAATTCGTTCAACAATTGGTAAGCATTGCGCCGCCGTCAATTTAGAAGAAAAAAGAGGAGCTCCAAGATATTTCTTGTCATCCAACATAGGAGAGAAACCGGATATCGTATAAATCATAGTTTTAATAGCATCAGACACACCACCACATTTAATTTTTGATTTAGATCTATTAATGGTCAGGCCTGATAGCTGAGAGAAAGACCCAAGAACTACAAAATACCATTATGGGACTTGATATTTGGTTTTGTAAAAAGGAGGAGATCGTCTGCAAATAAGAGCGATGATATTCTTGAAGATTTACAGTAAGGATGATAATCAATGCAGTTGGATCGAAAGGCAGATTAGGATAATGGTGAAAAAAAATTCCATCACACAGACAAACAAATAAGAAGAAATTGGGTCCCCTTGCCTTAGACCTCGGTTCGCTTTAAAGTATCCAAAACAAAATCCATTTATACTCAATGAAATGTGCACCGTAGATATGCAGGTGTAAATCCAGCTAAGAAAAGGGATTGGAAAATTCATCTTGTAGAGGATGTAAATGATTGTGTCCCATCTTACCGAGTCATATGCTTTTTGTATGTCCAATTGTAGAACACATCGAGGAGATATAGAAGATCTATTGTATCCTTTCATTAGCTCAGTTGCAAGTAATATGTTGTCAGCTATATCTCTACCATGTAAGAATGCACTCTTATTAGGAGATATAACTTGAGCAAGAACAACCTTCATTCTACGAGCCAGGATCTTCGATATACACTTGTATAACACGTTGTAGCAAGCAATTGGACGACTGAGTAACTGAACTAGGCATGTCAACTTTCGATATCATAGCCAACCTAGTTGCACTAATCCCGCCTGACATCTTACTGTGTAGGAAAAAGTTTTTAATTGCTTTAATAACTTCCTCACCAATAATCGACTAGCAGCTCTTAAAGAAATGTGAGTTATATCCATCTGGCCCAGGGGAGCTAGTTACTTTCATAGAAAAATTGCCTTTTTTATTTCTTCCTCAGTTATCTCACTTATCATCGAATATTTTAGTTCTTCAGAGATAGTCAGAAAACTGATCGTAGAGAAATAATCCAAAGAAATAGGAGTACCTAAAGAGTTGCCCAGTAAATCAGAGAAGTAGTGGATAAAAGCTTCCTGGACCGCATCAGGCCCTTCACAAACATTACCATTGGAATCCAGAATAGTATTTATGGATGATGCAGCTTGTTTTATCTTGAGAAAATTATGAAATCCGGATGTGTTCCCGTCACCAATAGTGTTCCACCTGATTTTGCTCTTCTGTTTTGCCATTTTTGCTTCACTTATTATTGCCTTTTATAGCCCAACTGAGATTTTCTTTTCTTGCATTGATAGTTGAATAATCTCATGTGTATTTTGGCAGTTTTGAATATCAGATTGTGTCTAAAATAATTGTTCTCTGATTGAGTTTGAAAGACTAGATCCATCCCCAAAAATTTTCTTTGCCCAAGCCCTCAACGCAATTTTCAATCTCTTTAGTTTTTCCTAAACAATATACATTGGGTTGCCATGTACCTATAAATTCCAAGTATTAGATACAGTAGAAAGGAAATCAGGATGATCAGTCCAATTTTTAAAAAATGAAAAAGATGATTTTTTTTCCTTATGTAGTTCTTTCCCCAGTCCATCACCAGCGGAGAATGATCAGAAAGAGAGGGAGAAGGAATGGAAGAACAAAGAGAAGGCCAGGCGATAAGAGCAGATAGATTCATGAAAGATTTGTCAAGTTTGCAATAAGTTCAAATGGCATTTCTAAAAGAATTGTTCCAAGTAAACTCAGCTCCTGAAGCTAGAATTGGGATTAGATTAGATTAGATTAGATTCATAAATAGCATTGTTAATTAAGGGGTTTGGTATGACGGTATGTGAGAGGAGTGCCACCCTCTTTGTCCAAAGAGAATTGCATATAGTTCCAGTCTCCAAGACAAATCCAAGGTAGAGAGTTAGGTTGGAGAGAATGAAGAGAATCAAGAAAAGGCTGTCTCATAGCTGCACAATTTTCAGCATACACAGCCGTTAAAAGAAAAGAAGAGTTTGAGAGAGAGGGTGAATGATTTCAGCGTGAATGTTTTTTTATGGACAACAATGGGGTTAACAAAGAAAGAGGCGGGGTTCCAAATAATGAGAATTCTTCTGAATGGAGCTTGAGCAAGATTATGAATATAGCTCCAAGACGCTCTAATATTCTGAACTGCAATTGAAGTGGTTCTATGATTCAGCTTAATGATTGAGATGATGCAGATCTGGATTTAACTCCAGACGAAAGAATTTTAGGTGTTGGGTGAGAAGGCATGGACTGAACTAACTATTCAAATGTGTATTCAGATTATTTGTCAAGGTCAACTGCAGTAATAGAGTTTTTCATTGGGCGACCTCTACCGCGCTTGAACACTCTGTCCCTAGGAATAGGAAATAAAGTAGGCTTTTGAGTTTTTAGCAAGCAGGAAGATGAAGGCTTAGTGATGATTGGAGAAATATATGTTGAATTTTCATGGTTGATCAAATCTCCAAAAATATGATTTGGTAGTGAGAGAGATGAATAAGGTGATGCAAGCTGAAAAGGGATTGGATTGGTTTTACTTTGAGATACACAAGAAGAAGTGTGCATGACTGAAACGTGCACAGCGATTTTAGAAGTGGTATCATTCAGAGTAGTGTCTTCAGTTATAGGATCGTGCTGCTCAAGCACTGCAAATGGATTAGTAATAAAAATGTTATCAGGGGGTTAGGGAGAAGGACTTTTGGAATTTGACGTTGCCATTTTGAGTGGAGATTTTGCAGAGCATGAATTGGGCCTTGCAGTGAATTTGGAAATATTGTCATTATTGTTATCCACTATCATTCCACTACTTTCTTCACTTCTATCATTTTGATTCTTAACTTCCACCTTGCCTTTTGATAAACACTTGTAACGACCTAGAAAATCTGAACCAATTTAAAATTTTTAAATTGGCTAAAATAATGGATTTTAAATATTTATAATAAATATATTAAATAATGGCAATGAAAAGTGAGTTTGAATCGACAATTGAAAACGAATATAATTAATTATAATTATAAACAAGGCCTGAAAAGGCGCTGTAGTTTCAAAATTTGAATTCAAACTTTGTCGGACTGTACCGGGTGCAAAACAAAACGGATTTTAGCAAAACCAAAAATATTTAAATCTGTTAGTGAATACCTTTCTAACGAATCTAAAAAATCGAATTTTCATAGCGGAAAGAAAAAGTTATGGCCGAATGAATTTTCAGAAAGGTCGCTATGGAATTTATATAGCCCGTGAAATTGGCTATTTTGCAAACGACCTCGGAATTCGAAGAAACCACTTTTGTTGGATCCGGGATGTGAAGTTATTGCTAGGTTTCAAATTTCATAATTTTTGAAGCTAGTATGTGAGCGTGGCAAAGAAAAACGTGTTTTGGTCAATTATAGTTAAATTGGATCGACCAGAAATGGGCCTTTTTGCAAATGGTCTCAGAATTCGACGAAACTAGTTTTGTTGGGACCGTATCGCCAAAACATAGTTAGAATTATTTTTCTAGAATTTTTCGAATTAGTTTGTGGCCCTGGCAAATTGAAATGTACGTTCAAATCAAATATTGAATGTTTTATATTTTAATTTAAAGGAAAACTGACTGAAACATTCGAATGGGCCTTCGAAACATATCCCATTGTGTTCGGAATGGAGGTAAAACGCTGGGGACGACAGTCGTTGGGTTTGGATTGGGGTTCGTGGGTGAAAGGGGTATTTTGGAGATTTTAAAAATTATAAAATAAAATAAAAATCTATCATTGGTCCACATCATTTCTCTCTCCCCCGACATTCTCTCTCCCCGATCGACGCACGGTGGAAAAGAACACCCCGCTTCTCTCTCGATTTCTGGCCAATCCACTCAATAAAATTCAAGGCCGATGTTGAGCTTTTTGTAGATCTTCCCGAGCCCTTCAAATCCGTATAAGCCTCGTCCCTTACCATCGCGTGTTCGTCGAGATACAAGCCCACAAAGTCGGCCACTTCGTTGCTCCGCCGTGTCTTCACCAGGCCGTCGATCTGAAGGTGGCCACCAGCGATTGGAAGCTGACTCCGAGCACTTCGTCGTGGTACTAGCCGATCATCCCCTCGTGCCTCGTATTGCGTGCTAGGTTGAAACCTAGTTTCGAACCCAATCAGAAAGGCAACGGCTTTGAACTTCTGAACTGATTTCAACAGTTTAAAACCGTTGCAAACTTCAAAAAATCGTATCTTTTTCGTTCGTTAACGAAATTCGATGAAACATGAAAAATCGTGACCGTGTGGACGTCTTCTACATTTTAGAAGAGACCGCATATTTTTCTGAGTCTTCTGCTATTTTTGGTGGAGTGGAACCC
Source organism: Allium sativum (assembly GCA_030737875.1). Lineage (NCBI taxonomy): Eukaryota > Viridiplantae > Streptophyta > Magnoliopsida > Asparagales > Amaryllidaceae > Allium > Allium sativum. The sequence continues at coordinate 387,292,878 of CM060920.1, read as the reverse complement.
AATGTGAGATTTCTAATTTATAAACAATATGGAAAACGACGATGTATAAATTATATAGTCGATGTATGAGTTATATAAGCATTGTACACCTCTTGTATAAGCGTTGTATAAGTTGTACGTTCGATGTATAAGTTATATATGCGTTGTAAAAATTATATATATGTTGAAATAGAAGTGAATTGCTATATATATATATATATATATATATATATATATATATATACGCCCCTCGTCCACAAACCATGGACGATATTTATTGATTGTGATTGGTGTGAAAATTGATTGATAGCGAATGGTTGTTTGGGATTGTTTGTGGTTGATATTGATCGATTGTGGTTGAAAAATACCCATTTGTGGTTGAGAAATATTTGATTGAAACCACATAGGATTAGTTTGTGGAAATGAAATAAATATATACATGCCGCCTGCGTGCGAACTAGATGCATGATCCCCATTGTCAAAAACCGTGAGGTTTTAAGGTAGAGCGAGGAGCCGTACTAGGGACGGTCCCGGTTTTAACTACCCTGCCGTTATGCTGCCGAAATTTTGAATAATATTCATGTGTTTGAATTATTTTCATTTGCTGAAACTATATTTATTCATTGAATAGAAAACCTTCATGTGTTGAATTGATATTCATTCGTTGATTAGAAATTCATGTGTTGAATGGTATTCTTGTTTTAAATATAAAAATCACATTTTTATCTATATATAGAAACTATAGAAAACCTTCATGTGTTGAATCGATATTCATTCATTGAATTGAAATTCATGTGTTGAATGGTATTCATATTTTGAAATAAATTGTTTCATAATAAAAATCACCTTTTATCAACTATATGGACTATGTAAAATAATCTCGTTTCGAAATAAATTGTTTTATAATAAAAATCCTATTTTTATCACCTATATAAACTATATAAAATAATAGTGTTTTGAAATGAATTGTTTTACAATAAAAATCACATTTTTATTATATACATGGTTTTTTGAAATGTGAAGTGTTAAAAATAGCAACTCGTTCAAATAAATATGCATGAGTCGAAATATTCATTAATTAGCTAATGATATGATTTTTGCCTATGCATACAACATTAGAATGAATGGTGTTTTTGAACCAAATGGAATCAAATATGAAGTTGAATGGAAAATGATAAGTGAAAAGAACTGTATATATGTACATGCACATTTATTGAACAGGTTATAGCAGAGGGGCTAGAGAAGAGGAATAAAATTTTGTGCCCGACAAATAGGTACACATTCACTGTTTTGTTTGGGTGATGATTTTATGAGCCTGTTGGCTAGCCGCTTGGCTTTTTCTTTTTTACATGAGACACCCGTGTGGCTATTTGGGAATTTTCCCAGCACCTCCCGTACAAAGGAGGTTGTAACGACCCGCGTTCTACGCACCATAGGATCGTAGAATATTTATTTCTTTCACATACGAAGTCGTATGGTCATGTAACTTTGGGAGACGACTATTGGGGTCATTTCCCGTGTTCATGATTTTTCCCGATTTTTAAATGACCATTTTACCCCTAGTTGGCACTGTTTTGGCCATAACTTTTGACTGGAAATGAATTTTGACCTGAAACCACTTCCATTGGCTTCGAATGATAGTTTCTCTTTCCGTAGAGTGGTCACATTAGCCAAACGGACTTACCGTTTGGGAGATATGGCTGAAACAAGTTTCAGATGGAGAAAAACAGCTTAGTTGGGCTTAACCGGGTGATTAACAGCTAGGCCCAAGGGGAATTTCGGGTTTAGAGGTATAGGAGGACTGATTAGGGTTAGGTTATCATTCTCATTTCAGTTTTGAGCCGCCACAAACCTTCTTGACACCTTAGTAATGGCTTCCTACATCTAAAACACCCCAAATCACTCTCTAATTGAAGATTAGGCTTAGCAACACCAAATTAAGGAGAAAAAGCACCAAAGCTAGGTTTGTGCTGCTGTTAGACATCAGTATTCTCCCCAAATCAGAGGAGTTTCAGTTCTGAGAATTTCAATTGTGGCCAAGGTGAGTGATAACATCATTTTGACACTAATTACGGTTAATTAAGGGTAATTAGTGAAGATTAGCGAATTTATACGTAAATAAATTCTGGAAAAATTCTTAAAATTCTAAAATAATGTTTTAAGGCTCTGTTAGAAATTTGAGACAATTTCGATGTGTTTTGCTAATCGTATGCTTAAACATGATTAAGAAGGATTATAGGAAAATGTGAAGTTTTAGCCACTTTTGATCCATTTTGGTTCATTTGAATTGTTGTTATGGTGTTTGCAATTGATGTTACATGTTGCTATGACTCTATGGTATGTTTCATGATTGATTAGAATAGTTAAATCGGTCGAAAACGCCGTCGAGAGGCGTATAAACAGTTGCTGGAAAGTTGCAGAAAGCTGCAGGGTATCTAACCGGATCGGATCGGGTAGGGGATCGGATCGGGTAGGGGATCGGATCGGACATATCCGAACCGGACCGGGGCGTGGTACTTTCTGGAGCATGACGTGAAGAGGCAACAAGGAAGGCCTGGTCGGATCGGAGGGGCGTAGCGTGGGATCGGAAGGAACAAGGAGGATTGAAGTGGAAGAAAGAGAAGCATGGATACCATATTCCGAACCGAATCGAGAGTAATACACGAACCGAACCGCACGAGGGAGGACTCCGAACCGAACCGCATGAGGGAGAGCTCCGAACCGAACCGTATGAGGGAGAAGGACCCGAACCCAGAGGATGGTGGCACTCCGAACCGAACCGGGGAACGTATCCGAACCGAACCGAGCATGGGGAACCAGACGCGTACTTTTACTACTTCGTGATGACTCTTCTGAAGACCAACTCCAATTTGACCAAACCCGAGATGCAAAGGAAGTCCAAATGAGAAGTTAGAGCTTAAGATTCAGATGGGAATCAACGAGTTCACTTCATGGTTGGGCTTTGCTGCGGGACGCGTGCTAAGGAGTTATCGACGTCTATAGTTTTGGACCACTATGGTAGGAGGTACGAAGGCGGATTCAGGGCCATTATGGCATCGGTAGAACCAAGGGCTACGACCAATGAAGTGGGTCATTGAAATGTTGGTCATGACTCCAAGTGTTGTCTTGGTCACAGCAGGGTTTCTACAAGTCGGGATTCGTCGTTGCCTCAGTTTGTCTAGTGTTCCAAAGTGGTAGATGTCGTACGCTTTACGCACTGAGTGAGAGACGTGAGGATGGTTGCCATGGATGATTTGTTTGCTACCATTATGACATGCACACCCCACCCCCCGTATTCTTACACTATTTATTATGGCACCTTGGAGTATTGTACGGTATGTGGTACTAACTCTTGGGTTGCAGGTCCAGGTTCAGGTATGGTTTAGTATACCTGTTATCATTCTGTTTAGATGTTTATCGCTCATACCAGGCTTTATGTCTGACCCAGAGTTTTATGTCTCCTCTTATTACTCTGGGTGCTCTCACGAGCAGACTAGAGACAGGTTAGCTGGTGATGCACGGGTAGATGATCCGGAGACGAGCAGGAGGCTTCCACGTAATATATATAGTATTCTCCCTGTGTTGTTGAAGATCACTGCTTGGGCATTGTTGGTGTATCTTCTATTTTAGCTTTCTTTTGTTTAGAGACAGTAAATTTGGAAAGTTGTAATAAGCTGTATTTGGATTTCCGCTGCTTTGAGATTGATGTTGGTTTTAGTTATCAGCTTATGCACTGTCTCGCCTGTTTTGTGTCAAGTATATTATTATTATATTTTATTCCATGCGCTGTGAGACATTCTACAGGTTTCTGGATTAGTTCATTCCCTTCTTTTCTTTCTTATGACAACCGTCTTGTGCTGGTCGGGCATGTGTACAGCGCACTTCTGGAGGAAATGCAGGCTGGTGCGAGGCGGGCCGTCACACTTGGTATCAGAGCTCTAGGTTGCGTAGTTAACCTAGGGAAGTTATCAGGGAGAGATAATATACGTATACGAGAGAGCGTATTTGTGATTACTTTGGTTTTTAAGAAGCTATATATATATACTATTAGTAGTATAAGGATGAAGTCGTACTGCACTAGCACCACTATGGAATCGTTAATCATTTCCTTTTTCAGATTGACGATGAGCCGAGATACTAGAGGTGCTGGTAGGGGAGCCAATAATGGGATTGCTGCTGACATGAGGACGATGTTTACTGACCTCATGAGAGAGATGCTTAGAGATGTGCAGAGGGCAGCTCCCAATGGTGGAAATGGTGGTGGTCCAATAGTGCAGGCGCCAAGAGTCGACTTCGCCAAACTGAATAAGGATTATACTAGTCTTGGTGGGAAGTCATTCCATGGAACGGAGTCGGCTACGGACGTTCAGGATTGGTTGGATAGTTGCGAGCGTATCTTCGAGGATTTGGGTATCGAGGATGCGATGAAGAGAAAGCTAGCGTCCCGTCAGCTGCAAGGGCGGGCAATGAATTGGTGGAATGCTATAAAGGCAGCTACTCCCGAAGACCAGATTACTTGGGAGCAGTTTAAGGCTCGCTTTAGTGAGAAGTTCATTCCAGCTGCTCAGAAGTCAATGTTGTTTAAGAAATTTTTGGAGCTCAAGCAGAATGGCAGGGCTGTCTCGGAGTATATTGCTGAATTTGACACTTTGTCAAAATATGGGTTATCTCTTATAGATACTGCCGAGAAAAAGAATGAGAAATTCATAACTGGATTGGATCAGTACTTGGGGGAAAAACTTATTAACCACATCGATGAGACGTTTGAATCGATTGTGGGGAAAGCATTAAGATCAGAAAGTCTCTACCCTAAGTCGAAGACCGAGGTTGCGTCTGCAGAAGAGCCAAAGCCACAAGCAAGTGGTGGAGGCAAAGGTGGTTCCCAGAATAAGAGAAAGCAGAATCAGGCTAAGGATGGCCAGAAGAAAAAGAATAAGCAAGATGTGGAGTGCTTCAGCTGTGGTAAGAAGGGCCATTATGCTAGTAATTGTCGGGCCAAGCCAGCGGATAGGAAGTGCTTCAACTGTGGCCAAATGGGACATCACAAGGACAAGTGTCCACAGCCCCCTAAGGAAAAGCAAATGGTGAAAGCATATGCTCTTAATGCTATTCCTTCTTCGTCGAATGCCCCAACTGCGGCGGAGAAGGGAAAGAATGTCGTCATTCAAGGTATGCTTTCTGTTTATGATGTTCCTGTTAGAGTTTTGTTTGATACCGGAGCTTCCAGTTCTTTCATATCTAGTGACCTGGTAGATAGGTTGGGGTTGGAGCCCGAGATTGTCGATAGACCTTTAGTAGTGACGAACCCGATTGGTGGTTCGACTAGCCTTAGCATGATTTGTCGTAATGTGGTTCTATCGAGTCATGGATGCATGTTTGTTTGTGATTGCTTTGTTTTGGGCTTTACTGGGTTTGGCATTATTTTGGGAGTAGATTGGCTCCAAAGATACGGGGTGGTGGTAGACTGTGAGGGCTTGTTGGTGACAGCTAGAGCGGATGATGGGCGGAGGATAGTGTTTGGTGGTCTACCCAGTAAGGGGGTATTGGCTAGTTTTCTAAACTCCCTCGACATTCCGCATAGTGAGTTGTCAGGTTTGCCCGTGGTTGGCCAGTATCCGGATGTTTTCGAAGAAGTGACCGGACTTCCACCACACCGAGAGATTGAATTTCGTATTGATTTGGTAAAAGATGCCAGGCCTATAGTGATGCCACTTCGTCGTATGGCACCAAGGGAGCAGCGAGAGCTCGAGGTGCAAGTCAGCGATCTTTTGAAGAAGGGATTTATCAGAAGGAGTGTTTCTGAATGGGGAGCACCAGTCGTGTTTGCTACCAAGGCGGATGGTTCCCTTCGTTTGTGTGTAGACTACCGCGAGTTGAATAAAGTGACGAGGAAGAACAAGTATCCTCTACCGCGGATAGATGATTTGTTTGATCAGTTGATTGGCGCGAGAGTATTTTCTCAGTTGGACCTCGCGACAGGTTTTCATCAGCTTAGAGTGGAAGCTGAGAGTATAGCTAAAACGGCATTTCGAACGCCGTCTGGATTTTATGAATGGTTGGTTATGCCATTTGGGCTGACTAATGCCCCGGCATATTTTGTGGACCTTATGAATAGGGTATTCAGAGATCAGCTGAATAAGTCTGTCCTTGTGTTCGTTGATGATATTTTGGTCTATTCGAGGACAGAGGAGGAACACAAGGAACATTTAAGAGTAGCGATGGAGGTGTTGAGAAAACACCAATTGAAAGCAAAGTTTTCTAAGTGTCACTTCTGGAAGAGGGAAGTGAGGTTCTTGGGCCATGTTGTATCAGAGAGTGGTATTGCCGTGGACCCAGCAAAGGTGGCTACGGTACAAGATTGGCCTACGCCCAAGAATGCAACAGATGTAAGAAGTTTCTTGGGATTAGCGGGATATTATCGTAAGTTTATCCAAGGTTTCTCCAAGATAGCAGCACCATTGACCCAGTTGACCAAGAAGAATCAAGCTTTTGTCTGGGATGAGAGGTGCGAGAATGCATTTAAAAGTCTAAAGGACAAGTTGATAAGCGCACCAGTGTTAGTCATTCCTAAGGGGGATGAAGAGATGACGGTATACACGGATGCCTGTGGTACCGGGCTGGGTGCTGTATTGATGCAAGGCGGTAGGGTTGTAGCTTATGCAAGTCGGCAATTGAAACCGCACGAGAGAAGATACCCTACCCATGATTTAGAATTGGCAGCGATCGTGTTCGCGTTAAAGATGTGGAGACACTATCTCTTGGGAGAAAGATTTGAGCTATTTACAGATCATAAGTCGTTAAAGTATCTATTCTCCCAGAAGGATTTGAATCTCCGTCAGCAGAGATGGTTAGAGTTCTTAGCTTCCTATGATTTTGACATCGCATACACACCAGGAAAGGGCAATGCGGTGGCTGATGCATTGAGTAGAAGACATGCCAGCTTGGGGGCTATGTTCCTTGAATGGAAGCAACTGGAGTTTATCGCGGGGTTTGATTTCAGACCAAAGTGCGAATTGGATCCAGAAATGTTAGCGAGTTTGACGATCAGACCCACTTTGATTGAACGAATCGGCTCTAGTCAGAGGGACGATCCTAACCTATTGGAAATCATCTCCAAGTTAGAGATGGGTATCGATGAGGAGATGAACAAGTATGGGCTTGATCGAGATAGGTGGCTTAGAAAGGATGGAAAGCTTGTTGTACCCAATGTCAATGGATTGAGAGATGAAGTGCTTAGAGAATGTCATCACTCGAAGCTGACTATACACCCCGGTGGTAATAAGATGTATCGAGATATGAAGCAGGCCTACTACTGGGAAGGGATGAAACGAGACGTTGGGAAGTTTATATCCAAATGCATGAATTGCCAGCTAGTTAAAGCCGAGCAAAAGAAGCCTAGTGGGTTGTTGCAACCATTAGAAATTCCCGAATGGAAATGGGAGCAAGTCTCGATGGATTTCATCGATGGATTACCAAGGACCAGATCGGGATATGATAGCATTTGGGTAATTGTGGATCGACTAACTAAAAGTGCAAGATTTATACCAGTCAAATCGACTAGAACGGCAGCTAAGTTAGCAGAATTGTATTTGAAGTGGGTAGTGAGATTTCATGGAGTACCTAAAAGCATTGTGAGCGACCGAGACCCGTTGTTCACTAGTGGGTTTTGGAAGAGCTTGCAAGAGGCGCTAGGGTCAGAGTTACATCTCAGTACCGCATATCATCCTCAGACCGATGGTCAGACGGAGAGGGTGAACCGTATTTTGGAAGACCTCTTGAGAGCATGTATATTGGATTTTGGTGGATCATGGGATGACCATTTGCATCTAGTAGAGTTTGCATATAATAATAGCTACCAATCCAGTATCGGTATGGCTCCGTTTGAAGCTTTGTACGGAAGACCATGCAACTCACCATCATGTTGGATAGAGACTGGCGAGAAGTTTGTGCTTGGACCAGATGTGGTGAGGGAAACTTCAGGTAAGATCAAGATCATTCAACGACGAATGAAGGCAGCCCAAGATAGGCAGAAAAGTTATGCTGATAAGAGGCGAAGGGACTTAAAATTCTCCGTTGGCGACTTGGTGTTTGTCAAGATTTCTCCGTTGAAGAGCGTAATACGATTTGGCAGGAGAGGCAAGTTGGCACCAAGGTTTGTTGGCCCATTCCCTGTTCTTGAATTAGTCGGGAATTTGGCATATAGGATTGACTTACCAGAGAAGATGGCGGGAGTTCATAACGTATTTCATGTTTCCCAACTAAGGAAGTTCGTTCACGACTCAGATATGACTATTCCACCTGATCAGTTAGAGGACTTCGAAGTAGAACCCGAGGCGGTTGGGAGCCGCAAGCCGGCCCGTATTGTCGAGTACGACATGAAACAACTTCGAAGGAAGGCGGTGAAGCTAGTCAAGGTACAGTGGAGCGAGGACGAGAGTGATTGTACTTGGGAAACAGAGGAGGACATAAGGAAGAAGTATCCAGAACTCTTTGTCTGGTAAGATTTTGACTTCGATTTAGTTTTTCCGCATGCTAGGATAGGCTTGTTTGCTTGTTTTACATATTTGATTGTTGTATATGGTTGTTAGGCATGCGGGATCCTTTGTATGTTTTGGGTTAAGGAATTTCGGGGGCGAAATTTCTTAAGGGGGGGAGAGTGTAACGACCCGCGTTCTACGCACCATAGGATCGTAGAATATTTATTTCTTTCACATACGAAGTCGTATGGTCATGTAACTTTGGGAGACGACTATTGGGGTCATTTCCCGTGTTCATGATTTTTCCCGATTTTTAAATGACCATTTTACCCCTAGTTGGCACTGTTTTGGCCATAACTTTTGACTGGAAATGAATTTTGACCTGAAACCACTTCCATTGGCTTCGAATGATAGTTTCTCTTTCCGTAGAGTGGTCACATTAGCCAAACGGACTTACCGTTTGGGAGATATGGCTGAAACAAGTTTCAGATGGAGAAAAACAGCTTAGTTGGGCTTAACCGGGTGATTAACAGCTAGGCCCAAGGGGAATTTCGGGTTTAGAGGTATAGGAGGACTGATTAGGGTTAGGTTATCATTCTCATTTCAGTTTTGAGCCGCCACAAACCTTCTTGACACCTTAGTAATGGCTTCCTACATCTAAAACACCCCAAATCACTCTCTAATTGAAGATTAGGCTTAGCAACACCAAATTAAGGAGAAAAAGCACCAAAGCTAGGTTTGTGCTGCTGTTAGACATCAGTATTCTCCCCAAATCAGAGGAGTTTCAGTTCTGAGAATTTCAATTGTGGCCAAGGTGAGTGATAACATCATTTTGACACTAATTACGGTTAATTAAGGGTAATTAGTGAAGATTAGCGAATTTATACGTAAATAAATTCTGGAAAAATTCTTAAAATTCTAAAATAATGTTTTAAGGCTCTGTTAGAAATTTGAGACAATTTCGATGTGTTTTGCTAATCGTATGCTTAAACATGATTAAGAAGGATTATAGGAAAATGTGAAGTTTTAGCCACTTTTGATCCATTTTGGTTCATTTGAATTGTTGTTATGGTGTTTGCAATTGATGTTACATGTTGCTATGACTCTATGGTATGTTTCATGATTGATTAGAATAGTTAAATCGGTCGAAAACGCCGTCGAGAGGCGTATAAACAGTTGCTGGAAAGTTGCAGAAAGCTGCAGGGTATCTAACCGGATCGGATCGGGTAGGGGATCGGATCGGGTAGGGGATCGGATCGGACATATCCGAACCGGACCGGGGCGTGGTACTTTCTGGAGCATGACGTGAAGAGGCAACAAGGAAGGCCTGGTCGGATCGGAGGGGCGTAGCGTGGGATCGGAAGGAACAAGGAGGATTGAAGTGGAAGAAAGAGAAGCATGGATACCATATTCCGAACCGAATCGAGAGTAATACACGAACCGAACCGCACGAGGGAGGACTCCGAACCGAACCGCATGAGGGAGAGCTCCGAACCGAACCGTATGAGGGAGAAGGACCCGAACCCAGAGGATGGTGGCACTCCGAACCGAACCGGGGAACGTATCCGAACCGAACCGAGCATGGGGAACCAGACGTGTACTTTTACTACTTCGTGATGACTCTTCTGAAGACCAACTCCAATTTGACCAAACCCGAGATGCAAAGGAAGTCCAAATGAGAAGTTAGAGCTTAAGATTCAGATGGGAATCAACGAGTTCACTTCATGGTTGGGCTTTGCTGCGGGACGCGTGCTAAGGAGTTATCGACGTCTATAGTTTTGGACCACTATGGTAGGAGGTACGAAGGCGGATTCAGGGCCATTATGGCATCGGTAGAACCAAGGGCTACGACCAATGAAGTGGGTCATTGAAATGTTGGTCATGACTCCAAGTGTTGTCTTGGTCACAGCAGGGTTTCTACAAGTCGGGATTCGTCGTTGCCTCAGTTTGTCTAGTGTTCCAAAGTGGTAGATGTCGTACGCTTTACGCACTGAGTGAGAGACGTGAGGATGGTTGCCATGGATGATTTGTTTGCTACCATTATGACATGCACACCCCACCCCCCGTATTCTTACACTATTTATTATGGCACCTTGGAGTATTGTACGGTATGTGGTACTAACTCTTGGGTTGCAGGTCCAGGTTCAGGTATGGTTTAGTATACCTGTTATCATTCTGTTTAGATGTTTATCGCTCATACCAGGCTTTATGTCTGACCCAGAGTTTTATGTCTCCTCTTATTACTCTGGGTGCTCTCACGAGCAGACTAGAGACAGGTTAGCTGGTGATGCACGGGTAGATGATCCGGAGACGAGCAGGAGGCTTCCACGTAATATATATAGTATTCTCCCTGTGTTGTTGAAGATCACTGCTTGGGCATTGTTGGTGTATCTTCTATTTTAGCTTTCTTTTGTTTAGAGACAGTAAATTTGGAAAGTTGTAATAAGCTGTATTTGGATTTCCGCTGCTTTGAGATTGATGTTGGTTTTAGTTATCAGCTTATGCACTGTCTCGCCTGTTTTGTGTCAAGTATATTATTATTATATTTTATTCCATGCGCTGTGAGACATTCTACAGGTTTCTGGATTAGTTCATTCCCTTCTTTTCTTTCTTATGACAACCGTCTTGTGCTGGTCGGGCATGTGTACAGCGCACTTCTGGAGGAAATGCAGGCTGGTGCGAGGCGGGCCGTCACAGAGGTTATGGCGAAATTTTCCAAAATTTAAAGGCGTTAGTGAAATATTTGAAATGAAAACGATATTGAAATTGTTGAATGAACTATATTTATATATTTCACTCCCCTTCTACTGTTTTACTTTGTTCTTTGCCACTTCTTCCATTAATTTCACTATCAGCCGCCTTGTTCAATTCTTCAGTGTTGCTATTCTTTGGAACCTTAATCCAAAATTCCTTGACATTTTTACTCCTCTTCCTGTGCATCGTAGTGAATCCATCCTAGACTTGATCAACATATTGGTCCTCTACTTTATATTTATCCCCATCATTGTTATCCACTTTAGTCACATTAACTCCAGATGTATCACCTTGGTGAAGTTCTGGTTGGACTCTATATTTGTCACAATGTCGTGTTTCGTGTCCGAAGATCTTACATTTAGTGCAGATCATTAGTTTCCAAGAGTACTCGACAACTATGTTAGGGTACGTATCATCTCCCACAGCTAAAAAGTCTAGAAGTTCTTTCTCTATATTAACCTCCATCAAACATTTTGCATACTCAAATCTTTTCACCTTTTCCGTATTTTCGTCATAGCAAAAAACCTTGCCGATATGACAAGCAACCCAATTTATTCCAATTAGAGACTATAGAAACATTTGTATTCAATAGAAGTGGATCCTTATTGGAACCGTTCGAACTGCAGCTTGCGCCAATGAAAGCGAGGGAGTCCAGTTAGAAATTATAAATATTTGACCTCGGATAAACACTGGATCGTTCTTTAACACATACAACTTATCTTCTAAGTTAGTAAACCTAAAGAAATAATTCTGTTTGTCAAAATAAATCTCATATTCACCCTTAAGCTTCCACACTCGATCCAAGAGTAACTTTACCGCCATGAAATTTACGTTTCCAGCCAAGAAAGAGCCTACTAAACAGTCTGTCCATGACTTCTTTCCTTCATCCAATACACTCATCAGCGGAGGAACAGAGCTACCAGAGTAGTTAACTTCAAAATGAATTGGAACGTAATTACCCGCATTTCTAGGTTTAGAATTGAAGATAGAAGAGAATTTGACCGAAGTCAAAGCAAGGATTGGGTTAGGCATCAAAGGGTTAAGCTGAGGAGGTAAAGGCGGAGGAGGAATTGGGGGTGGATCATGAATAGGGACAGATGTAAGATTAGAGGCGGGATTGACAGAGGGAAGGGATGGAGAAGTGGCGATGTCAGAGAGGAGAGAGGTAGAAGCGGCTAGGTCAGAGGAAAAGGAAGAAGGGATGGAAAGACCAGAAGAGAGGACGCCATGAGAAGACATTTCAAAGGACATGAGCCCCCGACACTATTTATTGTACAAACCATGATTGTTTGTTTGGACTGTATTTTTTGTTTTTTTGTGATGTTGAAATGTTTGATGTATATAAAAAATGTTAACATTAATGTGGTAGTTGAAACTAAATTATAAATATCCATTTATAATTTAAACAGTGAAAATTAGTAATTAGAAAAATAATTCAAACTGGATTTGAATTGGTTAAATTTGTTAGCCAATAATTTATTTAAATAAACTGTGGTTTTTTGAAAACCCCACATGGGTCTGGGGATGATAATTTATTCACATCTCCCCTGAATTTGATTATATATCAATCGATTGATCAACAGACTGTGATAAACTTTATTTAATTATTTAATGCTTATAAAGAAGTAAATTTCACTTTGGATGTGAGTGGACTGTTTAATGATTATTTATCATTATTGTTGAATACATGCGATGTATGAAATCCGTATAACTGAAATTATATGGTAATTGATTGAGTCGCATTCCGATTCAGAAATAAAGAATTTTTAAAAATAAAGAACATTTTTAAATAAAGAATTTTAAAAATAAAGAATATTTTTAAATAAAGAATCTTTTAAAACAAAGAATATTTTAAAATAACGAATATTTTAAAATTTTATTCATTGAATAATCAAAATGTGATTTTGATGTCCGATTTTGGATGGACACGAAAATATTGAAATGTGAAGCCGAGTTATGTAGTAAACGCTATTTTAACCCAAATGGGTTTATCTATCGATTTTATTCATTTTGAAATGAATATCGAAAAGAAGTGATTTCAAAATCTAATAGTTTGTGAATAGTATCATTTTAATATATAATACTCAATTTTTATTTAAAATTGAAAATGAAGTTGGAATTATTTTAAAATGAATTTATTAATATTTTATAAATACGATTTAAATGGAAATCAAAGAAATATATATTTAATGGCCTGAGTAGAACGCGCTACACAGCGACCGTTCACGAATTTCGACAATTAACTTCAAATTGATGTTATGGGAGATCCGACCATAGGATTCTCCTCAAACTGAAACCGTTTGATTCGTATCGAAAAGGGCTTTCCAAAGAATATAAAAGATTTGAAATCTAACAGTTAGATTTGGAAATATGTCCAAATCAAATTCAAAAGGTAGCTAAGGATGCATTTCGGTAGCCGTTATTGGAAACCGATTGTACGGGCCTTGATAAAATTATTAAAAATATGAAAAAATTATGTAAAATCATAATTAATAATTTGGAAAGAATTTGGATGAAAAATTCTAAGTTTGAAAAGATAAAAACATATTTTTATCGAAATGAACTAGTTGTTAACTAGTATAATGATTCAATGTTTTTAAATAAATTGGATTTGAAATGGTTTTAATCTAGCCAGAATTTTCCGGTGTATGAATTGGAATGGATTTGAATAGAAATTATCTTTGGAATATTTCGATATCGGATTCCTTGATTACATGGATATTGTTATGGGAATTTGGATGATATAAATATCGTTATTTCCAATACGATATTTGTTGATTTCATAATTTGATATTGAATATAAGCCGACGCAATTTCTATTCAAAACCTTTTATTTAATGTCAAATTGGATTTTGGATTTTTCTTGAATTGTTTCTTAAATGACACTATTCTTAAACTAAGTTGAGAAAAGAATAATTTTTTAATTAAGATTAATGAAGTTTACCAATTAATTAATATTTAATTGGTATTAAATTGAAATTGGATTTTTGGGTTTATCATAAACAATGTTTTAAATAACATTTGTTCTTTAACCCAATTAACAGTCAAGATATGATTTAGAATTTATAAATCTTTTCATTAAGATTTAATGGAAATTTTCCAAAGTAAAGTTTCCCAATTTAATAGAATAAATTGGAATTGAAGGGAATTCGATTTAATAATAATCGAGATAAGCTTCTGTAAAAGAAGACTGTTACTATATATGGAATTTGAAAGGCCTTGCCGCTATTCCAATTATATTATTAGTCTGACACAGAAATTTATATCGATTTTATATTGATCTGATCTCTGTGTAGATTTCATTTTGATGGAAGATGATTTTGGGTTTATCGTGAACTGTGTTTCAAATGACATTGGTTCTTTAACCTGGTTAAAGATAAGATTAATTTCTTAAATTTAAATAATCATAATGTAATGATTTTTGAGATTAAAACCAAATTAGGGTTTTAATAAATTTTTAATTAGACTGAAATGGGAATGAGATTAATAAATTTATTGAATTCTTGAAATGATCGAGAATGGAGTACCACCAGTTTTACTCCAGGCGATAGTTAAATTTTTAATTAGGTTTGAACATGAAAGGGTAATTAATTTTGCTAAGAACACAGTGGGTGTTGGATATGGAGTGCTACCAATTTTGCTCCACGGGATGAATAGGTTGGGATTGGAAAGTAATAAATGATTATTGCGGTAAGGTTTGATAATCCCGACTAGTCAATAAAATCTTTTGAAATTGATATTCAAAGGAAGATTAAAGAATAATTTTAAAAGAATTTATGTTTAATAAAATTAATAGGAACCTTTCCCTAATAATGTGAATATTTTAAAATATTCTGAACTGGAAGGAGGCATATGACGTGTTTTTTTATAGCACTTGATTATTGATTATAAAATACACTTGCTATTCAGAAAGACCGGGTTTAAACCATTCTAAATAATTACGATGACGATTAAAAGATGACGATGAAGACGGTGGTTGAAGACCGGAGTTCTTCACATCGTTTGGATGATTACTGATGTCTTGATTGGGCTATAACCCAAGACAAGGTAATAAGTGGTGATCGTTCAGACGTACTTGGAGATCGATGGATATGCGAGGACTCTCTCCTGTATTGGACATATGTGACAAGGAATAAGGTGCCTCCGGTTTCGTTCAGACCTAGAACGGACTTGTAAATGGATGTGTGTCTGACATTGGATTTCATTCTACGCTAATTGATTTCTATTAAATATATGTCTGTTTGGTGGTGGAAAATTTATTCTCTTGCTTAACACCCTTCACTAAGACGTACGAGCTTAGAGGTTATATATTGATAGACATTAGTTGCATGGCGTGAATTGTCAGTGTGGCATGCTAAGATGAAATTATCAAGGCTTTTGTTGAAAAGCAAAGTCTTGTGGATGACGATCAAAGCACAACTTTAATTAGCATAGCTTTATGTATAGCGTTAATTCGCGAACTTCACACCCCGGTTTGAACCAAAAATGGGAGAGGACTGCAGGGAGAACATGCGTTTCTTTCTAACTAGGAGTGGTTTCATGGTATGGATCCTAGACATTTTACTTATGTGGATGATAGAATGAGGCGCCTCGGATATTGGGTCCCTAGTGGCTCAACTTTTATGTCCCATAGCGCAGGGAAATGTATTGTTCGAGAATTACTAATACACTAAAGTATGTGTGGACCGGCCCTGAAGATCCAAGTGCAGTTGCGGCTGTATCCTGAGACATGGTAGGCTAGATTGTCTCGAATCGGTAAAGACGATCCCTTGCCTTGGTTCATGATGGAAATCCAACTTCCAATACAAAATTGAGCGGGTTTAATTTAAAACAAGTATTGCGACATGATATATGGTACCCATGCCGTCTATGATTGATACATTTATATTTGAAGTTGTTTTTAAACACTATGCACTTAAAATATCAAAGACTGATTGTTTTAAACGTACCAAACATGTTTGGCTATTATAAGGGAAAACTCTATCCTCCAGCTTGCGTTGCATTGTGTGATGGGACCTGAGTCTTATAATAGCTTCATTTTTCCAACAAATATTGCGTTGTTTTATTTTAAACTATGATTCTTGTGGAGTAATACACGGCGTGGTCCCATGATTTCCCAACTTTTAAAGTAAAAAGTTAATAACTGTTTTTAGTTCTCAGACCAGTCCCATAACTAACTCGGAGTTTATCGTTTTAACCTAAACTCAGGGTGCCCTTACTTTCCACATGGGCAGTCAATAGTTACGGTTTTGTAGATATTTATTTTCACAGGATCCTGGATTACAGCTGGAGCTATATTCGGAAAGCTTTGTATCTGTGTGTCTCTTTTAGTTGTGCTAGTGATGTATTTTCTACTACGCATTGTATTATATTTTTCCGTTGCTATGTAATTTTAAATCTCTGATATTTATTTTCCACTATATAATATTTATTTGTACTCTGGAATTTTCATGTACTTTGATGTAATTGTTGTAATAGCAATGAAATGTTCTATCGTTTATGTTTTGATTTGTCATGTTCTCAACTCAATCCGAGCTTTCCCGTAAGGGCGAGTTTGGGTCGTTTCAACATTTATGCTATAAAAAGAAATTTGTATTAATGTCTAAATTTTATTTATATTGACAAAAGGAAGATGTTTATCATCTATGCGCAATTCATAGGTATGGTGTGAAAGGAGAATGATATGAAAAAGTTTCTTTTGGTAGGTTGCCAACTTAAATTTTACTTGTTTTCACCCCATCAAAAAAATGTTATATATATACACACATATGTATATGTATCTATTACTAACAAAAACAAAGAAAAAATGAGTTCATACTATTGATGCACATAAATTATGCTGAAGGAAAATGAAATACATGTGTTCCAATCTTAAATCTTGATTCAGACTTGGTGCATGTTACATTTGGAGTATTTTATCATATTTTTTAATTTGCATCAACACAAAGTTAGGTTCCATGTAAATCAAGATGAATCTAAAAAATTGATAGACAATGAATGTGTTTGATCTTCTATGTAATGGATAGTACACGTTTCAAGCATGATTAATATGATTCACCAAAGCAATCAACCTAAATGTTGAGGTAAAGTGATGAGCTTTTCTTTTTGTGTGTGTGTATGTATTCTTTGTTTAGATTACACTTTCATTTGTTTAGTAGTAGGCATGAAAAGAATCTTGTACTTTCAACTAACCAAGAAAAAAAGGAAAAAAGAATTGTTGAAAGTTTCTTTATATATTATTGATTTTTACTTAATTGAAAGGTTTTTGTCTAAGATCCTTATTTTTTATGTTTTATTGTGAAAAGCAAGGTTCGAGGTTTCGTTCGATACCCTGAAATTTCGAGGTTACCGGACCAGTGCCGGTCCTCGGCGGACCAAAATCGATGATGAAAACCAGTTTCAGACCTAGGACAAAGGAAAAAATCGATTGAATCATT
The DNA here is from genome assembly GCA_030737875.1 of Allium sativum. Classification (NCBI taxonomy): domain Eukaryota; kingdom Viridiplantae; phylum Streptophyta; class Magnoliopsida; order Asparagales; family Amaryllidaceae; genus Allium; species Allium sativum. The sequence continues at coordinate 387,275,231 of CM060920.1, read as the reverse complement.
TCATTAACGAAATCGAATAATTAAGTCAACTTGAATGTCTATAAAATAGATAGATTTGAAACAAAACTTACAACAGCGAAGGAGATTTCTTCAGATATTAAGGCTTCAGAGAACGATAATTGGGAGTTATTTCTTCTCCCTTATCTGTTAACTCGATCCAAAATTTCACGATCGAATGCTTCGACTTCGACGGATTGATCAAATTTATTTTACCATTTTTGTTCGATTCAATAGCTTTTTTTTTCATTTGTATTGTTTTTCTTGAGAGTAACAATTAGATTAGGGAACGTGTTTCTGGAGAGTGGGTTTAGCTTAATATTGCATATTTAGGGTAATTAAATTCTGGTCAAATGGAAAGGCAACCAACATGATATGTTGTGAACTGTCATGTCATGCTTTTGTTTTGTTTTGTTTCGTTTGAGATTTTGGACTTCTGTCCTATTCTCTTGCAACCTTTTTCTCTTTGAAGCACGTAAAAGGATATATAAATATAAAAGGGAGCTCATGTTGTATTCTATTTCCCTGTCATTTTTATTTATTGTTGACAAGTTCACAATTAAAATACTGAAAACCGGAATCTGAAACAAAACAGGAACAAAACCGACACTACCGAAATTTACGAAACCAGACAAAACTTACAAATTTTAAAACGACTGAAACTGAGTTCTCAAACCTAGGTGAAAAGGCTAATATTTCACAAACTAAGTTAGAACTATTTATTTTGCTTCTAAGCTTAAATTTTAACTATTTACTTCTCTACTTTTTGACTTACCAAGAAATTAAATCCATCTTCTGTGCATTTTGAATTTATCTTGTTTTTCCTTGAGTTTCCATCGAACACTTTAAGTCTTAGAGTGCATTGTTAGACATATTACTGAGGTGGTTTCATGAACTATAGTTTAAGCAGATACGCTCAATAATCATACTTTTTATGCTTTGGAACATTGTGGATTGAGCTTTTACAGTTTTGAATGATAAGGATTGAATATTGATGTATGATTACATTGCTTATTTGATTGATTTAATTAGTATTAATAGGTTAAACATAGTATTGTAATTAATTTCCAACACTTAAAATGGTTTATAATCTACAATTAATAATTGATAAGTAGTAATTAATTGATATAATTTAATAACTAATATTTTAGAATTAATTTAGACATAGTAATCATTGATATATAGTTATTGATTAATTTAAACAATCATGAAATACACAACTTGAGAAGCCAAAAATCAATCATCAAGAAAATAAAGTAACCATGGAAAAGTATTGCCAATCAATAATTCAAGGTTAATGATTAGTTCAGTCATTAAAAGCACAAACTGGAAAGATGAAATTCAACCACGAAGAAAATACCATTGATTATGATGAAGGGTTTTGTGTAGCTTGCATTGATTGTTCTTGCTTGCTTTTGAGTAAAACATTGATGATTTTTAAGATACTATTTCTAAAGAACTTTTTGCATTTGTTCTTATACACACACATATGCACGTGTGAGCATACACACACACATACATACATACATACATACATACATATATATATATATATATATGAGAACCTCTAAGATTTATTTTATGCACATTGACATTTAAGCAATATAAATAACAACATATTATAAGTATAATTTATAACCAATTTACATTTCAATCCTTGACTTATAAGTCAGTGCATTCTTTTTTTTCCATTGCAGGATACTATTGATTGGCATGCCGAAGACATTCCCCATATCCCTGCAATTCAATATACACTACTAAAAAAGGTTATCCAAAAGGATAAGGAACAATACAACCGAGTTTTAAAAAATTATTGTACTCCATATGTAGGCTCCCCGACATGTTTTGTTTGTGGAGATGAATGAGTGGATGGTGAACAATGGAGGAACATGGTCAACTATTGGGAAAATGATCCTAAAAATTATGTAAGTCCTCTTATGTTTGAAGTCTTTTATTATCTTAGGTGCTTCGTCTCTTTCTTATCCTGCGTATTCCCCTTTAACATTATAAATTATTATTTTTACATTTTTTGATAGGTTAAAGTTAAAAGAAATATCATGATGTAATGATCCAACGGAATTCGATGCCCGAATTCCGACAGTAATACACTAATCCTGTATCACTTGCCAGAACTCAAGCATCGAAACCACCAGATAATTATGAGAAAGAATATTAGAGGATGAGATAAGACAAAAAGAAATATTAGAATAGAAGAAGAAGGAGAACTAACACAGCACAGAGTCCCACATCGCAGCGGAAAAAAAATATAATATGGAAATAAATCTTTATTGAGAGCTTGAAATTTATACTTACAACCATCAGAGTACATCAATACAACTGGACAACTATAGTAATCTGTCCTCATAACCCACGGCGGAATAAATAATAGTACATCTGAACTTCTCCAACATGTCTTCGAAACTTTGCAGTGTCCAATAACCTGAACCTGTACAACCCGGTCTAACCCAAGCATTTACAAAACACCGGGTCAGTCTAGTGAACCAGAGTGAGAAAAACCCACGAAGTTTTAAGGGGAATCATCCAACTTGATTTTAATGCTCACAAATCTTTTCGAAAGAAAAGAGTAATCATAAGACCAAATCCACACATAAATACGGACGGTTTTTACCTTACGATAACCCAAAACATTTTTGAAATCAATATCTTTTTCTGATATTATAACAGTGTCAAAATACAAGTAAATATCAATCTAGCGGAATGCTTGCATCTCATGCTCCACATGTATAGTATACAATCAAAACCGCGAGCGCTTATTAGAGACTGGATTCTGATTATGACAAGGTATGGGTCCACTTGCCGATAGTATATCTTTAGAGGGTAATACACTGGATTCAACAAGAACGTCTTGCAACCTGGCTCACACATGACCGACCACTCATTTCTCTTGAGTGTATCGAATGTATATCACCAACGGTTGGGCTCAAACCACCGTTTCCCGATAAGGGACAGCATCAAAATAGATTAAAGAAGGAAATGGATTTTCTCTAGATATGTGATTATACACCCTAATGGGAGCGACCCACATAGCCAAGTTGCCTGCCTGATTTTTGTCATTTCCCGGTTGATGAGGCTTGAGGTTGCGCTTTATAATCAACACACCACATTCACTTCGAATGCCACATCGTCAGATCCATCAAAATCACTAATTGATGTCATCAACAATACTTTATGTTTTAGCTAAAAGAAGTTTATTTCTCCGCTTCTACTCTTGGTATGGTTGAAGAAATCAATGTACTTGACCTTTTAGGAAATACTCTGTCAGACATCCATCCATACCAGTCACCCAGGAATAGGATGAACCGAAGACACCCTCCTACTGCATTCTAGGAATCACCCTGAGAATCAGTAGCTAGAAGTCCTTGTGAATCCGTAAATTTCAACCACGACAGAATCACAGCTTATCTCTGCTTGCAAGTCAGAGATTTTAAGTAATCCTTCCTCTTATGAAGATCCACGGTCTTCAATAGCTCCATCTCGAATCAACATATTCAACGTATTCGTATTTGCTGGACGAAATGGTTTTCGAATATAGATTTGATCCCGGTCTTTCCGTACCAACAAACGTTTAGGCCAAATTTGATAGTCAGTTATTTAACTATCAAATAAAACAACCATTCATCCATATTAAAAGGTATTCACTGATTTACTACACAGTATCATTTAGCCTCTTCAATGAACCGTCTGTTAATTACATTCTTTAAATTTTCCAATATTTTAAACATCGCTTTTACTTCTTATTATAAAATAAGAATATTCTCCATACTTATTTTATTCAACTTTTAAACTTTTCGAAAACAGTTTATAATATTATTTACGGAAATCATAACTTATGTTTCCCTTAACTCTCTCGTTTATAAACTAATATCGTTCTTGGATAATCCTGGAGTCGTTCAAGTTGGGGTATTTTATTTAACTCTCAGACCTTGACCAACAACATTCATATCTTTAGAACAAATAGAAGTTTATTAACCATACGTTCCTTTGGAAACCTGATTTAAATCTCGACAAAGCTTCGATTCTATTAGAAATAGAATCCTTATGAAAATTCCTTAATATCTCTTTATTATAATATTACAAATTGTTTCAACAATTCAATTTTTCAACAATTCAATTTCATTTGTTTAAAAACAAATCTTTTATAAATCTTATATTAATGTCTTATACAATTATTATATTGTTATCCTTCCAATTCCTTATATTGATATTTATCAAAATAATTCAACTTATCATCGGTAGCAAACATTACAGATTTCATTTCAAAACCCTTTTACTTACATTTATCACTTTCTTTTTAAATCATACCCGACCACTTATTCTTTGTTTACCACATATGGTAATCCTTTATAAAATTTCATATCTAAAGATAGTTCATTTCTTTGTAACCAATATTATAAAACACATTTACAAACTCTTTTCTAACTCGATTTCATTTCCAAAACTTTAAATTTCCATTTACAAAACATTTTGTAAATTAATTACAACAACTTACCCCTTTCATTTTCACAACTTTCACTACATTCAAAAATTCCATTTTCAATTCATTTTTGACAATTAGTATTCATTGTCGTTATTCAAATCTTTAAATTCATTTACACTCCTATCCCCAGTTAACATTCCGAACTTCGGAATATCACATTCCGAAACTCGGAATGGCCTCAATTCGATTAATCATTCCGAACTTCGGAATACCAAATTCCGAACCTCGGAATAAAACTCACTTCCATTTGTCGAACTCAATCCCATTTATAAATCTCCATCCTATTTATAAATCTCAATTATTAATTTATATTCATATTTCCAAATCCGAAAAAAAATCTGAAATCTCATTTCCAAATCGCTATTCATTTCTAAATTCGTAAATTTGTTAATCTTGTTCACGAAATGTCATTTAATCACATTTCGTATACTTTAAACAACACTTGTTAAAACTGATCATTTATTACAAAAACATTACTCTTTGAATTCATTTTGGTTCAATTTATTCCATTTCGATATTTCGAAATCTATTTAAACTTCCTTTACGACCGCTAATGCCTTTATCAAACCTTTTAATATTTAAATATGATATATTTATATCGTTTATACATTTATTCAATAATATTTTACCCTTCTGCCAATTATATTTTATGTATTTACAAAAATTATAAATTTAACATCGGTATTTATTATACAACTAAAATTGTATTTCAAATCCATATATAAATATATTTAAATCTTTGAAACCACCCAAAATCCATTTGATATCGATTTCGAAATCATTTCTTTCAATCGACGTACTAAAGAGGCAAATAGCTACTATAGTACCAGACCGTGAAATATAAACCAATTTCACATTTCATAACAAACAATGTAATCATATTCAATATCAGGGAGGAATCCAGTTGGATTCCTCCAACCTGTTATTCCCTACAAAACAATGGGTTACCACAAATTCAATTCAATCAATTTACTATGGCCAATCAATATTTGTTTTCCATCCAAGTAGGTGACCCCATAAACAGTTTAATGATAACAGTCAAAAATAACTGTAGCAATCAATATTGGGCTAACAACAGAAATGCAAGCATTCAATTATATATTTATAACGTTTATAGTGTTATAAACGTAACCACTGAGGTATGTTACCTCAATTGGATTCAATCGTTAGAAATAACGATTGGTTTTAATTAAATTAAACGAACGTTTAATTTAACTGTTTTAATCTATATATGAATATAAAATCAACAACAAACAAACAAACAACCATTATCAAGCATAACACACAATTTATAAAACCCAACTTATATAAAATATAAGTGGGGAGAACTGAGTGAGCTTAACTCACCTTGATTCGTTATCATGGAAACGGTGCATTTTAATTAAATTAAACTGATGTTTAATTTGATTAGAAATTACAGTAGTTGCCTATTCTGACCAAATCAGCTCTATCGCGCTGCAATTGTTGATACGAACCCGGCGTCATTTGTATAATCCAACTCCATCACTGTATGACCAAAATATCATTTAATACGGTATTCATCTATTAAATAATATTATTAATACTTGAATAATAATTTATTAACTAATATTCTATTTTCGTTTTTTAATCCTTAACTAAACTCAACTAGGCATGTTGAAAATATAATCCGAGACATTTCAAATTGTTTATACGGTTCCCAAAAGTCGGCATGTTATTGTAAAATCAGTCGGCCATGCTTAGATATATATAGCAGATAAGATTAAGCATGGTGTCATAATAATTAAGCACCTAGAATATTTGGATTAGGAAAATTTTAAATTAAAGATTTTCCATGTTATTGTATTTACATAATTATGCCATCGGTTAGGCATAAAGGGTTAGCAAAAGAAATTGGGCATATTTACTTTACCTCCTTCATTCGTTTTCGCTGGTACTTGCTTCTTTCTGTTTGCATATCATGATCCCACACACGCTACCACTTTCCCCGCCCTCTTTGTTCTACTCTACTTAATTGGGCCACCTTAAAAAAATTAATTTAATTAAATTTTTCTTCAATAACCATAGCCCAAAAGCCCATAACACCATCTGTAATGACCCGCATTTTCCAGGGGTATAATTAATTTATTTAATTATATAAATAGTGAATTAGGGAATTAAATCATCGTTAATTTAATTATAGTGAATAATTAATTTAATTAAATAATTAAATAATTAAATAATTAAATAATATATTTAATTCAGAAATAATCAAAAATATTGGAAATCACAATATTTTGTGAACGGGGTCGTCCCTTATATTTAATTCAGCTTAGAGTTGAATTATATTGACGAATATATTCAATTGACATCAGTTTGAAACGTATAATTATATTATAATTAAAATCGAGCTTGAAATGGCGCTGCAGTTCGCGATTTGGCGATTTGAACTTCAATTGAATGTACAGGATTCGTTTTAAGTCGGATTTCTATGAAACAAGAAACGCGTGGCGCTAGTGGAGTATATTTTTCTAGTGGAAGAGAAAAATCGGGATTTCGTCGTGTAGATTTTGATGTACGTCCAAGTCAAATTTCAGAAAAGTCGCTGTGGAATTTCCTTTATAATTTGCAACGCTTTATATACGTTATAAATAGATTTTCCAGTATAAACTGAATACCGAGATAATCTGAAATTTGAAATATCAAGCTGTAAATTTTGATATGATATTCTGGAGCTGTACGATATCATATGTGAAGATATACGATAATATCAATTTATTAATATTTAATTTAATTATATTTAAATATATTTATATATTTAAATGGGTCATCCAGAGCTTTAAAAATAGCCACTTTTGCAAATGAAGTCGGAATTCGACGAAACTAATTTTGTTGGATCCGCAATGTTAGATTATTGCTAGATGTCAGTTTTTGTGATTTTTAGAGTCACTGTGTGGCCGTACGGATTTTTAGAGTGAAAAACAGTCAGTATTTTGACGATTAAAAATAAGCTGTGTGAGCAAACGAAGTCGGAATTCGACGAAACCAGTTTCGTTGGGACCGTAATGTCAAGTTGTAGCTGCATGTCAATTTTTGTGATTTCTGGTTATCGTATGTTGTCACAGGGATTTTTAAACGACGACTGAAAGTAACGATTCAATATAAGTAATAAAATAATGAATATAAAAATATTATATTCACACTATAAATAGGCCAAAATATCTCTAACCCTAATTCATTTCATTCGCTGGGCAAAAGTTGAGCCGCCACTTTCTTTTCACAGGGAAACCCAGTCGTAAGCAAGAAAAATCAAAATCAAATGAAATTAATTTCTATAAATCTCGAAACAAGGCTCTTTGAAATCAGAAGAGAGAGCTCTTGAACCCTATACCACTTTTGTATGGTTCGATACTAAGGCTGGACTTCGACGTTTGGCACAACGAGTTTAGGGCTGAGCAGATTGGTGAATTCGAGGCGGAAATTCATGTTTTAAGCGTTGTTTCTGGATTCAGTGTATCGAGTAGCATCTGTCGTGAAATTCTAGTAAGATTCGAAGCTGGAAAGTGGCGCGCGACTTCCTCAATCTCGTGGAAGCTGCTGTCGACGGAAATAAAGGGGAGCCGTCGATCACTGCATTGAGGGGGTGAGGATGAAGAGAGATTGATGAGGAGATTAGTTGAGATTTTAGTGTTGATTTTCGGTGAAGAAATGAAGTCATGGGATGCTGAAGTAATCGGCTATGGTGAGAAGAAATCCTGGAGCTGAGTTGTGCGATTGGGGGAGAAGGGTTTAAGCAGGCCGTGGTTTTTAATGAAGGGGTATGGGCCTTGTTAAATAGTAAGCCCAATTGAAATTTATTAAGTTTTATTTTAAATTCAAAATAGTATACTAACTTGTCAATCAAATATCTCGGTCATACGAAATCAGATTGACGAACCGTAAGTTGCGTTGGGACCGTATGGACGGGAGCTTCACAATGAAGCTGACTGGAAGTGGATTGGGGCTCGTTTGAATTTATGGAGAAATAAATTGTTTGATTCAAATCAAATAACAGTTTATCGTTCTTTAATGATGAACTGCCAAAGTGAGTAAAACTCACCAACTCTGAACTGTTCTATTTTTACAACGTATTCTTAGAACTGTTAAATATTGTTTGTTTGATTGTGTGTTGACTGTTTGATTGAACTGCTAGTCAGTTAGTGGAAATTATATATATATATATATATGTAATTATATATATAAAAACCGTTAAATATTTATATATTGATTCTGCTATCAGAATAATTTATATTGAACTGAAAGTGATGATAATCATATTGTGTAACATCTGTGGATGCAGGGAGACAGGTTGGATGAATCCGACTGGATTCCTCAACAGTTATTTTATTGTTTTTCATATATTGTTATATGATGTGATATAAAATCTGTGGGCGATTATATGTACTTGGACGATATTGAACATCGTGATTTGATATGATTGAATACCATAACGTACCGAAATGTTGATAAGGGGATTTTCAAAGTGATATTGAAAATAGAATATTTATAAAATGGGATATTTATAAATAAGAGATATTTATAAAGTGGAATATTTATAAATAAGAAATGTTTATAAATTGGAATATTTATAAATAGGAGATATTCAAAAAGGAAATAATTACAAACCATTTTCTTTTTGAATGGAAAGGCCTGTGTGGCGGGTTTGGGGATTTTCCCGATGCTCCCATTATAAAGGAGGTTATGGCGAATTTTTCAGAGAATTTAAGGAGTTAGAATATTTCAAAAATAAATTTGAAAAGGAAATATTTGTAAAACATTTACAAATAGAATTGAAAAGGAAACGTTATAAAAAGGAAATCATTTTTAAAGTGTAGAACCGTTATTTAAAAGTAAATCTTTCGAAATGAATAAAACGTTGTTAAAAAGGAAATCTTTATAAAGTGAATAAAGTAAATCGAATATGGTATTCGAAAGTTAGTAAAACGAATATGCTATTCGAAAGGGGTTAGTCGAGTTAGTTGAATAGAGTTAACTAGTTCAGTAGAGTTAACCAGTTCAGTAGAGTTAACCAATTCAGTAGAGTTAACCAGTTCAATAGAGTTAACCAGTTGGGTTAAGTAAGTCAAATTAACCAGTGAGTTAAGTAAGTCAAGTTAACCAGTGAGTTAAGTAAGTCAAGTTAACCAGTTGAGTTAAGTAAGTCGAGTTAATCAAGTCGAGTTGATCGAGTTAGAGTTACTCAGTTAGAGTAAATCGATTAGAGTTAAAACGAACTAGAGTTAATCAAATATAGTTATTTGAGACAGAGTTAGTCAAACAGAGTTATTCAAGATAAGTTGCCATCTCGTACGACTGCTAGCGTAATTCGCAGGGCTGTAAATAGCCTACGGCGGTCGGATGTTTCCTGAGGGAGTCAGGCGTAATCATTGTGATCGCTGTGATCTAGAGTCAAGCGAATGAAGTTAAATTGAATATTAGTTATTCGATAGGAGTTAAGTTCTTGAGTTAGATTATCGAGATAAGTTAATCGAGTTAAGTTCTTGAGTTAGATTATCGAGATAAGTGAGTCGAGTTAAGTTCGTCGAGTTAAATTAATCGATGTTAGTTTCATCGAAAGGAGTTAATCGACGTTAGTTTCATCGAAAGGAGTTAATCGATGTTAATTTCATCGAAAGGAGTATCGATGTTAGTTTCATCGAAGGGAGTTATTGATTAGTTAAATCGAAAGGAGTTATCGATTAGTTAAATCGAAAGGAGTTATCGAATTTAGTTATTCGAAAAGGAGTTATCGATTTGTTAAATCGAAAGGGAAGATTATCGAATATCGTTTATTCTAGAGGAGATTTTCAAATGTAGTTTATTCGAAGGAGTTATCGATTATTAGTTAATCGAAGTGAGTTATAGAATATTAGTTAAATCGAAGGAGTTATCGAATATAGTTTATTCGATGGAGTTAATCGATTAGAGTTAAATCAAATGAGTTGATCGAATATAGTTTATTCGAATAGAGAAAAGGAGTTAATCGAATATAGTTTATTCGAATAAAGTAAATGAGTTAATCAAATATAGTTTATTCGAATAGAGATAGAGGAGTTATCGAATATAGTTTATTTGACAAGAGTTAAGTGAATTAGTTAAGTTAAACTAAGTGAATTAGTTAAGTGAATTGGTTAAGTTAACCAAAGTGAATTAGTCGAGTTAATCAAAGTGATTAGTTCAGTTAATCGAGATAAGTAAATCAAGTTAGGTTAATCGAGTTGAATTAGTCAGTCGAGTTAATAAATTGAGTTAGTCAAACCAAGTAAAACCAGTTAGAGTTAATTAATTAAGGTTGACCAGTTAGAGTTGATCGGTTAGAATTAACCAGTTAGAGTTAATCAATCAGAGTTAATCAAATAGAGTTAAGTAAAATTAGAACTTACTAGAGATTAGTAAATTGAATGGTTTTCTAAGTGCCTATCTGATGTTGGTTTCGGCCTTCGGGATTTATACTTTGGGGATTGTTCTCATACTAGTTTACAGTCAGGGACTGATAGTTGGGGAAGAGTAGTGATTTGTAAATAAGCAGATGGAAACGTTTTCCAGTGTTAATAACATATATTTTCTAAACATAGAAAATAAGGCAATGTGAATATATATATAGATATATGTTGATGATTTACCGATATAATTTCCATGTGGAAAAAATATCGTTGTTTGCACACTTGTTTTTCTTTGATGGTTAAATCACAGACTATCGAAGTTTTGACCATTTTAACGTTGTTAATATGGAGAGACCGGTTGGATTATTATCCAAAGAACCACTCTGTATTGGCATAAGCGTTGCGAATCATATATGCCAAAGATAATTGAAGACAGAGTAAAATGCAAGGGCTGTTGTATAAGTCTTAGATAACAGTGACTAAGATGGATATACTGAATAGTGCCTTCGGTTTGTCCAGTCCCAGGACATATTGTATGGATGAATCTCTGACAGAGTATATCCAATGGATCACGTAAGTTGATCTCTTCAAACGTATATACGTGGTGGCGGAGGAATTCGTTTCTCTTAGCTGTATACCCATTGTATTTTTGAGGAAATCAATTTGTGATTTGGCGGGTATGACGATGTGACATTCTAAGTGAATGATGATGACTTGTAAGAATGAATGTCTGACAGAGTATTTCCAGAAAGGTCACGTACACTGATTTCTTCAACCGTACCAAGAGTGGAAGCGGAGAAGGAAACTTCTTTAGCTAACACATAATGTACTGTTGTAGACGTCAATTAGTGATTTTCGATGGATCTGTCAATGTGGCATTCGAAGTGAATCTGATGTGATGATAAAGCGTAGCTTCTGGCCTCATTAACCGGTAAATGACAGAAATCGGGCAGGCAGTACGGCTAAGTCGGTCGCACCGAAGTAGGGTGTATAATCACCTATCTAGAGAATATTCATTTGCTTCTTTAATCTATCAATGCTGTTCCATATATATATACGGGAACGGTTGCTGATCCCAACCGTTGGTGATATACATTCGATACACTCAAGCAAAATGAGTGGTCGGTCATGTGTGGCTGAGTTACAAGATGTTCTTGTTGAACTCCAGTGTATCGTTCCTAGAGTACACTGATCGGAAGGTGGTTCCATACCTTGTCATAGTTGGAAACCCATTATCCAATACGTGCTTGCGATTTTGATTGTATACTATATATGTAGAACGTGAGATGAAAGCGTTTCTGCTAGTTGATATCTATTTGTACATAGACATTATTATAATATCAAAAGGGTTTTTGATATAAAGATATTTTGGATTCTCATAAGGGAAAAACCCGTTTCGTTCTGCGGCGTGGTCTTATGAGATATCGTTTACTTGTTCATATACCTGTTTTAAACTGTTTTACTCACACCAGTCCCATGACTGACCCGGAGTTTACTTTGTTGTTTTCCCTAAACTCTTGAGTGTCCAATTATGTACGGGCAGTCAAGTAGTCGAGATTTTACAGATACACTTGGAGAGCTTGGAGCAGAAGGCTTCAGGATTCTATAGCTATTATTATTTCCACTGTTGTTGTAAGTGTTGTACTCTGATAAGTGCTATTGTATATATAACTGTTTGTATTTCAAAAGTTATGTTATATTTTATTCGTTCCGCTGTGAGATTAGTGTTACTCTGATGATGATGTTCTTCTTCTTCTTCTTCTTTGTAACAACCCGTAAAATCTGGGCCAGTTTAAATTTTTTTATTTTGGCAATTTTAGCGAATTTTGATTATTTAAAATGGATTATTTTAAATAATATCGACGAGAAATTTATTTTGAATATAATTCGAACGTATATATTATACGCATCGTCGTTAGAATATAAATAATTATATATAATTATAAAAGGAATTGAAAATGGCGCGGTAGTTCGATAATTCGATTTCAAACTTCAATTGAATGTACCGGGTGCAAAACAATCCGGATTTTAGTGAAACCAAAAATGATAGGATCTAATTGATAATATCTTTCCAACGAATCCGAATAATCGAAATTTCATAGCGGGAATCAAAGGATATGTCTAGTTGAAAATTCTGAATAGTCGCTATGGAATTCAGGCCCTTAAAAATGGAAATTTTGCAAACGACCTCGGATTTCGACGAAACCAGTTTTGTTGGGTCCGCAGTGTCAAGTTATTGCTAGGTTTCAAATTTCATAATTTTTCGAATCAATATGTGAGCGTGGCAAAAGAAAACGCGTTTGACCAGTTTCAGTTGATTTTAATCGACTGGAAATTGGTCATTTTTCATACGGTTTCAGAATTCAACGAAACTAGTTTTGTTAGGACCGTATTGTCAATACGAAGCTAGAAAATATTTTTCTGGAATTTTTCTGGTTAGTATGCGACCCCGGTAATTTGAAATGTACGTTTAAAATTCAATATAATGTTTTAAATGTAAATTTAACGGAAACTGATTCAAACAGTCGAATCAGCTTGCGATACATATCCCATTGTGTTCGGAATGGGGGTAAAACGCTATGGACGACAGGCGGTGGGCCTCGTTTCGAGGTCGTATGTAAAAGTCAACTTTTTAATAATTAAATAAAAAAAAAGGGGGAGACGAGCGCCCTCGCGCTCGAACCCAGGCCGGCGGCGATGCTTCGCCGAACCCCCCTCCGACCAGAGCGCCGCCCCCTCTTCTTCTTCCCCGAGCTCCTCCTCTCCCTCCACTCTTCAAAACCGCCGAGCCCACAAAACCCACCGCCGACCGACGCTGCAGAGCCCGACCACCTCCAGTGCCTCCCTGACCCTCCGACGCAGTGAAGACCCCCCCCCCCTGTTTCCTCGGCAGTAAGTTTTTTTTTTTTTTTCTACTTTACTTTATTTTATTTTTATTTTTCAATTCTGTAATTCTAATTTTAAAAGCATTTAAAACTGTTTTTAAGGGGTTTAAAACTGAATTTGATTTATGTTTAAAACTGAATTTTATTTTGTTTAAAACTGAATTTCATTTATGTTGTAAAGTACTAAAAAAAAGGATTAAATACTTTTTTTTGATTTAGAATACCGATTTTAGAAAGAATTTGAAACTGATTTTATATAAAGTTTAAAACTGTTTTTATTTTTTTTAAGTTTAAAGCTAATTTCGATTTTTATTTTAAAAACTGATCTATAAAGAAAATAAAAACTGATTTTATCTTAAGGTTTAAAATAAGAAAAAAAAAAGGTTTTAACTTTAAAAGGAAAAAGATTTGATTTTTATCAGAAAAGAGGAAAACTTTTTATTAGAAAAGGCGAAATCTTTATATGGAAAATAGCGTGATAAAAATATAATTTTTATCTATACAACATAGTAGAATAAAAATTCGATTTTTATATATTGAATAGCGAAGTAAAAATTCGATTTTTATATATTGAATAGCGAAGTAAAAATTCGATTTTTATATATTGAATAGCGAAGTAAAAATTCAATTTTTATATATTGAACTTCGATAGAAAAATAGAATTTTTATATATTGAACTTCGATAGAAAAATGGGATTTTTATATATTGAACTTCGATAGAAAAATAGGATTTTTATATATTGAACTTCGAATTAAAAATAGAATTTTTATATATTGAACATCGATAGAAAAATAGGATTTTTATATATTGAACTTCGAATTAAAAATAGGATTTTTATGTATTGAACTTCGAATTAAAAATATGATTTTTATATATTGGATAGCGAAGTAAAAATATGAATTTTACATATGTAGTGAAAGCGAGCAGCGAAAGGACGAAAGGCGAGAACGACAAGATTTCCTGCATTAGAGTTGCCGTGAAGTTGGATAGCTATACGTGAGAATTTCTCACCTTTCAATTTATTTTTCTAGTTATATATATATACTAGGATGCAGACGGTGCTTATTAGAAGCACCCGACACCCGTCCACATACCATGGACTTGTTTGTTTGGTTGTGTAGTTGGTTAGATTATTTGATTGGGATTTGATTGATTGGTTGAATTGGAAATTGATTAGGATTGATGTGTGAATGGCGTGGGCCTTCACTAGTCCGGGGATAAGGCTAGGCCTCGTCCCGTTTCTAGTATCGTGCCGTTATGCCGCCGAAATTTTCTAAAATATGTTAGAAAAAAATATATCATTTTATTGAGTAAATGAATTGAATAGAAATTCATAGGTTGAAATAAAATGTTTTATCGTTAAAAATATAATTTTTAACGTGAATGTGAATAAATAAATAGTTATAAACAAATCGGCCGATTTGTTTGTATATACACTGATTTGACTGATATTGATTGGGTCGATAAATTTTGCACATCGCCCAACTGCACTAATAAAATCTGTGTTTGATTGTTTGAAACCCCACACGGGTGTTAGGATGAAATTTGAAGTTCACTCATCCTGATTGATTAAATATGTCGATCGATCGATTGACAGGCTGTTATAAGTGTTGAATATCTATATTTGATGCTTATACAGTGTGGTGCACTTTGGTTGATGGTTGATTATTTTTCAATGCTATGATATACAGGTGTTGTATGAAAATCCATATAATTTACTTTATATGGTAATTGATTGGGCCTCATTCCAATTTGAAAAATAAAGTATATTATAAAATAAAAGTTCATGTGTTGACAGTACTCATTCATTGAGATTGGTCATGTGTTGAACGAAATATTTTAGTAATAAAATTTGCACCGTTTTCGATATAAAATAAAAGTTCATGTGTTGACAGTACTCATTCATTGAGATTGGTCATGTGTTGAACGAAATATTTTGATAATAACAACTATTTTGAAAAAGAAATATTTGAAATAAAATATTTGAAATAGAAATTTATGAAGCCGTGTTGAGTAGATTGACGCCATTTTGACGTAAACGATAACGATTTCGAAATGAAATGAATTGAAAACGATTTCGAAATGAATTGAATTGAAAACGATTTCGAAATGAATTGAATTGAAAACGATTTCGAAATGAAATGAATTGAAAACGATTTCAAAATGAATTGAATTGAAAACGATTTCAAATTGAATTGAAAGTGAATTGAAATGAATTCAAATTAAATTGAAATTTGAATTGAATAGAAATGAATTTTAAAACGAATTTATAAAGAAGAATTCAATTTTGCTTTGAATTGAAATGGAAGTTGAAATAGATTTTGAAACGAATTTTAAAACTATTTATATAATTCGTTTTAAATAGAAATCGACGAAATATTATATATATATTATATATAATATAATGGCCTGAATAGAACGCGCCGCGCCGCGGCAGTTCGTGAATTTCGACCATTTATTTCAAACGGGCATTGCGGGAGATCCGACCGTCGGATTCTCCTAAAACCGGAACCGTTGGGTTCGTATCGAAAAGAGCTTTCTAACGAATGTGATAAATTAGAAATCTAACGGTTGGATTTGGAATTATGTCCAAATCAAATTCGAAAAAGGTCGCTGTAAGTGCAGTTCGATGGCCATTGATGGAAATCGACTGTACGGGCCTTGATAAAATTATTAAAAATAGTAATAATTTGTGTAAAATCATAAGAAATGATTTGTGAAGATTTGGGATGAAAAATTCCATATTTGAAAAGATAAAAATAGATTTTTATCGAATTGGACTAGTTTTGAACTAGAATTATAATTCTATTTATTTTTAAATAAATAAATTGAATTCGAAAAGGGTTTTGAAAATAACCAAAATTTCCAATGATTGCATTGGAGTGGATTTGAATCGAAATTGTCTTCGGAATATTTCGATGTTGGAATTTGTGATTATACGGATATTGTTACGGAAATTTGAAAGATATATATTTATATCGTTATTTCCAATACGACATTTGTTAATCGTAGAATTTGATATTGAATATAAGCCGATATATTTTCTATTCAGAGCCTTATATTGAATATCAAATGTGATTTGGGTTTGTCGTGAATGGTGTCTTCACTAACACTGTTCTTGAACCCAGTTGAGAAAAGATTAAATCTTTTTATTTAGATTTAATGAAGTGTACCAATTAAATGATATTTAATTGGAATTGAATTGATATTGATTTTTGGGTTTATCGTGAACAGTGTTTTAAATAACACTCGTTCTTTAACCCGATAATTAATGAATGTGATTTTGGGTTTATCGTGAACCGTGTTTTTAAATGACACAGATTCTTTAACCCAATCGAAGATTAAAACTAAGTGGAGTTTTAATGAATCTTTAATTAGATTGAAATGATCGAAAATGGAGTATCACCAGTTTTGCTCCAGGCGATAGATAAATCTTTAATTAGATTTGAACGTGAAATGGTAATTGAATTTACCGATAACACTGTGGTGTTAGATATGAAGTATTACCAGTTTTACTTCATGGGATTAATAGGTTGGGATTGGGAAATTAAAACAAATGATTACTTCGGTAAGTTTCGTTAATCCCGACTAGCTGAATCGAAATTCAAAAGAAGATTAAAGAATAAATTCAAGAATTTATCTTTGATAAAATTAATGGGAACCTTTCCCTATGAATGTGAAATTTAGAAACTAACTGTCGGTTAGCTAAGCAGGATGGTTTTCTGGATATTGATCTGATGTTGGTTTCGGCCTTCGGGGTTAATATTTGGGGAATTATTCTCTTGATTAATTTACGGTTAGTGACTGATGAATTGGAATGAGGCGTATGTTGTGTTTGTGTAACACTTATTTAAAATATACGCGAGTTATTCGGAAAGACCGGGTTTAGCCCATTCTGAATAACTGATACGACGATGAGTCGAAGATGAAGACGATGGTCGAAGACCGGAGGTCTTCACGTCGTTTGGGTGATAACTGATGATCTTGATTGGGCTGTACACCCAAGAAGATGGAAACAGTTAGTGATCGTCCAGACGTACTTGGAGATCGATGGATATGCGGGGTACTAGGTGCCTCCGGTTTCGTTCAGACCCAGAACGGACTTGTAAATGGACTGTGTGTCTGACATTGGATTTTAGTCCGTGTGATTGATCTCTATTAAATATATATCTGTTTGGCGGCGGAGAATTTATTCTCTTGCTTAACGCCCTTCTCTGCGACGTACGAGCTCAGGGGTTATATATTGATGGATATCAAACGCATGGAGTGAATTGCCTGTGTGGCATGCCTAAGTGGCAATTGATCGAGGCTTCTGTTGAAAAGCAAAGTCTTGTGGTGATGATCAAAGCACATCCTGTGTGGCACAGCTTTGTGTAACGTGAATTCGCGAGTTTCGCACCCCGGTATGAACCAAAAACGGGAGACGGACCTCAGGGAGGGCATGCGTTTCTTTCTAGCTAGAAGTGGCGTCAGTGGTTTTACACGCCCTGACGAGTTTGACTTATGTGGTTGTTGCTGTTGCGAGGCGCCTCGGTTATATCGGTTTCGGCCGATGCATTCTGGTCGGCAGACGGACCAGACTTACACCCCATAGGGTGGGGAAACGTAGTGTTCAGGGTTTAAGTTTAATCCACATCGGTGGACCGGCCCTGTCGCTCCAAGGCTTGACTGAGTACTTGCCTGAGACATGGGCTAGATTGTCTCGAAGTCGGTGAGGACTATCTTTTGCCTCGGTTCATAGATGGAAATCCAATTTCCGAATACGTGACTTTGCGGTTTTATTTGTAAACCTATATATGGCGACATGATATATGGTACCCATGCCGCCTATGATTGATACTTATGATTTGAAGTTGTTTTATGAACTATGCACTTATAATAGTATCAAATGATTTGTTTTAAAACGTATCAAGCATTCTTTGGCTGTTATAAGGGAAAACCCTATCCTCGGCTGCGTTGCATTGTGTGATGGGACCTGGGTCTTATAACAGCTTCATTTTTTCTTTATTTAGCATTGCGCTGCTTGTTTTATGCACTGGTGTTCTTGGGAGGAAACCCGTTCCGTGTAATACGGCGTGGTCCCTTGATTTACCTGACTTTAAAATAAAGATTAATAACTGTTTTAGTTCTCACACCAGTCACATGACTGACCTGGAGTTTATTGTTTTAACCTAAACTCTGGGTGCCCCTATTTTGACACGGGCAGCTAGTAGTTTTGGTTTTGCAGATTTATATTCACAGGATCCTGGTTTACAGCTGGAACGATATCCGGAAAGCTTTGTATCCGTATATCTTCTTCTAGTTGTGTATTGTATTATTTTCCGCTGCTATGTATTTAAATGTAATTTAAATCTCTGATATTTCTGTGGTTTGTTCTCGAACTATCCGTCGCTTTCCTTTACGGGGAAGTAGCGGGTCGTTTCATTTTGGTATCAGAGCTTTGGTTTACAAAGCTCAGAGAACAAGGCACATTAGAACCATACGAAAGAATTCATCAGATATTGGATTAGTAATATCCAATGGAAATGACTCGTTAGAGATAGGATCAGTAGTATCCTAGAACGAGTGTGAAGAGTATATTTTTCAAATGAAAACAATTTTTGTTTTGAAAATTTAAATCAATTATTCGTATTTGATTATCTATTTATATTGAGTTGGACAGTCCAGTATATATAGATTTTGCGTATACGTCTGATCCGCGTGTATTCGAAATTTTAATATACTGGATAGATATAGAATCACACTCTAGTCGCCCGAAGATGATTCAGATGATGAGGCCTCATCATCAGTGTTTATATTCGAGTGACGAAAGTGAGATTTCTATATATTTCCTATTGACTGGTGTGAGAACCAAAAATTAGATAGGGTCTATTGTTGTGATTTGGCATCAAAAACATGATTTTTGTATATGTATCAAAATTATGAATTTGAAACTCTAATTCACACATTGATTGATGTTTGTGTTGTTTGTTTATTTGTTTGCTAATTTTTAGCCATTATGCCTAATTTGATCAAATATTGAATTGTATTGAAAATTGGTCGCATTTGCTTGCATATATGTACTTACCTTGAACAGGTCATAGCAAAGAGGCTAGAGCCAGAGAATAAAATTTGTTTGCCCGACAAATAGGTACATGTTTACTACATAATTTACTGTTTTGTTTGGGTGATGATGATTTTGTGAGCCTATTGGCTAGCCGCTTGGCTTTTTCTTTTTCTTTTTGAGATCTGAAGGACCGGGGAAGCTATTTGAAATTCCCCGATGCTCCCGGTGCAGGGGAGGTTATGGCGAAATTTTTCAAAAATTTAGGGTGTTAGCCAAATTTTTGAAATTTTGAAAATTCTCAGAAACTAAAGAGTTGGAGAATGGAAGCCAGATCGAGCGTAGAGTTGAATAATCAAACCACTTTCGACTTTGTTCCTTTTCGGTGACGAAAAGTTTTAAGTGGGGGAGATTGTAACAACCCGTAAAATCTGGGCCAGTTTAAAATTTTTTATTTTGGCAATTTTAGCGAATTTTGATTATTTAAAATGGATTATTTTAAATAATATCGACGAGAAATTTATTTTGAATATAATTCGAACGTATATATTATACGCATCGTCGTTAGAATATAAATAATTATATATAATTATAAAAGGAATTGAAAATGGCGCGGTAGTTCGATAATTCGATTTCAAACTTCAATTGAATGTACCGGGTGCAAAACAATCCGGATTTTAGTGAAACCAAAAATGATAGGATCTAATTGATAATATCTTTCCAACGAATCCGAATAATCGAAATTTCATAGCGGGAATCAAAGGATATGTCTAGTTGAAAATTCTGAATAGTCGCTATGGAATTCAGGCCCTTAAAAATGGAAATTTTGCAAACGACCTCGGATTTCGACGAAACCAGTTTTGTTGGGTCCGCAGTGTCAAGTTATTGCTAGGTTTCAAATTTCATAATTTTTCGAATCAATATGTGAGCGTGGCAAAAGAAAACGCGTTTGACCAGTTTCAGTTGATTTTAATCGACTGGAAATTGGTCATTTTTCATACGGTCTCAGAATTCAACGAAACTAGTTTTGTTAGGACCGTATTGTCAATACGAAGCTAGAAAATATTTTTCTGGAATTTTTCTGGTTAGTATGCGACCCCGGTAATTTGAAATGTACGTTTAAAATTCAATATAATGTTTTAAATGTAAATTTAACGGAAACTGATTCAAACAGTCGAATCAGCTTGCGATACATATCCCATTGTGTTTGGAATGGGGGTAAAACGCTATGGACGACAGGCGGTGGGCCTCGTTTCGAGGTCGTATGTAAAAGTCAACTTTTTAATAATTAAATAAAAAAAAAAAGGGGGAGACGAGCGCCCTCGCGCTCGAACCCAGGCCGGCGGCGATGCTTCGCCGAACCCCCCTCCGACCAGAGCGCCGCCCCCTCTTCTTCTTCCCCGAGCTCCTCCTCTCCCTCCACTCTTCAAAACCGCCGAGCCCACAAAACCCACCGCCGACCGACGCTGCAGAGCCCGACCACCTCCAGTGCCTCCCTGACCCTCCGACGCAGTGAAGACCCCCCCTCTGTTTCTTCGGCAGTAAGTTTTTTTTTTTCTACTTTACTTTATTTTATTTTTATTTTTCAATTCTGTAATTCTAATTTTAAAAGCATTTAAAACTGTTTTTAAGGGGTTTAAAACTGAATTTGATTTATGTTTAAAACTGAATTTTATTTTGTTTAAAACTGAATTTCATTTATGTTGTAAAGTACTAAAAAAAAGGATTAAATACTTTTTTTTGATTTAGAATACCGATTTTAGAAAGAATTTGAAACTGATTTTATATAAAGTTTAAAACTGTTTTTATTTTTTTTAAGTTTAAAGCTAATTTCGATTTTTATTTTAAAAACTGATCTATAAAGAAAATAAAAACTGATTTTATCTTAAGGTTTAAAATAAGAAAAAAAAAGGTTTTAACTTTAAAAGGAAAAAGATTTGATTTTTATCAGAAAAGAGGAAAACTTTTTATTAGAAAAGGCGAAATCTTTATATGGAAAATAGCGTGATAAAAATATAATTTTTATCTATACAACATAGTAGAATAAAAATTCGATTTTTATATATTGAATAGCGAAGTAAAAATTCGATTTTTATATATTGAATAGCGAAGTAAAAATTCGATTTTTATATATTGAATAGCGAAGTAAAAATTCAATTTTTATATATTGAACTTCGATAGAAAAATAGAATTTTTATATATTGAACTTCGATAGAAAAATGGGATTTTTATATATTGAACTTCGACAGAAAAATAGGATTTTTATATATTGAACTTCGAATTAAAAATAGAATTTTTATATATTGAACTTCGATAGAAAAATAGGATTTTTATATATTGAACTTCGAATTAAAAATAGGATTTTTATGTATTGAACTTCGAATTAAAAATATGATTTTTATATATTGGATAGCGAAGTAAAAATATGAATTTTACATATGTAGTGAAAGCGAGCAGCGAAAGGACGAAAGGCGAGAACGACAAGATTTCCTGCATTAGAGTTGCCGTGAAGTTGGATAGCTATACGTGAGAATTTCTCACCTTTCAATTTATTTTTCTAGTTATATATATATACTAGGATGCAGACGGTGCTTATTAGAAGCACCCGACACCCGTCCACATACCATGGACTTGTTTGTTTGGTTGTGTAGTTGGTTAGATTATTTGATTGGGATTTGATTGATTGGTTGAATTGGAAATTGATTAGGATTGATGTGTGAATGGCGTGGGCCTTCACTAGTCCGGGGATAAGGCTAGGCCTCGTCCCGTTTCTAGTATCGTGCCGTTATGCCGCCAAAATTTTCTAAAATATGTTAGAAAAAAAAAATATCATTTTATTGAGTAAATGAATTGAATAGAAATTCATAGGTTGAAATAAAATGTTTTATCGTTAAAAATATAATTTTTAACGTGAATGTGAATAAATAAATAGTTATAAACAAATCGGCCGATTTGTTTGTATATACACTGATTTGACTGATATTGATTGGGTCGATAAATTTTGCACATCGCCCAACTGCACTAATAAAATCTGTGTTTGATTGTTTGAAACCCCACACGGGTGTTAGGATGAAATTTGAAGTTCACTCATCCTGATTGATTAAATATGTCGATCGATCGATTGACAGGCTGTTATAAGTGTTGAATATCTATATTTGATGCTTATACAGTGTGGTGCACTTTGGTTGATGGTTGATTATTTTTCAATGCTATGATATACAGGTATTGTATGAAAATCCATATAATTTACTTTATATGGTAATTGATTGGGCCTCATTCCAATTTGAAAAATAAAGTATATTATAAAATAAAAGTTCATGTGTTGACAGTACTCATTCATTGAGATTGGTCATGTGTTGAACGAAATATTTTAGTAATAAAATTTGCACCTTTTTCGATATAAAATAAAAGTTCATGTGTTGACAGTACTCATTCATTGAGATTGGTCATGTGTTGAACGAAATATTTTGATAATAACAACTATTTTGAAAAAGAAATATTTGAAATAAAATATTTGAAATAGAAATTTATGAAGCCGTGTTGAGTAGATTGACGCCATTTTGACGTAAACGATAACGATTTCGAAATGAAATGAATTGAAAACGATTTCGAAATGAATTGAATTGAAAACGATTTCGAAATGAATTGAATTGAAAACGATTTCGAAATGAAATGAATTGAAAACGATTTCAAAATGAATTGAATTGAAAACGATTTCAAATTGAATTGAAAGTGAATTGAAATGAATTCAAATTAAATTGAAATTTGAATTGAATAGAAATGAATTTTAAAACGAATTTATAAAGAAGAATTCAATTTTGCTTTGAATTGAAATGGAAGTTGAAATAGATTTTGAAACGAATTTTAAAACTATTTATATAATTCGTTTTAAATAGAAATCGACGAAATATATTATATATAATATAATGGCCTGAATAGAACGCGCCGCGCCGCGGCAGTTCGTGAATTTCGACCATTTATTTCAAACGGGCATTGCGGGAGATCCGACCGTCGGATTCTCCTAAAACCAGAACCGTTGGGTTCGTATCGAAAAGAGCTTTCTAACGAATGTGATAAATTAGAAATCTAACGGTTGGATTTGGAATTATGTCCAAATCAAATTCGAAAAAGGTCGCTGTAAGTGCAGTTCGATGGCCATTGATGGAAATCGACTGTACGGGCCTTGATAAAATTATTAAAAATAGTAATAATTTGTGTAAAATCATAAGAAATGATTTGTGAAGATTTGGGATGAAAAATTCCATATTTGAAAAGATAAAAATAGATTTTTATCGAATTGGACTAGTTTTGAACTAGAATTATAATTCTATTTATTTTTAAATAAATAAATTGAATTCGAAAAGGGTTTTGAAAATAACCAAAATTTCCAATGATTGCATTGGAGTGGATTTGAATCGAAATTGTCTTTGGAATATTTCGATGTTGGAATTTGTGATTATACGGATATTGTTACGGAAATTTGAAAGATATATATTTATATCGTTATTTCCAATACGACATTTGTTAATCGTAGAATTTGATATTGAATATAAGCCGATATATTTTCTATTCAGAGCCTTATATTGAATATCAAATGTGATTTGGGTTTGTCGTGAATGGTGTCTTCACTAACACTGTTCTTGAACCCAGTTGAGAAAAGATTAAATCTTTTTATTTAGATTTAATGAAGTGTACCAATTAAATGATATTTAATTGGAATTGAATTGATATTGATTTTTGGGTTTATCGTGAACAGTGTTTTAAATAACACTCGTTCTTTAACCCGATAATTAATGAATGTGATTTTGGGTTTATCGTGAACCGTGTTTTTAAATGACACAGATTCTTTAACCCAATCGAAGATTAAAACTAAGTGGAGTTTTAATGAATCTTTAATTAGATTGAAATGATCGAAAATGGAGTATCACCAGTTTTGCTCCAGGCGATAGATAAATCTTTAATTAGATTTGAACGTGAAATGGTAATTGAATTTACCGATAACACTGTGGTGTTAGATATGAAGTATTACCAGTTTTACTTCATGGGATTAATAGGTTGGGATTGGGAAATTAAAACAAATGATTACTTCGGTAAGTTTCGTTAATCCCGACTAGCTGAATCGAAATTCAAAAGAAGATTAAAGAATAAATTCAAGAATTTATCTTTGATAAAATTAATGGGAATCTTTCCCTATGAATGTAAAATTTAGAAACTAACTGTCGGTTAGCTAAGCAGGATGGTTTTCTGGATATTGATCTGATGTTGGTTTCGGCCTTCGGGGTTAATATTTGGGGAATTATTCTCTTGATTAATTTACGGTTAGTGACTGATGAATTGGAATGAGGCGTATGTTGTGTTTGTGTAACACTTATTTAAAATATACGCGAGTTATTCGGAAAGACCGGGTTTAGCCCATTCTGAATAACTGATACGACGATGAGTCGAAGATGAAGACGATGAGTCGAAGATGAAGACGATGGTCGAAGACCGGAGGTCTTCACGTCGTTTGGGTGATAACTGATGATCTTGATTGGGCTGTACACCCAAGAAGATGGAAACAGTTAGTGATCGTCCAGACGTACTTGGAGATCGATGGATATGCGGGGTACTAGGTGCCTCCGGTTTCGTTCAGACCCAGAACGGACTTGTAAATGGACTGTGTGTCTGACATTGGATTTTAGTCCGTGTGATTGATCTCTATTAAATATATATCTGTTTGGCGGCGGAGAATTTATTCTCTTGCTTAACGCCCTTCTCTGCGACGTACGAGCTCAGGGGTTATATATTGATGGATATCAAACGCATGGAGTGAATTTCCTGTGTGGCATGCCTAAGTGGCAATTGATCGAGGCTTCTGTTGAAAAGCAAAGTCTTGTGGTGATGATCAAAGCACAGCCTGTGTGGCACAGCTTTGTGTAACGTGAATTCGCGAGTTTCGCACCCCGGTATGAACCAAAAACGGGAGACGGACCTCAGGGAGGGCATGCGTTTCTTTCTAGCTAGAAGTGGCGTCAGTGGTTTTACACGCCCTGACGAGTTTGACTTATGTGGTTGTTGCTGTTGCGAGGCGCCTCGGTTATATCGGTTTCGGCCGATGCATTCTGGTCGGCAGACGGACCAGACTTACACCCCATAGGGTGGGGAAACGTAGTGTTCAGGGTTTAAGTTTAATCCACATCGGTGGACCGGCCCTGTCGCTCCAAGGCTTGACTGAGTACTTGCCTGAGACATGGGCTAGATTGTCTCGAAGTCGGTGAGGACTATCTTTTGCCTCGGTTCATAGATGGAAATCCAATTTCCGAATACGTGACTTTGCGGTTTTATTTGTAAACCTATATATGGCGACATGATATATGGTACCCATGCCGCCTATGATTGATACTTATGATTTGAAGTTGTTTTATGAACTATGCACTTATAATAGTATCAAATGATTTGTTTTAAAACGTATCAAGCATTCTTTGGCTGTTATAAGGGAAAACCCTATCCTCGGCTGCGTTGCATTGTGTGATGGGACCTGGGTCTTATAACAGCTTCATTTTTTCTTTATTTAGCATTGCGCTGCTTGTTTTATGCACTGGTGTTCTTGGGAGGAAACCCGTTCCGTGTTATACGGCGTGGTCCCTTGATTTACCTGACTTTAAAATAAAGATTAATAACTGTTTTAGTTCTCACACCAGTCACATGACTGACCTGGAGTTTATTGTTTTAACCTAAACTCTGGGTGCCCCTATTTTGACACGGGCAGCTAGTAGTTTTGGTTTTGCAGATTTATATTCACAGGATCCTGGTTTACAGCTGGAACGATATCCGGAAAGCTTTGTATCCGTATATCTTCTTCTAGTTGTGTATTGTATTATTTTCCGCTGCTATGTATTTAAATGTAATTTAAATCTCTGATATTTCTGTGGTTTGTTCTCGAACTATCCGTCGCTTTCCTTTACGGGGAAGTAGCGGGTCGTTTCATTCTTCTTCTATTCTATAAGTTCTATCTTATCTTTCCTCACCCTCTAATTTCTTTCATTAATTACCGGGATTTTTCGATGTTTTGGTTATCGACATCGAGCTTATGTCGATAACCAAAGTCGCCGAAAATCCGGGTCGTTACAGTTGGTATCAGAGCTTAAGTTAAGAATTACTTGGCTCTGTGGCGTGACTCGGTAGAGATAGGGTTAGTAATACCCTAGATTGAGTTTGAGTGTATATATACGAGAGTGTGTATTTGTATTTGATATAAAAATGGTTTTATATTATGGAGATTCATTGGCTGAGTTGTTTATGAGTTCTGGTCGATCAGTTTGATCCACTGTATCAGTAGGAGTAAATAAACACTTGAATACGATGGACCGACACAGTATGGATATGTGATATATTATCATATATATAATGTGTTGGTAGTAATTATAATCAGATAAGATTATAAAATGAGAAATGGATATATATAACCAATCAGAATTCACATAAGTAAAGTATATGAAAGAAGATGAATTAAATTTGAATTTAAATCGGATTTGGAATTTAAAATAAGGAAATTTTAAGTTACTGGGAGATTTTGAGATGTTTTCAAAATGGATGTATTTAGTAAGGGTTTTGAAATAATATAGTATTGAAATCACTTGGGTCGCTGGAAAATAATTCCGATGATGACTGCGCAGTATCATCGGTGTAATTTTCGAGTTCTAAGTGGTGGATTACTACCAAAGATTTTGATTTGAATTGTTTTGAGAAAACAAGTTGTTTAGAAATTCAAAGGTTTTGAATTGGCAGTATGATTTCAAATTTATTTGAAATTTACCCAGGAATTTAAGTCCTAGAAATTAAAATTTAACTTGTGAAGTTAATTCGAATGGGATGGTAAAAGTAAATAATAAACCAGAATTCAACTTGAGATGATAGATTAAGAAAAACTGGAAGTGATTAGAGAATAATCTGGATTTGGATTTGAAATGATAAGTTGAGAGTTTGTAATTTGAAACTCGAATTTGAAATTGAATTCGGCTTGAATAAGCGAATGGTTGTGTTAAGAATAACTTGGTTGGAGTTGATTGGGATGGCATTTGTATATGCCAAGTTGATAACAGATGGTAGGGATATAATGATATGCCCAACAAAAAGGTACAAGTTTATATTTTATATGAGTTTGGAATTTATGAGCCGAATTATCAAGCCGTTTGGCGTTTTGATTTTCTTTTGGGTTGAAGAAGGCCCAGAGAGGCGAGTTGGAGTTTGAGCTATTGACCAGTACAAAGGAGGTGCTGGGAAAATTTTTCGAAAGTTTAAAGTGTTAGAAAATTTTCAGAATTTTTGAAAATTTTAGTTAGTCGGAATGAATAAATATTTTAGTCGATATTAATTGGTTCAGTTAAAATCAGAAATAAGGGGTAAACAAATCTTAGGAATTCCAATAGGTAGGGTCGTCCTTTAACTTAGCAATTTCGAGGACGAAATTATTTTAAGTGGGGAAGAATGTAATGACCCGCATTTTCCAGGGTATAATTAATTTATTTAATTATATAAATAGTGATTTAGGGAATTAAATCATCGTTAATTTAATTATAGTGAATAATTAATTTAATTAAATAATATGTTTAATTCAGAAATAATCAAAAATATTGGAAATCACAATATTCTGTGAACGGGGTCGTCCCTTATATTTAATTCAGCTTAGAGTCGAATTGTATTGACGAAGATATTCAATTGACGTCAGTTTGAAACGTATAATTATATTATAATTAAAATCGAGCTTGAAATGACGATACAGTTCGCGATTTGGCGATTTGAACTTCAACTGAATGTACATGATTCGTTTTAAGTCGGATTTCTATGAAACAAGAAACGCGTGGAGCTGGTGGAGTATATTTTTCTAGTGGAAGAGAAAAATCGGGATTTCGTCGTGTAGATTTTGATGTACGTACAAATCAAATTTCAGAAAAGTCGTTGTGGAATTTCCTTTATAATTTGCAATGCTTTATATACATTATAAATAGATTTTCCAGTATAAACTGAATACCGAGATAATCTGAAATATCAAGCTGTAAATTCTGATATGATATTCTGGAGCTGTACGATATCATATGTGAAGATATACGATAATATTAATTTATTAATATTTAATTTAATTATATTTAAATATATCTATATATTTAAATGGGTCATCCAGAGCTTTAAAAATAGCCACTTTTGCAAATGAAGTCGGAATTCGATGAAACTAATTTTGTTGGATCTGCAATGTTAGATTATTGCTAGATGTCAGTTTTTGTGATTTTTAGAGTCACTGTGTGGCCGTACGGATTTTTAGAGTGAAAAACAGTCAGTATTTTGACGATTAAAAATACGCTGTGTGAGCAAACGAAGTCGGAATTCGACGAAACCAGATTCGTTGGGACCGTAATGTCAAGTTGTAGCTGCATGTCAATTTTCGTGATTTCTGGTTATCGTATGTGGTCATAGGGATTTTTAAACGACGACTGAAAGTAACGATTCAATATAAGTAATAAAATAATGAATATAAAAATATTATATTCACACTATAAATAGGCCAAAATATCTCAAACCCTAATTCATTTCATTCGCTGGGCAAAAGTTGAGCCGCCACTTTCTTTTCACAGGGAAACCCAATCGTGAGCAAGAAAAATCAAAATCAAATGAAATTAATTTCTATAAATCTCGAAACAAGGCTCTTTGAAATCAGAAGAGAGAGCTCTTGAACCCTATACCACTTCTGTATGGTTTGATACTAAGGCTGGACTTCGACGTTTGGCACAGCGAGTTTAGGGCTGAGCAGATTGGTGAATTCGAGGCGGAAATTCATGTTTTAAGCGTTGTTTCTGGATTCAGTGTATCGAGTGGCATCTGTCGTGAAATTCTGGTAAGATTCGAAGTTGGAAAGTGGTGCGCGACTTCCTCAATCTCGTGGAAGCTGCTGTCGACGGAAACAAAGGGGAGCCGTCGATCGCTGCATTGAGGGGGTGAGGATGAAGAGAGATTGATGAGGAGATTAGTTGAGATTTTAGTGTTGATTTTCGGTGAAGAAATGAAGTCATGGGATGCTGAAGTAATCGGCTATGGTGAGCAGAAATCCTGGAGCTGAGTTGTGCGATTGGGGGAGAAGGGTTTAAGCAGGCCGTGGTTTTTAATGAAGGGGTATGGGCCTTGTTAAATAGTAAGCCCAATTGAAATTTATTAAGTTTTATTTTAAATTCAAAATAGTATACTAACTTGTCAATCAAATATCTCGGTCATACGAAATCAGATTGACGAACCGTAAGTTGCGTTGGGACCGTATGGACGAGAGCTTCACAATGAAGCTGACTGGAAGTGGATTGGGGCTCGTTTGAATTTATGGAGAAATAAATTGTTTGATTCAAATCAAATAACAGTTTATCGTTCTTTAACAATGAACTGCCAAAGTGAGTAAAACTCACCAACTCTGAACTGTTCTATTTTTACAACGTATTCTTAGAACTGTTAAATATTGTTTGTTTGATTGTGTGTTGACTATTTGATTGAACTGCTAGTCAGTTAGTGGAAATTATATATATATATGTAATTATATATATATATAAACCGTTAAATATTTATATATTGATTCTGCTATTAGAATAATTTATATTGAACTGAAAGTGATGATAATCATATTGTGTAACATCTGTGGATGCAGGGAGACAGGTTGGAGGAATCCGACTGGATTCTTCAACAGTTATTTTATTGTTTTTCATATATTGTTATATGATGTGATATAAAATCTGTGGGCGATTATATGTACTTGGACGATATTGAACATCGTGATTTGATATGATTGAATACCATAACATACCGAAATGTTGATAAGGGGATTTTCAAAGTGATATTGAAAATAGAATATTTATAAAATGGGATATTTATAAATAAGAGATATTTATAAAGTGGAATATTTATAAATAAGAAATGTTTGTAAATTGGAATATTTATAAATAGGAGATATTCAAAAAGGAAATAATTACAAACCATTTTCTTTTTGAATTGAAAGGCCTGTGCGGCGGGTTTGGGGATTTTCCCGATGCTCCCATTACAAAGGAGGTTATGGCGAATTTTTCAGAGAATTTAAGGAGTTAGAATATTTCAAGAATAAATTTGAAAAGGAAATATTTGTAAAACATTTACAAATAGAATTGAAAAGGAAACGTTATAAAAAGGAAATCATTTTTAAAGTGTAGAACCGTTATTTAAAAGTAAATCTTTCCAAATGAATAAAACGTTGTTAAAAAGGAAATCTTTATAAAGTGAATAAAGTAAATCGAATATGGTATTCGAAAGTTAGTAAAACGAATATGCTATTCGAAAGGGGTTAGTCGAGTTAGTTGAATAGAGTTAACTAGTTCAGTAGAGTTAACCAGTTCAGTAGAGTTAACCAATTCAGTAGAGTTAACCAGTTCAATAGAGTTAACCAGTTGGGTTAAGTAAGTCTAATTAACCAGTGAGTTAAGTAAGTCAAGTTAACCAGTGAGTTAAGTAAGTCAAGTTAACCAGTTG
This sequence comes from Allium sativum, assembly GCA_030737875.1. Taxonomy (NCBI): domain Eukaryota; kingdom Viridiplantae; phylum Streptophyta; class Magnoliopsida; order Asparagales; family Amaryllidaceae; genus Allium; species Allium sativum. Next base: position 387,243,916 of record CM060920.1, on the reverse strand, counting down.
AGTTAAGTAAGTCGAGTTAATCAAGTCGAGTTGATCGAGTTAGAGTTACTCAGATAGAGTTAATCGATTAGAGTTAAAACGAACTAAAGTTAATCAAATATAGTTATTTGAGATAGAGTTAGTCAAACAGAGTTATTCAAGATAAGTTGCCATCTCATACGACTGCTAGCGTAATTCGCAGGGCTGTAAATAGCCTACGGCGGTCGGATGTTTCCTGAGGGAGTCAGGCGTAACCATTATGATCACTGCGATCTAGAGTCAAGCGAATGAAGTTAAATCGAATATTAGTTATTCGATAGGAGTTAAGTTCTTGAGTTAGATTATCGAGATAAGTTAATCGAGTTAAGTTCTTGAGTTAGATTATCGAGATAAGTGAGTCGAGTTAAGTTCGTCGAGTTAAATTAATCGATGTTAGTTTCATCGAAAGGAGTTAATCGATGTTAGTTTCATCGAAAGGAGTTAATCGATGTTAATTTCATCGAAAGGAGTATCGATGTTAGTTTCATCGAAGGGAGTTATTGATTAGTTAAATCGAAAGGAGTTATCGATTAGTTAAATCGAAAGGAGTTATCGAATTTAGTTATTCGAAAAGGAGTTATCGATTTGTTAAATCGAAAGGGAAGATTATCGAATATCGTTTATTCTAGAGGAGATTTTCGAATGTAGTTTATTCGAAGGAGTTATCGATTATTAGTTAATCGAAGTGAGTTATAGAATATTAGTTAAATCGAAGGAGTTATCGAATATAGTTTATTCAATGGAGTTAATCGATTAGAGTTAAATCAAATGAGTTGATCGAATATAGTTTATTCGAATAGAGAAAAGGAGTTATTCGAATATAGTTTATTCGAATAGAGTAAATGAGTTAATCAAATATAGTTTATTCGAATAGAGTTAGAGGAGTTATCGAATATAGTTTATTCGACAGGAGTTAAGTGAATTAGTTAAGTTAAACTAAGTGAATTAGTTAAGTGAATTGGTTAAGTTAACCAAAGTGAATTAGTCGAGTTAATCAAAGTGATTAGTTCAGTTAATCGAGATAAGTAAATCAAGTTAGGTTAATCGAGTTGAATTAGTCAGTCGAGTTAATAAATTGAGTTAGTCAAACCAAGTAAAACCAGTTAGAGTTAATTAATTAAGGTTGACCAGTTAGAGTTGATCAGTTAGAATTAACCAGTTAGAGTTAATCAATTAGAGTTAATCAAATAGAGTTAAGTAAAATTAGAACTGACTAGAGATTAGTAAATTGAATGGTTTTCTAAGTGCCTATCTGATGTTGGTTTCGGCCTTCGGGATTTATACTTAGGGGATTGTTCTCATACTAGTTTACAGTCAGGGACTGATAGTTGGGGAAGAGTAGTGATTTGTAAATAAGCAGATGGAAACGTTTTCCAGTGTTAATAACATATATTTTCTAAACATAGAAAATAAGGCAATGTGAATATATATATAGATATATGTTGATGATTTACCAATATAATTTCCATCTGGAAAAAATATCGTTGTTTGCACACTTGTTTTTCTTTGATGGTTAAATCACAGACTATCGAAGTTTTGACCATTTTAACGTTGTTAATATGGAGAGACCGGTTGGATTATAATCCAAAGAACCACTCTGTATTGGCATAAGCGTTGCGAATCATATATGCCAAAGATAATTGAAGACGGAGTAAAATGCAAGGGCTGTTGTATAAGTCTTAGATAACAGTGACTAAGATGGATAAACTGAATAGTGCCTTCGGTTTGTCCAGTCCTAGGACAACTTGTATGGATGAATGTATGACAGAGTATATCCAATGGATCGCGTAAGTTGATCTCTTCAAACGTATATACGTGGTGGCGGAGGAATTCGTTTCTCTTAGCTGTATACCCGTTGTATTTTTTAGGAAATCAATTTGTGATTTGGCGGGTATGACGATGTGACATTCTAAGTGAATGATGATGACTTGTAAGAATGAATGTCTAACAGAGTATTTCCAGAAAGGTCACGTACACTGATTTCTTCAACCGTACAAAGAGTGGAAGCGGAGAAGGAAACTTCTTTAGCTAACACGTAATGTACTGTTGTAGACGTCAATTAGTGATTTTCGATGGATCTGACAATGTGGCATTCGAAGTGAATCTGATGTGATGATAAAGCGTAGCTTCTGGCCTCATTAACCGGTAAATGACAGAAATCGGGCAGGCAGCATGGCTAAGTCGGTCGCACCGAAGTAGGGTGTATAATCACCTATCTAGAGAATATTCATTTGCTTCTTTAATCTATCAATGTTGTTCCATATATATATACGGGAACGGTTGCTAATCCCAACCGTTGGTGATATACATTCGATACACTCAAGCAAAATGAGTGGTCGGTCATGTGTGGCTGAGTTACAAGATGTTCTTGTTGAACTCCAGTGTATCGTTTCTAGAGTACACTGATCGGAAGGTGGTTCCATACCTTGTCATAGTTGGAAATCCATTATCCAATACGTGCTTGTGATTTTGATTGTATACTATATATGTAGAACGTGAGATGAAAGTGTTTCTGCTAGTTGATATCTATTTGTACATAGACATTATTATAATATCAAAAGGGTTTTTGATATAAAGATATTTTGGATTCTCATAAGGGAAAAACCCGTTTCGTTCTGCGGCGTGGTCTTATGAGATATCGTTTACTTGTTCATATACCTGTTTTAAACTGTTTTACTCACACCAGTCCCATGACTGACCCGGAGTTTACTTTGTTGTTTTCCCTAAACTCTTGAGCGTCCAATTTTGTACGGGCAGTCAAGTAGTCGAGATTTTACAGATACACTTGGAGAGCTTGGAGCAGAAGGCTTCCGGATTCTATAGCTATTATTATTTCCGCTGTTGTTGTAAGTGTTGTACTCTGATAAGTGCTATTGTATATATAACTGTTTGTATTTCAAAAGTTATGTTATATTTTATTCGTTCCGCTGTGAGATTAGTGTTACTCTGATGATGATGTTCTTCTTCTTCTTCTTCTTCTTCTTCTATTCTATAAGTTCTATCTTATCTTTCCTCACCCTCTAATTTCTTTCATTAATTACTGGGATTTTTCGATGTTTTGGTTATCGACATCGAGTTATGTCGATAACCAAAGTCGCCGAAAATCCGGGTCGTTACAGTTGGTATCAGAGCTTAAGTTAAGAATTACTTGGCTCTGTGGCGTGACTCGGTAGAGATAGGGTTAGTAATACCCTAGATTGAGTTTGAGTGCATATATACGAGAGTGTGTATTTGTATTTGATATAAAAATGGTTTTATATTGTGGAGATTCATTGGCTGAGTTGTTTATGAGTTCTGGTCGATCAGTTTGATCCACTGTATCAGTAGGAGTAAATAAACACTTGAATACGATGGAGCGACACAGTATGGATATGTGATATATGATCATATATAGGATGTGTTGGTAGTAATTATAATCAGATAAGATTATAAAATGTGAAATGGATATATATAACCAATCAGAATTCACATAAGTAAAGTATATGAAAGAAGATGAATTAAATTTGAATTTAAATCAGATTTGGAATTTAAAATAAGGAAATTTTAAGTTCCTGGGAGATTTTGAGATGTTTTCAAAATGGATGTATTTAGTAAGGGTTTTGAAATAATATAGTATTGAAATCACTTGGGTCGCTGGAAAATAATTCCGATGATGACTGTGCAGTATCATCGGTGTAATTTTCGAGTTCTAAGTGGTGGATTACTACCAAAGATTTTGATTTGAATTGTTTTGAGAAAACAAGTTGTTTAGAAATTCAAAGGTTTTGAATTGGCAGTATGATTTCAAATTTATTTGAAATTTACCCAGGAATTTAAGTCCTAGAAATTAAAATTTAACTTGTGAAGTTAATTCGAATGGGATGGTAAAAGTAAATAATAAACCAGAATTTAACTTGAGATGATAGATTAAGAAAAACTGGAAGTGATTAGAGAATAATCTGGATTTGGATTTGAAATGATAAGTTGAGAGTTTGGAATTTGAAACTCGAATTTGAAATTGAATTCGGCTTGAATAAGCGAATGGTTGTGTTAAGAATAACTTGGTTGGAGTTGATTGGGATGGCATTTGTATATGCCAAGTTGATAACAGATGGTAGGGATATAATGATATGCCCAACAAAAAGGTACAAGTTTATATTTTATATGAGTTTGGAATTTATGAGCCGAATTATCAAGCCGTTTGGCGTTTTGATTTTCTTTTGGGTTGAAGAAGGCCCAGAGAGGCGAGTTGGAGTTTGAGCTATTGATCAGTACAAAGGAGGTGCTGGGAAAAATTTTCGAAAGTTTAAAGTGTTAGAAAATTTTCAGAATTTTTGAAAATTTTAGTTAGTCGGAATGAATAAATATTTTAGTCGATATTAATTGGTTCAGTTAAAATCAGAAATAAGGGGTAAACAAATCTTAGGAATTCCAATAGGTAGGGTCGTCCTTTAACTTAGCAATTTCGAGGACGAAATTATTTTAAGTGGGGAAGAATGTAATGACCCGCATTTTCCAGGGGTATAATTAATTTATTTAATTATATAAATAGTGATTTAGGGAATTAAATCATCGTTAATTTAATTATAGTGAATAATTAATTTAATTAAATAATATGTTTAATTCAGAAATAATCAAAAATATTGGAAATCACAATATTCTGTGAACGGGGTCGTCCCTTATATTTAATTCAGCTTAGAGTCGAATCATATTGACGAATATATTCAATTGACGTCAGTTTGAAACGTATAATTATATTATAATTAAAATCGAGCTTGAAATGACGATGCAGTTCGCGATTTGGAAATTTGAACTTCAACTGAATGTACTGGATTCGTTTTAAGTCGGATTTCTATGAAACAAGAAACGCGTGGAGCTGGTGGAGTATATTTTTCTAGTGGAAGAGAAAATTCGGGATTTCGTCATGTAGATTTTGATGTACGTACAAATCAAATTTCAGAAAAGTCGCTGTGGAATTTCCTTTATAATTTGCAATGCTTTATATACGTTATAAATAGATTTTCCAGTATAAACTGAATACCGAGATAATCTGAAATATCAAGCTGTAAATTCTGATATGATATTCTGGAGCTGTACGATATCATATGTGAAGATATACGATAATATTAATTTATTAATATTTAATTTAATTATATTTAAATATATCTATATATTTAAATGGGTCATCCAGAGCTTTAAAAATAGCCACTTTTGCAAATGAAGTCAGAATTCGACGAAACTAATTTTGTTGGATCTACAATGTTAGATTATTGCTAGATGTCAGTTTTTGTGATTTTTAGAGTCACTGTGTGGCCGTACGGATTTTTAGAGTGAAAAACAGTCAGTATTTTGACGATTAAAAATACACTGTGTGAGCAAACAAAGTCGGAATTCGACGAAACCAGATTCGTTGGGACTGTAATGTCAAGTTGTAGCTGCATGTCAATTTTCGTGATTTCTGGTTATCGTATGTGGCCACAGGGATTTTTAAACGACGACTGAAAGTAACGATTCAATATAAGTAATAAAATAATGAATATAAAAATATTATATTCACACTATAAATAGGCCAAAATATCTCTAACCCTAATTCATTTCATTCGCTGGGCAAAAGTTGAGCCGCCACTTTCTTTTCACCGGGAAACCCAATCGTGAGCAAGAAAAATCAAAATCAAATGAAATTAATTTCTATAAATCTCGAAACAAGGCTCTTTAATTCAGAAGAGAGAGCTCTTGAACCCTATACCACTTCTGTATGGTTTGATACTAAGGCTGGACTTCGACGTTTGGCACAGCGAGTTTAGGGCTGAGCAGATTGGTGAATTCGAGGCGGAAATTCATGTTTTAAGCGTTGTTTCTGGATTCAGTGTATCGAGTGGCATCTGTCGTGAAATTCTGGTAAGATTCGAAGCTGGAAAGTGGTGCGCGACTTCCTCAATCTCGTGGAAGCTGCTATCGACGGAAACAAAGGGGAGTCGTCGATCACTGCATTGAGGGGGTGAGGATGAAGAGAGATTGATGAGGAGATTAGTTAAGATTTTAGTGTTGATTTTCGGTGAAGAAATGAAGTCATGGGATGCTGAAGTAATCGGCTATGGTGAGCAGAAATCCTGGAGCTGAGTTGTGCGATTGGGGGAGAAGGGTTTAAGCAGGCCATGGTTTTTAATGAAGGGGTATGGGCCTTGTTAAATAGTAAGCCCAATTGAAATTTATTAAGTTTTATTTTAAATTCAAAATAGTATACTAACTTGTCAATCAAATATCTCGGTCATACGAAATCAGATTGACGAACCGTAAGTTGCGTTGGGACCGTATGGACGAGAGCTTCACAATGAAGCTGACTGGAAGTGGATTGGGGCTCATTTGAATTTATGGCGAAATAAATTGTTTGATTCAAATCAAATAACAGTTTATCGTTCTTTAACGATGAACTGCCAAAGTGAGTAAAACTCACCAACTCTGAACTGTTCTATTTTTACAATGTATTCTTAGAACTGTTAAATATTGTTTGTTTGATTGTGTGTTGACTGTTTGATTGAACTGCTGGTCAGTTAGTGGAAATTATATATATATATATGTAATTATATATATATATAAACCGTTAAATATTTATATATTGATTCTGCTATTAGAATAATTTATATTGAACTGAAAGTGATGATAATCATATTGTGTAACATCTGTGGATGCAGGGAGATAGGTTGGAGGAATCCGACTGGATTCCTCAACAGTTATTTTATTGTTTTTCATATATTGTTATATGATGTGATATAAAATCTGTGGGCGATTATATGTACTTGGACGATATTGAACATCGTGATTTGATATGATTGAATACCATAACATACCGAAATGTTGATAAGGGGATTTTCAAAGTGATATTGAAAATAGAATATTTATAAAATGGGATATTTATAAATAAGAGATATTTATAAAGTGGAATATTTATAAATAAGAAATGTTTATAAATTGGAATATTTATAAATAGGAGATATTCAAAAAGGAAATAATTACAAACCATTTTCTTTTTGAATGGAAAGGCCTGTGTGGCGGGTTTGGGGATTTTCCCGATGCTCCCATTATAAAGGAGGTTATGGCGAATTTTTCAGAGAATTTAAGGAGTTAGAATATTTCAAAAATAAATTTGAAAAGGAAATATTTGTAAAACATTTACAAATAGAATTGAAAAGGAAACGTTATAAAAAGGAAATCATTTTTAAAGTGTAGAACCGTTATTTAAAAGTAAATCTTTCGAAATGAATAAAACGTTGTTAAAAAGGAAATCTTTATAAAGTGAATAAAGTAAATCGAATATGGTATTCGAAAGTTAGTAAAACGAATATGCTATTCGAAAGGGGTTAGTCGAGTTAGTTGAATAGAGTTAACTAGTTCAGTAGAGTTAACCAGTTCAGTAGAGTTAACCAATTCAGTAGAGTTAACCAGTTCAATAGAGTTAACCAGTTGGGTTAAGTAAGTCAAATTAACCAGTGAGTTAAGTAAGTCAAGTTAACCAGTGAGTTAAGTAAGTCAAGTTAACCAGTTGAGTTAAGTAAGTCGAGTTAATCAAGTCGAGTTGATCGAGTTAGAGTTACTCAGATAGAGTTAATCGATTAGAGTTAAAACGAACTAAAGTTAATCAAATATAGTTATTTGAGACAGAGTTAGTCAAACAGAGTTATTCAGGATAAGTTGCCATCTCGTACGACTGCTAGCGTAATTCGCAGGGCTGTAAATAGCCTACGGCGGTTGGATGTTTCCTGAGGGAGTCAGGCGTAACCATTGTGGTCACTGCGATCTAAAGTCAAGCGAATGAAGTTAAATCGAATATTAGTTATTCGATAGGAGTTAAGTTCTTGAGTTAGATTATCGAGATAAGTTAATCGAGTTAAGTTCTTGAGTTAGATTATCGAGATAAGTGAGTCGAGTTAAGTTCGTCGAGTTAAATTAATCGATGTTAGTTTCATCGAAAGGAGTTAATCGATGTTAGTTTCATCGAAAGGAGTTAATCGATGTTAATTTCATCGAAAGGAGTATCGATGTTAGTTTCATCGAAGGGAGTTATTGATTAGTTAAATTGAAAGGAGTTATTGATTAGTTAAATCGAAAGGAGTTATCGAATTTAGTTATTCGAAAAGGAGTTATCGATTTGTTAAATCGAAAGGGAAGATTATCGAATATCATTTATTCTAGAGGAGATTTTCGAATGTAGTTTATTCGAAGGAGTTATCGATTATTAGTTAATCGAAGTGAGTTATAGAATATTAGTTAAATCGAAGGAGTTATCGAATATAGTTTATTCAATGGAGTTAATCGATTAGAGTTAAATCAAATGAGTTGATCGAATATAGTTTATTCGAATAGAGAAAAGGAGTTATTCGAATATAGTTTATTTGAATAGAGTAAATGAGTTAATCAAATATAGTTTATTCGAATAGAGTTAGAGGAGTTATCGAATATAGTTTATTCGACAGGAGTTAAGTGAATTAGTTAAGTTAAACTAAGTGAATTAGTTAAGTGAATTGGTTAAGTTAACCAAAGTGAATTAGTCGAGTTAATCAAAGTGATTAGTTCAGTTAATCGAGATAAGTAAATCAAGTTAGGTTAATCGAGTTGAATTAGTCAGTCGAGTTAATAAATTGAGTTAGTCAAACCAAGTAAAACTAGTTAGAGTTAATTAATTAAGGTTGACCAGTTAGAGTTGATCGGTTAGAATTAACCAGTTAGAGTTAATCAATTAGAGTTAATCAAATAGATTTAAGTAAAATTAGAACTGACTAGAGATTAGTAAATTGAATGGTTTTCTAAGTGCTTATCTGATGTTGGTTTCGGCCTTCGGGGTTTATACTTAGGGGATTGTTCTCATACTAGTTTACAGTCAAGGACTGATAGTTGGGGAAGAGTAGTGATTTGTAAATAAGCAGATGGAAACGTTTTCCAGTGTTAATAACATATATTTTCTAAACATAGAAAATAAGGCAATGTGAATATATATATAGATATATGTTGATGATTTACCAATATAATTTCCATCAGGAAAAAATATCGTTGTTTGCACACTTGTTTTTCTTTGATGGTTAAATCACAGACTATCGAAGTTTTGACAATTTTAACGTTGTTAATATGGAGAGACCGGTTGGATTATTATCCAAAGAACCACTCTGTATTGGCATAAGCGTTGCGAATCATATATGCCAAAGATAATTGAAGACGGAGTAAAATGCAAGGCTGTTGTATAAGTCTTAGATAACAGTGACTAAGATGGATATACTGAATAGTGCCTTTGGTTTATCCAGTCCCAGGACAACTTGTATGAATGAATGTATGACAGAGTATATCCAATGGATCGCGTAAGTTGATCTCTTCAAACGTATATACGTGGTGGCGGAGGAATTCGTTTCTCTTAGCTGTATATCCGTTGTATTTTTGAGGAAATCAATTTGTGATTTGGCGGGTATGACGATGTGACATTCTAAGTGAATGATGATGACTTGTATGAATGAATGTCTGACAGAGTATTTCCAGAAAGGTCACGTACACTGATTTCTTCAACCGTACCAAGAGTGGAAGCGGAGAAGGAAACTTCTTTAGCTAACACGTAATGTACTGTTGTAGACGTCAATTAGTGATTTTCGATGGATCTGACAATGTGGCATTCGAAGTGAATCTGATGTGATGATAAAGCGTAGCTTCTGGCCTCATTAACCGGTAAATGACAGAAATCGGGCAGGCAGCATGGCTAAGTCGGTCGCACCGAAGTAGGGTGTATAATCACCTATCTAGAGAATATTCATTTGCTTCTTTAATCTATCAATGCTGTTCCATATATATATATACGGGAACGGTTGCTGATCCCAACCGTTGGTGATATACATTCGATACACTCAAGCAAAATGAGTGGTCGGTCATGTGTGGCTGAGTTACAAGATGTTCTTGTTGAACTCCAGTGTATCGTTCCTAGAGTACACTGATCGGAAGGTGGTTCCATACCTTGTCATAGTTGGAAATCCATTATCCAATACGTGCTTGCGATTTTGATTGTATACTATATATGTAGAACGTGAGATGAAAGCGTTTCTGCTAGTTGATATCTATTTGTACATAGACATTATTATAATATCAAAAGGGTTTTTGATATAAAGATATTTTGGATTCTCATAAGGGAAAAACCCGTTCCGTTCTACGGTGTGGTCTTATGAGATATCGTTTACTTGTTCATATACCTGTTTTAAACTGTTTTACTCACACCAGTCCCATGACTGACCCGAAGTTTACTTTGTTGTTTTCCCTAAACTCTTGGGTGTCCAATTTTGTATGGGCAGTCAAGTAGTCGGGATTTTACAGATACACTTGGAGAGCTTGGAGAAGAAGGCTTCAGGATTCTATAACTATTATTATTTCCGCTGTTGTTGTAAGTGTTGTACTCTGATAAGTGCTATTGTATATATAAATATTTGTATTTCAAAAGTTATGTTATATTTTATTCGTTCCGCTGTGAAATTCGTGTTACTCTGATGATGATGTTCTTCTTCTTCTTCTTCTTCTTCTATTCTATAAGTTCTATCTTATCTTTCCTCACCCTCTAATTTCTTTCATTAATTACCGGGATTTTTCGATGTTTTGGTTATCGACATCGAGCTTATGTCGATAACCAAAGTCGCCAAAAATCCGGGTCGTTACAGTTGGTATCAGAGCTTAAGTTAAGAACTACTTGGCTCTGTGGCGTGACTCGGTAGAGATAGGGTTAGTAATACCCTAGATTGAGCTTGAGTATATATATACGAGAGTGCGTATTTGTATTTGATATAAAAATGGTTTTATATTGTGGAGATTCATTGGCTGAGTTGTTTATGAGTTCTGGTCGATCAGTTTGATCCACTGTATCGGTAGGAGTAAATAAACACTTGAATACGATGGATCGACACAGTATGGATATGTGATATATTATCATATATAGGATGTGTTGGTAGTAATTATAATCAGATAAGATTATAAAATGTGAAATGGATATATATAACCAATCAGAATTCATATAAGTAAAGTATATGAAAGAAGATGAATTAAATTTGAATTTAAATCAGATTTGGAATTTAAAATAAGGAAATTTTAAGTTCCTAGGAGATTTTGAGATGTTTTCAAAATGGATGTATTTAGTATGGGTTTTGAAATAATATAGTATTGAAATCACTTGGGTCGCTGGAAAATAATTCTGATGATGACTGTGTAGTATCATCGGTGTAATTTTCGAGTTCTAAGTGGTGGATTACTACCAAAGATTTTGATTTGAATTGTTTTGAGAAAACAAGTTGTTTAGAAATTCAAAGGTTTTGAATTGGCAGTATGATTTCAAATTGATTTGAAATTTACCCAGGAATTTAAGTCCTAGAAATTAAAATTTAACTTGTGAAGTTAATTCGAATGGGATGGTAAAAGTAAATAATAAACCAGAATTTAACTTGAGATGATAGGTTAAGAAAAACTGGAAGTGATTAGAGAACAATCTGGATTTGGATTTGAAATGATAAGTTGAGAGTTTGGAATATGAAACTCGAATTTGAAATTGAATTCGGCTTGAATAAGCGAATGGTTGTGTTAAGAATAACTTGGTTGGAGTTGATTGGGATGGCATTTGTATATGCCGAGTTGATAACAGATGGTAGGGATATAATGATATGCCCAACAAAAAGGTACAAGTTTATATTTTATATGAGTTTGGAATTTATGAGCTGAATTGGCAAGCCGTTTGGCGTTTTGATTTTCTTTTGGGTTGAAGAAGGCCTAGAGAGGCGAGTTGGAGTTTGAGCTATTGACCAGTACAAAGGAGGTGCTGGCGAAATTTTTCGAAAGTTTAAAGTGTTAGAAAATTTTCATAATTTTTGAAAATTTTAGTTAGTCGGAATGAATAAATATTTTAGTCGATATTAATTGGTTCAGTTAAAATCAGAAATAAGGGGTAAACAAATCTTAGGAATTCCAATAGGTAGGGTCGTCCTCTATCTTAGCAATTTCGAGGACGAAATTATTTTAAGTGGGGAAGAATGTAATGACCCACATTTTCCAGGGGTATAATTAATTTATTTAATTATATAAATAGTGATTTAGGGAATTAAATCGTCGTTAATTTAATTATAGTGAATAATTAATTTAATTAAATAATTAAATAATATATTTAATTAAGAAATAAACGAAAATATTGGAAATCACAATATTCTGTGAACGGGGTCATCCCTTATATTTAATTCAGCTTAGAGTTGAATTATATTGACGAATATATTCAATTGATGTCAGTTTGAAACATATAATTATATTATAATTAAAATCGAGCTTGAAATTGCGTTGCAGTTCGCGATTTGGCGATTTGAACTTCAACTGAATGTACAGGATTCGTTTTAAGTCGGATTTCTATGAAACAAGAAACACGTGGAGCTGGTGGAGTATATTTTTCTAGTGGAAGAGAAAAATCGGGATTTCGTCGTGTAGATTTTGATGTACGTCCAAATCAAATTTCAGAAAAGTCGCTGTGGAAATTCCTTTATAATTTGCAACGCTTTATATACGTTATAAATAGATTTTCCAGTATAAACTGAATACCGAGATAATCTGAAATCTGAAATATCAAGCTGTAAATTCTGATATGATATTCTGGAGCTGTATGATATCATATGTGAAGATATACGATAATATTAATTTATTAATATTTAATTTAATTATATTTAAATATATCTATATATTTAAATGGGTCATCCAGAGCTTTAAAAATAGCCACTTTTGCAAATGAAGTCGGAAATCGACGAAACTAATTTTGTTGGATCCGCAATGTTAGATTATTGCTAGATGTCGGTTTTTGTGATTTTTAGAGTCACTGTGTGACCGTACGGATTTTTAGAGTGAAAAACAGTCAGTATTTTGACGATTAAAAATACGCCGTGTGAGCAAACGAAGTCGGAATTCGACGAAACCAGTTTCGTTGGGACCGTAATGTCAAGTTGTAGCTGCATGTCAATTTTCGTGATTTCTGGTTATCGTATGTGGTCACAGGGATTTTTAAACGACGACTGAAAGTAACGATTCAATATAAGTAATAAAATAATGAATATAAAAATATTATATTCACACTATAAATAGGCCAAAATATCTCTAACCCTAATTCATTTCATTCGCTGGGCAAAAGTTGAGCCGCCACTTTCTTTTCATAGGGAAACCCAATCGTGAGCAAGAAAAATCAAAATCAAATGAAATTAATTTCTATAAATCTCGAAACAAGGCTCTTTGAAATCAGAAGAGAGAGCTCTTGAACCCTATACCACTTTTGTATGGTTTGATACTAAGGCTGGACTTCGACGTTCGGCACAGCGAGTTTAGGGCTGAGCAGATTGGTGAATTCGAGGCGGAAATTCATGTTTTAAGCGTTGTTTCTGGATTCAGTGTATCGAGTGGCATCTGTCGTGAAATTCTGGTAAGATTCGAAGCTGGAAAGTGGCGCGCGACTTCCTCAATCTCGTGGAAGCTGCTGTTGACGGAAACAAAGGGGAGCCGTCGATCACTGCATTGAGGGGGTGAGGATGGAGAGAGATTGATGAGGAGATTAGTTGAGATTTTAGTGTTGATTTTCGGTGAAGAAATGAAGTCATGGGATGCTGAAGTAATCGGCTATGGTGAGCAGAAATCCTGGAGCTGAGTTGTGCGATTGGGGGAGAAGGGTTTAAGCAGGCTGTGGTTTTTAATGAAGGGGTATGGGCCTTGTTAAATAGTAAGCCCAATTGAAATTTATTAAGTTTTATTTTAAATTCAAAATAGTATACTAACTTGTCAATCAAATATCTCGGTCATACGAAATCAGATTGACGAACCGAAAGTTGCGTTGGGACCGTATGGACGAGAGCTTCACAATGAAGCTGACTGGAAGTGGATTGGGACTCGTTTGAATTTATGACGAAATAAATTGTTTGATTCAAATCAAATAACAGTTTATCGTTCTTTAACGATGAACTGCCAAAGTGAGTAAAACTCACCAACTCTGAACTGTTCTATTTTTACAACGTATTCTTAAAACTGTTAAATATTGTTTGTTTGATTGTGTGTTAACTGTTTGATTGAACTGCTAGTCAGTTAGTGGAAATTATATATATATATATATGTAATTATATATATATAAACCGTTAAATATTTATATATTGATTCTGCTATCAGAATAATTTATATTGAACTGAAAGTGATGATAATCATATTGTGTAACATCTGTGGATGCAGGGAGACAGGTTGGAGGAATCCGACTGGATTCCTCAACAGTTATTTTATTGTTTTTCATATATTGTTATATGATGTGATATAAAATCTGTGGGCGATTATATGTACTTGGACGATATTGAACATCGTGATTTGATATGATTGAATACCATAACATACCGAAATGTTGATAAGGGGATTTTCAAAGTGATATTGAAAATAGAATATTTATAAAATAGATATTTATAAATAAGAGATATTTATAAAGTGGAATATTTATAAATAAGAAATGTTTATAAATTGGAATATTTATAAATAGGAGATATTCAAAAAGGAAATAATTACAAACCATTTTCTTTTTGAATGGAAAGGCCTGTGTGGCGGGTTTGGGGATTTTCCCGATGCTCCCATTACAAAGGAGGTTATGGCGAATTTTTCAGAGAATTTAAGGAGTTAGAATATTTCAAGAATAAATTTGAAAAGGAAATATTTGTAAAACATTTACAAATAGAATTGAAAAGGAAACGTTATAAAAAGGAAATCATTTTTAAAGTGTAGAACCGTTATTTAAAAGTAAATCTTTCCAAATGAATAAAACGTTGTTAAAAATGAAATCTTTATAAAGTGAATAAAGTAAATCGAATATGGTATTCGAAAGTTAGTAAAACGAATATGCTATTCGAAAGGGGTTAGTCGAGTTAGTTGAATAGAGTTAACTAGTTCAGTAGAGTTAACCAGTTCAGTAGAGTTAACCAATTCAGTAGAGTTAACCAGTTCAATAGAGTTAACCAGTTGGGTTAAGTAAGTCAAATTAACCAGTGAGTTAAGTAAGTCAAGTTAACCAGTGAGTTAAGTAAGTCGAGTTAATCAAGTCGAGTTGATCGAGTTAGAGTTACTCAGATAGAGTTAATCGATTAGAGTTAAAACGAACTAAAGTTGATCAAATATAGTTATTTGAGACAGAGTTAGTCAAACAGAGTTCTTCTGGATAAGTTGCCATCTCGTACGACTGCTAGCGTAATTCGCAGGGCTGTAAATAGCCTACGGCGGTCGGATGTTTCCTGAGGGAGTCAGGCGTAACCATTGTGATCACTGCGATCTAGAGTCAAGCGAATGAAGTTAAATCGAATATTAGTTATTCGATAGGAGTTAAGTTCTTGAGTTAGATTATCGAGATAAGTTAATCGAGTTTAAGTTCTTGAGTTAGATTATCGAGATAAGTGAGTCGAGTTAAGTTCGTCGAGTTAAATTAATCGATGTTAGTTTCATCGAAAGGAGTTAATCGATGTTAGTTTCATCGAAAGGAGTTAATCGATGTTAATTTTATCGAAAGGAGTATCGATGTTAGTTTCATCGAAGGGAGTTATTGATTAGTTAAATCGAAAGGAGTTATCGATTAGTTAAATCGAAAGGAGTTATCGAATTTAGTTATTCGAAAAGGAGTTATCGATTTGTTAAATCGAAAGGGAAAATTATCGAATATCGTTTATTCTAGAGGAGATTTTCGAATGTAGTTTATTCGAAGGAGTTATCGATTATTAGTTAATCGAAGTGAGTTATAGAATATTAGTTAAATCGAAGGAGTTATCGAATATAGTTTATTCGATGGAGTTAATCTATTAGAGTTAAATCAAATGAGTTGATCGAATATAGTTTATTCGAATAGAGAAAAGGAGTTAATCGAATATAGTTTATTCGAATAGAGTAAATGAGTTAATCAAATATAGTTTATTCGAATAGAGTTAGAGGAGTTATCGAATATAGTTTATTCGACAGGAGTTAAGTGAATTAGTTAAGTTAAACTAAGTGAATTAGTTAAGTGAATTGGTTAAGTTAACCAAAGTGAATTAGTCGAGTTAATCAAAGTGATTAGTTCAGTTAATCGAGATAAGTAAATCAACTTAGGTTAATCGAGTTGAATTAGTCAGTCGAGTTAATAAATTGAGTTAGTCAAACCAAGTAAAACCAGTTAGAGTTAATTAATTAAGGTTGACCTGTTAGATTTGATCGGTTAGAATTAACCAGTTAGAGTTAATCAATCAAAGTTAATCAAATAGAGTTAAGTAACATTAGAACTGACTAGAGATTAGTAAATTGAATGGTTTTCTAAGTGCCTATCTGATGTTGGTTTCGGCCTTCGGGATTTATACTTAGGGGATTGTTCTCATACTAGTTTACAGTCTGGGACTGATAGTTGGGGAAGAGTAGTGATTTGTAAATAAGCAGATGGAAACGTTTTCCAGTGTTAATAACATATATTTTCTAAACATAGAAAATAAGGCAATGTGAATATATATATAGATATATGTTGATGATTTACCGATATAATTTCCATCTGGAAAAAATATCGTTGTTTGCACACTTGTTTTTCTTTGATGGTTAAATCACAGACTATCGAAGTTTTGACCATTTTAACGTTGTTAATATGGAGAGACCGGTTGGATTATAATCCAAAGAACCACTCTGTATTGGCATAAGCGTTGCGAATCATATATGCCAAAGATAATTGAAGACGGAGTAAAATGCAAGGGCTGTTGTATAAGTCTTAGATAACAGTGACTAAGATGGATATACTGAATAGAGCCTTCGGTTTGTCCAGTCCCAGGACAACTTGTATGGATGAATGTCTGACAGAGCATATCCAATGGATCGCGTAAGTTGATCTCTTCAAACGTATATACGTGGTGGCGGAGGAATTCGTTTCTCTTAGCTGTATACCCGTTGTATTTTTTAGGAAATCAATTTGTGATTTGGCGGGTATGACGATGTGACATTCTAAGTGAATGATGATGACTTGTATGAATGAATGTCTGACAGAGTATTTCCAGAAAGGTCACGTACACTGATTTCTTCAACCGTACCAAGAGTGGAAGCGGAGAAGGAAACTTCTTTAGCTAACACGTAATGTACTGTTGTAGACGTCAATTAGTGATTTTCGATGGATCTGACAATGTGGCATTCAAAGTGAATCTGATGTGATGATAAAGCGTAGCTTCTAGCCTCATCAACCGTTAAATGACAGAAATCGGGCAGGCAGCATGGCTAAGTCGGTCGCACCGAAGTAGGGTGTATAATCACCTATCTAGAGAATATTCATTTGCTTCTTTAATCTATCAATCCTGTTCCATATATATATACGGGAACGGTTGCTGATCCCAAGTGTTGGTGATATACATTCGATACACTCAAGCAAAATGAGTGGTCGGTCATGTGTGGCTGAGTTACAAGATGTTCTTGTTGAACTCCAGTGTATCGTTCCTAGAGTACACTGATCGGAAGGGGGTTCCATACCTTGTCATAGTTGTAAATCCATTATCCAATACGTGCTTGCGATTTTGATTGTATACTATATATGTAGAACGTGAGATGAAAGCGTTTCTTCTAGTTGATATCTATTTGTACATAGACATTATTATAATATCAAAAGGGTTTTTGATATAAAGATATTTTGGATTCTCATAAGGGAAAAACCCGTTCCGTTCTGCGGCGTGGTCTTATGAGATATCGTTTACTTGTTCATATACCTGTTTTAAACTGATTTACTCACACCGGTCCCATGACTGACCTGGAGTTTACTTTGTTGTTTTCCCTAAACTCTTGGGTGTCCAATTTTGTACGGGCAGTCAAGTAGTCGGGATTTTACAGATACACTTGGAGAGCTTGGAGCAGAAGGCTTCAGGATTCTATAGCTATTATTATTTCCGCTGTTGTTGTAAGTGTTGTACTCTGATAAGTGCTATTGTATATATAACTGTTTGTATTTCAAAAGTTATGTTATATTTTATTCGTTCCGCTGTGAGATTCGTGTTACTCTGATGATGATGTTCTTCTTCTTCTTCTTCTTCTATTCTATAAGTTCTATCTTATCTTTCCTCACCCTCTAATTTCTTTCATTAATTACCGGGATTTTTCGATGTTTTGGTTATCGACATCGAGCTTATGTCGATAACCAAAGTCGCCGAAAATCCTGGTCGTTACACCATCACCATCACGTCTGGCCCCTCTCCCTTGTTTCTTTCTTTTCCTCAATAACATGGCACTTCATCTTTTGGAACGAAAACGCCCCTCCTCCTTTACCTTTAAAACCGCTGAATTGATTTTAAACAACTCCTCCAAGTTCCATGCAGACACCCGCAACTCACTTCCCATCTTCATTTTTTTCTTTGAATCCCAACTACAGTACCTTCTCTCCCTAAACACCTGCTCATGCATCTCTCCCTCTCCCATGTTTCACCGTTGCATCATTTCATTGTTGTGTTCCTCCCAGACATCAAGCTTCGCACCCTTTTTTTCCTCTTTGCTGCGACTCACGAACTTTACTGCTGAAATAACTGCACCCTTCCATCCTTGCTCGCCACTTATCCTGCGCCACCTTAAGAGTCAGACCCTTCTTCTTGGTCCTCCTCGTTCGCTGACCTCGCCAGCAACCTTGGCGGCAGCCACCGGCTACCATGCCATCATCTTGTCTGGCATCTCCACTCCCTGCTTCGTTGACAGCACGTACATTTGAGGAGAAGAAAGCAGTTTCGTGTAATAAGGCTCGCGTGATGTTTAGGGAAGAGGGTTTTCATTTTTATTTCGAAGAGAAGTTGCAGTTTTAATGAGGGGAATGGGTTTTGTTTTCTGTTCAGAAATGAAGGAAAATTAATGGAGCAGGTTAGGCATTTTATAGGGGATAAATACGTGGAAGGCAAGGCGTTGTAAAGATCTGCAGAAATGGGTAGGCTAGTTGTAAGGCGTGGATTTCAAAAGCTTGGTCGGCACAAAAGTGGTAATTTGGCAGCCAAGTAAAATAAAGTGTTGTTGCTAGACAAAAAGGACATGCATAGATGAAGAGAAAATATATAAATATATACATAGGTAGTTGCACACAACTTGTAGATCTACCGCATTTTCTTTTGATGTGTGTTTGTATGTTAGTTTTTAGGGTAGGTTGTAGCAACGCAGAGCTCAGGACGTACCAGTTTTCTTCAGCGTGAAATATATATACATATATTATCTTAGAACTTAAGTTCTCTTTTAATTTTGTTTTACTACGGTTAGTTTCATATAACCGCTATTTAATGGTGTTGTTAAATATACACACTGTCAAATTCCAACGTCAAATGTAACAAAATTAAATACAGTTATGTCTTGGCATTGTGGTCCCAATGAAATTAATTTTGTTGAAATTGGATTCTGTTTGCAAAACAAAGTTATTTTAATTTATCGGTTCACCTTTAAATTTCATCTACCAACGAAACAGCTCCAATCAGCTCCCAACTGGAAATGTGGCAATAACTAACCATACGTATTCCAATAAAACTCGTTTCGTGGAAAACGGAGGTCGTTTGAAAAGAAAACTAATTCTGAAGCCTTTATATTATCGATAAAATATAATTAAAATTCCCAAATAATTCAATAAATTATTATCCTCTTAAATATCCAAATAGAACAATTTATGTAGATTCAAATATAAGTTATAAAATTTAATATCATTAATTACAGCTAAAAAGGTGCCCAATTTATATTAAAACCCTTTTAAATTTACTAATAAATGTTACATTTTAATAACGATTTCCATAGCGACTATATTTAAATTTTGAATTGGATGTAACTAACAATTTATAACACAAAATCTGAATTTTTCTCTTTCATATGAAAATTATCATCGATTAGATTCACCCGTTTCTTATTTCACATAAATCCGACTTAAAACGGATTCTTTATATTCAGTTGAAGTTCAAAATTCAATATTACGAACTGCTGCGCTATTTCGAGCTCGTTTTATATTTATATATAAATTTAACGTTCAACCTTCATTTCAATTATCGATTTCAATATTAAATTTAGTAATATTCCCAATAATAATATTTAAAATAATAAATTAAATTAAATATTCGACTACCAAAAATACAGGACATTACATTCTTCCCCCCTTAAAATAATTTCGTCCCCGAAATTGCTTAGATAGGAAAAATGTGAAAAAACATTAATTTTCGAAATCCAAGTTATAGTGAATCGAAAATCAATTTAATATAGTACACAAATATTTTTCAAAAATATCAAAAATATTCTAACACTTTAAATTCCCAAAAAAATTCGGCGGAGTCTCCTCTATACGGAGTGACTTCTGCAGTATCGCAGGAACAAATAAAATATATACATCAACCCCCACAGTCGGAAAACAAAAATAAAAACCCAATATTCTATATTTTCTCGTAGGCGTACCTTTTACGAACGCTACTGAGCTTACTTGCTCTATTTATCGCGATCTACTCAATCAAAATCTAATCCTCAAAGCCATCTGGAACCTGCACTTACTTAACCCAATATGTGAGTAACCAATACATGAAATTCTTAACTAATATTTCATTAATTAACAAATTGACCTCACTAATTTCAAATCAACATGAAGTATCAATTCATTTGCAAATACCAGTTTAAATTGTTAGTCTTAACTCTCATGCAATTCCATTCCAGTTTATTATGCTGGAATTTATCCCTTGGTTTACAATTCATTATATTTCATTAACTGTTGATTAATTTCTAATCAAAAAATCCATCATCCAATAACAAACAATTCTTAATCAACATAAACTAATCAATTTAATTTACATTCAATATAAATATTTACTTGGTTTAACCTATTTCAATCATCAGTCACTTAATATTCAATTGATTTATTATTTAATTATTATCTATTTAAAATTACAAATTTATTATATTATATCCCAATATCGTCTTAATTTGATTTCACTTAACCTAGTTAATTTCCGATTCAAATTCTTAATCCGATTTGAATTCTAGTCGAACCAACCAACATACAATATCTCAATAATATAACAAAATTGTTTCTTTTCTATACAAAATATATTTCGGGTAAAATTATTTCATTTACCCTCAAAACAATATTGTATCCATTACCAGTTCAATGCTTCATAACACTTGAATCGATCAACAAACACAATACAAAACATTTGTATGTAAAATCTATAAATACGCTTTCATATATATATATATATATATACATACACTCAATCTCGATCTAGGGTATTACTAACCCCATCTCTATCGAGTTATGCCACAGAGCCAAGGTTATAACTAAACCAATAACTCTGATACCACTGTCACGACCCAGCAGAATTCGATGCTAGAATTTCGACAATAACACACTAATCTTGTATCACTTGCTAGAACTCAAGTATCAAAACCACCAGATAATTATGAGAAAGAATATTAGCGGGTGAGATAAGAATGAAAGAAATATTAGAATAGAAGAAGAAGAAGAACTAACACAACACAGAGTCTCACATCGCAGCGGAACAAAATATAATATGGGAATAAATCTTTATTGAGAGCTTGAAATTTATACTTACAACCATCAGAGTACATCAATACAACTGGAGCGCTATAGTAATCTGTCCTTATAACCCACAGCGGAATAAATAATAGTACGTCTGAACTTATCCAGCACGTCTTCGAAACTTCGTAGTGTCCAATAACCTGAACCTGTGCAACCCGGTCTAACCCGAGCATTTACAAAACACCGGGTCAGTCTGGTGAACCAGAATGAGAAAAACATACTAAGTTTTAAGGGGAATCATCTGAGACGACCCCAAACCCCGTACTGACGGCGGCAAGGGTTATCTTTGGAATATAACACAGAAATAGATAATAGCAGAACAGAATTAAATAAATACACCGGAATGAACAATAGAATATACTGGATAAAAGTAATCATCAGAGTTACACAGTATACAGGATCATACTTAGTAAAAATACAGTTCAGCTATACATAAATGTCTACAGCGGAAAATAAACATAATATGTACAATAGGAGCTGAACAGCATAAAAAGAGATAAACGATAGAATCCATCTTCAGCTCCAGCTATCCAGAAAGAACCAGCTGAACCTGAATACAAGGCTGCCCGTAAAGAAAAAGGGGCACCCGAGTTTGAGAGTGAAACAAACTACGAGTCAGTCATGGGACTGGTATGAGAAATCTACTCAACACATATATAATTTGGCTAATCGCAAGACCACGCCACTCTCGTGGAACGGGTTTACTCCATTGGATTGCCAGTGCTTTAAAACAAATCTTTCTTTTAAACATCGCTATGCTTTTTATAAAAATGAAGCCATTATAAGACTCAGTTCCCATCACACAATGCAACGCAAACCGGAGGATAGAGTTTTTACCTTATAACGGCCAAAATATGCTTGATACGAATAAAACAAAGGCATTTTGATATTATTGCTAGTGTTTATATGTTTTGAAAACAATTTCAAATCATAACTATCAATCATAGACGGCATTAATGCCCCATACCACTATGTCGCCATATATAATTATACAATCAAAACCGCACAGTCACGTAATTGGAAATTGGATTTCCGTCATGAACCAAGGCAAAAGATAGTCCTTACCGAATTCGAGACTGCCTAGCCCGAGTCTCAGGAACAGCCGCAACTGCCCCTTGGATCGTTAGGGCCGGTCCACTGATGTGGATTATTATGCCTGAACAATACGTTTCCCCGCCCTTTGGGGCGTAAACGAGCCAACGAATGACTCCATCGGACCCGGATCGTCCGATCAAACCGAGGCGCCTCGCAACAGCAACAACCACATAAGTGAAAAGTATATAAATGTCAGGGCTGGTAGGTCACTGACACCACCCTAGCTAGGAAGAAACGCATGCCCTCCCTGAGGTCCTTCTCCCGTTTTTGGTTCATACCGGGGTGTGAGGCTCGCGAATTCACGTTGTACACAAAGCTACGCCACACAGGCGGTGCTTTGATCATCACCACAAGACTTTGCTTTTCAACAGAAGTCCTGATCATCTGCCACTTAGGCATGTCACACTAGAAATTCATGCCATGCGACTGATGTCCATCGATATACAACCTTTGAGCTCGTGCGTTTCAGAGAAGGGCGTTAAGCGAAAGAATAAATTCTCCGCCGCCAAACAGATGTATATTTAATAGAGATCAATCAACACAGAATAAAATCCAATGTCAGACACACAGTCCATTTACAAGTCCGTTCTGGGTCTGAACGAAACCGAAGGCACTAAATACCTCGTAAACCCATCGATCACCACGTACGTCTGGACGATCACCACTCATTATCCATATTTCGGGATGCCTCCCAATCAGGACCTCGGTTACCATCCAAACGAGGTGAAGATCTCTGGTCTTCGACCACCGTCTTCATCTTCGAATTTCAATCGTCGGTCAATTATTCGAAATGAGAATTAACTCGGCCTTTTCAAATAATTCACGTATATTTAGAATTTTAAATCAATTTATTTCAATGGTTAAATCATTCGACAACACCAATTTTGCTCTTTAATGTAAATTTCACACCAAACACCTTCAACCATCAAATACCACATAAATGGAGAAAATTCAGTTTATTTCCATTCCATGTCGTTTATGATATTTTATAACGATTTATCGCTATTTTTATTTATTTTAAAATAGCCAATTTATTCAAAACGACGCTTCGGGCCATAACGCAGCCGTGGCGCTGTTTTTCTCCAGATTTGATTTACACATATATGAAAATCTAACCGTTGGATCTTCACAAAATTTACATCATTAGAAAGGTCTTTTCAAAACGAATCCAACAGTTCCAGTTTCGGGAAAATCCGACGGTCGGATCTCCCGGTACAATCGTTTGAAGTTTCGATTTCAAAATACGAACTGCAGCGTCGTTATTCGATTAAATATAATTATATTTATATATATATATAAATATAATCGTTTCTGGCGCTGTTTTTCTTCAGATTTGAATTAAACATTCCAGACAATCCAACCGTTGGATTTTTACAAAGTTGGTGTCGTCGGAAAGATATTTCCAAGGCGAACCCGACGGTTGCAGTTTCGGGAAAATCCAATGGTCGGATTTCCTGTACTAGTTGTTTGAAATCACGGTTTCAAAACGCGAACTGCACGGCCACGTTTCATTTTAATTTTATTTATATTTATATATTTATATAAATATAGTTCATTCAACCATTTCAATATCGTTTTTACTTCAAATATTTCACTAATGCCTTTAAATTTTGGAAAATTTCGCCATAACCTCCTTTATACGGAAGGGGCTGGGAAAATTCCCAAATAGCCACACGAGCGTCTCATGTCAAAAAGAAAAAGGAAAAGCCAAGCGGCTAGCCAACAGGCTCATAAAATCATCACCCAAACAAAACAGTAAATGTGTACCTATTTGTCGGGCACAAAATTTTATTCCTCTTCTCTAGCCCCTTCGCTATAACCTGTTCAATAAATATGCATGTACATATATATAGTTCTTATCACTTATCATTTTCTATTCAACTTCATATTCGATTTCTTTTGGTTTAAAAACACCATTCATTCTAATGTTGCATGTATGGGCACAAATCATATCATTAGCTAATTAATGAATATTTCAACTCCTATATATTTATTTGAACGAGTGGCTATTTTTAACACTTCACATTTCAACGATTCATGCATATAATAAAAAATGTGATTTTTATTGTAAAACAATTCATTTCAAAACACTATTATTTTATATAGTTTATATCGGTGATAAAAATAGGATTTTTCTTATAAAACAATTTCTTTCAAAATATGAATACCATTCAACACATGAATTTCAAATCAACGAATGAATATCGATTCAACACATGAAGGTTTTCTATAGTTTCTATATATAGATAAAAATGTGATTTTTATATTTAAAATGCGAATACCATTCAACACATGAATTTCTAATCAACGAATGAATATCGATTCAACACATGAAGGTTTTCTATTCAACGAATAAATATAGTTTCAGCAAATGAAAATAATTCAAACATATGAATATTATTCAAAATTTCGGCAGCATAACGGCAGGGTAGTTAAAACCGGGACCGTCCCTAGTACGGCTCTTCGCTCTACCTTAAAACCTCGCGGTTTTTGACAATGGGGATCATGCATCTAGTTCGCACGCAGGCGGCATGTATATATTTATTTCATTTCCACAAACTAATCCTAAGTGGCTTCAACCAAATATTTCTCAACCACAAACGGGTATTTTTCAACCACAATCAATCAATATCTACCAAAAACAATCCCAAACAACCATTCGCTATCAATCAATTTTCACACCAATCACCATCAATAAATATCGTCCATGGTTTGTGGACGAGGGGCGTGTATATATATATTTATATTTATATTTATATTTATATTTATATATATAGCAATTCAATTCTACTTCAACACATATATAATTTTTACAACGCATATATAACTTATACATCGAACGTACAACTTATACAACGCTTATACAAGAGGTGTACAACGCTTATATAACTCATACATCGACTATATAATTTATACATCGTCGTTTTCCATATTGTTTTTAAATTAGAAATCTCACTTTGGGTTCCACTCCACCAAAAATAGCAGAAGGCTCAGAAAAATATGCGGTCTCTTCTAAAATGTAGAAGGCGTCCACACGGTCACGATGTTTCCTATTTCATCAAATTTCGTTAACGAATGAAAAAGATATGATTTTTCAAAGTTTGCAACACTTTAAAACTGTCGAAATCAGTTTAAAATAGATTAGCCGTATACCTGTTTTTTTCTTCGAATCTAGGTTTTCGATTTTTGTCGAATTCGTGAAGTTGTAGCTCGATCAGAGGGTGCGACGTGGAAGAGGGGGGCGTGGTGCTTCTGGCGATGGTTTGGGCTTCGGGTCCGATCGCCTCTGGCGATCTCGGCGTCGACTGGAAGTCGACGACTTCGGAGGCGTCGTTCTCGACGATGGGGGCATGAGGCGGAGCGAGGCTGAGGTTGATTTGAAGAGGGGCGAAGGAGCTTTCGAGGGAAGGTGGTGGCGCAACCTGGTTTCGCCTGCGGAGGCCGGAAAACGAGGGGGAAGGGGGGAGCCACAGGCGCCGTTCAATCGTTTGAGCGACGGGGTTTTTTTGATTTTTTAAATTAATGAAATAAAAAATCCTATTGGCCGATGTTATATTAAATTCAAAAATTGGGGTTTTCTTAGACGAACTCGAAATCAAACCCAACGACTGCCGTCCCTAGTGTTTTACCCCCATTCTGAACACAATGGGATATGTTTCACAGGCCCATTCGACTGTTTCAGTCCGTTTTCATTCAATTTAAAATATATAATATTCAATATTCGATTTGAACGTACATTTCAATTTGCCAGGGCCATAAACTGATTCGAAAAATTCCAGAAAAATAAATCTGGCTATGTTTTGACGATACGGTCCCAACAAAACTAGTTTCGTCGAATTCTGAGATCGTTTGCAAAAAGGCCCATTTTTGGTCGATCCATTTTAACTGTAATTGACCAAAACACATTTTCCTTTGCCACGCTCACATACTAGCTTCAAAAATTACGAAATTTGAAACCTAGCAATAACTTCACATTACGGATCCAACAAAAGTGGTTTCGTCGAATTCCGAGGTCCTATGCAAAATGGCCATTTTCACGGGCTATATAAATTCCATATCGACCCTTCCGAAAATTCATTCGGCCATAACTTTTGCTTTCCGCTATGAAAATTCGATTTTTTAGATTCGTTAGAAAGGTATTCACTAACAGATTTAAATAATTTTGGTTTCACTAAAATCCGTTTTGTTTTGCACCCGGTACAGTCCGACAAAGTTTGAATTCAATTTTTGAAACAGCAGCGCCATTTCAGGCCTTGTTTATAATTATAATTAATTATATTCGCTTTCAATTGTCGATTCAAACTCAATTTCCATTGCCATTATTTAAAATATTTATTTTAAATATTTAAAATCCATTATTTTAGCCAATTTAAAAATTTTAAATTGGTTCATATTTTCTGGGTCGTTACAATCTCCCCCACTTAAAACTTTTCGTCCCCGAAAAGGAACAAAGTCGAAAGTGGTTTGATAAATCTACAATCACACAACACAACAACCAATTTGTTTTTAACCTTCCAAAAATATACTAATCAAATCCTATATTCCCTTAAAAACCATTCAGAGTATAGAATAAATAGTGCACATCCATGGGAAGAAAATAGCAATAGAATAGAGAATTAAATGGTAATGCAAAGAGTGGTAAATGTACCTTGCACCGGAGTCAATCAGAGATATCTATTCGGCATCTGGGATAGGCTTTCTGAATGCTCTCCTCAGTTTCCCAAGTACAATCTCGCGGATCTCCACTCCATTGCACTTTGACTAAGTGAACCTTCTTGTTCCTCAATTCTTTGGTTTCTTTGCCGATAATCTTTAGCGGATCTCGTCTCATAGCTAATTCTGGGGTAATTTCAATATCCTGCTGAGCTGCTTCTTCCACGATCAAGTCTGGATCATGAACGTGCTTTCGAAGTTGAGATATATGAAATACATCGTGAACTCCAGGCAACTAGTCAGGCAGTTTGACCCTATAAGCGAGAGTTCCGATCCGTTCCAGAATAGGAAACGGACCAATGAATTTGGGCGCCAACTTTCCAGTTTTACCGAACCGGATAACTCCTCTCATCGGCGATACTTTCAAATACACGCAGTCGCCAACAGCAAAGGATATATCTCTTCTTCTTCTATCGGCATAGCTCTTTTGTCGGCTTTGAGCGGCAAGTAATCCCTTTTTAATAAAATCGACTTTGTTGGCGGCTTCTCGAATCATATCGGGACCCAACACAAGTCTATTTCCTGGTTCGACCCAACAAGCAGGAGATCGGCACGGTCTACCATACAACGCTTCGAATGGCGACATTGTCAGACTCGCCTGGTAGCTGTTGTTATAAGAGAATTCAGCCAAATGCAGATGGTCTTCCCATGATCCACCGAAATCTATAACACAAGCCCGCAATAGATCTTCTAAAATACGATTCACCCTCTCAGTCTGACCGTCTGTCTGAGGATGGTAAGCGGTGCTCAAGTTCAGCTTCATATTTAGTCAACCAGTCTAACCCCAAGATAAGATCAAACTCTTTAAAATTCATGACGACCGCGATGGTAGGAAACCGATAACGAGAAAAGGAAACCGGCACTCCACAAACCCAACTGAGATCAATGGAACCCCCAACCGGATTCTGGACAGTCATTGGTTCCTTAAGCTTTTTAAAATTCAAATCCAGTTTCTTAGCTGCATCTTTTGCAATGAAGCTTCGAGACGCGCCAGTGTCAAACAGTACTTTAACTGGAATATCTTTGACAGTTAGCGTGCCTTCTAAAACATCTGGCCTCTCCTGAATAGCTGTGGGCTCAGAAATTTCTGCTACTTCATTTACCTGAGCCTCTTTGGTCTTTTTCAATAGCCAGCAATCTTGCTTTACATGACCAGCCTGTTGGCATTGACCACACTTTCTATCCTCTTGAAACTTCTTATCGGGTTTAAACCCCTTCATTCGTTTCTTCGAGGTTTTACAGTTTCTGGTCAAATGCCCTGGCTTCTTGCAGTTAGAGCAGGTGGTCGTCGTGGCTGGTTCTTTTTCAGATCTGGCCCTTTTTCGATTCACTTTGGGTTTCTTACTCATCTCAGACATCGCACTGGCCTCGGGATTATCAGCTTCAGGCTCAACTTTGTCACTAGAACTGACTTCTTCTTCGTCGCATAACATTCCTTTCTTATGGAGATCTTCATACTGATAAGCCATATAAATCATTTCAGAAAAGGGGAGCCTCACGTTCCTCATTACATTGTTCTGATATTTTCTTTGAAGCCCGTGAATGAATCTAAGATTCTTCCTCTTTGGGTCTTTAATCAGATGACGAGCAAAATGAGAAAGTTCTTTGAATTTCTTATGATATTCTGGGATGGTCATGTCACCTTGTATCAGATAAGAAAATTCGTCGCATAATCGCTCCGTCGCTTCTGGAGGAGTAAACCTTTCTAGGAAAATCACTTTGAATCTGTCCCAGGTGATATCACCTTCTGGATTATTCTCAATAACTGAATCCCACCAGAACAAAGCTTCATCTTTGAGTGCCCAGGAGGCCAGTAATCTTTTCTGGTCATCCCTAAGCTTTAAACAATCAAAGATCTTTTCAGCCGAACGAATCCAAGCCTGTGTCTTCATAATTGATTCTTCACCAGAGAACGGTATTCCACCCATATTTCGATATTTGATTAATAGGGCCTCAATATCCGGTTCTGCATTCCTTCTGTTTCTGAAACTCATTTTCTAGTACTTCTGCAAACAGCAGATCAAGTGTCAGGTCACAGAAAAGATAATTTAAAATATAGAAACATATACTTCAAGTGTAAATGTGTCTATCGAGGTGTTATTTCATTCTGCTACTCATACTAGGATATTACTAATCCTATCTGTATTGAGTTACCCATCCTAGAACACTATTGGTTCTATTTCTGACGAGTTCGTTCAAATGTTATATTCCAGCACTAAGCTTAACCAAAGCTCTGATACCACGTTGAGACGACCCCAAACCCCGTACTGACGGCGGCAAGGGTTATCTTTGGAATATAACACAGAAACAGATAATAGCAGAACAGAATTAAATAAATACACCAGAATGAACAATAAAATATGCTGGATAAAAGTAATCATCAGAGTTACACAGTATACAGGATCATACTTAGTAAAAATACAGTTCAGCTATACATAAATGTCTACAGCGGAAAATAAACATAATATGTACAATAGGAGCTGAACAGCATAAAAAGAGATAAATGATAGAATCCATCTTCAGCTCCAGCTATCCAGAAAGAACCAGCTAAACCTGAATACAAGGCTGCCCGTGAAGAAAAATGGGCACCCGAGTTTGAGAGTGAAACAAACTACGAGTCAGTCATGGGACTGGTATGAGAAATCTACTCAACACATATATAATTTGGCTAATCGCAGGACCACGCCACTCTCGTGGAACGGGTTTACTCCATTGGATTGCCAGTGCTTTAAAACAAATCTTTCTTTTAAACATCGCTATGCTTTTTATAAAAATGAAGCCATTATAAGACTCAGTTCCCATCACACAATGCAACGCAAACCGGAGGATAGAGTTTTTACCTTATAACGGCCAAAATATGCTTGATACGAATAAAACAAAGGCATTTTGATATTATTGCTAGTGTTTATATGTTTTGAAAACAATTTCAAATCATAACTATCAATCATAGACGGCATTAATGCCTCATACCACTATGTCGCCATATATAAGTATACAATCA
The DNA here is from genome assembly GCA_030737875.1 of Allium sativum. Lineage (NCBI taxonomy): Eukaryota > Viridiplantae > Streptophyta > Magnoliopsida > Asparagales > Amaryllidaceae > Allium > Allium sativum. The sequence goes on along the minus strand of CM060920.1, from coordinate 387,213,542 downwards.
AAACCGCACAGTCACGTAATTGGAAATTGGATTTCCGTCATGAACCAAGGCAAAAGATAGTCCTTACCGAATTCGAGACTGCCTAGCCCGAGTCTCAGGAACAGCCGCAACTGCCCCTTGGATCGTCATGGCGTGTCCACTGATGTGGATTATTATGCCTGAACAATATGTTTCCCCGCCCTTTGGGGCGTAAACGAGCCAACGAATGACTCCATCGGACCCGGATCGTCCGATCAAACCGAGGTGCCTCGCAACAGCAACAACCACATAGGTGAAAAGTATATAAATGTCAGGGCTGGTAGGTCACTGACACCACCCTAGCTAGGAAGAAACGCATGCCCTCCCTGAGGTCCTTCTCCCGTTTCTGGTTCATACCGGGGTGTGAGGCTCGCGAATTCACGTTGTACACAAAGCTACGCCACACAGGCGGTGCTTTGATCATCACCACAAGACTTTGCTTTTCAATAGAAGTCCTGATCATCTGCCACTTAGGCATGTCACACTAGCAACTCATGCCATGCGACTGATGTCCATCGATATACAACCTCTGAGCTCGTGCGTTTCAGAGAAGGGCGTTAAGCGAAAGAATAAATTCTCCGCCGCCAAACAGATGTATATTTAATAAAGATCAATCAACACAGAATAAAATCCAATGTCAGACACACAGTCCATTTACAAGTCCGTTCTGGGTCTGAACGAAACCGGAGGAACTAAATACCTCGTAAACCCATCGATCACCACGTACGTCTGGACGATCACCACTCATTATCCATATTTCGGGATGCCTCCCAATCAGGACCTCGGTTACCATCCAAACGAGGTGAAGATCTCCAGTCTTCGACCACCGTCTTCATCTTCGAATTTCAATCGTCGGTCAATTATTCGAAATGAGAATTAACTCGGCCTTTTCAAATAATTCACGTATATTTAGAATTTTAAATCAATTTATTTCAATGATTAAATCATTCGACAACACCAATTTTACTCTTTAATGTAAATTTCACACCAAACACCTTCAACCATCAAATACCACAAAAATGGAGCAAATTCAGTTTATTTCCATTCCATGTCGTTTATGATATTTTACAACGATTTATCGCTATTTTTATTTATTTTAAAATAGCCAATTTATTCAAAACGACGCTTCGGGCCATAACGCAACCGTGGCGCTGTTTTTCTTTAGATTTGATTTACACATATATGAAAATCTAACCGTTGGATCTTCACAAAATTTACATCATTAGAAAGGTCTTTTCAAAACGAATCCAACGGTTCCAGTTTCGGGAAAATCCGACGGTCGGATCTCCCGGTACAATCGTTTGAAGTTTCGATTTCAAAATACGAACTGCAGCGTCGTTATTCGATTAAATATAATTATATTTATATTTATATATATATATATAATCGTTTCTGGCGCTGTTTTTCTTCAGATTTGAATTAAACATTCCAGACAATCCAACCGTTGGATTTTTACAAAGTTGGTGCTGTCGGAAAGATATTTCCAAGGCGAACCCGACGGTTGCGGTTTCGGGAAAATCCAATGGTCGGATTTCCCGTACTAGTTGTTTGAAATCACGGTTTCAAAACGCGAACTGCACGGCCACGTTTCATTTTAATTTTACTTATATTTATATATTTATATAAATATAGTTCATTCAACCATTTCAATATCGTTTTTACTTCAAATATTTCACTAACGCTTTTAAATTTTGGAAAATTTCGCCATAACCTCCTTTGTATGGGAGGGGCTGGGAAAATTCCTAAATAGCCACACGGGCGTCTCATGTCAAAAAGAAAAAGGAAAAGCCAAGCGGCTAGCCAACAGGCTCATAAAATCATCACCCAAACAAGACAGTAAATGTGTACCTATTTGTCGGGCACAAAATTTTATTCCTCTTCTCTAGCCCCTTCGCTATAACCTGTTCAATAAATATGCATGTACATATATATAGTTCTTATCACTTATCATTTTCTATTCAACTTCATATTCGATTTCTTTTGGTTTAAAAACACCATTCATTCTAATGTTGCATGTATGGGCACAAATCATATCATTAGCTAATTAATGAATATTTCAACTCCTATATATTTATTTGAACGAGTGGCTATTTTTAACACTTCATATTTCAACGATTCATGCATATAATAAAAAATGTGATTTTTATTGTAAAACAATTCATTTCAAAACACTATTATTTTATATAGTTTATATCGGTGATAAAAATAGGACTTTTCTTGTAAAACAATTCTTTCAAAATATGAATACCATTCAACACATGAATTTCAAATCAACGAATGAATATCGATTCAACACATGAAGGTTTTCTATAGTTTCTATATATAGATAAAAATGTGATTTTTATATTTAAAATGCGAATACCATTCAACACATGAATTTCTAATCAACGAATGAATATCGATTCAACACATGAAGGTTTTCTATTCAACGAATAAATATAGTTTCAGTAAATGAAAATAATTCAAACATATGAATATTATTCAAAATTTCGGCAACATAACGGCAGGGTAGTTAAAACCGGGACCGTCCCTAGTACGGGTCCTCGCTCTACCTTAAAACCTCGCGGTTTTTGACAATGGGGATCATGCATCTAGTTCGCACGCAGGCGGCATGTATATATTTATTTCATTTCCACAAACTAATCCTAAGTGGTTTCAACCAAATATTTCTCAACCACAAACGGGTATTTTTCAACCACAATCAATCAATATCTACCAAAAACAATCCCAAACAACCATTCGCTATCAATCAATTTTCACACCAATCACAATCAATAAATATCGTCCATGGTTTGTGGACGAGGGGCGTGTGTATATATATATATATATATATATATATATATATATATATATATAGCAATTCACTTCTACTTCAACACATATATAATTTTTACAACGCATATATAACTTATACATCAAACGTACAACTTATACAACGCTTATACAAGAGGTGAACAACGCTTATATAACTCATACATCGACTATATAATTTATACATCGTCGTTTTCCATATTGTTTTTAAATTAGAAATCTCACTTTGGGTTCCACTCCACCAAAAATAGCAGAAGGCTCAGAAAAATATGCGGTCTCTTCTAAAATGTAGAAGGCGTCCACACGGTCACGATGTTTCCTTTTTCATCGAATTTCGTTAACGAATGAAAAAGATATGATTTTTCAAAGTTTGCAACACTTTAAAACTGTCGAAATCAGTTTAAAATAGATTAGCCGTATACCTGTTTTTTTCTTCGAATCTAGGTTTTCGATTTTTGTCGAATTCGTGAAGTTGTAGCTCGATCAGAGGGTGCGACGTGGAAGAGGGGGGCGTGGTGCTTCTGGCGATGGTCTGGGCTTCGGGTCCGATCGCCTCTGGCGATCTCAGCGTCGACTGGAAGTCGACGACTTCGGAAGCGTCGTTCTCGACGATGGGGGCACGAGGCGGAGCGAGGCTGAGGTTGATTTGAAGAGGGGCGAAGGAGCTTTCGAGGGAAGGTGGTGGCGCTGCCTGGTTTCGCCTGCGGCGGCCGGAAAACGAGAGGGAAGGGGGGAGCCACAGGCGCCGTTCAATCGTTTGAGCGACGGGGTTTTTATGATTTTTTTAAATTAATGAAATAAAAAATCCTATTGGCCGATGTTATATTAAATTCAAAAATTGGGGTTTTCTTAGACGAACTCGAAATCAAACCCAACGACTGCTGTCCCTAGCGTTTTACCCCCATTCTGAACACAATGGGATATGTTTCGCAGGCCCATTCGACTGTTTCAGTCCGTTTTCATTCAATTTAAAATATACAATATTCAATATTCGATTTGAACGTACATTTCAATTTGCTAGGGCCACAAACTGATTCAAAAAATTCCAGAAAAATAAATCTGGCTATGTTTTGACGATACGGTCCCAACAAAACTAGTTTCGTCGAATTCTGAGATCGTTTGCAAAAAGGCCCATTTTTGGTCGATCCATTTTAACTATAATTGACCAAAACACATTTTCCTTTGCCACGCTCACATACTAGCTTCAAAAATTACGAAATTTGAAACCTAGCAATAACTTCACATTACGGATCCAACAAAAGTGGTTTCGACGAATTCCGAGGTCCTATGCAAAATGGCCATTTTCACGGGCTATATAAATTCCATATCGACCCTTCCGAAAATTCATTCGGCCATAACTTTTGCTTTCCGCTATGAAAATTCGATTTTTCAGATTCGTTAGAAAGGTATTCACTAACAGATTTAAATATTTTTGGTTTCACTAAAATCCGTTTTGTTTTGCACCCGGTACAGTCCGACAAAGTTTGAATTCAATTTTTGAAACTGCAGCGCCATTTCAGGCCTTGTTTATAATTATAATTAATTATATTCGCTTTCAATTGTCGATTCAAACTCAATTTCCATTGCCATTATTTAAAATATTTATTTTAAATATTTAAAATCCATTATTTTAGCAAATTTAAAATTTTTAAATTGGTTTATATTTTCTGGGTCGTTACAATCTCCCCCACTTAAAACTTTTCGTCCCCGAAAAGGAACAAAGTCGAAAGTGGTTTGATAAATCTACAATCACACAACACAACAACCAATTTGTTTTTAACCTTCCAAAAATATACTAATCAAATCCTATATTCCCTTAAAAACCATTCAGAGTATAGAATAAATAGTGCACATCCATGGGAAGAAAATAGCAACAGAATAGAGAATTAAATGGTAATGCAAAGAGTGGTAAATGTACCTTGCACCGGAGTCAATCAGAGATATCTATTCGGCATCTGGGATAGGCTTTCTGAATGCTCTCCTCAGTTTCCCAAGTACAATCTCGCGGATCTCCACTCCATTGCACTTTGACTAAGTGAACCTTCTTGTTCCTCAATTCTTTGGTTTCTTTGCCGATAATCTTTAGCGGCTCTCGTCTCACAGCTAATTCTGGGGTAATTTCAATATCCTGCTGAGCTGCTTCTTCCACGATCAAGTCTGGATCATGAACGTGCTTTCGAAGTTGAGATATATGAAATACATCGTGAACTCCAGGCAACCAGTCAGGCAGTTTGACCCTATAAGCGAGAGTTCCGATCCGTTCCAGAATAGGAAACGGACCAATGAATTTGGGCGCCAACTTTCCAGTTTTACCGAACCGGATAACTCGTCTCATCGGCAATACTTTCAAATACACGTAGTCGCCAACAGCAAAGGATATATCTCTTCTTCTTCTATCGACATAGCTCTTTTGTCGGCTTTGAGCGGCAAGTAATCCCTTTTTAATAAAATCGACTTTGTTGGCGGCTTCTCGAATCATATCGGGACCCAACACAAGTCTATTTCCTGGTTCGACCCAACAAGCAGGAGATCGGCACGGTCTACCATACAACGCTTCGAATGGCGACATTGTCAGACTCACCTGGTAGCTGTTGTTATAAGAGAATTCAGCCAAATGCAGATGGTCTTCCCATGATCCACCGAAATCTATAACACAAGCCCGCAATAGATCTTCTAAAATACGATTCACCCTCTCAGTCTGACCGTCTGTCTGAGGATGGTAAGCAGTGCTCAAGTTCAGCTTCATATTTAGTCAACCAGTTTAACCCCAAGATAAGATCAAACTCTTTAAAATTCATGACGACCGCGATGGTAGGAAACCGATAACGAGAAAAGGAAACCGGCACTCCACAAACCCAACTGAGATCAATGGAACCCCCAACCGGATTCTGGACAGTCATTGGTTCCTTAAGCTTTTTCAAATTCAAATCCAGTTTCTTTGCTGCATCTTTTGCAATGAAGCTTCGAGACGCGCCAGTGTCAAACAGTACTTTAACTGGAATATCTTTGACAGTTAGCGTGCCTTCTAAAACATCTGGCCTCTCCTGAATAGCTGTGGGCTCAGAAATCTCTGCTACTTCATTTACCTGAGCCTCTTTGGTCTTTTTCAATAGCCAGCAATCTTGCTTTACATGACCAGCCTGTTGGCATTGATCACACTTTCTATCCTCTTGAAACTTCTTATCGGGTTTAAACCCCTTCATTCGTTTCTTCGAGGTTTTACAGTTTCTAGTCAAATGCCCTGGCTTCTTGCAGTTAGAGCAGGTGGCCGTCGTGGCTGGTTCTTTTTCAGATCTGGCCCTTTTTCGATTCACTTTGGGCTTCTTACTCATCTCAGACATCGCACTGGCCTCGGGATTATCAGCTTCAGGCTCAACTTTGTCACTAGAACTGACTTCTTCTTCGTCGCATAACACTCCTTTCTTATGGAGAACTTCATACTGATAAGCCATATAAATCATTTCTGAAAAGGGGAGCCTCACGTTCCTCATTACACTGTTCTGATATTTTCTTTGAAGCCCGTGAATGAATCTAAGATTCTTCCTCTTTGGGTCTTTAATCAGATGAGGAGCAAAATGAGAAAGTTCTCTGAATTTCTTATGATATTCTGGGATGGTCATGTCACCTTGTATCAGATAAGAAAATTCGTCGCATAATCGCTCCGTCGCTTCTGGAGGAGTAAACCTTTCTAGGAAAATCACTTTGAATCTGTCCCAGGTGATATCACCTTCTGGATTATTCTCAATAACTGAATCCCACCAGAACAAAGCTTCATCTTTGAGTGCCCAGGAGGCCAGTAATCTTTTCTGGTCATCCCTAAGCTTTAAACCATCAAAGATCTTTTCAGCCGAACGAATCCAAGCCTGTGTCTTTATAATAGATTCTCCACCAGAGAACGGTATTCCACCCATATTTCGATATTTGATTAATAGGGCCTCAATATCCGGTTCTGCATTCCTTCTGTTTCTGACACTCATTTTCTAGTACTTCTGCAAACAGCAGATCAAGTGTCAGGTCACAGAAAAGATAATTTAAAATATAGAAACATATACTTCAAGTGTAAATGTGTCTATCGAGGTGTTATTTCATTCTGCTACTCATACTAGGATATTACTAATCCTATCCGTATTGAGTTACCCATCCTAGAACACTACTGGTTCTATTTCTGATGAGTTCGTTCAAATGTTATATTCCAGCACTAAGCTTAACCAAAGTTCTGATACCACGTTGAGATGACCCCAAACCCCGTACTGACGGCGGCAAGGGTTATCTTTGGAATATAACACAGAAACAGATAATAGCAGAACAGAATTAAATAAATACACCAGAATGAACAATAGAATATACTGGATAAAAGTAATCATCAGAGTTACACAGTATACAGGATCATACTTAGTAAAAATATAGTTCAGCTATACATAAATGTCTACAGCGGAAAATAAACATAATATGTACAATAGGAGCTGAACAGCATAAAAAGAGATAAATGATAGTATCCATCTTCAGCTCCAGCTATCCAGAAAGAACCAGCTAAACCTGAATACAAGGCTGCCCGTAAAGAAAAAGGGGCACCCGAGTTTGAGAGTGAAACAAACTACGAGTCAGTCCTGGGACTGGTATGAGAAATCTACTCAACACATATATAATTTGGCTAATCGCAGGACCACGCCACTCTCGTGGAACGGGTTTACTCCATTGGATTGCCAGTGCTTTAAAACAAATCTTTCTTTTAAACATCGCTATGCTTTTTATAAAAATGAAGCCATTATAAGACTCAGTTCCCATCACACAATGCAACGCAAACCGGAGGATAGAGTTTTTACCTTATAACGGCCAAAATATGCTCGATACGAATAAAACAAAGGCATTTTGATATTATTGCTAGTGTTTATATGTTTTGAAAACAATTTCAAATCATAACTATCAATCATAGACGGCATTAATGCCCCATACCACTATGTCGCCATATATAAGTATACAATCAAAACCGCACAGTCACGTAATTGGAAATTGGATTTCCGTCATGAACCAAGGCAAAAGATAGTCCTTACCGAATTCGAGACTGCCTAGCCCGAGTCTCAGGAACAGCCGCAACTGCCCCTTGGATCGTCAGGGCCGGTCCACTGATGTGGATTATTATGCCTGAACAATACGTTTCCCCGCCCTTTGGGGCGTAAACGAGCCAATGAATGACTCCATCGGACCCGGATCGTCTGATCAAACCGAGGCGCCTCGCAACAGCAACAACCACATAGGTGAAAAGTATATAAATGTCAGGGCTGGTAGGTCACTGACACCACCCTAGCTAGGAAGAAACGCATGCCCTCCCTGAGGTCCTTCTCCCGTTTCTGGTTCATACCGGGGTGTGAGGCTCGCGAATTCACGTTGTACACAAAGCTACGCCACACAGGCGGTGCTTTGGTCATCACCACAAGACTTTGCTTTTCAACAGAAGTCCTGATCATCTGCCACTTAGGCATGTCACACTAGCAATTCATGCCATGCGACTGATGTCCATCGATATACAACCTCTGAGCTCGTGCGTTTCAGAGAAGGGCGTTAAGCGAAAGAATAAATTCTCCGCCGCCAAACAGATGTATATTTAATAGAGATCAATCAACACAGAATAAAATCCAATGTCAGACACACAGTCCATTTACAAGTCCGTTCTGGGTCTGAACGAAACCGGAGGCACTAAATACCTCATAAACCCATCGATCACCACGTACGTCTGGACGATCACCACTCATTATCCATATTTCGGGATGCCTCCCAATCAGGACCTCGGTTACCATCCAAACGAGGTGAAGATCTCCGGTCTTCGACCACCGTCTTCATCTTCGAATTTCAATCGTCGGTCAATTATTCGAAATGAGAATTAACTCGGCCTTTTCAAATAATTCACGTATATTTAGAATTTTAAATCAATTTATTTCAATGGTTAAATCATTCGACAACACCAATTTTTCTCTTTAATGTAAATTTCACACCAAACACCTTCAACCATCAAATACCACATAAATGGAGCAAATTCAGTTTATTTCCATTCCATGTCGTTTATGATATTTTATAACGATTTATCGCTATTTTTATTTATTTTAACATAGCCAATTTATTCAAAATGACGCTTCGGGCCATAACGCGGCCGTGGCGCTGTTTTTCTTCAGATTTGATTTACACATATATGAAAATCTAACCGTTGGATCTTCACAAAATTTACATCATTAGAAAGGTCTTTTCAAAATGAATCCAACGGTTCCAGTTTCGGGAAAATCCGACGGTCGGATCTCCCGGTACAATCGTTTGAATTTTCGATTTCAAAATACGAACTGTAGCGTCGTTATTCGATTAAATATAATTATATTTATATATATATAATCGTTTCTGGCGCTGTTTTTCTTCAGATTTGAATTAAACATTCCAGACAATCCAACCGTTGGATTTTTACAAAGTTGGTGCCGTCGGAAAGATATTTCCAAGGCGAACCCGACGGTTGCGGTTTCGGGAAAATCCAATGGTCGGATTTCCCATACTAGTTGTTTGAAATCACGGTTTCAAAACGCGAACTGCACAGCCACGTTTCGTTTTAATTTTATTTATATTTATATAAATATAGTTCATTCAACCATTTCAATATCGTTTTTACTTCAAATATTTCACTAACGCCTTTAAATTTTGGAAAATTTCGCCATAACCTCCTTTGTACGGGAGGGGCTGGGAAAATTCCCAAATAGCCACACGGGCGTCTCATGTTTCCTGTTTCATCGAATTTCGTTAACGAATGAAAAAGATATGATTTTTCAAAGTTTGCAACACTTTAAAACTGTCGAAATCAGTTTATAATAGATTAGTCGTATACCTGTTTTTTTCTTCGAATCTAGGTTTTCGATTTTTGTCGAATCCGTGAAGTTGTAGCTCGATCAGAGGGTGCGACGTGGAAGAGGGGGCGTGGCACTTCTGGCGATGGTCTGGGCTTCGGGTCCGATCGCCTCTGGCGATCTCGGCGTCGACTGGAAGTCGACGACTTCGGAGGCGTCGTTCTCGACGATGGGGGCACGAGGTGGAGCGAGGCTGAGGTTGATTTGAAGAGGGGCGAAGGAGCTTTCGAGGGAAGGTGGCGGCGCTGCCTGGTTTCGCCTGTGGCGGCCGGAAAACGAGGGAGAAGGGGGGAGCTACAGGCGCCATTCAATCGTTTGAGCGACGGGGTTTTTTTGATTTTTTTGATTTTTTTAAATTAATGAAATAAAAAATCCTATTGGCCGATGTTATATTAAATTCAAAAATTGGGGTTTTCTTAGACGAACTCGAAATCAAACCCAACGACTGCCGTCCCTAGCGTTTTACCCACATTCTGAACACAATGGGATATGTTTCGCAGGCCCATTCGACTGTTTCAGTCCGTTTTCATTCAATTTAAAATATATAATATTCAATATTCGATTTGAACGTACATTTCAATTTGCCAGGGCCACAAACTGATTCAAAAAATTCCAGAAAAATAAATCTGGCTATGTTTTGACGATACGGTCCCAACAAAACTAGTTTCGTCGAATTCTGAGATCGTTTGCAAAAAGGCCCATTTTTGGTCGATCCATTTTAACTTTAATTGACCAAAACACATTTTCCTTTGCCACGCTCACATACTAGCTTCAAAAATTACGAAATTTGAAACCTAGCAATAACTTCACATTACGGATCCAACAAAAGTGGTTTCGTCGAATTCCGAGGTCCTATGCAAAATGGCCATTTTCACGGGCTATATAAATTCCATATCGACCCTTCCGAAAATTCATTCGGCCATAACTTTTGCTTTCCGCTATGAAAATTCGATTTTTCAGATTCGTTAGAAAGGTATTCACTAACAGATTTAAATATTTTTGGTTTCACTAAAATCCGTTTTGTTTTGCACCCGGTACAGTCCGACAAAGTTTGAATTCAATTTTTGAAACTGCAGCGCCATTTCAGGCCTTGTTTATAATTATAATTAATTATATTCGCTTTCAATTGTCGATTCAAACTCAATTTCCATTGCCATTATTTAAAATATTTATTTTAAATATTTAAAATATTTATTTTAAATATTTAAAATCCATTATTTTAGCCGATTTAAAATTTTTTAATTGGTTCATATTTTATGGGTCGTTACATCATCCAACTTGATTTTAATGCTCATAAATCTTTTCGAAAGAAAAGAGTAATCGTAAGACCAAATCCACACATAAATACGGACGGTTTTTACCTTACGATAACCCAAAACATTTTTGAAATCAATATCTTTTTCTGATATTACAATAGTGTCTAAATACAAGTAAATATCAATCTAGCGGAACACTTGCATCTCATGCTTCACATATATAGTATACAATAAAAACCGCGAGCGCTTATTGGAGACTGGATTCCGATTATGACAAGGTATGGGTCCACCTGCCGATAGTATATCTCTAGAGGGGAATACACAAGGTTCAACAAGAACGTCTTGCGACCCGGCCCACACATGACCGACCACTCATTTCGCTTGAGTGTATCGAACATATATCACCAACAGTTGAGCTCAAACCACCGTTTCCCGATAAGGGACAACATCAAAATAGATTAAAGAAGGAAATGGATTTTCTCTAGATAGGTGATTATACACCCTAATGGGAGCAACCCACATAGCCAAGCTGCCTGCCCGATTTTTGTCATTTCCCATTTCATGAGGCTTGAGGCTGCGCTTTATAATCAACACATCACATTCACTTCGAATGCCACATCGTTAGATCCATCGAAATCACTAATTGACGTCATCAACAATACTTTATGTTTTAGCTAAAAGAAGTTTCCTTCTCCGCTTCCACTCTTGGTATGGTTTAAGAAATCAATGTACGTGACCTTTCAGGAAATACTCTGTCAGATATCCATCCATACCAGTCACCAAGGAATAGGATGAACCAAAGACACCCTCCTACTGCATTCTAGGAATCACCCTGAGAATCAGTAGCGAGAAGTCCTTGCGAATCCGTAAATTTCAACCACGAAAGAATCACAGTTTATCTCTGCTTGCAAGTCAGAGATTTTAAGTAATCCATCCGCTTATGAAGATCCACGGTCTTCAATAGCTCAATCTCGAATCAGCATCTTTAACGTATTCGTATTTGCTGGACGAAATGGTTTTCGAATGTTGATTTAATCCCGGTCTTTCCGTACCAACAATCGTTTGGCCCAAATTTGATAGTCGGTTATTTAATTATCAAATAAAACAACCATTCATCCATATTAAAATGTATTCACTGATTTACTACTCAGTATCATTTAGCCTCTTTAACGAACCGTCTGTTAATTACGTTCTTTAAATTTTCCAATATTTTAAACATCGCTTTTACTTCTTATTATAAAATAAGAATATTCTCCAAACTTATTTTATTCCACTTATAAACTTTTCGAAAACAGTTTATAATATTATTTACGGAAATCATAACTTATGTTTCCCTCAACTCTCTCGTTTATAAACTAATATCGTTCTTGGATAATCCTGGAGTCGTTCAAGTTGGGGTATTTTATTTACCTATCAGACCTTAACCAACAACATTCATATCTCTAGAACAAATAGAAGTTTATTAACCACACGTTCCTTTGAAAACCTGATTTAAATCTCGACAAAGCTTCGATTCTATTAGAAATAGAATCCTTATGAAAATTCCTTTATTATAATATTACAAATTATTTCAACAATTCAATTTCATTTGTTTGAAAACAAATCTTTTATAAATCTTATATTAATGTCTTATACAATTATTATATTGTTATCCTTTCAATTCCTTATATTGATATTTATCAAAATAATTCAACTTATCATCGGTAGCAAACATTACAGATTTCATTTCAAAACCCTTTTACTTCCATTTGTCACATTCTTTTTAAATCATACCCGACCACTTATTCTTTGTTTACAACATATAGTAATCCTTTATAAAATTTCATATCTAAAGATAGTTCATTTCATTTGTAACCAATATTATAAATCACATATACAAACTCTTTTCTAACTCGATTTCATTTCCAAAAGTTTAAATTTCCATTTACAAAACATTTTGTAATTTAATTATAACAACTTACCCTTTTCATTTTCACAACTTTCACTGCATTTAAAAATTCCATTTTCAAATCATTTTCGACAATTAGTATTCATTGTCGTTATTCAAATCTTTAAATTCATTTACACTCCTATCCCCGGTTAACATTCCGAATTTCGGAATATCACATTCCAAACTCGGAATGGCCTCACTTCGATTAATCATTCTGAACTTCGGAATACCACATTCCGAACCTCGGAATAAAACTCACTTCCATTTGTCTAACTCAACCCCATTTATAAATCTCCATCCTATTTATAAATCTCAATTATAAATTCATATTTATATTTCCAAATCCGAAAAAATTATGAAATCTCATTTCCAAATCACTATTCGTTTCCAAATTTGTTAATCTTGTTCGTGAAATGTCATTTAATCACATTTCGTATACTTTAAACAACACTTGTTAAAACAGATCATTTATTACAAAAACATTACTCTTTGAATTATTTTTGGTTTAATTTATTCCATTTCGATATTTTGAAATCTATTTAAACCTCGTTTACGACCGTTAATGCCTTTATCAAACCTTTTAATATTTAAATATGATATATTTATATCGTTTATACATTTATTCAATAATATTTTACCCTTCTGCTAGTTATATTTTATGTATTTACAAAAATTATAAATTTAACATCGGTATTTATTTTACAACTAAAATTGTATTTCAAATCCATATATAAATATATTTAAATCTTTAAGACCACCCAAAATCCATTTGATATCGTTTTCGAAATCATTTCTTTTAATCGACGGTACTAAAGAGGCAAATGGCTACTATAGTACTAGACCGTGAAATATAAACCAATTTCACATTTCATAACAAACAATGTAGTCATATACAATATTAGTGAGGAATCTAGTTCGATTCCTCCAACCTGTTACTCCCTGCAAAACAATGGGTTACCATAAATTCAATTCAATCAATTTACTATGGCCAATCAATATTTGTTTTCCATCCAAATAGGTGATCACATAAACAGTTTAATGATAACAGTCAAAAATAACTGTAGCAATCAATACTGGGCTAATAACAGAAATGCAAGCATACAATTATTTATTTATAACGTTTATAGTGTTATAAACGTAACCTCTGAGGTAAGTTACCTCAATTGGATTCAATCGTTAGAAATAACGATTGTTTCAATTAAATTAAACGAACGTTTAATTTAACTGTTTCAATCTATATATGAATATAAAATCAACAACAAACAAACAAACAACCATTATCAAGCATAACACACAATTTATAAAACCCAACTTATATAAAATATAAGTGGGGAGAACTGAGTGAACTTAACTCACCTTGATTCGTTATCGTGGAAACAGTGCATTTTAATTAAATTAAACTGATGTTTAATTGAATTAGAAATCACAGCAGTTGCCCATTCTGTCCAATCAGCTCTATCGCGCTGCACTCATTGATACGAACCCGGCGTCATTTGCATAATCCAACTCCATCGCTGTATGACCAAAATATCATTTAATACGGTGTTCATCTATTAAATAATATTATTTATACTTGAATAATAATTTATTAACTAATATTCTATTTCCCTTTTTTTATCCTTGACTAAACTCAACTAGGCATGTTGAGAATATAATCCGACACATTTCGAATTGTTTATACGGTTCCCAAAATTCGGCATGTTATTGTTAAATCAGTCGGCCATGCTTAAATATATACAGCAGATAAGATTAAGCATGGTGTCATAATAATTAAGCACCTATAATATTCGGATTAGGAAAATTTTAAATTAAATTTTTTCCATGTTATTGTATTTACATAATTAGGCCGTCGGTTAGGTCACAAATAGGGTTAGCAAAAGAAATTGGGCATATTTCCTTTACATGCTTCATTCGTTTTCACTGGTACTTGCTTCTTTCTGTTTGCATATCATGATCCCATGCACGCTACCACTTTTTCCCGCCCTCTTTGTTCTTCTCTACTAAATTGGGCCACCTTTAAATTTTTCTTCAATAACTGTGGCCCAAAAGCCCATAATACCATCACCATCACGTCTGGTCCCTCTCCCTGTTTCTTTCTTTTCCTCAATAACATGGCACTTCATCTTTTGGAACGAAAACGCCCCTCCTCCTTTTCCTTTAAAACCACTGAATTGATTTTAAACAACTCCTCCAAGTTCCATGCAGACACCCTCAACTCACTTTCCATCTTTTTTTTCTTTGAATCCCGACTACAGTGCCTTCTCTCCCTGAACACCTGCTCATGCATCACTCCCGCTCCCATGTCTCACCGCTGCATCATTTCATTGCTGTGTTCCTCCCAGACTTAAAGCTTCGCACCCCTTTTTTCCTCTTCGCTGCGACTCACGAAGTTTACTGCTGAAATAACTGCACCCCTCCATCCTTGCTCACCACCGATCCTGTGCCACCTTCAGAGTCGGACCCTTCTTCCTGGTCGTCCCCGTTCACTGACCTCGCAAGCAACCCTGGCGACAACCACCAACCACCAAGCCATCATCTTGTTTGGCATCTCCATTTCCTGCTTCGTTGACAGCACGTACATTTGAAGAGAAGAAAGCAGTTTCATGTAATGGGGCTCGCGTGATGTTTAGAGAAGAGGGTTTTCATTTTAATTTCGAAGAGAAGTTGCAGTTTTAATGGGGGGAATAGGTTTTGTTTTCTGTTCAGGAAAGAAGGAAAATGAATGGAGCAGGTTAGGCATTTTATAGGGGATAAATACGTGGAAGGCAAGGTGTAACAACCCAGATTCCGACAGACCAATTTTTTTTTCAAAAATCCAATCTATCGAAACTCGAGTTGGGTGCCCTGGTATCCTGCAGAAAAGGACAAAGATAAAGAAGCATGTCAGAATTCGTAAAGCATCTCACAGTGGAAGGAAATAAAGTATAATATTCAAATATTGCTTTACCTTATTAACAATACTGCTAAACCAGTATCCAAAGCTATACTATCTCTGTCATGAACCTAACCTTGAAGTATGTAATGAGGAGGGGGTCAGAACATAAGTTCTGTGTGAGTGGACTTAGAATAAACTTCTGTATAATCCTACATATACCGTTCAGTTACATTTTCTTGGTTATTAGGTTATTAACAATGTTAGCTCTTTAGGATGTACTCATGTCCCACTAGTAGGTTAACTTAATATAACGTATATATAGATACCCCCAACTCGTCAAATCCTTTTCATGTATATATACAGTCCCCTTGCCGTATGTCGTACGGGCTTCATCATGTAAATCTATACTACTTTAGTTTAGTGCCACCATTCTCGAAATTGTTTGGACTGCCACTCTCGACCTTGCTAGATTCCGTGTATCATCTAGATCTAATCTAAGGCTTACTATCGAGCGCTTCCTAGATACACCCAGGGTTTACGCTACCAAGGACCCTTGGGGTTTATGCTACCTATTGAACGCTTCTCAGATTCAGGGTTTATCGACCTAGTCCAACTAGGAATTATGCTGCCCATCGAACGATGCCCCCCTAGTCTAGGACATGCTACCCATAGCGATATATGCTCCTAGACTTTCCCCACGTACGTGTCGTGAATCGTTATCGGTGTCTAGTTGCACATGTCCTCTATATGTACATCCCGAGTCCTGTGGTAGGGCAAATCAAGAAACACGGAACTCGGTCGGGAGCTTTAAGTTATCTGCCGATGCAGAAGCTAAGGTCTGTTTTTATCTATGTGTGGCTATGGTCCCACTTGACCCCTCCCTCAACTAATGAAAGGCACCCAAGAAAATCAAGAATGAGAACTGTACGCAGGCCCCCTATGCCCCCATAAACCTATTGGCCAACGTCACCCATAACTAGATAGCAAGTATATAGTCTTTTGGAGTTCTCCGCCTTTCCGCTTCACGTGCTCGATTGACTCAAGATGGTAGGTAGACAACGACGTGCTATCACAGGGCTAATCTAGATATCGCCGCCTCACGCTGGTCCATTCTAGTCTTTAGATTGCCTTATATTGCAACCAACGCATATTCTTGGTTCTTCTAACGCAGAGCTTAACCGCTGTGAGCCTAGGAGGATCATCTGCAACCTCACAAAGGGATGTCAAGAGTACCCTCACGTCCCCTCGAAGCCGTGTGCTTCGTAACCCAGATCGTTGGAGCGGATGTTCGTTCCTTCTCGTGTTCTACTTGGTTTTCTTGACTAAGGTTTATTACTTAGTTCTCTTAACAAAGGTTTACTACTTAGTTTCCTGAATCGTTCGTTTTCCTAACTAAGGTTTACAACTTAGTCCTCTTAACTAAGGTTTATTACTTGGTCTCTTAACCAATGTTTAATACTTAGTTTCTTTTTTTCATATTCACCAAGTTACCCTTGCTTATTAATTCAATTTATATTTAACCCACTTAAGTCCATTAACAAGCCCACAACATGTTATTTTCCAATTTCATAAATTATTCCCTTTTAGGGTTACAACAACATGTTACACTTAATTCATAGTTAAGTACGCCTTATCCCACATATATACTGATTAGGAGAATAACCCTCTAAACACTAGCCCTGAAGACCGAAATCAACATTAGACTGGCATCCAAAGAATTACTCAACCCAACCAACATATATGATTCTAATTTACTTCTTTTCCATTCATATAACTTATATCATTTTTAATTTCACATTTCTCCTTCCCAAACCACTTAATTTAAGTATAACTTTACATATAATTTATCTCATCTTCCTTATCGTTTCCTATAACTTATCTTGTCCCATAAGTTATAATTTCCACCTATCATCCTTTCTTACCTTATTCAAGTTTATTCATAATAGGTTATTTATCATTCCCCATTTCTTGCCATTAATTTTAGATTTGACTTATCCCTTCCATTTTCTTAACCCGTTACTTAAACTCTACCCAATTCAATTAACTTATGATACTGTCACGGGTCCCATTTGGTTAAGCATATTTAAATTTTGTTTCACATGTCACCCGTGTCCCACTTAGCCCCCTTTATTATATTTTCCATATCTTACACATGTCTTATTATGGTTAAGTCTACCTTAGTCATGTTTTACAAGTCATTTATATCACCCACTCAACCCTCTAACCATACCCATGTCACC
Source organism: Allium sativum (assembly GCA_030737875.1). NCBI lineage: Eukaryota > Viridiplantae > Streptophyta > Magnoliopsida > Asparagales > Amaryllidaceae > Allium > Allium sativum. The sequence continues at coordinate 387,195,534 of CM060920.1, read as the reverse complement.
CACATGTCTTATTATGGTTAGTATTTCTTAATTTATTTATTATGCCGTAACGATGTATGACCTCTCACATTAGACATCTGTTCGTGGCTGCTGGATTTGAAGGGCGGTTCCAGGCAGACTTATACCACAACGCGCCTAGCCTCGTGTCATTAACCATTACGCCTCTAGTTTTTATCGTTGACCTCTCACATTAGACGTCCGCTTATGGTTGCTGGATTTTTCGGGCAGTCTTACACCACAAACGCGCCTAACCTCGTGTCATAGGCGTTCATTAATAATCGTCTTTCACCGAAACCCCAAATTCATGTCTTGTGTTCCAAATTTAACTTAATTACAATCCATGTCTATTCTAAGTGTCATAGGCCAATTATAAATTTACAAGCATGTTCGTGTTCATTCTAGATATCAAATGTCAATTACCAATTCACAAGCATGTTCACGCTGAAGTTATGCCACTATTGTCAATTTCATGTTATGCGTCGAGTTCCATAATTACATAAAAAAACATGGTTGTCCAACATATTCCATTTCTAATTATGTTTCTAGGATCTTAATGGCATATCCAATTTTCAAGTCTCAAATTCAAGCTTTACCCAACAACCCCAATTTATGTTCATGCTTATAATCCCGTTAATAGGCTATACCTATTATTCCCCTCAATCCCATAGTATGTAGATTTTAAATAAATCACCTTTTTCTCAATCTTATCCCACATTCAATAATTCCAATTAAATTTACATAATTTCATGTTAACATCATAAATCAGAATTCACGATTATCCGCCATTCACGTTCCCAAATCATATCCAGGGTTACATTATGGATTACGCTCCAAAATTACCCATTTACAAGCTGTATCACAATGATTTCCCAATATTTACAATAATAATTGTTACGCCACAATCCCCAATATTTGCAATAATAATTGTTACGCCCCAATCCCAAATTACAGATTATGTATTTCGATTGCATAAAATAGATTATGCCCAACATTTCCATATTCCAACCGCACGTTTGCATAATAAGATTTTCATTTAGGTTCGAGATAACCTTGACCCAAAAATAAAAAGGGGAAGGAGAACAAAAGGAACAATTATCATAATATGAATCTTGAATTAAATTAATAACTGGGGAATGATGAACGATAATAATACTATTATGTAACAAATATATTAAAATTTCACTCACCTTGACTGGATTGGAGAAATAAACGATTTGTCGTTGATGTAGAACGCTGATTTAATCTTCTTATTTGATTATTAGTGAGGAGCATGAATTGTTGATGAAGAATTTTACTTCTTAATTTGATTAAACTCCAAAGTTGATGAAGAACTTGCAATTTAGTTTAGGGTTTTGGGGCGGCGGCCATGTTTGATTGAAGATGGCGGCGTGGAGGCGTCAGAAGGAATTGTTTATGAATTAGGTTAGGTCTGGGCGCTATTTTATAGGTGTAGAAAGTGTTTTAGAGCCATTAGATCGCCCTAGAAGCTATCCGGTCCGACCAGAAGATCAAAAATCATCACTGCCCAGATCTGGAAAAATCAGGGGGGAGGTCGACCCCTAGGTCGACCTCCTTGGGTAGGTCGATCCCCAAGTCAACCTGCCTGGGTATTTTCCTATGTAAATTCTGAATTTTTGTTGAATCTTCTGCAGGCCATAACTCTTTCATACGGAGTCCGGTTTTTGAAAACTTGGACTCTATTCCAAGAAGAATTTCAAGACGAACGAAATGGTGATGTCCATTTTACTTAATTCGTGATATTTAAATAAAGTATCCTTATTTTATTATCTTCTCTGTTACGTACACTGTCATTGAATTAATCTTTCCTTCTCTTTCATGTATTAATTAATTTTCATTGTACATCACCATTATTAACCTATCTATGCATATATATACATTTTTAGTTATATTAAAATTGCGGGGTGTTACATTCTCCTACCCTTAAGGAATTTCGTCCCCGAAATTTGATAAGAGAAAAATAGAAAATCCCTCGCAACATCCAATTAGTGTTCATCCAATTGTTGCAACATTGTGCGCATGTGCAAAGTGAGATACATCATAGTAAATCATGTATGCCTAATTTGGATCCACCTATATGTATGCAAACTTTTAAAACTCTTTCTAAACATGATGCTCACATCCTAAATATACTTGCAATTCTATATGAATGCAATATTTTTGAAAAATCAAAACATTTTTTATCCAATTTTTCCTACACTCTTACAGAGTAAGAGCATAATTCATCCAATTTTTGCATCCAAAACCCTACTAACCATCATTAAATTCGAACTTTAGAAAAATCTAATTTTCCAAATTCGATTTCTTATTTTATGAAAACGGAAAAACTCACATCCTCCGTTTTTCTTTCCTAATTGTACTTGGATTTGTACATAACTATTCTATAAAGATTTCCTATTTTTCTGTCCAAGCACAACCACATAAGAAAGCTTTCTTTTCTATTTCATCTTATCTTGGAGTAATTTCATATTTATTCATCTTTTTCTTAAGATTTTCATTTTCTTTTCCCATCGCGTTTTGTTGCTTGATTGATTCAGTTGTTTTCTTGTTAGTTGGGCTAGTCTTCTTCTTAAGTTTATTTTTCAACCAAGATCTTTTGTTTTCAACTCAAACTGTATCCTACACAGCTACAACTATGGGCCATGAATCTTAGGACTATGTCACGAGTCCTCTCAACAGGATCTATATACTTGCTTGCCCTTCACTTCCTAGTAGTCACTACTAGTCCATGCCATGTATTACTAGCCTATACTTCTTTTTCAAGCAACAATCCTAGACTCCTATGGCTTATGCGTTCTACGGGAATTTTTTTCCATTAATTTAATATTAGCTAATCCCTGACTGTAAATTGGCAAGAGAGTAACTCCCTAAGCATCAACCCTGAAGACCGAAATCAACATCAGATTAACACTCAGAGAATCACTTAACCCAACCAATCTCTAGTTGGTTCCAATTGTTTAGTTCATAGATTTAACTTTCTCTCATTCTATTCTAGGCACTAATCCTTACCTACTCCATTCTTTTTAAAACATGGTTTGGCCTCCTTTCTTTTCATTACATTTTTCTTTCAAAAATTAAAAGTGTTAAAACTTTATTTTCTTTTCTCAAAAACTTGCTTTTTCCAAACCATAAAAACATGTTACAAAGTAAAATTGCAAAAAAAAATTTTTTTTCCAAATCACAAAACTGGAGTAGACAAGGACAACTAATGGGTTACACTATTCCTATTTACAATGTTAACTTCGGCTGCTAAGGTGCAAATATTTATTCTATTCTTATATTTACCGCCTATTTTGTTCACCCAACAAAAATTTCTTTTTAAAACAATAAACAAAATTTATTGTTAACAGAATAGAGATTTCAAAACTTCTTTTCAATCCTTTCATATATGAAAACTAGCGAGCTATACATGCTTTATAATATGCACCTTTTCATGAGAGAATTTTTAAAACAAGAATTCATTGTTTTACACAATATACCCCACTTTACTTCAAAGCCCATCATGCACTAAAACATCAAAATACTTTTAAGATCAAAACTTGGAAAAATACCACAAACTCTTTTACAGATTCAAGTTCCTAAAAGCTTATCATTGGGTTAGACTCAAAGCGGGTCTTCAACTCACTAGGATTTCCTAGGCACTTTCGCGAATTCAATTCTCTCGACTATATATATTCCTAATCCATATTTCATTTTTCAACGTTTTCTAGTTTCTAAGGTTATACTTCTAAACCCACTACTCTGAAATACTAACATTTCAGTTTCCATCTTATGGGATATTTTCTTTCTCTAACATCAAGTCATATTGTACACTTTCCAACCAATCCTCTTAGGGGTCTCAAAATTCCTTTGTTCATTCCCTTAGTGTACAAACTAGATATCCCAACTCTTTCCATGTCTAGTGGGCTACTATATGGATCTAGGTTTATATGTATGTAATATATTTATATTGTTGAAAATACAAATACGTTCACTCATTATCTCCCTAAGATTACTATATCGAAGCTTACATACCAGATGTAACAACCCGGATTCCAACAGACCGAATTTATTTCAAAAATCCAATCTATTGAAACCCGAGTTGGGTGCTCGGGTATCCTATAGAAAAAGATAGAGATAAAGAAGCATGTCAGAACTCGTAAAGCATCTCACAACGGAAGGAAATAAAGTATAATATTCAAATATTGCTTTACCTTATTAACAATACTGCTAAACCAGTATCCAAAGCTATACCATCTCTATCATGAACCTAACCTTGAAGTATGTAATGAGGAGGGGGTCAGAACATAAGTTCTGTGTAAGTGGACTTAGAATAAACTTCTGTATAATCCTACATATACCATTCAGTTACATTTTCTTGGTTATTAGGTTATTACAATGTTAGCTCTTTAGGCCGTACTCATGTCCCACTAGTAGGTTAACCTAATACAATGTATATATAGATACCCCCAACTCGTCAAATCCTTTCCATGTATATAAACGGTCCCCTTGTTGTATGTCGTACGGGCTTCATCATGTAAATCTATACTACTTTAGTGTAGTGCCACCATTCTCGAAATTGTTTGGACTGCCACTCTCGATGTTGCTAGATTCCGTGTATCATCTAGATCTAATCTAAGGCTTACTATCGAGTGCTTCCTAGATACACCAAGGGTTTACGCTACCTAGGACCCCTGGGGTTTATGCTACCTATTGAATGCTACTCAGATTCAGGGTTTACTCGACCTAGGTCCAATTAGGGATTATGCTACCTATCGAACGATGCCCCCTAGTCTAGGATACACTACCCACAACGATATATGTTCCTAGACTTTCCCCACATATGTGTCGTGAATCGTTATCGGTGTCTAGTTGCACATGTCCTCTATATGTACAGCACGAGTCTCGTGGTAGGGAAAATCAAGAAACACGGAACTGGGTCGGAAGCTTTAAGTTTTCTTCCAATGCAGATGCTAAGGTCTGTTTTTATCTGTGTGTGGCTACGGTCCCACTTGACCCCTCCCTCAACTAATGAAAGGCACCCAAGAAAATCAAGAATGAGAACTGTACACAGGTCCCCCATGCTCCCACAAACCTATTGGCCAACCTCACCCATAACTGGATAGAAAGTATATGGTCTTTTGGAGTTCTCCGCCTTTCCACTTCACGTGATTGATTGACTCAAGATGGTAGGTAGACGACGACGTGCTATCACAAGGCTAATCTAGATATCGCCGCCTCACGCTGGTCCATCCTAGTCTTTAGGTTGCCTTATATTGCAACCAAGGCATACTCTTGGTTCTTCTAACGCAGAGCTTAACCTCTGTGAGCCCAGGAGGATCATCTACAACCGCACAGAGGGATGTCAAGAGTACCCTCACATACCCTCGAAGCCGCGTGCTTCGTAACCTAGACCGTTGGAGCGGATGTTTGTTCCTTCTCGTGTTCTACTTGGCTTTCTTGACTAAGGTTTACTACTTAGTTCTCTTAACTAAGGTTTACTGCTTAGTTTCTTGAATCGTTCGATTTTTCTTAACTAAGGTTTACAACTTAGTACTCTTAACTAAGGTTTATTACTTGGTTCTCTCAACCAAGTTTGATACTTAGTTTCTTTTTTTCGTATTCACCACGTTACCCTTGCTTATTGATTCAATTTATATTTAACCCACTTAAGTCCATTAATAAGCCCACACCATGTTATTTTCCAATTTCATAAATTATTCCCTTTTAGAGTTACAACAACATGTTACACTTAATTCGTAGTTAAGTATGCCTTATCCCACATATAAACTGATTAGGAGAATAACCCTCTAAACACCAGCCCCGAAGACCGAAATCAACATCAGACTGGCATCCAGAGAATTACTCAACCCAACCAACATATATGATTCTAATTTACTTCTTTTCCATTCATATAACTTATATCATTTTTAATTTCACATTTGTCCTTCCCAAACCACTTAAATTAAGTATATCTTTACATATAAGTTATCTCATCTTCCTTATCGTTTCCTACAACTTATCTTGTCCCATAAGTTATAATTTCAACCTATCATCCTTTCTTGCCTTATTCAAGTTCATTCATAATAGGTTATTTATCATTCCCCATTTTCTTGCCATTAATTTTAGATTTGACTTAACCCTTCCATTTACTTAACCCGTTACTTACACTCTACCCTTTTTTTTTGAAAGGTAAGCGCAAAATTTTTATATCACTATATAAGCTGATTACAGAGAGAATTACACTATAAAAAAAATACAAGAACACCCTCCTGAAAAACATATAAACTATACAACTAAAGAAAACAGAACTAATGATCCTAATAGGCTCCTTGAAGAGAAGAAAAGATACTCCAGAAGGTCTTCAATAAAATTATCCTAATAACACGGACTGAAGACATAATTGCACTCTATAGAAAATAATATCCAAGATGACCATGATTCCACAACTTACAATTGTATATCATCAGCAAAAACTTCAGAAAGAGTCAAACAAACTTGTTCATGCACCATAACTGAGCTAACTTATACCAAGGACCCAAAGAAAAAAACCAAATTCACCAGAATCAACTAGAAAAGCATTAAGATAAAGAAGGGTCATACAAAGGATTATTCCTTGTATGCCTTCTAGAAGTTTTCAAATTCAAACCAAGAGGTAGAACGTCCTCCTGAGAATATTCAATTCCCTCATCTAAATCATCCGCCCAAAATTTTCCTTTTAATTTCTTAGCTTTTGATGAGGGCAAAGAGTTCTTAGGAGTAGCAGTGGACAAACGAACTAGATCGGTTAAACCACTACTAGACACAATAGGAGGAGGTAATATGATTTCAGATGGGGGCTTCAAATGAGTATAAGGAGAAGCACTGGCCTTAGAAGAAGAAGCAACATCCACAGATTTACCAATAACAGAAGAAGAGCTCGACACAAAAGCAGCATTAGCTTTAGCAGACTTCATAACTGAACTCTTAGCAACAATAACGTCTTCATTAAACAATAAATTCAGACCCAAATCTCCTTTAAAAATGTTACTAACATTGTTACCAGAATTCACATTACAAATGCCCCTACCATCCTGTGCTTTACTGACTTTATCACTACAATTAGTAGTACTAACTCTATTAACTTTCCTTGCTGTACTAGGATTGTTTCCTTCAAAAGCACTACTAGGATTCTTACCAACAGACACATTACTAATAACGCCATCAGATTCACCATTAAACTTCTTGACAGTAGTATCAACCCCATTTAAATTCTCATCTACCATGCCTTTATTCAAGTTAATCTCCTCATTATTAGTATTTACAACATTCTTCCTTTGCCAAACCAACTTCCTTTTCGAAACTACCTTCGTCCATCCTTTTTCCTTAAAATTGGCCTTATTCCCACCTGCACTCTGATTTCTAAGGCTATGACCGTAGTTCTGATCACCAATAACTTCATTATGCTCCTTAAATGTGTGACGGCCCGCCCCGCACCAACCGACATTTACTCCAAAAGTGCGTTGTACACATGTCCAGTTAGCACGGAACGGTCATCAAAAGAAAAGAAAGAAGAGAATGAGCTAATCAAGGATTTAGAATGTCTCACAGCGCATAGGATAAAATATAATAACAACATACTTGACATAAAACAGATGAGACAGTGCATAAGCTGAAAATAAACTAACATAGCAGCGGAAAATCCAAGTACATCTTATGATCCAAAGCCAACATTATTACAACTTTTCAAACTGTCTCAACAAAACAAAAGCAAGATAAAGGAGGTACACTACAAATGCCCAAGTAGCGACCACCAGCGACACAGGGAGAATATCTATATATCATACGTGGAAGCCTCCTGCTCGCCTCCGAATCAGCTACTCGCGCATCACCAGCTAACCATAACCTGTCTCTAGTCTGCTCGTGTGAGCACCCAGAGTAATAAGAGGAGACATAAAACTCTGGGTCAGACATAAAGCCTGGTATGAGCGATAAGCATCTAAACAGAACAATAACAGGTAGACTAAAACATACCTGAATCTGCAACCAAAGAGTTAGCACTACATACTGTACAATACTCTAAGGTGCCACTAACATATGGTGTAAGAAATACGGGGGTGGGGGTGTGCATGTCATAGTGATGTCAAACAATCAAGCATAGCAACCATCCTCACGTCTCTCACTCAGTGCGTAAAGCATACGATATCCACTACCTTGGTTACCTAATCCTTTGGGCCATGACAGAATCCAATCCCGTACAACTATCACTACAAGCCCACTATCCATCTCTCAGTGGTGAACCAAAGTTATGAATATCAACAACTCCTTTGCACACGTCCCGCAGCAAAGCCCAATCATGAAGTGAACTCATTGGTTCCCATCTGGATCCTGAGCTCTAACTTCCATTTGGACTACCTTTGCATCTCGGGTTTTGGTCAGCATCTCCTTCGGATCGGTCTTCCTTTCAATTCACTTTGCTTTAGGCCGTCGTTAGCTCCTCTCGGTTCGGATCGGGTCGTAGTCACCAGCTCGTGGTCAAGCACCAGCTCGAGGTTCGGATCGTGCTCATCTATACGGGTCGGTCGCCTTCTTTGGATCGGGGTCGGTCCTGGTCGGTCGTGCTTCGTTCACCGGATCGGTTCGCTCCAGGCTTTCGTGGTCACCACGTCAGGTCGTTCGAACGGATCAGATCGTGATGGAGCTCCTGGATCGGATCGTGGCACATGTACTCGAGCAGATCGTGAAAGGTGAGGTGGATCGGGTCGGGTCGGTCGGTCAAGCACCTTTCATTTTGGTCGGTTTTCATCATTTCTACCCTGGTCGATCGGTTTTGTCCCCCCTAGTCGGTCGAACACTTCACCAATCCTGGTCGGTCGGTCGCATTTCTCCAATCCTGGTTGGTCGTTGTCAGGATCGGTCCAGGAACTCGAGTCGGTCAAAACCTTCGCCTGGTCGGTCTAACTCGACCCAAAGAAAACTTGCACTATTTCAGCAAGCTATTTTCGCCTCTCGACGGCGTTTTTGACCAATCTAACACTTCTAATCAATCACAAAGCATACCATACAATCATAGAAACATAGAGAATCAACCAAAAACACCAAAACAACAATATGACATATCAAAATGGATCAAACATGGCCAAAACACCATATTTTCCCTTAATCCCTCTTAATCATGTTTAAGCATATAATTAGCAAAACTTATCCAAATTAGCCAAATTTCATATCAGAGGTCTAAAACAATATTTAAGAATTTCTGAATATTTTTCCAGATTTTAATCTTGCATAAATTCGCTAATTATCACTAATCACCTCTTAATCCCCTAAATTCCGGGATTAGCAAAATTAGTCGAAATTAACCCAAATTCATATTAGAGGCATAAAATGGTGTTTTAGAATTTTAGGAATTTTTCTAGATTTTTCTGAGCCATAATTTCTCTAATCTTCGCTAATTACCATAATTAGCCGTAATTAGTGAAAAACAATGCAAATCACTCACCTTAGCCACAAAGTAAACTATAGATCTGAAATGATTCTCTGTTCTGGTCGAATTCTAATGTGTTCCAGCAGCTCTAACTTTGATTTGGTGAAGATCTCCCTTGATTTGATATTGCTAATCCCAATCTTCAAGTTGTAGGTGATTTGGAGGGGTTTTGGAGTGTTTTAGAAGATGAAGGCCATTGCTAGAGCTTGAAGGAGGTAAGTGGCGGCTGGAAAAATGAGTCTAAAACCGAAATCCTAACCCTAGCAGCCCTTAAATACCCCAAATCCCGAAATCCCCCATTGGGCCTAGTTGCTAATCACCCGATTAAGCCCAATTAGCTGTTTTTAACCCTCTAATCCTTAATTCAGCCATATCTCCCAAACGGTAAGTCCGTTTGCCTATTATGACCACTCTACGGAAAGAGAAACCATCATCCGAAGCTAATGGAAGTGGTTTCAGATCAAATATCCTCTCCAGTCAAAAGTTATGGACGAAACAAGATCAACTAGGGGCAAAATGGTCATTTAAAAATCGACAAAAATCATGAACATGGGAAATGACCCCACTAGTCGTTCCCCAAAAGTACATGACCATACGACTTACCAGGAAAAAGAAATAAATATTCTACATCTTCCGATGCGTAGAATGCGGGTTGTTACATTCTGCTCCCCTTAAGAAATTTCGCCCCTGAAATTCCCTAACCAAAACACACAAAGGGTCCCGCATGCCTATCAACCATAAAACAACAATCAACATGCAAAACAAGTTTGTCCTAGCATGCGGTTTACTAACAAGGGAAGAAACTATCACTATCAAAACCTTACCAGGCAAAGAGTTCTGGATACTTCTTCCTTATATCCTCCTCTGTTTCCCAAGTACAGTCTTTTTCATTCTCACCCCACTGGACTTTGACTAGTTTCATCGCCTTCCTTCGAAGTTGCTTCGTATCGTTCCCAACAATACGCATAGGCTTGCGGTTCTCAACCGCCTCGAGTTCAACCTCGATATCGTCCAACTGATCTGGTGAAATAGCCACATTAGGGTCTTGCACAAACTTCCTTAACTGAGAAACATGAAATACGTTGTGAACTCCCGCCATCTTGTCAGGTAGCTCTACTTCATACGCCAAATTCCCAACTTGCTCGAGGACTGGGAATGGACCAACAAATCTTGGTGCTAACTTACCTTTCCAACCAATCCGAATCACATTCTCAATGGAGAGATCTTGACGAACACCAAGTTGTTAACGAAGGATACCAAATCTCTTCGTCTCTTACCGAGATAAGTCTTCTGTCTATCTTGGGTAGCCTTCATTCTCTAATATACAATTCACTCAAATACCATCATGACCTGACCTAGTCCTTGGTAAACTATCAATATAATCCATTTGAGACTTATTCTCAACGGTTGTGACAAACCACTAAGCTTCCTTTGCTCGGCTTTAACTAACTGGCAATTCATGCATTTGGACATAAACTTCCCAACGTCTTTCTTTATCCTTTCCCTGTAGTAGATCTGCTCCATGTCTCAATACATCTTGTTACCACTGGGATGTATAGTCAATTTCGGGTGATGATATGCTCTAAGCACTTCACCTCCCAGTCCATCTACGTTGGGTACAACTAGTCCCTTATTCTTTCGAAGCCACCCTTCTCGATCAAATCCTTACCTGATCATTCTCTTTCCATCGCTACCCATCTCTACCCTAGAGATGGTTTCCAATAGATTAGGATCGTCCTTCTAACTGGAACCAATCCACTCAATCAAAATCGATCTAATCGTCAAGCTTACTAGCGTTTCTGAATCCAATTCACTCTTGGGTCTGAAATCATATCTTGTGATATACTCTAGTTGCTTCCATCCTAGAAACAAAACCCCTAAACTGGCATGTCTCCTACTCAATGCAACTATTACCGTACCCAAATCCTTTACTATGATCACTCTTCCCCATGGAGTCATGGCGACTCCACTGCACTGATCCATAGCCACTAGTCCTTTGCTATGTCCACTTTGCCCCATGAAGTCATAACAACTCCATTGCACTGGCTCATAGCCTTACTATTCCTTTACTATGTCCACTTTTCCCCTCGAGTCATGACGACTCTACTGCACTAGCTCATAGTCCTACTACAATCACTTTGTTCTCCATCGCTGGAACCCTACAGGTGATAGTCTACTCAAGAGAATAAAGATAGGAACAAACATAGCAACCATAACATCCATCAAACAAATCCTATCTATCACCTGCTAAAGTCATAAACACATCGACACCTACATGACTGGTCTAACCAATCCCAGCATGTCGATTCTAGTATGTCTGGTCCAACCAACATCAATAACTAATGGAAGCCCAGCCTCCATACATACACTGATGCCTACTTGACTGGTCCAACCAATCCCAGGCCAATGGAAGCCCCGCCTCCCTACGGACTACCATACGTCCAACGTACGTTTATCCTTCAAGGATAACTAGATCACGTCCAACGGATCCAGGGTAACGGGCGTCCCCAGATACCCCTGCTTTTAGTCCGCCTAAAATACTTGAGTCCAACCCAAGTCTATCCATTGTCTTGCTGCCCTCTCGAGTCCAACCCAAGCGAATCCAATTCCTTGCAGCCTTCTCGAGTCCAACTCGAGTCAATCTATAACTCAGACCCAGTCTTGAGTATCCATTAGTGACAAACTCTAGTCCAACGTGAGTCGTCTCTCTATTCGTTGCATCTCCAAGATCAACGAACACCCATTTTCTTTTACGAGTTCAAGTCCAACTTGAATCGCCCTAATCTTCGTTGTATCTTCCATGATCAACGAACACATCCTATTCCTTCAAAGTTCTACTATCCAATAGAGAACATCAACATAGGGTCTTAAACAATCCATTACTTTGCATCTTTCTCGAGTCCCAATCGAGCAATCTCATAACCCTATCGAGTCTAACTCTGGGCAGTCTATACCATTGAACAGTCTTATCATGTTCCGTCTGCCCATCACTCCTCGAGTAAACCAAGATATCATCCAATGAAAAATCACAACAACTATTTACCCCTCACGCAAACCATCCTAGTCGAAATCGACATTCCCCAAGCACAAGCCCCAAAGGCCTAAACTAATATCAGACAAGCACCCAAGGAACATCTCCTCCGAGTTCGGACATTCCACGTGAGGTGATACTAGCAAAACAATCTAGCACTGGAGCACTCATTTGCCTCCCAGAGACAACTAGAACTTATCACAACGATAGCCTCTTAGCTTCCTTAACTCCAGTTTCTATCGCCATCACTAGGTAGGTACCTAATACCACCCTATTCCTTTAGAGTAGATCGACTCCCCAAAATAATGCTAAACCCAGTAAAGCCCAAAACAAAGCAATCACAAGGAAACATACATCCATGACTCGATAAGACCAACCACAACAAATCATACTAAGATCAGTTGAACCACCTATCGGGTTCATCACAATTAGAGGTATATCAACTATCTCGGGTTTGTCAAACAATACACAAACAGAAACATCTTAAATAGAAAGCATACCTTTTATAACGACACCCTTTCCCTTCTGCGCCGCACTTGGAGCATTCGACGAAGAAGGAACAGCGTTGATAGCATACGCTTTCACAATCTGCTTCTCCCTAGGAGGTTGTGGGCAATCATCCTTGTGATGTCCCGCCTGGCCGTAATTAAAGCACTTCCTTTCCCCAGGCTTTTCTCGACAATCTCTGGCATAGTGGTCGGGTTCTGCTTCCTCTTGATTTGAGAATTCTTCTTTCCTTCACCGCCTGCTTGCGGCTTTGGCTCTTCTGTAGATGCAATAGCAACTTCGGTCTTCGACTTAGGAAAAAAGCTTTCTGACCTTAATGCCTTTCCTACAATAGACTCGAACGTCTAATCGATATGGTTTATAAGTCTTTCCCCCAAGTACCCATCCAAGCCAGTTATGAACTTCTCGTTCTTCTTTTCGACTGTATCGATAAGGGACCATCCATATTTCGATAAAGTATCGAATTCTGCGATGTACTCCGAGACTGCTCTACCGTTCTGCTTAAGCTCCAAGAACTTCCGGAACAGTTCTGATTTATGAGCAGCTGGAATAAACTTATCACAAAAGCGAGTCTTAAACTGATTCCAAGTAACTTGATCTTCTGGAGTAGCTGTTCTAATGGCATTCCACCAATTCATCGCTCTTGCAGTTGACGAGACGCTAGCCTTCTCTTCATCGCATCCTCGATACCCAAGTCGTCGAAGATACGATCACAACTATCCAACCAATCATGAACATCTGTGGCCGACTCCGTTTCGTGGAACGGCTTCCCACCAAGGTTAGTGTAATCCCTGCACAACTTGGCGAAATCGACCCTAGGCGCCTGCACTACTGGACCACCACCATTTCCGGGATTGGGAATTGCCCCTTGCACCTCCCTAAGCATGTCTCTCATGAGGTCAGTAAACATCGCCCTCATGTCAGCAGCATTCCCATTATTGGCTCCCCTACCAGCACCTCTAGCATATCGGCTCATCGTCAATCTGTAAAAGGGGAAACGATTAACGACCCCATAGTGGTGCTAGCGCAGTACGACTTAGTTCTTATACTACTAATAGTATATACATATATATAGCTTTTGAAAACCAAAGTAATCACAAATTCGCGCTCTCATATACATACTATCTCTCCCTAGTGTGTTTCCCTAGGTTAACTACGCAACCTAGAGCTCTGATACCAAATGTGACGGTGTAAAAACCCGTAACTTCCCCGTAAAGGAAAGCGTCGGATAGTTCGAGAACAAGCCACAACAGAACGCATACAGAAGAACATTTCACTGTATATAACAACAATGCATCAGATTACAAGAATATACAGAGTACAAATGAATATTACACAAAAATATCAGAGATTTAAATTACATTTAAATACATAGCAGCGGAAAAATAATACAATACACAACTAGAATGAGATATACGGATACAAAGCTTTCCGGATATCGTTCCAGCTGTAAACCAGGATCCTGTGAATATAAATCTGCAAAACCAAAACTACTAGCTGCCCGTGTCAAAATAAGGGCACCCAGAGTTTAGGTTAAAACAATAAACTCCAGGTCAGTCATGTGACTGGTGTGAGAACTAAAACAGTTATAAATCTTTATTTTCAAAGCTAGGTAAATCAAGGGACCACGCCGTATAACACGGAACGGGTTTCCTCCCAAGAATACCAGTGCATAAAACAAACAGCGCAATGCTAAATAAAGAAAAATGAAGCTGTTATAAGACCCAGGTCCCATCACACAATGCAACGCAGTCGAGGATAGGGTTTTCCCTTATAACAGCCAAAGAATGCTTGATACGTTTAAAACAAATCATTTGATACTATGGTAAGTGCATAGTGTATAAAACAACTTCAAATCATAAGTATCAATCATAGGCGGCATAAGCGCCCCATCCCACTATGTCGCCATATATAGGATTACAAATAAAACCGCAAAGTCACGTATTTGGAAATTGGATTTCCGTCTATGAACCGAGGCAAAAGATAGTCCTCAACCGATTTGTGACTCTCTAGCCCGAGCCACAGGACCCAGACTCAGGTGGGCCCTTGGATCGTCAGGGCCGGTCCACCGATGTGGATTAAAATGCCTGAACACTACGTTTCCCCACCCTATGGGGTGTAAGTCTGGTCCGTCAGCCGACCAGAATGCATCGGCCGAAACCGATATAACCGAGGCGCCTCGCAACAGCAACAACCACATAAGTCAAACTCGTCAGGGCGTGTAAAACCACTGACGCCACTTCTAGCTAGAAAGAAACGCAAGTCCTCCCTGAGGTCCGTCTCCCGTTTTTGGTTCATACCTGGTGCGAAACACGCGAGGTAAACGTTACACAAAGCTACGCCACAAAGGCCGTGCTTTGATCATCACCACAAGACTTTGCTTTTCAACAGAAGCCTTGATCATTTGCATCTTAGCATGCCACACAGGCAAACCATCCTATGCAACCGATATCAGTCACACAGAATGAAATCCGATGTCAGACACACAGTCCATTTACAAGTCCGTTCTGGGTCTGAACGAAACCGGAGGCACCTAGTACCCCGCATATCCATCGATCTCCAAGTACGTCTGGACGATCACCAACTGTTTCCATCTTCTTGGGTGTACAGCCCAATCAAGATCATCAGTTATCACCCAAACGACGTGAAGACTTCCGGTCTTCGACCATCGTCTTCATCTTCGACTTATCGTCGTATCAGTTATTCAGAATGGGATAAACCCGGTCTTTCCGAATAACTCGCGTATATATTATAAAAGTGTTACACAAACACAACATACGCCTCATTCCAATTCATTAGTCACTAACCGTAAATTAATCGAGAGAATAATTCCCCAAATATTAACCCCGAAGGCCGAAACCAACATCAGATCAATATCCAGAAAACCATTCTGCTTGGCTAACCGACAGTTAGTTTCTAAATTTCACATTCAAATCTAATTAAAGATTTAACTATCGCCTGGAGCAAAACTGGTGATACTCCATTCTCGATCTTTTCAATCTAATTAAAGATTCATTAAAACTCCACTTAGTTTTAATCTGTGACTGGGTTAAAGAATCAGTGTCATTTAAAACACGGTTCACGATAAACCCAAAGTCACATCCCATTAATTATCGGGTTAAAGAACAAGTGTTATTTAAAACACTGTTCACGATAAACCCAAAAATCAATATCCATTCAATTCCAATTAAATATTATTTAATTGGTACACTTCATTAAATCTAAATCAAAAGATTTAATCTTTTCTCAGCTGGGTTCAAGAACAGTGTTAGTGAAGACACCATTCACGACAAACCCAAATCCCATTTGATATTCAATATAAGGCTCTGAATAGAAAATATATCGGCTTATATTCAATATCAAATTCTACGATTAACAAATGTCGTATTGGAAATAACGATATAAATATATATCTTTCAAATTTCCATAACAACACCTGTAATATCACGAATTCCAACATCGAAATATTCCGAAGACAATTTCGATTCAAATCCACTCCAATGCAATCATTGGAAATTTTGGTTATTTTCAAAACCATTTCAAATTCAATTTATTTATTTAAAAATAAATAGAATTATAATTCTAGTTCAAAACTAGTTCATTTCGATAAAAATCTATTTTTATCTTTTCAAATATGGAGTTTTTCATCCCAAACTTTCACAAATCATTTCTTATGATTTTACACAAATTATTACTATTTTTAATAATTTTATCAAGGCCCGTACAGTCGATTTCCATCAATGGCCATCGAACTGCACTTACAGCGACCTTTTTCGAATTTGATTTGGACGTGTCTCCAAATCCAACCGTTAGATTTCAAATTTCTCACATTCGTTAGAAAGCTCTTTTCGATACGAACCCAACGGTTCCGGTTTTAGGAGAATCCGACGGTCGGATCTCCCGTAATGCCCGTTTGAAATAAATGGTCGAAATTCGCGAACTGCCGCGGCGCGGCGCGTTCTATTCAGGCCATTATATTATATATAATATATATATAATATATATATCGTCGATTTCTATTTAAAACGAATTATATAAATAGTTTTGAATTCGTTTCAAAAACATTTTCAACTTCCATTTCAATTCAAATCAAAATTGAATTCTTCTTTATAAATTCGTTTTAAAATCCATTTCTATTCAATTCAAATTTCAATTCAATTTGAATTTATTTCACTTCGCTTTCAATTCAATTCGAATTCGTTTTCAATTCAATTCATTTCGAAATCGTTTTCAATTCAATTCATTTCGAAATCGTTTTCAATTCAATTCATTTCGAAATCGTTTTCAATTCAATTCATTTCGAAATCGTTTTCAATTCTATTCATTTCGAAATCGTTTTCAATTCAATTCATTTCGAAATCGTTTTCAATTCAATTCATTTCGAAATCGTTTTCAATTCTATTCATTTCGAAATCGTTTTCAATTCTATTCATTTCGAAATCGTTTTCAATTCTATTCATTTCGAAATCGTTTTCAATTCAATTCATTTCGAAATCGTTTTCAATTCAATTCATTTCGAAATCGTTTTCAATTCAATTCATTTCGAAATCGTTTTCAATTCAATTCATTTCGAAATCGTTTTCAATTCAATTCATTTCAAAATATTCGATTTCGAAATCACTTTTCAATATTCATTTTAAAATGAATAAAATCGATATAAATATCGTTCACGTCAAAATGGCGTCAATCTAATCCTCACGGCTTCACATATTTCTATTTTCAAATATTCTATTTCAAATATTTCTTTTTCAAATATTTCTATTTCAAATATTTCTTTTTTTTCGAAACTGGAATGAGGCCCAATCAATTACCATATAATGTTAATTATATGGATTTTCTACAACACATGTATATATCAACAACGATGAATAATCAACCATCAACCAAAGTGCACTACACTGTATAAGCATCAAATATAGACATTTAATGCTTATAGCAGCTTGTCAATCAATCGATCGACATATTTAATCAATCAGGATGAGTGAACTTCAAATTTCATCCTAACACCCGTGTGGGGTTTCAAACAATCAAACACATATTTTATTTGTGCAGTTAGGCGATGTGTAAAATTTATCGACCCAATCAACGTCATTCAAATAGGTGTACATAAACAAACCGTCTGGTTTGTAAATGAATATTTATTTATTCACATTCACGTTAAAATTTATATTTTTAACGATAACACATTTTATTTTAACATATGAATTTCTATTCAGTTCATTCGTTAAATAAAATGCTATTTTTATTTTTTTCTAACTTATTTTAGAAAATTTCGGCGGCATAACGGCACGATACTAGAAACGGGACAAGGCCTAGCCTTATCCCCGGTTTAGTGAAGGCCCACGCCATTCACTCATCAATCAAATCAATTTCATTTTGCAAACCACAAAATTTGGAGTAAGGGTCTAACCTAGCCTTACTCCTACGCCTTATAACGGCGCACGTCTAATCCTAACCAATTTATCGATTCGATTTTTCACACCACAAACCACATTCAAACCAATATCTCAATCAATCACCAAACAGTCAAACAAACAAGTCCATGGTCTGTGGACGGTTGTGTCGGGTGCTACTAAGCACCGTCTGCATCCTAGTATAAATATATAACTAGAAAAGAAATAGAAAGGTGAGAAATTCTCACATATAGCTATCCTAGCTCCACGGCACTTCTTTTGCAGAAGTCTTCGTCGTTTCGCCCTTTTGTCACCTTCGTTGCTGCTTTCTCTACATACGTAAAAATCACATTTTTACTTCGAAGTTCAATATATAAAAATTCTATTTTTCTATCGAAGTTCAATATATAAAAATTCTATTTTTCTATCGAAGTTCAATATATAAAAATTCTATTTTTCTATCGAAGTTCAATATATAAAAATTCTATTTTTCTATCGAAGTTCAATATATAAAAATTCTATTTTTCTATCGAAGTTCAATATATAAAAATTCTATTTTTCTATCGAAGTTCAATATATAAAAATCGAATTTTTAGTTCGCTATTCAATATATAAAAATCGAATTTTTAGTTCGAAGTTCTATATATAAAAATCGAATTTTTAGTTCGCTATTCAATATATAAAAATCGAATTTTTAGTTCGAAGTTCTATATATAAAAATCGAATTTTTAGTTCGCTATTCAATATATAAGAATCGAATTTTTAGTTCGAAGTTCTATATATAAAAATCGAATTTTTAGTTCGCTATTCAATATATAAAAATCGAATTTTTAGTTCGAAGTTCTATATATAAAAATCGAATTTTTAGTTCGCTATTCAATATATAAAAATCGAATTTTTAGTTCGAAGTTCTATATATAAAAATCGAATTTTTAGTTCGCTATTCAATATATAAAAATCGAATTTTTATTTCAAAGTTCAATATATAAAAATCGAATTTTTAGTTCGCTATTCAATATATAAAAATCGAATTTTTAGTTCGCTATTCAATATATAAAAATCGAATTTTTATTTCAAAGTTCAATATATAAAAATCGAATTTTTACTTCAAAGTTTCCGCCTTTTCCATTTCAAAGATCAAATCTTTTCTTTTTCTTTTTAAAGTTTAAATCTTTTACCTTTCAAAATTCAAATCTTTTACTTTTCAAAATTCAAATCTTTTAAAAAAAACTGTTTTTATATCTTTTAAAAAACCTGTTTTTAAATCTTTTAAAAAACCTGTTTTTATATCTTTTAAAAAACCTGTTTTTAAATCTTTTAAAAAAAACTGTTTTCAAATCAATACTATATATAAATTCAGTTTTTTTCAAACTAGATCATGGCTTTTCAAAAATTTAATTACTGCTTTACTTATTAAATTAAATAAACTAATTATAAAATAAAATGGAAAAAAAAAAAAAAAGAAAGGAAGAAGCTCACAGATTTAGGTCGTCGGAGGGGGTTGCTCGCGGTCTTCGGGCGGAGATAGGGAGGGGAAGAGGCATCGCATCGGGGTGGAGGCCCATTGAAGCGGCGGCTGGAGGCACGCTCGCCGGAGGCGGCCACTGCGTCGGAGGCGCGAGAGAAAAAGTGGGGCGGCGGGTTTTATTGTGTCGCGACTTGAGGGGGGGGGAGAGGAGAGCGCCTCGAGGTAGGAGGAGGTTGGCGGAGCAGAGGGGAGGAGGGCGGCGGTCCTCCCCCTGGTGGCGGCGCCGTCGACGAAGAAGAGAGGGGGGGAGGCGATTCAAAGATCGGTTTTTTTTTTTTCCTTATTTTATTTTGAATGAATTTAATCGGGGGGGGCCAGAGATAAAGGAAAGGAATTGTTTTTTTTTTTTTTTTTTTTTAATTCAGCCTAAAGTTGACTTTTACATACGACCTCGAAACGAGGCCCACCGCCTGTCGTCCATAGCATTTTACCCCCATTCCGAACACAATGGGATATGTATCGCAAGCTGATTTGATCGTTACAATCAGTTCCCGTTGAATTTACATTTAAATCACTTTATTGAATTTTAAACGTACATTTCGATTTACCGGGGTCACATACTAACTAGAAAAATTCCCGAAAAATATTTTCTAGCTTCGTATTGACGATACGGTCCTAATAAAACTAGTTTCGTCGAATTCTGAGACCGTTAGAAAAATGGCCATTTTCCAGTCGATTAAAATCAACTGAAACTGGTCAAACGCGTTTTCCTTTGCCACGCTCACATATTGATTCGAAAAATTATGAAATTTGAAACCTAGCAATAACTTGACATCACGGATCCAACAAAAGTGGTTTCGTCGAAATCCGAGGTCGTTTGCAAAATTGCTATTTTTAAGGGCCTGAATTCCATAGCGACTATTCAGAATTTTCAACTGGACATATCTTATCATTCCTAAGATGAAATCCTGATTTTTCGGATTCGATAGAAAGATATCATCAATTAGATCCCATCATTTTTGGTTTCACTAAAATCCGGATTGTTTTGCACCCGGTACATTCAATTGAAGTTTGAAATCGAATTATCGAACTACCGCGCCATTTTCAATTCCTTTTATAATTATAAATAATTATTTATATTCTAACGACGACGTATATAATATATACGTCGAATTTCAATTCAAAATAAATTTCTCGTCGATATTATTTAAAATAATTCATTTTAAATAATCAGAATTCGCTAAAATGGCCAAAATAAAAATTTTAAACTGGCCCAGATTTTCGGGTTGTTACAATCTCCCCCACTTAAAACTTTTCGTCCCCGAAAAGGAACAAAGTCGAAAGTGGTTTGATTATTCAGCGTTACGCTCGATCAGACTTCCATTCTCCAACTTTTCAGTTTCTGAGAATTTTCAAAATTTCAAAAATTTGGCTAACACCCTAAATTTTTGAAAAATTTCGCCATAACCTCCCCTGCACCGGGAGCATCGGGGAATTTCAAATAGCTTCCCCGGTCCTTCAGATCTCAAAAAGAAAAAGAAAAAGCCAAGCGGCTAGCCAATAGGCTCACAAAATCATCATCACCCAAACAAAACAGGAAATTATGTAGTAAACATGTACCTATTTGTCGGGCAAACAAATTTTATTCTCGGCTCTAGCCTCCTTGCTATGACCTGTTCAATGATATATATGTATATGCAAGCAAACGCGACCAATTTTCAATACAGTTCAATATTTGATGCTATTAGGCTAATTGGTTAAAAATTAGCAAACAAATAAACAAACAACACAAACATCAATCAATTAGTGAATTAGATTATCAAATTCATAATTTTGATACATATACTGAAAATCTTGTTTTTGATGCCAATTCACAACAAGGTGTTCTAACTATATAAGTTTTGGTTCTCACACCAGTCTAATGGAAATATATAGAAATCACACCTTCGAAACTCGAACATAAATGTTGATGATGCGATCGCTATCATCAATATCATCTTCGGGCGACTAGAGTGTGATTCTATATCTATCCAATATATTAAAATTTCAAATACACGCGGATCAGACGTATACGCAAAATCTATATATACTGGATTGTCCACATCAATATAATTAAATAATCAAATACGAATAAGTGATTTAAATTTTCAAAACAAAAATTTGTTTTCATTTTCAAAAATATACTCTTCACACTCGTTCTAGGATACTACTGATCCTATCTCTAACGAGTCATCCCATTGGATATTACTAATCCAATTATCTGATGAATTCTTTCGTATGGTTCTAATGTGCCTTGTTCTCTGAGCTTTGTAAACCAAAGCTCTGATACCAAATGTAAAAACCCGTAACTTCCCCGTAAAGGAAAGCGTCGGATAGTTCGAGAACAAGCCACAACAGAACGCATACAGAAGAACATTTCACTGTATATTACAACAATGCATCAGATTACAAGAATATACAGAGTACAAATGAATATTACACAAAAATATCAGAGATTTAAATTACATTTAAATACATAGCAGCGGAAAAATAATACAATACACAACTAGAATGAGATATACGGATACAAAGCTTTCCGGATATCGTTCCAGCTGTAAACCAGGATCCTGTGAATATAAATCTGCAAAACCAAAACTACTAGCTGCCCGTGTCAAAATAAGGGCACCCAGAGTTTAGGTTAAAACAATAAACTCCAGGTCAGTCATGTGACTGGTGTGAGAACTAAAACAGTTATAAATCTTTATTTTCAAAGCTAGGTAAATCAAGGGACCACGCCGTATAACACGGAACGGGTTTCCTCCCAAGAATACCAGTGCATAAAACAAACAGCGCAATGCTAAATAAAGAAAAATGAAGCTGTTATAAGACCCAGGTCCCATCACACAATGCAACGCAGTCGAGGATAGGGTTTTCCCTTATAACAGCCAAAGAATGCTTGATACGTTTAAAACAAATCATTTGATACTATGGTAAGTGCATAGTGTATAAAACAACTTCAAATCATAAGTATCAATCATAGGCGGCATAAGCGCCCCATCCCACTATGTCGCCATATATAGGATTACAAATAAAACCGCAAAGTCACGTATTTGGAAATTGGATTTCCGTCTATGAACCGAGGCAAAAGATAGTCCTCAACCGATTTGTGACTCTCTAGCCCGAGCCACAGGACCCAGACTCAGGTGGGCCCTTGGATCGTCAGGGCCGGTCCACCGATGTGGATTAAAATGCCTGAACACTACGTTTCCCCACCCTATGGGGTGTAAGTCTGGTCCGTCAGCCGACCAGAATGCATCGGCCGAAACCGATATAACCGAGGCGCCTCGCAACAGCAACAACCACATAAGTCAAACTCGTCAGGGCGTGTAAAACCACTGACGCCACTTCTAGCTAGAAAGAAACGCAAGTCCTCCCTGAGGTCCGTCTCCCGTTTTTGGTTCATACCTGGTGCGAAACACGCGAGGTAAACGTTACACAAAGCTACGCCACAAAGGCCGTGCTTTGATCATCACCACAAGACTTTGCTTTTCAACAGAAGCCTTGATCATTTGCATCTTAGCATGCCACACAGGCAAACCATCCTATGCAACCGATATCAGTCACACAGAATGAAATCCGATGTCAGACACACAGTCCATTTACAAGTCCGTTCTGGGTCTGAACGAAACCGGAGGCACCTAGTACCCCGCATATCCATCGATCTCCAAGTACGTCTGGACGATCACCAACTGTTTCCATCTTCTTGGGTGTACAGCCCAATCAAGATCATCAGTTATCACCCAAACGACGTGAAGACTTCCGGTCTTCGACCATCGTCTTCATCTTCGACTTATCGTCGTATCAGTTATTCAGAATGGGATAAACCCGGTCTTTCCGAATAACTCGCGTATATATTATAAAAGTGTTACACAAACACAACATACGCCTCATTCCAATTCATTAGTCACTAACCGTAAATTAATCGAGAGAATAATTCCCCAAATATTAACCCCGAAGGCCGAAACCAACATCAGATCAATATCCAGAAAACCATTCTGCTTGGCTAACCGACAGTTAGTTTCTAAATTTCACATTCAAATCTAATTAAAGATTTAACTATCGCCTGGAGCAAAACTGGTGATACTCCATTCTCGATCTTTTCAATCTAATTAAAGATTCATTAAAACTCCACTTAGTTTTAATCTGTGACTGGGTTAAAGAATCAGTGTCATTTAAAACACGGTTCACGATAAACCCAAAGTCACATCCCATTAATTATCGGGTTAAAGAACAAGTGTTATTTAAAACACTGTTCACGATAAACCCAAAAATCAATATCCATTCAATTCCAATTAAATATTATTTAATTGGTACACTTCATTAAATCTAAATCAAAAGATTTAATCTTTTCTCAGCTGGGTTCAAGAACAGTGTTAGTGAAGACACCATTCACGACAAACCCAAATCCCATTTGATATTCAATATAAGGCTCTGAATAGAAAATATATCGGCTTATATTCAATATCGAATTCTACGATTAACAAATGTCGTATTGGAAATAACGATATAAATATATATCTTTCAAATTTCCATAACAACACCTGTAATATCACGAATTCCAACATCGAAATATTCCGAAGACAATTTCGATTCAAATCCACTCCAATGCAATCATTGGAAATTTTGGTTATTTTCAAAACCATTTCAAATTCAATTTATTTATTTAAAAATAAATAGAATTATAATTCTAGTTCAAAACTAGTTCATTTCGATAAAAATCTATTTTTATCTTTTCAAATATGGAGTTTTTCATCCCAAACTTTCACAAATCATTTCTTATGATTTTACACAAATTATTACTATTTTTAATAATTTTATCAAGGCCCGTACAGTCGATTTCCATCAATGGCCATCGAACTGCACTTACAGCGACCTTTTTCGAATTTGATTTGGACGTGTCTCCAAATCCAACCGTTAGATTTCAAATTTCTCACATTCGTTAGAAAGCTCTTTTCGATACGAACCCAACGGTTCCGGTTTTAGGAGAATCCGACGGTCGGATCTCCCGTAATGCCCGTTTGAAATAAATGGTCGAAATTCGCGAACTGCCGCGGCGCGGCGCGTTCTATTCAGGCCATTATATTATATATAATATATATATAATATATATATCGTCGATTTCTATTTAAAACGAATTATATAAATAGTTTTGAATTCGTTTCAAAAACATTTTCAACTTCCATTTCAATTCAAATCAAAATTGAATTCTTCTTTATAAATTCGTTTTAAAATCCATTTCTATTCAATTCAAATTTCAATTCAATTTGAATTTATTTCACTTCGCTTTCAATTCAATTCGAATTCGTTTTCAATTCAATTCATTTCGAAATCGTTTTCAATTCAATTCATTTCGAAATCGTTTTCAATTCAATTCATTTCGAAATCGTTTTCAATTCAATTCATTTCGAAATCGTTTTCAATTCTATTCATTTCGAAATCGTTTTCAATTCAATTCATTTCGAAATCGTTTTCAATTCAATTCATTTCGAAATCGTTTTCAATTCAATTCATTTCGAAATCGTTTTCAATTCTATTCATTTCGAAATCGTTTTCAATTCTATTCATTTCGAAATCGTTTTCAATTCAATTCATTTCGAAATCGTTTTCAATTCAATTCATTTCGAAATCGTTTTCAATTCAATTCATTTCGAAATCGTTTTCAATTCAATTCATTTCGAAATCGTTTTCAATTCAATTCATTTCAAAATATTCGATTTCGAAATCACTTTTCAATATTCATTTTAAAATGAATAAAATCGATATAAATATCGTTCACGTCAAAATGGCGTCAATCTAATCCTCACGGCTTCACATATTTCTATTTTCAAATATTCTATTTCAAATATTTCTTTTTCAAATATTTCTATTTCAAATATTTCTTTTTTTTCGAAACTGGAATGAGGCCCAATCAATTACCATATAATGTTAATTATATGGATTTTCTACAACACATGTATATATCAACAACGATGAATAATCAACCATCAACCAAAGTGCACTACACTGTATAAGCATCAAATATAGACATTTAACGCTTATAGCAGCTTGTCAATCAATCGATCGACATATTTAATCAATCAGGATGAGTGAACTTCAAATTTCATCCTAACACCCGTGTGGGGTTTCAAACAATCAAACACATATTTTATTTGTGCAGTTAGGCGATGTGTAAAATTTATCGACCCAATCAACGTCATTCAAATAGGTGTACATAAACAAACCGTCTGGTTTGTAAATGAATATTTATTTATTCACATTCACGTTAAAATTTATATTTTTAACGATAACACATTTTATTTTAACATATGAATTTCTATTCAGTTCATTCGTTAAATAAAATGCTATTTTTATTTTTTTCTAACTTATTTTAGAAAATTTCGGCGGCATAACGGCACGATACTAGAAACGGGACAAGGCCTAGCCTTATCCCCGGTTTAGTGAAGGCCCACGCCATTCACTCATCAATCAAATCAATTTCATTTTGCAAACCACAAAATTTGGAGTAAGGGTCTAACCTAGCCTTACTCCTACGCCTTATAACGGCGCACGTCTAATCCTAACCAATTTATCGATTCGATTTTTCACACCACAAACCACATTCAAACCAATATCTCAATCAATCACCAAACAGTCAAACAAACAAGTCCATGGTCTGTGGACGGTTGTGTCGGGTGCTACTAAGCACCGTCTGCATCCTAGTATAAATATATAACTAGAAAAGAAATAGAAAGGTGAGAAATTCTCACATATAGCTATCCTAGCTCCACGGCACTTCTTTTGCAGAAGTCTTCGTCGTTTCGCCCTTTTGTCACCTTCGTTGCTGCTTTCTCTACATACGTAAAAATCACATTTTTACTTCGAAGTTCAATATATAAAAATTCTATTTTTCTATCGAAGTTCAATATATAAAAATTCTATTTTTCTATCGAAGTTCAATATATAAAAATTCTATTTTTCTATCGAAGTTCAATATATAAAAATTCTATTTTTCTATCGAAGTTCAATATATAAAAATTCTATTTTTCTATCGAAGTTCAATATATAAAAATTCTATTTTTCTATCGAAGTTCAATATATAAAAATTCTATTTTTCTATCGAAGTTCAATATATAAAAATCGAATTTTTAGTTCGCTATTCAATATATAAAAATCGAATTTTTAGTTCGAAGTTCTATATATAAAAATCGAATTTTTAGTTCGCTATTCAATATATAAAAATCGAATTTTTAGTTCGAAGTTCTATATATAAAAATCGAATTTTTAGTTCGCTATTCAATATATAAGAATCGAATTTTTAGTTCGAAGTTCTATATATAAAAATCGAATTTTTAGTTCGCTATTCAATATATAAAAATCGAATTTTTAGTTCGAAGTTCTATATATAAAAATCGAATTTTTAGTTCGCTATTCAATATATAAAAATCGAATTTTTAGTTCGAAGTTCTATATATAAAAATCGAATTTTTAGTTCGCTATTCAATATATAAAAATCGAATTTTTATTTCAAAGTTCAATATATAAAAATCGAATTTTTAGTTCGCTATTCAATATATAAAAATCGAATTTTTAGTTCGCTATTCAATATATAAAAATCGAATTTTTATTTCAAAGTTCAATATATAAAAATCGAATTTTTACTTCAAAGTTTCCGCCTTTTCCATTTCAAAGATCAAATCTTTTCTTTTTCTTTTTAAAGTTTAAATCTTTTACCTTTCAAAATTCAAATCTTTTACTTTTCAAAATTCAAATCTTTTAAAAAAACTGTTTTTATATCTTTTAAAAAACCTGTTTTTAAATCTTTTAAAAAACCTGTTTTTATATCTTTTAAAAAACCTGTTTTTAAATCTTTTAAAAAAAACTGTTTTCAAATCAATACTATATATAAATTCAGTTTTTTTCAAACTAGATCATGGCTTTTCAAAAATTTAATTACTGCTTTACTTATTAAATTAAATAAACTAATTATAAAATAAAATGGAAAAAAAAAAAAAGAAAGGAAGAAGCTCACAGATTTAGGTCGTCGGAGGGGGTTGCTCGCGGTCTTCGGGCGGAGATAGGGAGGGGAAGAGGCATCGCATCGGGGTGGAGGCCCATTGAAGCGGCGGCTGGAGGCACGCTCGCCGGAGGCGGCCACTGCGTCGGAGGCGCGAGAGAAAAAGTGGGGCGGCGGGTTTTATTGTGTCGCGACTTGAGGGGGGGGGGGAGAGGAGAGCGCCTCGAGGTAGGAGGAGGTTGGCGGAGCAGAGGGGAGGAGGGCGGCGGTCCTCCCCCTGGTGGCGGCGCCGTCGACGAAGAAGAGAGGGGGGGGAGGCGATTCAAAGATCGGTTTTTTTTTTTTCCTTATTTTATTTTGAATGAATTTAATCGGGGGGGGGCCAGAGATAAAGGAAAGGAATTGTTTTTTTTTTTTTTTTTTTTTAATTCAGCCTAAAGTTGACTTTTACATACGACCTCGAAACGAGGCCCACCGCCTGTCGTCCATAGCATTTTACCCCCATTCCGAACACAATGGGATATGTATCGCAAGCTGATTTGATCGTTACAATCAGTTCCCGTTGAATTTACATTTAAATCACTTTATTGAATTTTAAACGTACATTTCGATTTACCGGGGTCACATACTAACTAGAAAAATTCCCGAAAAATATTTTCTAGCTTCGTATTGACGATACGGTCCTAATAAAACTAGTTTCGTCGAATTCTGAGACCGTTAGAAAAATGGCCTTTTTCAGTCGATTAAAATCAACTGAAACTGGTCAAACGCGTTTTCCTTTGCCACGCTCACATATTGATTCGAAAAATTATGAAATTTGAAACCTAGCAATAACTTGACATCACGGATCCAACAAAAGTGGTTTCGTCGAAATCCGAGGTCGTTTGCAAAATTGCTATTTTTAAGGGCCTGAATTCCATAGCGACTATTCAGAATTTTCAACTGGACATATCTTATCATTCCTAAGATGAAATCCTGATTTTTCGGATTCGATAGAAAGATATCATCAATTAGATCCCATCATTTTTGGTTTCACTAAAATCCGGATTGTTTTGCACCCGGTACATTCAATTGAAGTTTGAAATCGAATTATCGAACTACCGCGCCATTTTCAATTCCTTTTATAATTATAAATAATTATTTATATTCTAACGACGACGTATATAATATATACGTCGAATTTCAATTCAAAATAAATTTCTCGTCGATATTATTTAAAATAATTCATTTTAAATAATCAGAATTCGCTAAAATGGCCAAAATAAAAATTTTAAACTGGCCCAGATTTTCGGGTTGTTACAGACGGCCCGCCCCGCACCAACCGACATTTACTCCAAAAGTGCGCTGTACACATGTCCAGTTAGCACGGAACGGTCATCAAAAGAAAAGAAAGAAGAGAATGAGCTAATCAAGGAACCTGTAGAATGTCTCACGGCGCATAAGATAAAATATAATAACAACATACTTGACATAAAACAGGTGAGACAGTGCATAAGCTGAAAATGAACTAACATAGCAGCGGAAAATCCAAGTACAGCTTATGATCCAAAGCCAACATTATTACAAATTTTCAAACTATCTCAACAAAACAAAAGCAAGATAAAGGAGGTACACTAAATGCCCAAGTAGCGACCACCAGCAACACAGGGAGAATATTTATATATCATACGTGGAAGCCTCCTGCTCGCCTCTGAATCAGCTACTCGCGCATCACCAGCTAACCATAACCTGTCTCTAGTCTGCTCGTGTGAGCACCCAGAGTAATAAGAGGAGACATAAAACTCTGGGTCAGACATAAAGCCTGGTATGAGCGATAAGCATCTAAACAGAACAATAACAGGTAGACTAAAACATACCTGAACCTGCAACCAAAGAGTTAGCACTACATACTGTACAATACTCTAAGGTGCCACTAACATATGGTGTAAGAAATACGGGGGTGGGGGTGTGCATGTCATAGTGATGTCAAACAATCAAGCATAGCAACCATCCTCACGTCTCTCACTCAATGCGTAAAGCATACGATATCCACTACCTTGGTTACCTAATCCTTTGGGCCATGACGGAATCCAATCCCGTACAACTATCACTACAAGCCCACTATCCATCTCTCAGTGGTGAACCAAAGTTATGAATATCGACAACTCCTTTACACACGTCCCGCAGCAAAGCCCAATCATGAAGTGAACTCATTGGTTCCCATCTGGATCCTGAGCTCTAACTTCCATTTGGACTACCATTGCATCTCGGGTTTTGGTCAGCATCTCCTTCGGATCGGTCTTCCTTTCAATTCACTTTGCTTCAGGCCGTCGTCAGCTCCTCTCGGTTCGGATCGCGTTCCCCTCGGATCGAGTCGCAGTCACCAGCTCGTGGTCAAGCTCCAGCTCGAGGTTCGGATCGTGCTCATCTATACGGGTCGGTCGCCTTCTTCGGATCGGGGTCGGTCCTGGTCGGTCGTGCTTCGTTCACCAGATCGGTTCGCTGCAGGCTTTCTTGGTCACCACGTCAGGACGTTCGAACGGATCAGATCGTGATGGAGCTCCTGGATCGGATCGTGGCACATGTACTCGAGCGGATCGTGAAAGGTGAGGCGGATCGGGTCGGGTCGGTCGGTCAAGCACCTTTCATTTTGGTCGGTTTTCATCATTTCTACCCTGGTCGGTCGGTTTTGTCCCCCCCCCCCCCGGGTCGGTCGAACACTTCACCAATCCTGGTCGGTCGGTTTTGTCCCCCCTGGTCGGTCGCATTTCTCCAATCCTGTTTGGTCATTGTCAGGGTCGGTCCAGGAACTCGAGTCGGTCAAAACCTTCCCCTGGTCGGTCTAACTCGACCCAAAGAAAACCTGCACTATTTCAGCAAGCTATTTTCGCCTCTCGACGGCGTTTTTGACCAATCTAATACTTCTAATCAATCACAAAGCATACCATACAATCATAGAAACATAGAGAATCAACCACAAACACCAAAACAACAATATGACATATCAAAATGGATCAAACATGGCCAAAACACCATATTTTCCCTTAATCCCTCTTAATCATGTTTAAGCATATAATTAGCAAAACTTATCCAAATTAGCCAAATTTCATATCAGAGGTCTAAAACAATATTTAAGAATTTCTGAACATTTTTCCAGATTTTAATCTTGCATAAATTCGCTAATTATCACTAATCACCTCTTAATCCCCTAAATTCCGGGATTAGCAAAATTAGTCGAAATTAACCCAAATTCATATCAAAGGCATAAAATGGTGTTTTAGAATTTTAGGAATTTTTCTAGATTTTTCTGAGCCATAATTTCGCTAATTACCATAATTAGCCGTAATTAGTGAAAAACAATGCAAATCACTCACCTTAGCCACAAAGTAAACTATAGATCTGAAATGATTCTCTGTTTTGGTCGAATTCTAATGTGTTCCAACGGCTCCAACTTTTATTTGGTGAAGATCTCCCTTGATTTGATGTTGCTAATCCCAATCTTCAAGTTGTAGGTGATTTGGAGGTGTTTTGGAGTGTTTTAGAAGATGGAGGCCATTGCTAGAGCTTGAAGGAGGTAAGTGGCGGCTGGAAAAATGAGTCTAAAACTGAAATCCTAACCCTAGCAGCCCTTAAATACCCCAAATCCCGAAATCCCCCATTGGGCCTAGTTGCTAATCACCCGGTTAAGCCCAATTAGCTGTTTTTAACCCTCTAAACCTTAATTCAGCCATATCTCCCAAACGGTAAGTCCAGCTATTATGACCACTCTACGGAAAGAGAAACCATCATCCGGAGCTAATGGAAGTGGTTTCAGATCAAAACTCCTCTCCAGTCAAAAGTTATGGACGAAACAAGATCAACTAGGAGCAAAATGGTCATTTAAAAATCGACAAAAATCATGAACATGGGAAATGACCCCACTAGTCGTTCCCCAAAAGTACATGACCATATGACTTACCAGGAAAAAGAAATAAATATTCTACGATCTTCCGATGCGTAGAATGCGGGTTGTTACAAAATGACTCTTCAATTAAATTCCTTGAATCACACTCAGATTTTCTATGCCCAAAACATTTGCAAGTAACACAAACACTCAGTTTCCATATATAGGATAGATTCACAGTTGGGCAATCTCTAAAACATGAAAGCACAATTGAATCGGGTAATTCAGCCTCAACATTAATTTCAACGAGTGCTTTCGCATAACTAAAGCGCTGCATCCTCTCAGTATTGTAATCAAAACAGATCAGCCGTACAACATGGCATGCCAACCAATTAATTCCCACCAAAGTCCACAAAATTAAAGGAATATTAGAAAATTGAACCCAAACTGTAACCCTCTTGATTAGCTTTTGTGGATTACCAATGGTAGGATCCCATTGTGATAGGATAAACACCCGTCCCCTAATAAAAATAGGATCGGAACGAGGAACTTTTGCTCGATCAATCTCATTCATGAATTGGATATAAAAGTGGAATCCATTGGATCTCACTATAAAATCTCCTAACAGTTTCCAACGTGATTTTAGAAAATTATCAACAATAGAACAAGAGAGCATACCATCAATGAAGAAACCAATCAGAATGTTATTCCAATACTTAAGTCCCTCCTCCTTGACAAGGTCAGGTAGTGAACCACCCTTATTGATATCAAACTGAATCGGCTTATAAAGACCAGCGTTTCTAGGAAGAGAACGAAATAATGAAGCAAAATCACGATTATCTGTAGATCTACCGTCCTGTAAATTAGCAGATCCAGATCAATTATCATTAGCTCCAGCGGATCCATTTTGATTATCATTTTCTCTAGTAGAACTAGAACGATTAACATCAGAACCAGCAGCAGAATTGGCAGCAGCGTTAGCACGATGTTCATCAGAAGTAGCAGAGGGAATAGGAGATGGACGAGAGGGCGAAAGAGGTGGAAAGGAGGAAGAATTGAGAGAAAAGGAAGGAATAGAAGATTAAATCGCCTTATCAGCCACCATTAGAGATCGCCATTAGAGTGTGTGCATGTTGTTGTGCTAAACTCTACCCAATTCAATTAACTTATGATACCATCACGGGTCCCATTTGGTTAAGCATATCTAAATTTTGTTTCACATGTCACCCGTGTCCCACTTAACCCCCTTTATTATATTTTCCATATCTTAAACATGTCTTACTATGGTTAAGTCTACCTTAGTCATGTTTTACATGTCATTTATATCACCCACTCAACCCTCTAACCATACCCATGTCACCCATATGTCTTATTATGGTTAGTATTTCTTAATTTATTTATTATGCCGTAACAATGTATGACCTCTCACATTAGACGTCTGTTCGTGGCTGTTGGATTTGTCGGGTGGTTCCGGACAGACTTATACCACAACGCGCCTAACCTCATGTCATTAACCGTTACGCCTCTAGTTCTTGCCGTTGACCTCTCACATTAGACGTCCGCTTGTGGTTGCTGGATTTGCCGGGCGGTTCCGGGCAGTCTTACACCACAAACGCGCCTAACCTCGTGTCATAGGCGTTCATTAACAATCGTCTTTCACCCAAACCCCAAATTCATGTCATGTGTTCCAAATTTAACTTAATTACAATTCATGTCTATTCTAAGTGTCATATGCCAATTACAAATTTCCAAGCATGTTCATGTTCATTCTAGATATCAAATGTCAATTACCAATTCACAAGCATGTTCACGCTCAAGTTATGCCACTATTGTCAATTTCATGTTATACGTCGAGTTCCATAATTACATAAAAAACATGGTTTGTCCAACATATTCCATTTTTAATTATGTTTCTAGGATCTTAATGACATATCCAATTTTCAAGTCTCAAATTCAAGCTTTACCCAAAAACCCCAATTTATGTTCATGCTTATAATCATGTTAATTGGCTATACCTATTATTCCCCTCAATCCCATAGTATGTATATTTGAAATAAATCACCTTTTCCCAATCCTATCCCACATTCAATAATTCCAATTAAATTTACATAATTTCATGTTAACATCATAAATCAGAATTCATGATTATGCGCCATTCACGTTCCCAAATCATATCCAGAGATTCATTATGGATTATGCTCCAAAATTACCCATTTACAAGCTGTATCACAATGATTTCCCAATATTTACAATAATAATTGTTATGCCACAATCCCCAATATTTGCAATAATAATTGTTACGCCCCAATCCCAAATTACAGATTATGTTTCTCGATTGCATAAAATAGATTATGCCCAACATTTCCATATTCCAACCGCACGTATGCATAATAATATTTTCGTCTAGGTTCGAGATAACCTAGACCCAAAAATAAACAGGAGAAGGAGAATAAAAGGAATAATTATCGTAACATGAACCTTGAATTTAATTAATAATTGGGGAATGATGAACGATAATAATACTATTATGCAACAAGTTTATTATAATTCCACTCACCTTGACTGGATTAGAGAAATATACGATTTGTCGTTGATGTAGAATGCTGATTTAATCTTCTTATTTGATTATTTGTGAGGAGCATGAATTGTTGACGAAGAATTTTGCTTCTTGACTTGATTAAACTCCAAAGTTGATGAAGAACTAGCAATTTAGTTTAGGGTTTTGGGGCGGCGGCCATGTTTGGTTGAAGATGGCGACGTGGAGGCGTTAGAAGGATTTTTTTTTATTAATTAGGTTAGGTCTAAGCACTATTTTATAGGTGTAGAGAGTGTTTTAGAGCCATTAGATCGCCTTAGAAGCCATCCGGTCCGTCCAGCACATCAAAAATCGTCACTGCCTAGATCTGGAAAAATCAGGGGGGAGGTCGACACTAAGGTCGATCCCCAGGTCGACCTCCCTGGGTAGGTCGACCCCGAGGTCGACCTGCCTGGGTATTTTCCTATGTAAATTCTGAATTTTTGTTGAATCTTCCGTAGGCCATAACTCTTTCATACGGAGTCCGAATTTTGAAAACTTGGACTATATTCCAAGCAGAATTTCGAGACAAACGCAATGGTGATGTCCATTTTACTTAATTCCTGATATTTAAATTAAGTATCCTTATTTTATTATCTTCTCTGTTATGTACACTGTCATTGAATTAATCTTTCCTTCTCTTTCGTGTATTAATTAATTTTCATTGTACATCACCATTATTAACCTATCTATGCATATATATGCATTTTTAGTTATATTAAAAATGCGGGGTGTTACACAAGGCATTGTAAAGATTTGCAGAAATGGGTAGGCTACCTGTAAGGCATGGATTTCAAAAGCTTGGTCGGCACGAAAGTGGTAATTTGGCAGCCAAGTAAAATAAAGTGCCATTGCCAGACAAAAATGACGTGCATAGCTAAAGAAAAAATATATAAATATATACATAGGTAGCTGCACATAACTTGTAGATCTGTCGCATTTTCTTTTTATGTGTGTTTGTACGTTAATTTTTAGGGTAGGTTGTAGCAACGCAGAGCGCAGGGCGTACCAGTTTTCTTCAGCGTGAAATATATATACATATATTATCTTAGAACTTAAATTTTCTTTTAATTTTGTTTTAGTATGGTTAGTTTCATATAACCACTATTTAATGCTGTTGTTAAATATATACATTGTCAAATTCCAACGTCAAAAGTAATGAAATTAAATACACTATTATGTCTTGGCATTGTGGTCCCAATGAAACTAATTTGTTGAAATTGGATTCCGTTTGCAAAACAACGTTATTTTAATTTATCGGTTCACCCTTAAATTTAGTCTACCAACGAAACAGCTCCAATCAGCTCCCAACTAGAAATGTGGCAATAACTAACCATATGTATTCCAATAAAACTCATTTCGTTGAAAACGGAGGTCGTTTGAAAAGAAAACTACTTCTGAGGCCTTTATATTATCGATAAAATATAATTAAAATTCCCAAATAATTCAGTAAATTATTATCATCGTAAATATCCAAATAGAACAATTTATGAGATTCAAATATAAGTTTTAAAATTTAATATCATCAATCATAGCTAAAACGGTGCCCAATTTATACTAAAACCCTTTTAAATTTAATTAT
Source organism: Allium sativum (assembly GCA_030737875.1). Lineage (NCBI taxonomy): Eukaryota > Viridiplantae > Streptophyta > Magnoliopsida > Asparagales > Amaryllidaceae > Allium > Allium sativum. Next base: position 387,159,624 of record CM060920.1, on the reverse strand, counting down.
AAATGTTATATTTTAATAACGATTTCCATAGCGACTATATTTAAATTTTGAATTGGACGTAACTAACAATTTATAACACGAAATCTGAATTTTTCTCTCTCATATGAAAATTATCATCGATTAGATTCACACGTTTCCTATTTAACATAAATCCGACTTAAAACGGATTCTGTATATTCAGTTGAAGTTCAAAATTCAATATTACGAACTGTTGCGCTATTTCATTCTCGTTTTATATTTATATATAAATTTAATGTTCAACCTTCGTCTTAATTAACGATTTCAATATTAAATTCATTAATATTCCCAATAATAATATTTAAAATAATAAATTAAATTAAATATTCGACTACCAAAAATACGGGACATTACACATGAACCGTAAGAACTTGAAGACAAGTCACACGGGTGGGTCGATGACCTTTGCAAGGCACGTGACAAATTTCGTAAGTTGATATACTTATATTTTTCCAATGAGTTTTTCAAGGAACATGTGTTGATGTTAGTGATTCTCAAGCAATACACTATTCTAATCATGGTTGTACACAATGAGTTGCCATTTACCTCTTAAAAGTTAGAAAAATTGCATGTGCTTAATAGTTTAAGTGAATAAGTGTGGCAGCATGAAATGTGAAATTGAAGAAGTGTGTATTACTTCATACTAAGGCTATAGTGGAAATAATTTAATTTATATAACTATTCTAAAAAAAGCATGTAGACAAAAAAATATGCAATATCAAATGACATTTCGTTATTCAACAATTTTAATTTCCAAGTATTGCCATATAATGGTGAAAAGGTAAAAAAATATTGATCAAACATATGAGTTGGTTCATTGAAGAAAGGACTAGAATATAAGTTGGGTGGACGTAGCATCAGAGCAAGTTGCGGTAAATTTAATTTGTCATTTGTATTTATTCATAACAAATGAATATTTGTCATTTTGAGAAGAAAAAAAATATAGCTGTAACGCCCCCAAACCCCCGTTCCACGGTGGCAAGGGTAATCTTTGGAATATAACACATAAACAGATAACTGCATAACAGAAATATATAAATACACAAGATAATTTACCACAGAATACACTGGATAATCATAATCATTAGAGTTACACAGTATACAGGATCATACTTAGTACAAACTACAGTTCAGCTTTACATAAAATGTCTACAGTGGAATCAAAACATAATATGTACAACAGCAGCTGAACAGCATAAAAAGAAAGAAGTGATAGAATCCATCTTCAGCTCCATAGCTATCCAGAAAGAGCCTACTAAAACCTAAATATAAGGCTGCCCGCGTAGAAAATAGGGCACCCGAGTTTGCAAGTGAAACAAACTACGAGTCAGTCAGGGGACTGGTATGAGAAATCTACTACTTAACTTATTTTATAATAAGGCCAATCACAGGACCACGCTGCTAACGCGGAACGGGTTTACTCTGTTGGATTGCCAGTACTCAAAACAAGTAAATCATTTAAACATCGCGATATTTTTTATAAAAATGAAGCCATTATAAGACTCAGTTCCCATCACACAATGCAACGCAAACCGGAGGATAGAGTTTTACCTTATAATTGCCAAAATATGCTTGATACGAATAAAACTAAAGCATTTGATATTATTACTAGTGTTTATATGTTTCAAAAACAATTTCAATCATAAGTATCAGTCATAGACGGCATGGGTACCATATATCATGTCGCCATATATAGGTATATAATCAAAACCGCACCATGTCGTATTTGGAAATTGAATTTCCGTCATGAACCAAGGCAAGGGATCGCCCTTACCGCTTCGAAACTCTCTAGCCCGAGCCTCAGGATCAGAGCTCGAGTGATCCTTGGATCGTCAGGGCCGGTCCACATGGAGTGGATTAAAATGCCTGAACACTGCGTTTCCCCGCCCTATGGGGCGTAAACTGGTCATATACCGACCAAACCATCGGCCCTGTAACGACCGATATAACCGAGGCGCCTCGCTATCCATCATCCACATAAGTGAAATGCCCGGGTGTGTAAAACTCAAAACACCACTCCTATCTAGAAAGAAACGCTTGTCCTCCCTGAGGTCCTCTCCCGTTTCTGACTCATACCGGGATGTGAGGCTCACGAATCAACGCTGAACACAAAGCTAGATATTTAAAGCCCTGCTTTGATCATCTACCACAAAGCTCTGCTTTTCAACCAAAGCCTTGATCACAGCATCTCTGTGTGCCACGTTGTCAATCTACAACGTCAGACACACATCCATTTACAAGTATGTCTGGATGACCACCACTGTAACCCCTTCAAGGCAGCAACTCCCATCAAAGGCACCAGTAGCCATCCATTCGATGTGAAGATCCTCGGTCTTACACCGTCTTCATATCTTCGACTTCTAACCGTCGATCAATTATTTGAAATAAGAATTAACTCGGCATTTTCAAATAATTCATGTATATTTAGAATTTCAAATCAACTCATTTCAGTGGTTAAGTTATCTGACATCCATAATTTAGTTCATTAATGTAGTTTGCACGTCAAACACATTTAACCATCAAATATCCAATAAACAAGGTAAATTCGGTTTATTCCCATTCCATATCGTTAATAACATTTTATCACGATTTATTGCTATTTTTATTTATTTAAGTATAGCCAATTTATTCAAACAACGCTTCAGGCCATAACGCGGCCATGGCGTTGTTTTTCTCCAGATTTGATTTACACATATCTGAAAATCTAACCGTTGGATCTTTACAAATTTTATATCATTGGAAAGATCTTTTCAAAACGGATCCAACGGTTCCAGTTTGGGAAGATCTGACGGTCGGATCTCCCGGTACAATCGTTTAAAGTTACGATTTCAAAATACGAACTGCAGCGTCGTTATTCGATTTATTTTAATTATATATATATATATATATATATATATATATGTAACGACCCAGAAAATCTGAACCAATTTAAAAATTTTAAATTGGCTAAAATAATGGATTTTAAATATTTAAATTAAATATTTTATATAATAGCGATGAAAAGTGAGTTTGAATCGACGTTTGAAAATGAATATAATTAATTCTAATTATAAACAAGGCCTGAAATGGAGCGGTAGTTTCAAAAATTGAATTCAAACTTTGTCGGACTGTACCGGGTGCAAAACAAAACGGATTTGAGTGAAACCAAAAATATTTAAATCTTTCAGTGAATACCTTTCTAACGAATCTGAAAAATCGAAGTTTCATAGCGGAAAGCAAAAGTTATGGCCAAATGAATTTTCAGAAAGGCCGATATGGAAATTATATAGCCCGTGAAATTGGCCATTTTGCAAACGACCTCGGAATTCCACGAAACCACTTTTGTTGGATCCGGGATGCGAAGTTATTGCTAGGTTTCAAATTTCATAATTTTTGAAGCTAGTATGTGAGCGTGGAAAAGGAAAACGTGTTTTGGTCAATTACAGTTAAATTGGATCGACCAGAAATGGGCCTTTTTGCAAACGGTCTCATAATTCGACGAAACTAGTTTTGTTGGGACCGTATCGTCAAAACATAGCCAGATTTATTTTTTTGGAATTTTTCAAATCAGTTTGTGGCCCTGGCAAATTGAAATGTACGTTCAAATCGAATATTGAATGTTTTATATTTTAATTTGAATGGAAACTGATTGAAATAGTCGAATGGGCCTACGAAACATATCCCATTGTGTTCGGAAAGTGGGTAAAACTCTAAGGACGACTGTCGTTGGGTTTAGATTGGTGGTCGTGTCAGAAAACACCTTTTAAAACCCACCGGCCAATCAGAATTTAATAAATAAAAAATCCCTTTTCTCTCTCCCCGATCGAAGGCGGAAGAGACTTCCAACCTTCCAGCTCCGATTCCGACCAAACCAGGAGGAATTAGACCCCCCCCCCTCCAGTTAAAATTTTTGAAGATCTTAACGCCCTCTACAAATACATATAAGGTTTGCCAATTTCCACTGAGTATTCGAGGAGATCCGGCCCTCGAAAGTCGTTGACTTTCAGCCGCCGCCGTGTTCGCCAGAGGCCACCGAGTGGGATCCCCCTTACCTCGTTTTGCGCGCCTCTCCAAGCGCTGCGACGTGGTGTTGGCCGATCTTCATATCGCTGCACGGATTGGAAGTAAAAGCTAAACCTAGTTTTGAACCTTTCAGCTGAGGTACGGCTATATATATTTTCAACAGTTTTAACACCTTTAAACCGTTGCAAACTTTGAAAAATCATATCTTTTTCGTGTGTTGACGAAATTCAGTGAAACAAGAGACAGCGGACTCGTGTGGACGTCTTCTACCTTCTAGAAGAGACCACATATTTTTCTGAGCCTTCTGTTATTTTTGGTGGAGTGGAACCCAATGTGAGATTTCTAATTTGTAAACGATATGGAAAACGATGATGTATAAATTATATAGTCGATGTATGGGTTATATAAGCGTTGTACACCTCATGTATAAGCGTTGTATAAGTTGTACGTTCGATGTATAAGTTATATATGCATTGTAAAAATTATATATGTGTTGAAATAGAAGTGAATTGCTATATATAAATATATGTATATATATATACGCCCCTCATCCACAAACCATGGACGATATTTATTGGTCGTGATTGGTGTGAAAATTGATTGATAGCGAATGGTTGATTGGAATTGTTTGTGGTTGATATTGATTGATTGTGGTTGAAAAATACCCATTTGTGGTTGAGAAATATTTGGTTGAAACCACATAGGATTAGTTTGTGGAAATGAAATAAATATACATGCCGCCTGCGTGCGAACTAGATGCATGATTCCCCATTGTCAAAAACCGCGAGGTTTTAAGGTAGAGCGAGGAGCCGTACTAGGGACGGTCCCGGTTTTAACTACCCTGCCGTTATGCTGCCGAAATTTTGAATAATATTCATGTGTTTGAATTATTTTTATTTGTTGAAACTATATTTATTCGTTGAATAGAAAGCCTTCATGTGTTGAGTCGATATTCATTCGTTGGATAGAAATTCATGTGTTGAATGGTGTTCGTGTTTTAAATTTAAAAATCACATTTTTATCATCTATATGAAATGTATAAAATAATCTTGTTTTGAAAGAAATTGTTTTATAATAAAAATCCTATTTTTATTACCTATATGAACTATATAAAATAATAGTGTTTTGAAGCAAATTGTTTTACAATAAAAATCACATTTTTATTATATACATGAGTTGTTAAATATAGTGAAGTGTTGAAATAGAAGACAGTTTGATAAAAATATCATTTTTATCAAAAGTACGAAATTCATATGGTTTTGAAATCGAAGAATCGATATATATATATATATTTAAATAGAATTGAAATATATCGAAAAACGACGCTGCAGTTCATATTTTGAAACCGTGATTTCAAACGATTATACCGGGAGATCCGACCATCGGATTTTCCTGAAATTGCAACCATTGGGTTCGCTTTGGAAATATCTTTCCAACGGCACCAACTTTGTAAAAATCCAACGGTTGGATTGTCTAGAATGTTTAATTCAAATCTGAAGAAAAACAGCGCCAGAATCGATTATATTTATATATATATAAGTAATTATATTTAATCGAATAACGACGCTGCAGTTCGTATTTTGAAATCGAAACTTCAAACGATTATACCGGGAGATCCGACCGTTGGATTTTCCCGAAACTGGAACCGTTGGATTCGTTTTGAAAAGATCTTTCTAATGATGTAATTTTTGTGAAGATCCAATGGTTAGATTTTCAGATATGTGTAAATCAAATATGAAGAAAAACAGCGCCACGACCACGTTATGGCCCAAAGCGTCGTTTTGAATAAATTGGCTATTTTAAAATAAATAAAAATAGCGATAAATCGTTATAAAATATTATAAATGATACGGATGTGAAATTTAGATACTAACTGAAGGTTGGCTAAGTCGAATGGTTTCCTGGGTGTTGATCTGATGTTGGTTTCGGCCTTCGAGGTTAATATTTGGGAAATCGTTCTCTTACTGATTGACGGTTAGTGACTAATGAATTGAAATGATGCGTGTGTATGTTAGTGTTGCACTTGTTTATTATATACGTGAGTTGCTCAGAAAGACCAGGTTTATCCCATTCTGAATAACTGAATCGACGATAAGAAATCGAAGATGAAGACGGTGGTCGAAGACCGGAGATCTTCACCTCGTTTGGGTGGTAACCGAGGTCCTGATTGGGAGGCATCCCGAAATATGGATAATGAGTGGTGATCGTCCAGACGTACGTGGTGATCGATGGGTTTGCGAGGTATTTAGTGCCTCCGGATTCGTTCAGACCCAGAACGGACTTGTAAATGGACTATGTGTCTGACATTGGATTTTATTCTGTGTTGATTGATCTCTATTAAATATACATCTATTTGGCGGCGGAAATTTTATTCTTTTTCTTAACGCCCTTCTCTGAAACGCACGAGCTCAAAGGTTGTATATCGATGGACATCAGTCGCAAGGCATGAATTGCTATTGTGGCATGCCTAAGTGGCAAATGATCAGGGCTTCTGTTGAAAAGCAAAGTCTTGTGGTAATGATCAAAGCACCGCCTGTGTGGCGTAGCTTTGTGTATAACATGAAATCGCAAGCCTCACACCCGGTATGAACCAGAAACGGGAGGAAGGACCTCAAGGAGGACATGCATTTCTTTCTAGCTAGAAGTGGCGTTAGTGGTTTTACACGCCCTGACGAGTTTGACTTATGTGGTTGTTGCTGTTGCGAGGCGCCTCGGTTTGATCGGACGATCCGGGTCCGATGGAGTCATTCGTTGGCTCACTTACGCCCCATAGGGCGGGGAAACGCATTGTTCAGGAATTTTAATCCACATCGGTGGACCGGCCCTGACGATCCAAGGGCCCACCTGAGTTTGGGTCCTGAGGGGCGGGCTAGAGCGTCTCGAAGTCGGTAAGGACTATCTTTTGCCTTGGTTCATGACGGAAATCCAATTTCCAAATACGTGACTGTGCGGTTTTGATTGTATATATATGGCGACATGATATATGGTACCCATGCCGTCTATGATTGATAGTTATGATTCGAAATTGTTTTTGAAACATGTAAACACTAGTAATAATATCAATTGCTTTTTTTTTATTCGTATCAAGCATAATTTGGCCATTATAAGGTAAAACTCTATCCTCCGGTTTGCGTTGCATTGTGTGATGGGAACTGAGTCTTATAATGGCTTCATTTTGATAAAAAGCATTGCGATGTTTAAAGGAATGATTTGTTTTAAAGCACTGGCAATCCAATGGAGTAAACCCGTTCAACAAAAGTGGCGTGGTCCTGTGATTAGCCATATTATAAATGTGTTGAGTAGATTTCTCATACCAGTCCCATGACTGACTCGTAGTTTGTTTCACTTTCAAACCCGGGTGCCCCTTTTTCTACACAGGCAGCCTTGTTTTCAGGTTTAGCTGGTTCTTTCTGGATAGCTGGAGCTGAAGATGGATTCTATCATTTATCTATTTTTATGCTGTTCAACTCCTATTGTACATATTTTATTTGTTTTCCGCTGTAGACATTTATGTATAGCTGAACTGTATTTGTACTAAGTATGATCCTGTGTACTGTGTAACTCTGATGATTACGTTTATCCAGTATATTCTATTGTTCATTATCTGGTGTATTTATTTATTTCTGTTCTGCTATTATCTGTTTATGTGTTATATTCCAAAGATTACCCTTGCCACCGTCAGTACGGGGTTTGGGGTCGTCTCAATATGTATATATAATCCACTCTGGTGCTTTTTTCATTCAGATTTAAATTAAACATTCCAGATAATCCAACCGTTGGATCTTTGCAAAGTTGGTATCGTTGGAAAGACATTTCCAAAGTGAACCCAACGGTTTCGTTTTTGGGAAAATCCGATGGTCGGATCTCCCGGTACAATCATTTGAAATCACGGTTTCAAAATACGAACTGCAGCTTCGTTATTCAATTCATTTTAATTATATATATATATATATATAATCCGTTCTTCGGTTTCCAAACAATATTCATTTCATATATTTGATAAAATAATATTTTTAGCCAACAAATATTCATTTCAACATATGACTATCTTTAATACTTCATAATAGATAAAAATGTAATTTTTATCGTCAAAACAATTTATTTCCAACATGATTATTTTTAACACTTCGTATATATTATAAAAATGTGATTTTTATTATTAAAACAAATCTCAAAAATGAAGATTTTTAGCGATTCATATATATTATAAAAAATGTGATTTTTATTGTTAAAACAATTTATTTCAAAAATGAAGATTTTCAGCGATTCATATATATTATAAAAAATGTGATTTTTATTGTTAAAAAAATTTATTTCCAACATGAATATTTTATATACTTCGCACATACAATAAAAATGTTATTTTTATCGTTCAAACAATTTATTTCGTACATTCAATAAAAATGTTATTTTTATCCTTCAAACCATTTTATTTTATACATTCGATAAAAACGTTATTTTTATCGTTCAAACCATTTTATTTTATATATTCGATAAAAATGTTATTTTTATCGTTCAAACCATTTATTACCATTTTATTTCAAAAGCGAATATTTTTCCTAACACATGAATATAAATCAAACACAGGAATTTTTCAGAAAATTTTGGCAGCATAATGGCAGGGTAGTTAAAACTGGCACCCCCCGAGTACGGCTCCTCGCTCTACCTTAAAGCCTCGCAGCTTTTAACAATGGGGATTTCAAAATCTAGTTCGTACTCAGGCGACTTTTCCCATATACTAATCCTATTGGGATTTCAACCACAATCAATGATATCAACCATTCGCATTTATCAACCAAATCCAAACAATCACAACCAATATATATCGTCCATGGTCTGTGGACGAGGGGAATGTGCATATATATATATATATGTATGTATATAAATATATTTTGATTTCATTTCAATTCCTTTCAATGCATATATGATTTTTAAAACGCATATATAACTTATACATCGCACATACAACTTATACAATGCTTATACATGAGGTGTACAACGCTTATATAACTTATACATCGACCGTATAATTTATACATTGTCATTCCATATCGTTTATAATCCAGAAATCTCACGTTGGGTTCCACTCCTCCAAAAATCGTAGGAAGCTCCAAAAATTCTCCGGTCTCTTCTAGAATGTAAAAGACGTCCACACGAGTCCAATGTCTCTTGTTTCACTGGATTTCGACAACATAGCAAAAAGATATGATTTTTATCATGAAATCAAAATCCGTAGCGCTTTAAAGTGTTGTAATCACTTTAGAAAATAAACAACCGTTACCTTTCTAATATGTTCAAAACTAGGTTTCAACTTTTATCGAAATCTGTGTAGCTTGGTGATGATCGGCCTATGCCACCTTGTAGTGCTAGGAGAGGCGCGTAAATCGAGGTAGGGGGTGTGCAGATCGGCGGTGTCCTCGAGATGCTGCGGTGGATGAAATGTCGGATGTTTGGAGAGGTGGTTCTCGAAGTAGGAGCGATGATAGGGGTGAACCAGGTATAGATTTGAAGCTCATGAAGAGATCTTCAAAATTCTCAACTGGGGTGTTGGCTAACGTGGCATGGATTGGTCAGAATCGGGGCTGGAAGGGGGGAGCGGTTTCCGTCGTATATCGCGATGTGGAGGGAGATAAAATCGGGTTTTTATATTTTTTATATTATGAATGAATTAATTTGATTGGCCCCTGTATATTTATTTCAAAAATATCCATTTCTCCAAACGAACACCAATTTAAACCCAACGACATCGTCCGTAGCTAAATACCCCCATTCCAGACATAATGTAATATGTTTCATAGGCCCATTCGGCTGTTTCAGTCAGTTTTTCTTCAAATTAAAATATAAAACATTCAAATATGGATTTGAACGTACATTTCAACTTGCCGGGGCCACATACTAATCCCAAAAATTCCAAAAAAGTAGATCTAGCTATGTTTTGACGATGCAGTCCCAACAAACTGGTTTTGTCAAATTTGGAGACCGTTTGAAAAATGGCCATTTTCTGGTCGATCCTAATTGACTGAAATCAATCAAACACATTTTCCTTTGCCACGCTCACATATTAACTCCAAAAATTATGGAATTGCAATAATTTGTCATCCTGGATCCAACAAAAGTGGTTTCGTCGAAAACGAAGGTCGTTTGCAAAGTGTCCATTTTCAAGGGCTATATAAACCCCATGGCGACCTTTCTGAAAATTTATTTGGCCATAGCTTTTGATTCCCGCTATGAAATTTTGATTTTTCAGATTAGTTAGAAAGATATTCTTAAATAGATTTAAATATTTTTGGTTTCACTAAAATCTGTTTTATTTTGCATCCGGTACAGTTAGTCAAAGTTCGAACTCAAAGTTTTCAAACTGTCGCGCCATTTCAGGCCTTGTTTTATAATTAAAACAAATATATTTATTTTCCAACATCGATTCAAATAGACTTTTGGTCGTTATTATTTAAAATAATTTATTTTAAATATTCAAAATCCACTAAAATAGCCAAATTAAAAAAAATTAAATTGGGTATGATTTTCCGGGTTGTTACAATCTCTCCCACTTAAAATCTTTTTGTCCCCAAAAAGGAGTGAACCCGAACGTTGTTTACTTAACCAACTCAAAGTTCATTCTGGCTTTCATTCTTCAACTTTTCACTTTCTAAGAATTTTCCAATTCTTCAAAAATTTGGCTAACACCCTAAATTTTCGAAAAATTTCGCCATAACCTCCTTTGTAAGGGGTGGGGTTTGGAAATTTATTGGGTCGTATTAGGTACCCAATAAATCCTTATAACCATACACATATTTATAGTGATATATTCCGGTGTCCACAGGGGAGTGCGTATAGATCATAACTCCAAAGAATAAATTCTCGTCACCCTACAAATGGTTTTTGTGCCTTAACCAGAGAGACGTGTTTATTGTCATCTCCAGACCTGTGTGGGTTTTTTATTAATTTGGCAATTTAACGTTACATTTTATATAGTCCATGTCAGTCTTCTGTTCGACCTGTAATATAGTCATCGCCATACAAGCCTCTCGCTCGTATGGTAAATCTTCAACCTCGTCACACAAGCTCCAAATGCTTATGTGGCATATGATGAAGTATGCTATCTTCAAGAAATATGCCATGTAGTGTAGTTCAAAATTAATTGTTACTATCCTGTGGCGACATTTATTATTACACACAGAACAACCAGCACTCCGCATCCAATGGCATTCACAGGAGTTGTTATAATAATAAAATTGTGCATCCAACTCATTAAGGTTTACCTATTTGTCGGGAACGCAAATAAATTATTTACTCAAGAGCAAATCCATTTACCTGTTCAAACATATATATAATGTACATGCATGTGTTTCTATCTATTTCAAATCAGTTTAATATTGGATTCAATTGCATAAATTTACCCTTCATTCTCTTATTGATTTTACTATTCTAATGTTATTTGTTTTGAACTAACAATCACTCCACACAAACAACAATCAGTTTGTTTTTAACCTTTTCAAATATATAGTAATTAGTTCATATACTCTACTAAAATCATTCAGATTATATGATTAAAAATTCTACATCCATGAAAAGGAAACAACAACCAAGAAGAAAACAATACGAAAATGCAAAATATGGTAAATGTACATTGCACCAGAGTTAATCAGATATATACACCCTGCAATTGGGATAGGCTTTCTTTATGCTCTCCTCAGTTTCCCAAGTACAGTCTCACGGATCCCCACTACATTGCACTTTGACTAAGTGAACCTTCTTGTTCCTCAGCTCTTTGGTTTCTTTGCCAATAATCTTTATCGGCTCCCTTCTCACAGCCAATTCTGGAGTAATTTCCTAATCTTTTTGCACGGCTTCTTCCACGACCAAGTCTGGATCATGTACATACTTTCGAAGTTGAGATACGTGAAACACATCATGTACTCCAGGCAACTAGTCAGGCAATTTAACTCTATAAGCGAGAGTTCCAATCCGTTCGAGCACAGGAAATGAACCAATAAATCAGGGCACCAACTTCCCTGTTTTGCCAAATCAGAATACTCCTCTCATTGGAGAAACCCTAAAATATGCATAGTCACCAACAGAAAAAGACAAATTTCTCCTTCTTGAATCTGCATAGCTCTTCTGTCGGCTTTGAGCGGCCAGTAATCGTTTCTTAATGAAATCGACTTTATCCACAACTTCGTGAATTATTTCTAGCCCCAATACAAGTCTATTGCCAGGTTCTACCCAACAAGCGGGAGATCTGCACGGTCGACCAAACAATGCTTCGAATGGCGACATTTTCAGGCTTGCTTGGTAGCTGTTGTTGTATGAGAACTCGGCTAAATGCAAATGGTCTTCCCATGATCCGCCAAAATCAATAACACATGCTCGCAATAAATCTTCTAGTATACGATTCACCCTTTCAGTTTGACCATCTGTTTGAGGATGATAAGTGGTGCTCAAGTTCAGTTTCGTTCCCAATTCTGCTTGGAGTGCTTCCCAGAATTTACTAGCAAAAATCGGGTCACGATCACTAACGATGCTCATGGGAACTCCATGAAGTTTAACAATTTCTCTAAAATAAATCTTTGCCAGACCCTAAGCAGTTCTATTCGATCTGACATGTATGAAATGGGCGGTCTTCGTGAAACGATCTACGATCACCCAAATACTGTCATTTCCTTTCCGGGTCCTAGGCAAACCATCTATGAAATCCATAGAAATCTGTTCCCACTTCCAATCTGGAATTTGCAACGGTTGCAGCAATCCGGCGAGTTTCTGTTGATCGCTTTTGACTCGTTGACCAGTGGAACACCGGCTAACATATAAAGAAATGTCTCTTTTCATCGATCTCCATCAGAAGGTGCGTTTGATATCATTATACATTTTGCTCACTCCTGGATGGATACTCAATTTGGCTTTGTGACATTCATCCAACACTTCTTTCCGGAGCTCAGAAGGGTTCGGAACACAAATTCGGCCTTTCAACCTCAAAATTCCCTCGTTATCAATCTGAAAACTGGAGGGCTCGCCTTTCTGAATTCTCTCTCTGATCTTCTGAGTGAAGTGATCATCCTTCTGAAGAGCAGATATGTTGTCAATTAATGAAGGCGTGATTATAAAATTGGCGATGATTACATTCTTTCTGCTGAGCGCATCAGCCACAACATTGGCTTTCCCCGGAGTATATAAAATATCAAGATCATATGCCGCGAGAAATTCACCAACGCTGCTGCCTCATATTCAGATCGTTCTAGGTGAACAAATACTTCAATGATTGATGATCAGTATATAATTCAAATTTCTCACCCAATAGATAATGCCTCCAGAGTTTCATAACAAACACGATGGCTAACAATTCAAGATCATGAGTTGCATAATTCTTCTCATGTGGCTTCAATTGACGACTAGCATAAGCGACTACTTGGCATCTTTGCATTAACACTGCACCAAGACCTTCTTTAGAAGCATCTGTCCAAACTTTCAAGTCCTGATTGCCATCGATAATTGTTAACACTAGAGCAGTTGTCAGCCTTAACTTCAGATTTTGGAAAGTTGCCTCACATTCTGGAGTCCAATTGAACCTTAAATATTTCTTAGTGAGCTTCGTTAAGGAACTAGATATTTTCGAAAAATCCTTAATGAACTTCCGATAATAACTAGCCAATCCAAGAAAACTACGGACTTCTGTGGGTGTAGTTGGCTGCTTCCAATTCTGAATAGCAGTAATCTTACTGGGATCCACAGAAATTCCTTCTTTTGATACAACGTGGCCAAGAAAATTGACTTCTTCTTGCCAGAATATACATTTGGAAAATTTGGCTTTTAAAACATTCTTTATCAGAATCTCTAACACTTGTTCCAAATGTTTTGCAAGCTTATCCTCTGACTTAGAGAAGATTAGAATATCATCAATGAAAACCAATACAAATTTATTCAATACTTCTCTGAATACCCGGTTCATTAGATCGACAAAATAAGCTGGAGCGTTACATAAGCCAAACGGCATTACCAACCACTCGTAGAATAAATCTTGGCCTCTGAATGCTGTCAAAGGAATACACTCTTCGGTAATACGAAGCTGATGGAAAACTGTAGCTAGGTCCATTCGTGAAAATACTTATGTGCCATTCAATCGATCCAACAAATCATCAATCCGCGGCAACGGATATTTATTCTTTAATGTCTACTTATTCAAGTCACGATAATCTACACATAGTCTGAGAGTATCGTCTGACTTCGGGACAAACACCACTGTTGCTCCACAATCAGAGAAACTAAGCCTGATAAAACCCTTCCATACGAGCTGTCGAGTTTGATTGTCTAACTCTTCCTTTTTCCTTCAAGGTCATTCTTCGAATAGCGTGAACTACTGGCCTTGCATTCAGAATTAAAGAGATTTTGAAATCTATTTCTCTACGCAGAGGTAAGCTAACAACTTCTTCAAACACATCCGCATAGTTCTTGACAACAGGGATATTTTCTACGTCAATCGAAGTATTCTCTGTAACAACAGGAATATTTTCCTTTTGAGCCGGAGAAACATCCAAAGCTGACCAAAAGTCTTTTCTACCTAAATTCGGACCTTTGCATGGTATGGTTATATATCCCAGCTTTGTTTTAACTTTAACAACTCTTTCTGCACAGCTAACTTCAGCTTCATATTTTGTTAATCAATCCAATCCCAAAATAAGATCAAATTCTGTGAAATTCATGACGATCGAGATAGTAGGGAACCAATAACAGGAAAAAGAAATAGGCACCCCACAAATCCAAATGATATAGAGGGAACCCCCAACCGGATTATGGACAGTCATGGGTGCTTTAAGCTTTTTCAGTTTCAAATCCAGTTTCTTAACCGCATTACTTGCAATGAAGCTTCGTGACGTGCCTGTATCAAACAGTACTTTAACTGGAATGTTTTTGACATTAAGCGTGCTTTCCAAAACATCTGGTCTTTCCTGACTAGCTGAGGGTGCTGGAGTTCTGCCACTTCATTCACTTGTAATATTTCAGATTTCTTTAATAGCCGACAATCTTGCTTTACATGGCTAGCGCGATGGCAAAGATTGCATTTTCTATCCTCTCGACCCTTCTTATTGGATTTTGATCAAACATTTCTTTCTTTCTTTGAGGATTTGCAATACCCTTGAAAATGCCCTGACTTCTTGCAGTTATTGCATATGGCAGTCGTTACTGGTTCTTTCTCAGACTTAACCTTTTTCCTGTTGAATCTAGGCTTCTTACTGAACTCAGACTTCGTACTTGCCTCAGGCTGCATACTTGTCTCTGGGCTATCAGTTTCAAATTTCCTTTTGTTGCTAGAACGGGCTTCCTCTTCATCTTTCAAAAGACCCTTCTTATCTAGATATTCATATTGATAAGCCATGTATATCATTTCAAAAAAAGATAGTTGCACATGTGCAGTTACATTACTTTGGTACTTTCTTTGAAGCCCGTTGATAAACCTCAGATTCTTCATCTTTGGATTTTGAATTAGATGCAAAACGAAAAAGTTCATTGAATTTCTTATGATATTCCGGAATGGTCATATCTCCTTGTATCAGATAATAGAATTCCTCACTTAACCACTCAGTTGCTTCTGGAGGAATAAATCTTTCATTGGAAACTTATTTGAATCTATCCCAGGTGATATCACCTTCTAGATTATCTTTAGTGATAGTTTCCCACCAGATTAAAGCTTCGTCTTTGAGTGCCCAAGATGCCAGTAATCTTTTCTGATCATCTCAAAGCTTGAAACCTTCAAAAATTCTCTTGGCAAAGCGCATCCAAGCTTGAGTTTGAATGATGGATTCATAGCCCGAGAACGGTACTCCACCCAGATTTCGATACCTCTTTAATAGAGCTTCAATATCTGATCCTGGCTAAGGAAGCACAACTAGCTCATTAGGTTGTTGAACCATAGGATTATTTCTTCTGCTTCTGCCACTCATTTTCTATGTCTGCAAATAGCAGAAAAAGTGTCAAGTCAACTGAAAATGTATTTCAAAGCATAGAGACATATACTTGAATGTAAATGTGTCTATCGGGGTGTATTTCATTCTGCTACACTCATTCTAGGATATTACTGATCCTATCTGAAATGAGTTATTCGTCATAGAATACTTCTGATTCTACTTCTGACGAGTTCATTAATATGTTATATTAAAGAACTAAGCTTAACCAAGCTCTGATACCACGTTGTGATGCCCCCAAACCCCCGTTCCATGGTAGCAAGGGTAATCTTTGGAATATAACACATAAACAGATAACCGCAAAACAAAAATATATAAATACACCAGATAATTTATAACAGAATACTCTGGATAAACATAATCATCAGAGTTGCACAGTATACAGGATCATACTTAGTACAAACTACAGTTCAACTTTACATAAAATGTCTACAGCGGAATCAAAACATAATATGTACAACAGGAGCTGAACAACATAAAAAGAAAGAAGTGATAGAATCCATCTTCAGCTCCATAGCTATCCAGAAAGAGCCTGCTAAAACCTAAATACAAGGCTGCCCATGTAGAAAATAGGGCACCTGAGTTTGCAAGTGAAACAAACTACGAGTCAGTCATGGGACTGGTTTGAGAAATCTACTACTTAACTTATTTTATAATAAGGCCAATCACAGGACCACGCCTCTAACGCGGAACGGGTTTACTCTATTGGATAGCCAGGGCTCAAAATAAGTAAATCATTTAAACATCGCGATGCTTTTTATAAAAATGAAGCCATTATAATACTCAGTTCCCATCACACAATGCAACACAAACCGGAGGATAGATTTTTACCTTATAATGGCCAAAATATGCTTGATACGAATAAAACAAAAGCATTTGATATTATTACTAGTGTTTATATGTTTCAAAAACAATTTCAATCATAAGTATCAATCACAGACGGCATGGGTACCATATATCATGTCGCCATATATAGGTATACAATCAAAACCGCACGATGTCGTATTTGGAAATTGGATTTCCGTCATGAACTAAGGTAAGGGATCGTCCTTAACACTTCAAAACTCTCTAACCCGAGCCTCAGGATCAGATCTCGAATGACCCTTGGATCGTCAGGGCTGGCCCACACGGAGTGGATTAAAATGCCTGAACACTGCGTTTCCCCGCCCTATGGGGCGTAAACTGGTCATATATCGACCAAAAGATCGGCCCCATAACGACCGATATAACCAAGGCGCCTCGCTATCCATCATCCACATAAGTAAAATGCCCGGGCGTGTAAAACCCAAAACACCACTCCAAGCTAGAAAGAAACGCATGTCCTCCCTGAGGTCCTCTCCCATTTCTAGCTCATACCGAGGTGTGAGGCTCGCGAATCAAAGCTAAATACAAAGCTAGCTATTTAAAGCCCTGCTTTGATCATCAACCACAAAGCTCTGCTTTTCAAAAAAAGCCTTGATAACAGCATTTCTGTATGCCACGTTGTCAATCTACAACGTCAGACACACATCCATATACAAGTCCGTTCTGGGTCTGAACGAAACCGGAGGCATCTTATTCCTCTCCCGTATGTCCAATACAGGAGAGAGGCCCTCGTACATACGAACGATCAACAAGTACGTCCGGACGACCACCACTATAACCCCTTCAGGGCAGCAACTCCCATCAAAGGCATCAGTAGCCATTCATTCGATGTGAAGATCCTCGGTCTTGTCCCGTCTTCATATCTTCGACTTCTAACCGTCGATCAATTATTTGTAATGAGAATTAACTCAACCTTTTCAAATATTCATGTATATTTAGAATTTCAAATCAATTCATTTCAATGGTTAAATTATTTGACATCCATAATTCAGTTCATTAATGTAGTTTTCACGTCAAACACATTCAACCATCAAATATCCAATAAACCGGGTAAATTCGGTTTATTCCCATTCCATACCGTTTGTAACATTTTATCACGATTTATCGCTATTTTTATTTATTTAAATATAGCCAATTTATTCAAACGACGCTTCAGGCCATAACGCGGCCATGGCGCTGTTTTTCTCTAAATTTGATTTACACATATCTGAAAGTCTAACCGTTGGATCTTTACAAATTTTATATCATTGGAAAGATCTTTTCAAAACGGTTCTAGTTTTCGGAAGATCTGACGGTCGGATCTCCCGGTACAATCGTTTAAAGTTACAATTTCAAAACACGGACTACAGCGTCGTTATTCAATTTATTTTAATTATATATATATACATATATAATCCATTATGGCGCTGTTTTCATTTAGATTTAAAACATTACAGACAATCCAACCATTGGATCTTTGCAAAGTTGGTATCGTTGGAAAGATATTTCCAAAGCGAACCCAACGGTTTTGGTTTCGGGAAAATCCGATGGTCAGATCTCTCGGTACAATCATTTGAAATCACGGTTTCGAAATACGAACTGCAGCTTCGTTATTCGATTTATTTTAATTATATATATATCTAATCCGTTCTTTGATTTCCAAACCATATTCATCTCATATATTTGATAAAATAATATTTTTAGCCAACAAATATTCATTTCAACATATGACTATCTTTAACACTTCATATATAGATAAAACTGTAATTTTTATCGTCAAAACAATTTATTTCCAGCATGATTATTTTTAACACTTCGTATATATTATAAAAATGTGATTTTTATTGTTAAAACAATTTATTTCAAAAATGAAGATTTTTAGTGATTCATAAATATTATAAAAAATGTGATTTTTATTGTTAAAACGATTTATTTCAAAAATGAAGATTTTTAGCAATTCATATATATTATAAAAAATGCGATTTTTATTGTTAAAATAATTTATTTCCAACATGAATATTTTATATACTTCGCACATACAATAAAAAAGTTATTTTTATCGTTCAAACAATTTATTTCATACATTCGATAAAAATGTTATTTTTATCGTTCAAACCATTTTATTTTATACATTCGATAAAAATGTTATTTTTATCGTTCAAACCATTTTATTTCAAAAACGAATATTTTTCCCAACACATGAATATATTCCAATACATGAATATAAATCAAACACAGGAATTTTTCAGAAAATTTCGGCAGCATAACGACAGGGTAGTTAAAAGCGGCACCGTCCCGAGTACGGCTCCTCGCTTTACCTTAAAGCCTCGCGGCTTTTGACAATGGGGATTTCAAAATCTAGTTCGTACGC
The DNA here is from genome assembly GCA_030737875.1 of Allium sativum. Taxonomy (NCBI): domain Eukaryota; kingdom Viridiplantae; phylum Streptophyta; class Magnoliopsida; order Asparagales; family Amaryllidaceae; genus Allium; species Allium sativum. The sequence goes on along the minus strand of CM060920.1, from coordinate 387,140,436 downwards.
AGATGACTTTTCCCATAAACTAATCCTATTGGGATTTCAACCACAATCAATCATATCAACCATTCGCATTTATCAACCAAATCCAAACAATCACAACTAATATATATCGTCCATGGTCTGTGGACGAGGGGAGTGTGTATATATATGTATATAAATATATTTCGATTTCATTTCAATTCCATTCAATGCATATATGATTTTTACAACTCATATATAACTTATACATTGCACATACAACTTATACAATGCTTATACATGAGGTGTACAACGCTTATATAACTTATACATTGACCGTGTAATTTATACATCGTCATTCCATATCGTTTATAATTCAGAAATCTCACATTTGGTTCCACTCCTCCAAAAATAGTAGGAAGCTCTGAAAATTCTCTGGTCTCTTTTAGAATGTAGAAGACGTCCACACGAGTCCAATATCTCTTGTTTTACTGGATTTCGACAACATAGCAAAAAGATATGATTTTTATCGTGAAATCAAAATCCGTAGCGCTTTAAAGTGTTGTAATCACTTTAGAAAATAAATAGTCGTTACCTTTCTAATATGTTCAAAACTAGGTTTCAACTTTTATCGAAATCCGTGTAGCTTGGTGATGATTGGCCTATGCCACCTTGTAGTGCTTGGAGAGGCACACAAATCAAGGTAGGGGTGTGCCGTTCAGCGGCATCCTCGAGGGGCGGCAGCGGCTGAAAGGTCGGATGTTTGGAGAGGTGGTTCTCGAAGTAGGAGCGACGATAGAGGGTGTACCAGGTATAGATTTGAAGCTCGTGAGGAGATCTTCAGAATCCTCAACTAGGGCGTTGGCTATCGTGGCATGGATTGGTCGGAATCGGGGCTGGAAGGGGGGAGCGGTTTCCACCGTATATCGCGATGGGGAGAGAGAGAGAAAATCAATTTTTTATTTTTTTATATTATGAATGAATTAATTTGATTGGCTCGCTATATATTTATTTCAAAAATATCCATTTCTCCAAACGAACTCCAATTCAAACCCAACTACTATTGTTCCTAGCTAAATACCCTCATTCCGGATACAACGGAATATGTTTCGTGGCCCATTCGACTGTTTCAGTCAGTTTTTCTTCAAACTAAAATACAAGAAATTCAAATATGGATTTGAACGTACATTTAAATTTACCGGGGCCACATACTAATCCCAAAAATTCTAGAAAAATAAATCTAGCTATGTTTTGATGATATGGTCCCAACAAAACTAGTTTCATCGAATTTGGAGACAGTTTGAAAAATGGCCATTTTCTGGTCGATCCAAATTGACTGAAATCAATCGAACACATTTTCCTTTGCCACGGTCACATATTAACTCCAAAAATTATGGAATCTAAAATATAGCAATAATTTGACATCTCGAATCCAACAAAAGTGGTCTCGTCGAAAACGGATGTCGTTTGCAAAATTTCTATTTTCAATGGCTAATTAAACTCCATAGAGACCTTCCTAAAAATTCATTAGGCCATAACTTTTGATTCCCGCTATGAAATTTCGATTTTTCAGATTCGTTAGAAAGACATTCACAAACAAATTTAAGTATTTTTGGTTCCACTAAAATCTGTTTTATTTTGCATCCGGTACAGTTAGTCAAAGTTCAAATTCAAAATTTTCAAACTGCCGCGCCATTTCAGGCCTTGTTTTATAATTAAAATAAATATATTTATTTTCCAACATTGATTCAAATAGACTTTGATCATTATTATTTAAAATAATTTATTTTAAATATTCAAAATTCACTAAAATAGCTAAATTAAAAATTTTAAATTGGTTCTGATTTTCCGGGTTGTTACAATAGTATTAAATGTTGAATATTTGGGAGGTATGAAATATAACATTTTTAACTTTAGTATTAACGAATTATGATACTTGTCACATGTTGCACGAAATTGATTGTCGGAGATATAAAGCTTTCAAAACATGAAAATAAACGGTTTTGTATTTATTCTTGGACTGAATGTTATTATGAAGTATAGAATACAAAACACTACAACGATATGTTACCAACTAAGACTTACATCCAAGATATTACGAGCATATAGCAAAATTAATCAGCGAGTTAACTGGTAAGATGAAGGCTGGTAATTTATCTCGAATTCTCAATTTTTTACCCCCAAGTGAATATTATTTTTAGATTAGGAGCATTTGCTTTTCCCCAAGTGATAAATGTACATGCTTCTAGTGAAATGACACCTTAGATTTGACATTAAATATCACTAACATAATTAATCTGTTAAAATTGCATCATGCATGCATATGATGTAAACCAATTTATCCAAACTTACCGACTATGTCCCACTTCGGATTGCTTGGTAGCATATTCATTGTAATGCATGCATAATCATATTTGTAGATATGGATTTGGAAATATTTTACCATATTTTACATGTAACGATCAAAACTAGATAGTGCCAGCCATAAAAGCATAAAGAATGAACAGAATAAGAATCAAATAATGAAGTAAAAACGATCTACACCAACTAGTATCTTTGTCAAGCCAGCAAAGGAACCATGCTATAAATCCCCATTTTCAGTTCAATTGTCGGTCCAAAAAACAAAAGTTAAACTGGTCGTATATGCTTCCCATTACACATAATAAACTAACATAATATTGCATCACAATAATTGCAGCCATACCAATATAAAATATATTCGCCAATTATCAATATTGCTATGGTAGTATCTATTACAAAGCCACATTTGATCCATTGGTTTGTGCGATCCGTGACACATTCCGCATAGATACAACCGTGTTAATCTCTAACAATGGTAGTATCTAAATACAATTTTGTTTTCACCTTAATCTTTTGGATAAATTAATAAAGTTTTTTTGAAACAATGTATCCATGTACTGTTTTCTTCTAACTTTTCGTTTATATATCCTTAGATAAGCCTAACAAGATTCTACAAGAATAATCTACTGTACAACCTAATACCTGGATTATATAGCTTCACTATTTTAGATTGTGCTAATATATTTTTACGGGCTCTTATATTATTTGGTCGTTGATTTTCCAATTGTTCAATTAGCCATGTCAAATGGAGGTGAGCATCATGCTGGTGCAAATCCTGCATTGACAAAGAGGCAATACGTGTTGTGTTTGGTCAGTCATGCGCTAAACCTTGCCACTATATTCCCTGAAGCATAAATCTGCACATTCCACATGGTCATCTTTGTATATATTTATCTCGAATTAATTAATATACACCATATATGTGTTGTGTTTGGTCATCTTTGTACAAATTGATGAAATACGATGTAAGTGTTTTCCCTTTACACAATTCTTCTGTTTTGACTTCAATTGTCGTATATAACTGATTTTTTTATATATAAAAATTTGGTTACCCTAAAAGTTTCTATCTTGCTTCATGGTTTTTACGGAGTTTTGATTTCCTTTTGATTGTCTTGTTGACATCGTATAATTAGTGAACTTATTGAGATATGTGTTGCTTATTATACACTTAGACGTTTCTTTATTTGAAGTATATTGTTTACACTTAATCAGTTGGTTAATTGCAAAGATATAAAATAGTCTCTGATAATATAATCGCTTCATTATGTTTTCTTATGGCTAAATTCTTTGAATTTAGTTTTTTTTAGTAAACTACACTGAATGATATTTATTTAACATTAATACAGGCCAAATTATCTCATGAATTAACTCAACTAGTAGCTATTCATGGTGAAGAGACACCTGAATTGAGGATGCAAGCATATATTGCAACGATGGGGCTTGAGACTCATAATAGAGTTCGCTGTTATGAAGATTTAGTGAAAGCGAGCATGACGCCTTGGGTACAACAAACTCAACCAATATCATCGATTCGTAAATCATGCAAAGGTAGAGAATATGCATCTTTTTAGTCAACATGTTTAGAACCAAAAAACAAATGTGAAAAGCAAAGTAAGGAGATAGAAGAGTTAACATGCTTGCTTCTGTCTTTACAACGACAACCATCAAATTTCATGTTAGAACAATCGTCTCTCAACATCATTTTCAATCAAAACATCGATCTAACAATCGCCTACTCTAAATCAGCCAAATGCTCCACAGATCTCTAGAGTTCAACATCAGCCATTACCACAACAACAATCTTTTCCACATAATAGAAGTACTCAACAATATATGCTATACCCATAGTTTGGACATTAGAATTTCCATCATCTGGTGGTCAAATCTTTAACCCTTCAGTGTAGCATCCTTCTTTCTACCCACAAATGTCATATCCGCTCGGAGAGTTTATGTCAATGCTCAATGGGAACGAATATACTCTGCAAGCGGTACTTCCAAGAAATAATGAATCTGATTAGAGCTAGTACATATAGTTTCTTGCTTTACTTCAGAATCATTCTCCGTTTTCATTTATATCTTTGATTCTTGATTTTTAACAAAGAAATCAATGTTATGGTCAGAAAATAAGTTGATTGTGAATTTCTTATATTATAACATAGATTTAGTTAAAATTGAGAACACTATAGAGAACAATTATATGTTGTGTTTTTGCGTTACTATAAAATGGAGTACACTATGGAGCATATTAAATAATATCGAAGCAAGATTTAGTTTAAAAATTAGTCAAATAAAATGGGATTTTGTTAGACCAAAAAGTGGTTCTAACACCCAATTGAATGATAATTCTAAGAAAAATGGAAAGAAAAACAACAAGAACACACAATTTATAGTGGTTCGGCGTTAAAGAGCCTATGTCCAATTTATACTTTTCTGATAGATGACCTGAATACAAATAAAATGCTGATTCACGCTCAATCTTCCTTGTACAATTGATAGTTTCTCCTATAATTTGGATAAAACAAAGAAATTCGGTAGTTAGAGAGTTTGATTTAGTAATTTTGCGAAAAGATCCTCTCAAATGAGGTGTTTTGGGGGTATTTATAGGCTGTGAAACCATCCGGTTCGGGTGCCACGTAGGGCCCATCTCGTGACTTTCGGATCTGCTAGCTTTAAGATGGTGACAGCGCATCGAAAACGTGGGATAATGCGGGTTAATCGCTCCGACGTTGCAGGAATTATGGGATGTAATCGCCGTAGTTTCTGTTTTCGGTTTGGATCATATGGCGGGATGGTGCTTCGGGTAGAATGCTTGAAGATCGACCCGAGCTGGGATTTCTTCTGGATTTGGCCTTCTGGACTGTGTGCGTGGAAGAGATGGGGTCCGGCTCGTGGGCTCCGAACCGATCCGGAAGCTTTCCGGTTGCACTTACTGTCTTTTACTTCATTTGTTGATTAATTCCTTTGCTTTGCATAGCCTTACCACAAAGTAGGCTAACAGTTTGTTGATTTCCGGGGAATTCAATACATGATAATTCAATGGATTGGAAATTTTCTACTGTTACAAGTATATTTGCATAATGAACCAGTTCCTTAAATGCATGACCTAGTAATCTCATGTTTATCTACGTGGTTGTCTGAGGAACGTTTACAATTATTTGTTTGTTTATTATTCAAAGTTATAATGTTTTAAGATAAAGTTGTTGCACTTAGAAGTGTTGATGTCTGAATGATGTGAATTGCTAGTGGGTTTGTCAGTTAATGCTTGCTATATGATATTTGGATTTATACACATAAATTGCTAGCTGTTTGCAGAAAATAAAAAATTGTTGAAGCTTTAGTGCTTCATTTTTAAAATTGAAGCACACAACTTCAGTTTTCAGAGCTGAAGCTCCAGTGCTTCAGTTGTTAGAATTAAAGCACACAACTTCAGTTTTTAGATCTGAAGCTCCCAAGCTTTAGTTTTAAAAACCGAAGCACACAGCTTTAATTCATAAGAACTGAAGTAGGCTGCTTCAGTTAAAACTAATGCTCCTATTTATAAAAAAAACTGAAGCCCCTACTTCAGTTTTTAAAACCGAAGTACACTACTTCAGTGCTTCGGTTTTAAAAACTAAAGCTCCATTTCTTAGTAGGTGTATTCGCAATATTTTTCCTTTTTTTTTATTACATACTACACTAAATAAGTATGTCAATCATCACTGTTTGAATTGCTAAAAATGAAAGGGTGTAACTAAATAACATTAAGGATAACTGAAAATAGAAAATAGAGATAGAATACATTTTTCAGAGCATCATTCCAACACTTTAAAACAAATATGATTTTTGGTATTGATTTTACTTGATTGATTGATTTATTTTATTTTTGCTATGATTATCCAAGATCTCATTGTATGACAGATTAACTATGGTGCCTAAATCGAATCAAGGTGGAATACAACAAATGTTAGTGAAATAGTATGAGCCCTAGCATACTATCAATAATTCAAGAAATGGTGAGAACTATTTCCTTATTAATTTTCTCTAATTGTATTTAACTTTTCAAGCATATTCTTATTCTAGTTCCAAATATTGTTTGCCTTGATTTTATTGTAGGCCTGAGCTAAATATAGAAAACACAACATTTATATTCTCGAGAAAATCATAATGTGTTGAATTTAACATGAATGCAAGTATATTTTAATTGTATGGACTACAAAAAAAATTACACTGCTTATATGTGTACGATTGCAATAAAATATGACGACAAGTTGATAAATACCGTTAATCAATTGCAGGAAAGCTATGTTGACTGCAATCGTTTTATATGCAAAGTGTCATGTAAGCTGAAGGCCATTGCTGATTTGTTTTAATGCAGAAGATCTGTCATGTAAGTTGGATGAAGTTTCAGCTTGAATTATTTGCAATAGTTTTAGAGGCAGTCTCAGCATTTTTTTAAGCATCGACAAGTTTAGTCTTTCTACCAATACCTTGGGTTAAAACTTTGTATTATAGAAAATATTGAGCTGTAGTTTTTGTTAATGATATCAAATCTTGTTGCGCATCGTTTTGTTTTAATAACATTAATTTGGTTTCGGTTCATTTTGAGTTAATTATCTTGTACCTTGTTGTTTGAATCTCAGAATCAGTAGCTTGATATTTGGTACATTATTGGTAATGTATGAAGTTGAAGGCCAGTGTTGTCTCTTGTTCATTTTGAGTAATATATCATTTGCTTGCTTTTTAGTAAAATATTTTTTTTTATCAGGCAAGGGCACTAGTAGCTACCACCATTTTACACTAGAATATTTTATAAAACCAAGAACATATGCATACGTATTAACATCTACTACATTTAATCTAATAGGGGTTGTTCCATATACTTCAGTTAACTAATTAAATTAAGTTCGCTCCACAAAATATAGCGACCTATGCATTGGCCTCTACTGATTTTGAACTTTTAGAGGTTATTATAAATGTCATGTGGTTTTGTTGTCAGTCTTACATGTAACATTAATAATAGAAGCATATATAAATTGCAATCTTGATCAAATGCTCGGTAGGGATGCCTTTTTCAGAGGCATATTTTAATCTACCTCTCATAATATTAGAGGCTCTTTAGCCTAATATTTTGTTCCTATTTACTTTAATAGATATAGTTGTTTTTGCCTCTAATTCTACGACATTTAGTAGAATCAATTGCTGAAGACGAAGATTTGGATATAACAAAATTGTTGGAAATTAAGCCGAAGCAGACCATTGAGCATTACAAATCATTTGTTGAGACATCTTGAGCAGCTTGGACGGCAGATTTGAGACCATGTACTCCCCCGGCATGTATAGATCCGGATTTCATACGTCTGCATCTTCTTATAAGGATTCGTTCGAACCACATCCAATGATTGCAGTTGCCTAGGAGTAACTTAGGCGGAGTTTGGTTACTATGGAGGGAAGCCTATTGGGAGATTTGCGGCTTGTGATCATGCCCGTGAGGAGGTCCTTAATGATGATCAGGTAATTTGTTTATGATTTTGTACCAAGTGCTCTAGCATTTTTAATGAATGGTGAGCTAGAGATAGTCAAGCACTTCCTTCTAAAAATCGTACACCTTCAAAGTTAGAAGAAGAAAATAGACTGGTTCAAGCTTGGAGAAGGCGCCATGCCAGCAAGCTTTAAAGTGATTCATAATGTTGCAAAGAAAACAGACACTCTTGTTGCTTATTTTGGTGAGAGTGCGACAGGAAGAGACGCACCTATAGATTCAGGATTTTGGTGGACTATTCTTCTCCGGGCATATACAAAATCTACTGGTGATACGGCTCTTGCTGAAACACTTGAATTCAAAAGGGGATGAGGCTTATTTTGGCTTTCTGTTAATTTGAAGGATTTGATACTTTTCCCACTCTGCTTTACACTGATGGATGCTCTATAATTTATCAAAAAATGGGGGTTTATGGTTATCCCATTGAGATTCAATCCCTGTTCTTCATGGCTTTAAGAGCTACTCGCACTATGCTAAAACATGATGCTAAAGGAAAAGAATTCACATTCTTCAAGAGTACTTTACTTTTTGGAATTCGTCCTGACCCACGAGAGAGGTAGTCAAAGAAAGGAGGAGTGGTTGTAGAATATCAATCTTTTCGCCCTATGATGTAATGGAAGTGAGTGTTAATGAGCTTCTAGGACTATACATAGGTTTTACAGCCACTTGCACAGTATTGTTCGCAAGAAAAAGAAGGCACCGTCAAAGTGACTTCGATAGGCCACCTCCCCCCGGTATGGAAAGGGAGGAGAATCATAGCAGGTAGAGCCCCTGGGCATATTCTTATTATAGGTTAATCAACGATGGAGGATCTTCTGTATTATAGCTGCCTCTGAGAACAACAACTTCTCATTTCAGGTGTCGATACCGCGGAATTCGATTGCCTTTATATTACTTACTCACTCATTGTCCATTGAACCTTGTCCAACCACGGTAGTAGAGTAAGCGCATAATAAGTTTCTGCCTACTTATCAAAACTAGAGGTGTCTCAATAAAAAAAACACGTAGTATATCAGATCTTCGAGCGACACCTTTCCCACTCCCAATTAATATACTGGACTTGGTATACTAGGCACCTTTGGTCGCTCGCAGCAAACCTACCAGTCTTTCAATGTCGTTTCTAACTATTCTAATCTAAATGTACACTTTTCTTCGTTTTCTACTTTAAATTAAGTTGGATCGAGACTTTTAGCTATTAGAGCTAGTCAATAAAAAAAGACAGGGTATTACTACCAATCATAGGAAAATGGCTCTCAGTTAAGGATGCTCTTCGAAACTCTTTCTCGCATTAAAGCTTATCCATTAAGGAATAGCTTCGTCAGCATGTTATGATTCCCGGTAGTGAATGTTCTAATTTAATATATAACATAGAAGTCATTTTTCAGGGTGAAGAAGGTAGGTCAGTCATGGCAGGAAGTGCTGGTGGTCTGGTTATTTGTTCTCAAATCAATGACCGGGACTGGGGGTGGGAAAGACTGGAGTGCTGATTGAGCGATACCATGTCTCAGGAATTTTTCTACTTCAAACTTTCTTTTATTGTTTGATGAGCTCAAGTGACCAGTAACGAGTACAGATCATAGGCCGACAGCCCATTGCTTATTGCTAGGAGACTTCACCGATGCAGTATATTAATTGACCAAGGCCAATATATTAATTGGTTAGTTAAAGTTGACATTGATTCGCACACTTCCTGCTGGAGTGGAGAGTGAATTCATGCATATCTCAATGCAAGGATTGAATTAGCTCATCTCTAGTTACGTGGGTAAACTTTCTCTCTTTGGTCGAGCCTCACTTATGCTCGCCTCATGCTTCAGTCTCCTCTCCTCTTTTCTTTAACTACCTCTCTCGTGGCTTAGGACTACCTTATCCTGGACTCGCTCTATCTCTTTCAAAATACTGAAATAACCTACCATGAATGACTTTCTACAGAGTCATACTTCAGTTAGCTATATAGCCTGAGTGAACTGGATCGGAATTAATTCATTCAACCTGGGCATCCTTAGAGTCTGGACAGTCAAGAAGACAGGATTGATACTTAACCTAAGAAGCTTTGAGACCCAGTATATTAATTGTTCGTAATTACTCCGCTTACTCAGTCTATAACCAACTACATCTCTCTCATTCAATGACTTCTATATTATATGTGATGGAATAATTGAAGCAAGACGTATTTCATCGAACGAATAGTAACACGTTTACATACTTTAAGTTTTCACATTAGAAATTATTTCTGGCTCAACCTTAAACAACAAAATGATGTATACTGCTGCAAAATTGAGGAATATTCCCATAGCTAAAAAAAATTCAATGCCATGCCTAAATCAATACCCGACTGGGTTTTCAAGTTCATGCCTTACAGAGGTGGTTATTTTGTTGGAAATGCAAGTCCTTCTAGAATGGGTTTTAGGTGGTTTGCTTTAGGCAATTATGTTGCAATTTTATCATCGCTTGCTACACCTGTGCAATATATGGTCGTGATGGATCTTATAGAAGAGAGATGGAGTTATCATAATGGAGGATCTTGGCTAGTGCTTCTTTAGCTACTAACTGCAGCTTGCATAAAAATTGGAAGAATACAAATAGCAAAGAAAGAAATTGAAAACTTGGAAGGTTCTTCGGTAAACAAGTAAGCAAATACCATACACGGTCGATAGCAGGATACCTTATAGCCAAGATGCTTCTAGAAGATCCATCTCATCTCGGAATGATCTCTCTAGAAGAGGTCAAAGCCATGATGAAGAGATCGGCTTCCTGGACTTTTTGATGTTTTTCTCCCATAACTTCCTTTTTTACACATTTTTTGTTCTCTTCTATATTATAATTTTTGCTTCAAGTAAATGATTGGTTTATAATATGTATTTTCTTGACATATTGTTGATAAATAAAATTTCATTAATGATAAATATGATTTGTGCGGTTGATCAAAAAAATAAACCACTCCTACGATAAAATAAACCAAAATTTAGTGTATGTTTCACATATAGTAGAATACATTTTATGTCTTTTAAGTGAGTTTCTTTAGTTTGTGACTGATATCTTACACAGAGACAAAAGCTATGCATTTTATCTAGTCTACTCACAGTTATATATAATAAAGAACCTATCATACCCCTAGTAGATTTTGATTAACATCTTTCGATGAGTATCTTTACTTAATGCTTCATTTGTTGTCATGAGTGATAGTTTTCCTTTGGTGTTAGCCATATTAAATTTATTGACTATATCTCTAGCGTACTTTTTTTGATTAATAAGTGTTCCATTACTTAATTGTTTTATGTAATCCTAAAAAGAAAGTGAGTTCACAATATGACTCATTTCAGATTCTTTTGTCATGATATCAGAAAATTCTTGATTCATTTTATTATTTGTTGATCCAAAAAAATATATCATCTACATAGATTTGTACTAGTTGAATATCATTTTTATTTCTTTTAATAAACAGAGTATCGTCTACTTTATTAATTTCAAGATTTTATTGTAATAAACAAGTTCTTAGTCTATCATACCATGCTCTAGAAGCTTGTTTTAATCGATATAAGGCTTTCTTTAATTTATAAACATGGTTTGAAAGTTTTTTCATCTTCAAATAATGGGGACTATTCAACATAAACATCTTCTTTAATAAATCCATTTAGAAAAGAACTTTAGTTATACATTTTAAATATTCTGAAATTATTATAATTAGTGAAAGCAAGTAAAAATTTAATAGTTTCTAATCTTGCTACGAGGACAAAGGTTTAGCTAAATCTACCCATTCTTCGTGGCAATATACTTGAGCAATTAATTGAGCCTTATTTCTAATGACCTCATCAATTTCATTCATTTTATTTTTATAAACTCATTTAGTATGTATTATAGTTTTATCCTCAGGTCTAGTGACAAGTTCACATACATCATTTGTTGTAAATGGATTCGGTTCCTCTTGCATTGCAAGTATCTGTGAATCATCAGATGATGCTTCCTTTAGATTTTTAGGTTCAATAGTTTATATAAAAGCTATGTTACTCATGTTGTTTAATTGGTTTCTAGTCCTAACTACAGATTTAATATCTCTTAGTATATTTTCTAAAGGATGACCTCTTAGAAGTCTAATTCTTTTATTAGGTTGGTTAATTTCATTGTTTATTTCATTTGATTCACTATCATTGTTAAATTCATCTTCATTATGTTTTCGATACAATTTTCATCAAAATATGCATTCTTACTTTCTTCAATAATATTAGTTTTTAAATTGAAAACTCTGTAAGCTTTACTTCTATTTGAGTATCTAATAAAAATCTCTCTATCTGATTTAGAGTCAAATTTATCCAAATTTTCTGTAGTATTTAAAATAAAACATTTTCTTTCAAAAACTCTAAAATAAGATACTTTTGGTTTCTTATTATAAAGAAGTTCATATAGTGTTTTAATTGTTAATGGTTTGATTTCAATTTTATTTAAAATATAATAAGATGTAGCTACTGCTTCAGCCCAAAGATTTCTTAGTAATCTACTGTTAGAAAGCATAGTTCTTTCACACTCTTGAATTGTTCTATTTTTACACCCAACTACTCCATTTTGTTGTGGAGTTCTCGAAAAAGAGAAACTATGAGTAATTCCCTTTTTATTAAAGAAATTCTCAAATTTTTTATTTTTAAATTCTTCATCGTGGTCGCTACGTATAATTTTAATTTTTAAAGATAACAAATTTTAAATTCTTAAAAAAAATTAAATAAATCAAAAGCATCACTTTTATGTTTGAGAAAGAGTGTCCAGGTGTATGTAGAATAATTATCAATAATTATGAAAACGTATTTACTATGATTTATTGATTGAGTTTGAGATGGACTAAATAAATTCATATGAAGTAATTCTAACGGATTTGAAATGGAAATCATAACAACTCAAAATTTTGATTAAGCAATTTATATAAAAGACTAACAAAATAAATATAAGTCAGAAAAATAGTAGAAAGCGGGCAATGGGGGTTGCGTCATTGGGTCCGTTATGAAATTCTGGTTAAGATGGACACTTGGTTTGCATAAATTAGATTTAAAACGAAGAAATTATGAAGTATATAAGTTTGAAATTCAAATTCGAAATTTAAATAGAACAAACGAATTAATATAATTAATTACCTGGAAATCACACAGGTGATGGGACGACCCGTCCGACATATAAGTCCACCCATGTCTCGAGCGGTTGAACCATGGGTCGACACGCCAAAAGGATGGGTCGACCCTCTCTTTGTGACGTGCGTGCCTTGATTTGCACATTACTGTGGCGATCAGACGAATTTTTCAAGAATCTTATGAACACTTCTTTTGATTCGATGGACCTAAATAAAAACCTAATATCTAACGATCTTATGCTTCCTAACTTTATTATAAATATGTATCTAATCTAACCCCAATTCTCCCAACTCCATTCCCCATTCTCTGCCTACACTATGCAAAACTTCTTCCTCTAAAACAATGGAGTTCTGGGACTTAGATTTGGATTTTTATAAACATAAATTAAAGGATATTTATATAGACCTAGAGATTCCTATCAAGGCCTATTGAATTGCATAATTCTATGAGTACTTTATGTAATTACAAGATCAGTATAATTTATGGATTATTTAGATAATACAACCGTTATTAATTTCTTCAGTAATTTGCAAATTTCAGTGTTTATTTTCTATAAAAAAAATTTGTATATCAAATTACTGTTTCTATCCCTACTTCAGTTTATCTCAGTAATTTATCTATTACTATAAATCATTCAGTTTAATTTTATCCCTTTTCTTTGTGGATTGTTTTATGTGCAGTTCAGATTTTTTTTTCCCTATTTCATTTATAGATTTGTTTTATTTGATTAAGTCTTGGCCATGCATTGCCTAGACCTTTACCTTTTTATTTCACGTTGAGCTTAGTCCTTTCAAAGAGCCTAAACCTTTACCACTATTTGTTTCTTCACATATTGGAAAAAATTATGAATTTAATTATAAAGCGTATATTGGGGAAATATGAAATTGGGTATAAAGGATTAATTGTGAGATATTGAATTAACATAGTAATGGACGAATAAACTATCATTTTGGGGGAACCGTTGATAAAAGGAATAACTGGAAATTGGAATAGCTTAACTTAATAAGACGCTAAGTAATGGGGACCGGGGTCGTATAATGAATATAAATAGGATAATGTTTAATAGAACCTAAAACATAATGAGAAGTCATATGGAATTAGTAGGCTTATTAGTAAACTTAAAATGGGAAATAAGTTTAATGTGAATAAATTAATAGGCATGAATAGGGCTCCGTTCTGGCATTATGAGCCAATAGGGAAAATAAGTGGCCTATTAAGTAAGCATATAGTAGGAGTTCATTCCAGCATCGACTACTGATTAGGGAAAATAAGTGGCTTATAGTTGAGGTCCGTTCCAGTAGTGTAGTGACCCGACGAAATCCAGTAGGCTTTGCATCCATCCCTTCATCCCCCAAGGTAGCAGGCTAACCACCCACCGTGGCCTACATTGGTCCCCTAAACACCTTGTTTTACGGCGAGCCTCTCGGCTCTTAAACCAACCCTCAAAAGGGACATGTAGGGGTAAGAGTCCATTATTCACTACCAAATCACATGGTGAGAACCCCCTATCATGCATACTTATCCCCTCAGCCAGCAACATCATGCTTATTTGTATGCTAGCATCTTGTGAAACACTTCACGATTTGACTATGAGGTGTTAATGATGTTGTTTATTTCAAAATTAATGAATGATTTTGAAAAGAGATTTTCTTAAGTGAAAAGAAATGTTTTCCCGATTTTGGACAGGTAATATTTTATAAAACAAAAGGGATTTCATGGGCTAAACCCGATGTTTCTGAAATGATTTAGAAAAGTATTATGTGTTTGACATTGTGGTTCATCACGTAACGATTAGTTACTATTGATGATGTATCTGTTTGGTGGCGGAGAATTTATTCTCTCGCTTAACACCCTTCTTTGAGACGTACAAGCTCAAAGGTTATGTGATTAATAGTGACGGATCATATGTGTGAATTGCTGATGTGAAGTACCATAAGTATAGTTTGAAAGTACTTGTGATTATTATGTTATGAAATGATTTTTCCCTACTTTGGGATATAAAAATGATTTAGTATGCGGCTAAAGATCCGAGTAACCTAGACGACTTAAAGTTCATGGGTAATGTACGATGTACCCTACTACATGTGTGGGAGGTGCACGTATATATATTGAGTTGGTAAGCTGCGAACCCGTCTCCTTGTCTGAGGGATGAATACCTCCCGATATTAGGTTGCATATTATTTATATGCATTTGATTTGGAATTCATATTTCCAAATGATTTTGGTTTGAGATCCCGAAGTGTAATCTACTTTGATATGAAAAAAAGATATGTATTTCAAATGATTTGAAATAAGAAATCGGGAAATGAAGTCCAAAGGAATAATTTCTGTAAGGGGAATTGGATTTCAAAAATCTATGTTTGGGGTTAAGCCTAAATCAATAGATTGGAAAATTGCATGTCGTATGATGCATTGTAGATCCATATATCTAGTATTGGTTATTGTTTAGGCACTAGCAATCTAGTGGAGTAAACCAGTTTCATATGGCGTGGTCCCGGGATTTGCCTTATTTTATAAAGTTAATTATAATTGTAAAGTTTCTCATACCAGTCCCATGACTGACTCGTAGTTTGTTTTTCTCTTGCAAACTCGGGTGCCCATATTTTCCATATGGGCAGTCGCGTAGCTTGTTTTGCAGATTATTTCATTGAGAAGGGTTCTAGATTGAAGCTTAAAGCTGTGTACAGAGCATTGATAGTCTTCCATTGTGCATTGTATTACATTTATTGTAAATTTATCTTCCGCTATATAATTTTCGATGTACTGTGATGTTCTGTACTCTGATGTAACATTTATATGATGTTAATAAAAGTCTTATGTTGTTTGTTCTGATGTGTTGTGCGCCCAAAGTTAATAATCCGAAGTTTTCTGACTTTCGAATAGGGTCTAGGGTTGATTTGGAGGGCGGGGAAATTTGGGTTGTTACAAAGTTGTATCAGATCTTTGGTTAACTCAAATCTTTGGGGTACAACTTGTTAGAACGTAATAAAAGACTCATCAGAGATAGGATTAGTAACATCCTATAAAAGTACTCATTAGAGATAGGATTAGTAGTATCCTAGAATGAGTATCTTATTAGAGATGGGGTTAGTAATGCCCTAGAATGAGTTAAGAGTATTACGTATATGAGAGAGCGTATTCGTAATAAGGAATAGATTTTCAAAATTGATTTTGAAAGTTTATATTTTAAGTAATAAACTTACTTACTTCTTCATTCCTTTTCGGGAATGATTTTTTTTTAAGTAGGGGAGTGTCACATCCCTGAGATTTTGGAACAAATTTAAAATTTGTTTTTAATATAATTTTATAGGAAAATCCATCAAAATTTAAAATTTCTATTTTTAAATCATCGTATAGCCTGTAGAAAACTCGCATTTTGCATACAAATGAATTTGGACTTGAAAACACTTACATTGAGTTCAAAACATCGTTTGCATGCTCGAAAAATATATGCTTCGATATACTCCGAGCTTCGGAATTTTGGCACCTTGGTTAGCCAACTTAGCCCACTTCCTTTAAGTGCTCCATCAGCCCATTCTCCCATTCACTCTAACTCTTCAGAAGAAATAGAAAATGGAGAAAGGAAGAGGAAATTAAAATTCCTATGCTAAGGTTCTTTATTCCAAGCTCAGTTCTTGTTGAAATCAAGTGTAAATACAAGAAGAAGGGTAAGCAAGCTCCTCTTCATCTTCTCCATCTTGTTTCCTCTTTGATTTCTTTGATTTTCTATGACCTAACTCTTAGGAAATTGAATCATATGTGCTTGGATTGGAGATTTGCATGCAATATTCGAAGGGGGGTTGTTCTAGCTTGTTATAGGATTGATTTCTTTCTTCTAGCAAGCAAAGGTGAGAAACCGGAACTATGAAAGGGATAGCTAGTTAATTATAATTAGCTAATAGTTTGGATTGATGTTATTGATTGATCATACAAGTATAATATGATGTTAAATCATGATTAGCATGTTAAAAATATGATTTTTATCCACTATAGGTGAGATACTACTCACTAAAGAGGGCTAGATCAAGATTAATTGATTGCTAGTTGATAGTTTGGGTTGATGAATGATTGTTGGATGATGATATGCTAGAGAATTTGATTAGGCAAGTGTAGATAAGTTGATTTCATATGTTCATGTTCTCATTGAGTTGAAATTATGATTATAATTGTCTATACAATCTAATTCATAAGCTACTAGTTGATTTGGCGATATTGTGAAGCTCCATTGCAGCCCCGACAAAGCTCTAAGTCTTCACAAGCCGCTTGAATCGTACTTGATTGCTTTGGTTAGAGAGTTAGCCGTTTTGGAATTTATAACCAAAATCATTACAATCTCATGCATGTATGTTTGTGCATGTTTGATTATGATATTGAGTTGTTTCGATGAGCTAATGGGGCCTTACTATCATTTTGATCAAGTCCATAGTTTGCCAGAAACAATTCAAGTGAAGATAGAAAAAATATGTATAAAGAAGGCTGGTAAAGAACCGGGCAACATCTAGGTTCCTGACCAGTCGACTGGTCCATTTTGGACCAGTCGACTGGTAATGACCCAGGCAGAAACCCAAGTTCTAACCAGTCGACCGGTCAGAATGGACCAGTCAACTAATTTTTGGCTGTGGACCGGAGCACCTCAATCCACAGTCTACATTGATCCAGGATGTTTCTCGGTCGGAGCCCGGACATTTTAGCCTTCGTTTGTGACTTTTCAGTTTCTATAATTCATGGATTACAGCAATTAACAACGAAGTTATGATTTGGAATTTATAATTCTTTTAATCATTAATGGAAATTTTCCAAAGCGAAGTTTTCCAATTTAAGTACACTAAATTAATATTGAATGGAATTCGATTTAATGATAATCTAGATGAGCTTCTGTGGATGAAGACCGCTACTATTTATGGAATTTAAAAGGATTTATTGTTATTCCACTTATAGTATTAGTTTGATACGGAAATTTATGTCTATTATGAATTGTTCGAATTTTCGTCAAGGTTCCATATTAAATGGAAGATGATTTTGGGTTTGCCATGAATGGTGTTTTAAATAACATTTGTTCTTTAACCCCGAATAAATGCAGTATTAAATTCCAGAATGAATAGATGGTAATTTAATTTACCAAAACATGAAATGTGAGATAAACCAAATATACTTGGTTTTTGGTATTGAATGCAATTGATTGTTTGGATTGTGCTAGACCAGTTTATGAGAAAAATATGCTTTTACATTTAGCATTGGGTTGGGTAGAAATATTTGTATGCTAGCATCTTGTGAAACATTTCACGGTTTGACTATGAGGTGTTAGCGATGTTGTTTATTTCAAAATTAATGAATGATTTTGAAAAGGGATTTTCTTAAGTGAAAAGAAATGTTTTCCCGATTTTGGATAGGGAATGTTTTATAAAAATATTTTATAAAATAGAAAGCATTTCGAGGGCTAAACCCGATGTTTCTGAAATGATTTAGAAAAGTATTATGTGTTTGACATTGTGCTTCATCACGTAACTGATTAGTTACTATTGATGAAATATCTTTTTGGTGGCGGAGAATTTATTCTCTTGCTAAACACCCTTCTTTGAGACGTACGAGCTCAAAGGTTATGTGACTAATAGTGACTGATCATATGTGTGAACTGCTGATGTGAAGTACCATATACGTGTGATTATTATGTTGTGAAATAATTTTTCCCTACTTCGGGATATAAAAATGATTTAGTATTTGGCTAAAGATTTGGGTAACTGGATGACTAAAAGTTCATGGGCATTGTACGGTGTAGCCTGCTCCATGTGTGGGAGGTGCACGTATATATATATTGAGTTAGTAAGGTGCGAACACGTCGCCTTGTCTGAAGGCTGAATACCTCCCGATATTTGGTTGCATATTATTTGTATGCATTTGTTTTGGAATTCATATTTCCAAATGATTTTGGTTTGAGATCCCAAAGTGAAATCTACTTTGATATGAAAAATAGATATGTATTTCAAATGATTAGAAATAAGAAATCGGGAAATAAAGTCCAAAGGAATAATTTCAATAAGGGGAATTAGATTTCAAAAATCTATGTTTGGGGTAAAGCCTAAATGGGTTGATTGGAAAATTGCATGTTGTATGATGCATTGTAGATCCATATATCTAGTATTGGCTATTGTTTAGGCACTGGCAATCTAGTGAAGTAAACCCGTTCCGTGTCATACAGCATGGTCCCGTGATTTCCGTTATTTTATAAAGTTAATAATAACTGTAAAGTTTCTCATACCAGTCCCATAACTGACTCGTAGTTTGTTTTACCTTGCAAACTTGGGTGCCCATATTTTCCACATGGGAAGTCGAGTAGTTTGATTTGTAGATTATTTCACTGAGCAGGACTCTGGATTGAAGCTTAAAACTGTGTCCAGAGCATTGATAGTTTTCCACTGTGCATTGTATTACATTTATTGTAAATTTATCTTCTGCTTTATAATTTTCGACGTACTCTCATATTCTGTACTCTAATGTAAAATTTATATAATATTAATAAAAGTCTTCTGTTGTTTGTTCTGATGTGTTGTGCGCCCAAAGTTAATAATCCGGGGTTTTCCGACTTTCAAATAGGGCATTGCGATTGATTTGGAGGGCGGGGAAACTCGGGTTGTTACAGGCTGCAGGGGTAGGACAATTATGGAAAATAAGTGGCCAAATAAAATAATTAATCTATGTTGGTGTTGTCGTTTGTTGACAATTATATAAGGGTCTAGGGTAGCTAGGCGGTCAACAATAATTATGTGGTAGCCTTGGCGTTCATTGACAATTCTATAGGGGTCTATGTTGATAGGCGACCAACAATAATAAATTGAATTGGGGACTAAGTCTAGGGGTGACTTGAGTCAAATTGCAATCAGACAATATCCTTTTTATCACACTATATAGAGGTCTCATGAGGAGGCAAGAGCACACTTTATTGTACTGGGTAGTAAGAAGTCCAAACAAGTTGGGTACGATCGAGTTTTGGTGGGGAAGTGAGTGTGCATCACACCGATTGGACAAAATAATATATTGAAATGCTTGTATTTAACGTTAAGTCTTTTAGAGTTGATGGGTCGGGCCTGATAAACCCAAGTCTATAGTTGGCATAGGTTATCAAAATTGTTGTTTAGGAGCCGATCGGTGGGTAGAATTAGGTTACATCCAAATTATGAGTTATGGTAAATAGTGTATAAATCGAATGACACGGATGAGATGAAAATTGGCTATATCCTTGCTTATCTTCAATTGTTTTATTTATAGATATTGTGCCTTAAACCATTATCCTTCCTAAATTCCTTTTTTTATCACTCATGCTAGTAATTATAAACTCACCAGCTTTGTTCCTCACTTGTTTCCTTTCCTCCTTCTTTATTCATTCCCCCAGGT
The DNA here is from genome assembly GCA_030737875.1 of Allium sativum. Taxonomy (NCBI): domain Eukaryota; kingdom Viridiplantae; phylum Streptophyta; class Magnoliopsida; order Asparagales; family Amaryllidaceae; genus Allium; species Allium sativum. The sequence continues at coordinate 387,120,102 of CM060920.1, read as the reverse complement.
TCTCAAGGCGGAGGATCCTTATGTGGATAGAGTCTTGGTTAAGCTTGGCATATTAGAGATTTCTGGTTGACTTACTTTCTTCTTATTCATGTATGGTTCCATAATAGACTTGTTATTATACTTGATGTTGAGAGGGATTTTATTTAGTACTCTGATTATATTTATTTTTCAAGAGATTGTTGCAGGTTTATAGTGATATACATTTTTAGATGTAAAAAAATTTATATTCTGGTTTAAATAAGGTTTTGAATTCTGCTCTATTTTCATATGTTCTCATTAATATTTTAGTCTTTGTAATGTTATTTTATACCTATACGCTTCATATTCCTTAGCAAAATCCTTATACAAGTGATGTTAAAGGGTGCTGGGTGTTACAGAAATATCGTCTTTCAATTTAAGTGATTTTTTTATTTTCCTAATTGATAGGAGTCACATAAACTATTTAATTTAAAATTCATTTTGGGAATTCCTGTTAGTAAATCTAGTTTGGAATAGAGGGTTGTTTGAAATTAAATGTCCAAATCTTTTATGCCATATACTATGGTCACTTGTATTGGCTAAAAGACATAGGTTGTCATTTAAAACTTTTAGAGTTAAGATGTAAATATTTTTCATTCTATTTCGTTCGAAAATTATGTTTGAATTGTTATTTTCGACAAAACACTTATCTTTTTCAAATTTGATTTTATAACCTTTATTACACAATTGACTTATACTAGGCAGGTTGTGTCTTGAATTTCTGACTAATAAAACATCAGAAAGAGTATAAGTTTTTGAGTTACAGGCATTGCCGATGCCAATGACATATCCTTCCGAGCTATCACCAAAGTTGACCATTCCTCCATCTTCATGTACTATATTATTTAATATGTCCAGATTTCTTGTCATATGTCCAGAACAGCCACTACCAAGTATCCATTTATCTTTCTTGATTTTCACCATTTGTCCGTCGAGTGTTTAATCAAGAGCCATGTAACAAATCTGTTCCTATACAATACGCCAATTCTGTAGATAACTTGCTTTTTCAATAAAATTAAATGCAAACTCATGAAACAATGATAAATTGAGTATTTTTGAACTACTATTATAATGAATTCCAAAAATTGCCATTTAAAGTTTCCAAAAATCTAAATTATGAAAACTTTGACAACCAATACTCAGATACCAATTGTTGGAGAATGCGAATTAAGGACCTTAAATTAAACACTTAAGGGCGGTGAATAATGTTTAATGGAATTATAAGTTTCTTGAAATCTATTCTAGTTATTCAGAATGGAATGAAAATCACAGATATGAGAAGTTCACATAATCAAACACCTATAATAATAAATAAAAAACAGTAAAAGGGAAGAACACACTAAAATTTTATACTGGTTTGGAGTTACCCTATGTAACAGCCCACATTTTACGTATCGGAAGATCGTAAAATATTTTTATTTTATTCCCTGAGGGTTGGATCATTATCATCTTTTAATATGTTGCTTATGGGGATATGAGACATGTCTATAATTTTTGACGATTTTGTTTGTGACCATTTTGCCCCTATCAGTCTTATTTAGGGAATAATTTTTGACTCAGGTTGAATCAGAGGGTGAGACCAGTGCCATTGGAAACGATTTGATGATTGCCTTTCCGTAGAGTGGTTACATTAAAGATTTGGCTCAGTGGTTTGGGAGAAATCGTTGTTTTAAGGTTTTTCACTGGGCTGTTCAGGTTTGGAGAGCTTAATGGGCTGAATTGGGAAGGCCCATTAGTGGGCTGGTGGAATCCTATAAATAGGGGTGAGAGTGGGGGAAAAAGGTTTACTTTCCCATCCTATCATTTGGAGGCATTGGTCTCATTCTTCCTCTAACACCTTTCCACCATTGAAAATCCAAATCTAAGGAGGGAAATAATAGATCTACACCATTGGAGGCGAGATCTACATCATCTCAAAGGCGAATTCATCGGATCGAGAAGTTTGGTTCAAATTGCTCGCTTTCCGAATTCATAATTCTATCATTTTAGCTTGTATTGGAGAATTGGTGAGTGGATTACATCTCTCACATGGATTCAATAAAGTGTATGGGTAGTAGATCATGTTTTGCATCAAATTCAAGTGTTTTTCCTTAGATCTAATCATTAATAAGTTCATTTTCATATAGATCATCCTATGATCCGATTTAGCATGTTTAGATAGGTAATTTCTATGATATTTCATACTAATGTGCAAGTTAGATCCATGGTTTTTTTTCATATGCATATTTGTGGTGATTTTGGTGAATTTGACGTTATCATTGATAGAATCGTCATATTGACGATATTGTTGATTTCATAACATGCTTGAAATCCTTTTTGATGAATTGGATGAGTTAGTTTCGTCGGATTTATCGTTTGGTGAAGTTTTGGTCGAAATCGGAGTTGAATTGCAATATGCAGGTTTTGGATCGGACTGAAGTTGGATCGGACTGAAATTGGATCGGACCGAAGTTGGATCGGACTAAGTTGGATCGGGCATAAATGGATCGGGCTGTTCTGGTCAGCCATTTTTGCCATTTCTGGTCGGCTATTTCTGCTCGGGCACTTCCGGTGATGATGTGACTTCAAAGTGAATTCAATTGGGAAGTCAAGAAGTGTTGAAAAGTGTTTGTTGCTCATTGTATGCAACAAATGGGGAGACAACTCAAGGATATATTGAGTTTATGTGAAGTGACAGCTCTAAGGTGTTCTGAGCTAATTAATAGTTATAATTGATAACGGCTAGAGAGATGAAGGTCGAGGAATTTTCTTTATCGTAGGTTCTAGCGGACTCAAAGCAAAGGTACAATTGAAGACCAATTGTAAGTCGAGTGCCTTGGGCGTCGTGTATGGCTTAGACACGTGTTGAGTATAGCGTGTAGCAAGTGTTGAGTATAGCATGTGGAGTTTTGCTAGAACCGAGGCGTCGTCTGTGGTCCTTGACAGTTTACGGCAAATTGTTAGCTAGTCAAACGACAAAGCAAGGTTGGCAGTGATAGCTAGAGTCAGACATGGACGTTTAAATGCATGTTATGATCATGATTGAGTTGCTTTGACATTTATGAATGGATACTTTAATTGCCATGACTGAATTTTTATTCCTTTGGGTGTATGGATTGTAAAGGTTATCATTGTCATGTAATGGAGAAGGAAATTGAGAGTTATTCTCTAAAGCAGGGTAGATTAGTTGATTATTTACCCATTTTCATATACTTTATTGATGAAGTTTGTTAGATGTTTTATCGCTCACTAAGACTGTTGTCTGACTCAAGGTTTTATGTTTTCTCTTATTACCTTGGGCTGTTCATCCGGTTGTGGATGGGAAAACTGAGTAACAGGTGGCAGGTATTGCTTTAGTGAGGACAAGATGTTGATCGATGGCGAGTAGGAGGCTCACGTACCAGTTTTATTACTATCTAGTATTTGTTTCCATTGTTTGCTATTTTTCTGAATGTTGTAGTGAGGCAAATTGTGCAAACACTATTGTTGTTCTCCACATGTATGAGAAATACCTTTTAGTTGTCATGAAAGTTTAGTATTTTCTGCTTCACTATCACTACTTGTTGTATATGTTCTATTATATTTTATCCTTGCGTTGTGAGTTTACGACTGGTTCCGCTTGTGTTACCTATTATGATGATTGTCCATAGCTGTCGTGCACACCTTTCAGCGCATTATTCCTCTTGTTTAGTGCAGAGGTTATGGACGGTCATCACATTTGGTATCAGAGCTCTGGTCAACAATTTTGGCCAAAGTTCGAAGACATAATTACGTATGAGAGACATACTTGTAGATTTCAGTTGGATGCTTATTATACATAGTAGCATATATGGTAGTAACGGTTGTTTTCCTTTAGCAGTTTTTCTTGAAATTTGCTAATTATTCTAAATTGCAAATTTAGAATGAGTAGACGAGAAACAAGACACACTGCTGGGGGGGGCCAATACTGGTGGGGGAAATGGTGGTGAACCTAATTACCCGGCCATGTTTGAAGCCATGGCAGAAGCAATTATGCGAAGGGTACCCAGTCCAGTGGCAGCAACGGTAGATGTTGATGTGCGAGTTCCTAGAGTAGTCGATTTTTCAAAGCTATGCATGGACTTTACATCTCTAGGGAGAAAACCATTCAAGGGAACTGAACCAGCTGAAGAGGTTCCGAGATGGATGGATTCATGTGTCCAAATCTTTGGAAACTTGGGTATTGAGGATGCAATAAAGAGAAAGCTTGCATTGAGGCAACTGCAGAGCTGGGCCATGGAATGGTGGAATTCTGTTACACTCGAGACTCCAGAGGAAGAAATTTCATGAGGGCAATTCCAAGCTAAGTTTGAAGCAAAGTTTATCTTCACAGCTCAGAAATCTGCTTTATTCAAGAAGTTCGTAGAGCTGAAACAGAATGGTCATTCTGTGCTTGACTATATTTCTGATTTCGAAGCCTTGTCTAGATATGCTCGTTCATACATTGATACGCCCTATCAGAAGAATGAAAAATTTGTCTTGGGTTTGGATGCTGATATCAGAAAGCCGTTAGTGGACCATCTTGATGATTCATTTGAGAAGATTGTGGAAAAAGCTATTTGTCATGAGAGCTTGTTTCCTAAAGAAGCAAATGTTGTTGTTGCACCTAAGGAGGAACAAAAGCCACAACAGGGTGATAATAATAAGAAAAGGAAGCAACAACAACAGAAAGGAAAGGATGGCCAAAAGAAGCAGAAGGGAGAAGTGACTTGCTTCAATTGTTGGCAGAAGGGTCATTTTGCTAGTGAATGTAGGAATCCTAAAGCTGAGAAAAGAAGTGCTTCAAGTGTGGGAAGCCAAGACATGAGAAGAAAGATTGTCCAGAATCAGCCAAAGGGAAGCAAGTGGTTGTGGCTTTTGCTTTGGGGGTAGTACCATCATCTTCGAGGGCTCCTACTGCTGAGGAGAAGGGAAAAGGTGTCATGGCACAAGGTACTCTTTCTGTTCATGGTGTTTCAGTGGGAGTTTTGTTTGATACTGGAGCATCTCATTCATTGATTTGCAATGAGCTTGTGTGCCGCTGTTTGGAACCCGATATATGTGATAGACCTTTCGTAGTAACTAATCCAATTTGGGGTTCGTCAAATCTTTACATGATTTTCTGAGGTCTAGTGTTGTCGAGTCATGGTTGCTTTTTTATGTGTGATTTCTTTGTTCTTAACTTCGCTGTGTTTGGGATCATCTCAGGCATGGATTGGCTCAAGAGGTATGCGAAAAGGGTGAATTGCGAGAAACTAGAGGTGAGAATCGGGGATGTGGAAGGGCGAAAGGTGTTGATAAAGTGTAAGCGCAAAGTGGGTGTCTTCGTTAGCTATCTATATTCGCATGTGATTCCACAAGAAGACTTGTCATCTGTGTTGATCGCTAATGAGTATGAGAATGTATTTGAAGAGGTCAAAGGGTTGCCGTCGCATTGTGAGATCGAGTTTATGATCGATTTGGTTGAGGGTGTTAGACCAATTGTTATGCCTCTTAGGCGGATGGCGCCTAAGGAATAGCGAGATTTGGAGGTGCAAGTTCATGACCTTCTAAGGAAGGGATTCATTCAGAGAAGTGTTTCTGAATGGGGTGCACCGGTCGTGTTTGCAACCAAGGCAGATGGCTCGTTAAGATTGTGTGTGGACTATCGTGAGCTGAACAAGGTGACTAAGAAGAACAAATATCCATTGCCAAGGATTGATGACTTGTTCAATCAGCTGTACGAAGCCAAAGTGTTTTCTCAGATGGGTTTGGCAACACGATTTCACCAATTGAGGATGGCTAAGGATAGTGTGCCAAAGACTGCTTTTAGGACACCATCGGGTTTCTTCGAGTCGTTGGTGATGCCATTCGGGTTGACTAACGCACTAGCATATTTCGTGGATCTTATGAATAGGGTATTCAGAGATCAGTTGAATAAGTTTGTGCTTATGTTTGGGGATGATATTCTGGTTTACTCCATGAATGATGAAGAATACAAGATACACTTAAGGGTTGTGTTAGAGATCTTGCGAAAGCATCAGTTGAAAGATAAGTTCTCGAAGTGTCACTTCTGGAAGGATGAGGTGAGATTCTTATGCCATATAGTTTCTGGAAAAGGGATAGTGGTTGACCCTGCTAAAGTTGCAGTAATCCAAGACTGGGATTGACCTAAGAATGCAACGGATGTTTGGAGTTTCCTTGGGTTGGCAGGATATTACCGAAGGTTTATCAAGGATTTCTCCAAGATACCTGCATCGTTGACAGGATTTACGAAGAAGAACCAAGTGTTCACATGAGATGCAAAGTGCGAACAAGCGTTTGAAATCTTGAAGGAGAGATTGAAAAGTGCTCCTGTGTTGACCATTCCAAATGGGAATGAAGAGATGGTGGTATACACTGATGCATGTGGTACTGGGCTTGGAGCAGTGCTAATGCAAAAGGATAAGGTTTTGGCCGACGCGAGTCGACAACTAAAGCTGCATGAGAAGAATTATCCAACTAATGATTTGGATTTGGTAGCGATTGTGTTTTCTCTGAAGATGTGAAGACATTACATGTTGGGAGTCCGATTCGAGTTGTTTATAGATCACAAGTCGTTGAAGTATCTTTTCTTCCAAAAGGATTTGAATATTCGGCAGCAACGGTAGTTAGTTTTTTTTTTTAGTATCGTATGATTTTGATATAGCCCATACTCCTGGTAAAGATAACGCAGTTGCAGAAGCATTAAGTCGAAGACATGCAAGTTTAGGAGCGATGTTTTTGGAATGGACGAGACTTGAATATTTGACAAGGTTTGATTTCAGGCCAAGGTGTGAGATGGAACCTGAAATGTGGGCAAGCTTATCGATAAGACCTACTCTCATCGAAAGGATTGGCGAGAGCCAAAAGCAAGATGTAAAGCTTGTCGAGTTTGTACAGAAGCTAGAACTAGAAGATAAAGAGTTCGAAGTCGATCAAGAAGGTTGGTTTTGGAAGTAAGGGCGATATGGTTTTCGTGAAGGTTTCGCCATTGAAGCATATGGTGAGATTTGACAGTAAAGGAAAGTTAGCTACTAGGTTCGTTGGACCATTTCCGATAGTAGAGCGAATTGGAAAGCTCACATATAGATTGGAGTTACCTGAGAAGATTTCGAGTGTGCATAATATTTTCCATGTGTCGTTTCTACGGAAGTTCGTGCATGATTCGAATGATGTGGTATCTCCAGAGCAGTACGAAAACCTAGAAGTGGAAACCGCAGTTGCAAGACCTCGTAAGCCGCTTCGTGTTGTGGAGAATGACATAAAACAACTTAGGAGGAAGACGGTTAAACTAGTCAAGGTACAATGGAGTGAAGATGGTGACGATTGTACATGGGAGACGGAAGAGAGCGTGAAGGCAACTCATCCAGAACTCTTCGTCGGCAGGACCCTTCGATATCGTATCATCGTTATATCGTTGTATCTTATTACTATGTGGTAGAATTCTGTGTGCTAGGATAAGGCTATGGATGCATGGCTTGATGGTTGCTAGTTTGGATGATAGAATTGGCTTCTCAAGGATGATAGGCATGCGGAATTGTTGTGGTTGCTTGTGTTTGTTTTGAATTTCGGGGGCGAAATTCTTAAGGGGGGAGAATGTAACAGCCCGCATTTTACGTATCGAAAGATCATAAAATGTTTTTATTTATTCCCTGAGGGTTGGATCATTCTCATCTTTTAATATATTGCTTATGTGGATGTGAGACATGTCCATAATTTTTACTGATTTTGTTTGTGACCATTTTGCCCCCGTTAGTCTTGTACAGGGAATAACTTTTGACCCAGGTCGAATCAGAAGGTGAGACCTGTGCCATTGGAAAGGAATTGATGATTGCCTTACCGTAGAGTGGTTACATTAAAGATTTAGCTCAGCGCTTTGGGAGAAATCACTGTTTTAAAGTTTTTCAGTGGGTTGTTCAGGTTTGGAGAGCCTAACGGGCTGAATTGGGGAGGCCCATTAGTGGGCTGGTGGAATCCTATAAATAGGGGGTGAGAGTGGAGGAAAAGGTTTACTTTCCCATTCTCTCATTTGGAGGAATTGGTCTCCTTCTTCCTCTGACACCTTTTCCACCAATGAAAATCCAAATCTAAGGAGGGAAATCATAGATCTACACCATTGGAGGCGAGATCTACATCATCTCAAAGGAGAATTCATCGGATCGAGAAGTTTGGTCCGAATTGCTCGCTGTCCGGATTCATAATTCTATCATTTTAGCTTGTATTTGAGAACCGGTGAATGGATTACATCTCTCACATGGATTCTATAAAGCATGTGGGTAGTGGGTCATGTTTTTCATTAAATTCAAGTGCTTTTCCTAAGATCTAATCATTAGTAAGTTCATTTTCGTATAGATCACCCTATGAACCGATTTAGCAAGTTTAGGTAGGTTATTTCTATAATATTTCATACTAATGTACAAGTTAGATCCATGGTTTTTTTTCATATGCATATTTGTGGTATTTTGGTGAATTTGACGTTATCATTGATAGAATCATAATATTGATGATATTGTTGATTTCATAACATGCTTGCAATCCTTTTCGATGAATTGGATGAGTTAGTTTCTTCGGATATATCGTTTGGCGAAGTTTTGGTTGAAATCGGAGTTGAATTGCAATATGCAGGTTTTGGATCGGTCATAAGTTGGATCGGCCATAAGTCGGATCGGCCGTAAGTTGGATCGGCCATAAGTTGGATCGGATTGAAGTTGGATCAGACAGAAGTTGGATTGGACTGAAGTTGGATCAGACTGAAGTTGGATTGGACCGAAGTTGGATCAGACCGAAGTTGGATCAGACCGAAGTTGGATCGGACTGAATTTGGATAGGACCAAAGTTGGATCGGACCAAAGTTGTATCGGGCATAACTGGATTGGGCTATTCTGGACAGCCATTTCTAGTCAACCATTTTTGCCATTTCTGGTTGGATATTTCTGGTCGGACACTTCCGGCGATGATGTGACTTCAAAGTGAATTCAATTGGGAAGTTAGGAAGTGTTGAAAAGTGGTTGTTGCTTATTGTATGCAACAAATGGGGAGACAACTCAACGATGTATTGAGTTCATGTGAAGTGACAGCTCTAAGTTGTTCTGAGCTAATTAATAGTCGTAATTGATAATGACTAGAGAGATGAAGGTCGAGGAATTTTCTTTGTTGTAGGTTCTAGCAGACTCAAAGCAGAGGTACAATTGAAGACCAATTGTAGGTCGAGTGCCTTGCGTGGTGTATGGCCTAGACACGTGTTGAGTATAGCATGTAGCATGTGTTGAGTATAGCATGTGGAGTTTTGCTAGAATCGGGCGTCGTGTGTGGTCCTTGACAGTTTACGGCAAATTGTTAGCCAGACAAACGATAACGAAGTTTCCAAAGTAAGGTTGGCAGCGATAGCCAGAGTCAGTCATGGACGTTTGAATGCATGTAGTGATCATGATTGAGTTGCTTTGTCATTTATGAATGGATGCTTTAATTGCCATGACTGAATTGTTATTCCTTTGGGTGTATGGATTGTAAAGGCTATCATTGTCATGTAGTGGAGAAGGAAATTGAGAGTTCTTCTGTAAAGTTGGGTAGATTAGTTGATTATTTACCCATTCTCATATACTTCATTGATGAAGTTTGTTAGCTGTTTTATCGCTCACTAATACTGTTGTCTGACTCAAGGTTTTATGTTTCCTCTTATTACCTTGGGTTGTTCATCTGGTTGTGGATGGGAATACTGAGTAACAGGTATTGCTTTAGTGAGGACGACAATGATGATGGCGAGCAGGAGGCTCATGTACCAGTTTTATTACTATCTAGTATTTGTTTCCGCTGTTTGCTACTTATCTGAGTGTTGTAGTAAGGCAAATTGTATAAACACTATTGTTGTTCTCCACATGTATGGGAAATACTTTCTAGTTGTCATGAAAGTTTAGTGTTTTCTGCTTCACTATCACTACCTGTTGTATATGTTCTATTATATTTTATCCTTGCGTTGTGAGTTTACGACAGGTTCTGCTTGTGTTACCTATTATGATGATTGTCCATAGCTGTCGTGCACACCTTTCAGCGCATTATTCCTCTTGTTTAGTGCAGGGGTTATGGGCGGTCGTCACCCCCTACATCCAGTTCCATACAACTCTGGGTTGACGCAGATTTTTTTTCAACAATAACCTTAAATTACAATCCTCGATATCAAGGCCATAAGGTGCACCATGCCTGTTTCCCGAGTACAACGTGACTCGGTTTATTTCCATGCTATAATCACACCCATTCCATTTGAACGGGTTATGATGACATCTTTTCCATATCATTTTTGAATGTAAGACTTAATAGAACTTGATCTTACGATCTTTGATTACAGAAATCCTATAATTCTTGATGGCACTTGAATATTTGAGAGATTGTGGTTGAGAATCAAACTAGGAAGAGATTAATGTGATTCTCTTTTCAAATTTAGCATCATATAAGTGTAGAATTTAAAAAATTAAGAGTTTTAATGGAGAGAAGATAAAGGAGGAAGAAGATAATGAAATTAGTTATAAAATCTCGAATTTACAATCCTATTTATAGTCTCCCATAGATTTGATATTAAAAGACACAACTTTTGAAAAGTTGAATTTGAAATTCAACAATCACCATGTCGACATAGGGGATTATCCTTCATAAATTTTGAAAAATAAAATTTTCAAATTAAGGCATGTTTTGTTCAAATAAATTATGGTAGATCTTGAGTTAAAACAAACTATTTCCCTATATATTAAAATATAGTATTTGAAGTAAAAACATATATTAAAAACACACATATATATATATATATATGATTTAAAAACATATGTAAGAATGATTTAAAACCTATATAAAATGATATTAAATCAAATATGCAACTATTAGTATAAATATAATAAATACTTTAAAACTTATGATATAAATATAAGTAAAGGATGTTTAAAACTTACAGGGTTAAATAAAATTTAATATAAAATTAGTAATAATCATATAAATAAGAAATATTTGAATTAGGAGTTAAACTGTTTTAAGAAATAAAAGATATATTTTTAAAATCAGGAGTTAAAATAAATGTAAAAAACTAAGAATATAGATTTGAAATAAGGAAGAAATTTTGAAATCAGTTTGAAAATAAGATAAGAATATTAAAATATTGAAAAAGATTGAAATAAGTATTCAGTGCTATTTCAGAGTTCTAACAAGAAATCTATACTCTGTTACTTCTTATTTCTTGAACTCTGTACTCATGAGTCTTCTATCTTGAGCTCTTTTTCTTTGAAAATTTGATTTTCTAAGCCGTACAGTCTTCAATAATCAAAACCTGCATATATTTCCTATATATACACATATATATTCTAGAAGTTAGTGTTATTGTATATTTATAATTATAATAGTTAAAAAAAGGTTATTGTCATCAAAACCATCATTATCAACATCTTAATCCCTAACATCTTATACGTGACGAGCTGTTGGAGTACATTCGAAATCGAGCTACTGTATCGGGACAGGCATAACTACCCACTCTTGCTCGAGATAGGAATGGACCAGGACCTAGTCTCAATGGTTTGGTCATCCATTAATATAGTTTTCTAGAATCTATGGTTTTGCAGCTCTTAGACTTTTGGGCTTCTTGGATTCTCGTTTTCTTGGTTTCTTGGTTTAATGGCTTCTCATCTTTTGGTTTCTGGCATTTATGTTTTTGGTTTTCTGGTATTTCGGTCCTTTGGATTGTGACTATGGTAATTTGGTCTTCCAACTTGTGAATATGACCATATATTTGTCTGGGTCTTTGGCTTGTGTTCGCTGGCTATTTATGATTAAAATTTTGTCTTATCATCTTTGGATTCTTGATATATTGGCTTCGGCCTTCCAGATATTATACCTTTGCTTTTCCGATTACGAATGGCTTTAAGTCAGATTACACATGTATAGGATTAGGACTTAATCCCTAGGCTTACTCTGTACTCGATTATGAATCATCTCCATCATGATCACATGATTGTAGGAGGGCGGAGGGCCTAAATCCACCTACCCATATACGAGATTAGGCCTTAATCCCTAGGCATGCTCTTTGTGGACGAGAAACCGTCCAATTTCCTACTCTCATCCCTAATTATATGGGTTCGGAGTTTGGAGGGCCTAAATCTGCCTTCCCATATACGAGATTAGGCCTTAATCCCTAGGCATGCTTTTTGTGGACGATAAACTGTCCGGACTCCTACTTTTATCCTTGGTTACCTGGCTCGGGAGTTTGGAGGGCTAAACCGTCCTATCCATGTACAGTATTAGGCCTTAATCCCTAGGCATGCTCTTTACATGTGATAAAGCACACAATCTCCTTCATTTATTTTTCATTTTCTAGCTTAAGGATGGCAACGTTGGCCTACCCATGTACGGGGACTAGTGTAACCCCTCGGCATGCTCTGTACCTAGCGCTAGTTCATCCCCATCAAACTTAGCGGAACTTAATAAACTTGAAATCGAAAGCGGCTAAGTCGACTCACCCACACACCGGATTAGGTCTTAACCCCTAAGTGTGCTTTCTGCTCAACAATAAACCGCTAGGTTTCCCTTTGGCCTTATTAATAACTCCAACCATTGAAAACTTTAATAACAATTACTTCGCTCGTCGAGACACTTCATGCAAAGTAAGGAAATCTAGAATCAAAATTCCAAATTGTAATGACTTGGTGTAGTAAGGACTTTTGTCACTAAGTATAAAAATCATAGTCCCTAAGTAAGGACTTTACTTAGGAATGGGCGGGTTGTCTTGTCAGGTCTTGGCAAGGTTGCCTTGTCTAGTGGCAGATAAGGCCCTATTCATTTGGATTTTCCTTGATCCTCTTGTCACACTTTAGCAATGGCGTCTTGGACTCTTCTGGCTTTTCAAAGGTCCTCTTCACATTCTTTGGAAAGGGCATCTTAGACTCTTTTGGCTTTCCAACGGTCCTTTTGCCACACTCTAGCAAGGGCATCTTGGACTCTTCTGTCGTCTTTCCAGTGGTCCTCTTTTTAGGTTTTGGTAAGGGCGTCTTGGAATCATCTGGTTGTTGGTTATTCCGGCTTTCAGATCCATCCGATCATCTGGCCTAGTTATCTAATTATTGATTATCTTGGCTTCCGAATTCGTCTGATCTTTTGATTTGGTTATCTGGTTATTGGCTACTCGGGTTTTCTAGATTTTGGGTTACCTAGGTTTCCCAATCATTGATTATTTCGGCATTCTTGGTTATACCTCGTAATACGATCCGAAACGATTGCCGAGTCTCCTTGGTTTTGGTCTTCTGGTTAGCACGATCCAGAGCAATCGTCGGTTTTCTTTGGTTTTCTAGATTTTAGGTTTTCCATTAATACGATCCGGTACGATTGTGGCCTTTGGCTTTTTGGTTCTCAGCAATTAGATTTCTATGTAGACTTCTTTAGTTTTGCAAATCCTAGATTCTTGGATTTCTGGATTATCGCAAATTACATCTCCCTTTTTCCAAGGAAGACATGTTTTAGAGGGCAAAGTGTTGACCCGCTTTTTGGCAAAGCAGCCACACAATGGTTTTATGGCTTTCTAACTACACAAAAAATGGGTATAAACTAATGGAAATGCATAGCGATTTCGTCGAAGTCGCGAAGTGCTCGTAGGCGGCTTAGAAATATGATTAATTCTCGGATCATTGCTCTTGATTTGATAACAATTCAGATCTGGTTGGCATCAGGATCGATATTGGCAAAGTGTAGTCCGATCACTCGAAAAATTATGATTACACCATGTTGTTCACTCGAAAAAGAAGGCAAAAACTCAATCTGGTATAGGCAAGGCTTGGATTAGGATTTTGCCTCCCAGGATTGGATGGGATGTGAAATATGTACTTCGTAACCTGGGATACGAAATACGTTTTCGTATCCTTAGGATACCAAATCGCCTCCGGGCTTGGAAAATTGAAAAATTATGGCCACATCAGAGTGATCACCGAAAATCATGGCTGTGACACCTAATTTTCGGACTTGGCATTCAGATCCTGGATACGAAATCTTTCCAAAACCAAGACTTGCCATGGCAAAAATTCTTATGTGTCGATCACTCAGAAATGCTTGCATGCATCGGTTTTTTAGGAAAATTGAGATTTCCAATCCTAGCATTGGAAATACTAGGATATGAAATTTCTAGTTGAGCTTGGAAGGATCAGCACCATGCCAAACACGAGCGGATCATTTGCTTTTGGCTGATCAACATGGGTTGATCACTCATTTTGGCTTGATTTCACTTTGTGGCAAACACTTGAATTATGGCTAACCCCCGGGTGTCGTTTCGATCTCGAAATCGGCATGACTCCCAAGATATAAAATTTTGGGCTTTGACCTACCAACTCCACCTATAAATACCCCTATATTTACATGAATAGGGGTTGGCTATTTTGACTTTTGGCTGCTATATTGCGTGTGGGAAAGCTCTTTTTGGAGCTCATTAATGGCTTCCATAGTAGCTTCTGTTTCTTTAGATTGTCTCTTAAACTTTTAATTTTCACATAGTAGATAACTTTCAACATTTGGAAGAGCTTTTGGACATACTTGTACATAAAAGTTTATTTGCTACACATTTTGGCTTGTGGAAGATGATTATGGCCTAATAAGGAACTAACAAGGACTTTTTTTATTTTTTTTAATACAACTTCGTAATCTCAGAGTGTTGATACTCGGGTTACCCTTCTAATTGTAACAATGATGGTGGATAGTTACAACAAAGTGGACGTAAGTGTTAGTGCCGAACCATTATAAATTCGGTGTCTTGACTTTTCCACATCTCTATTTCTGGATTGACTGGTTAATTTGGTTAATTAGCTTAATATTAATTCGTTGGGTGTTGGTGTGTGTGAGTGACCAATTCCCCACGTCAACAATAACAACATTGGTTTATGTTAAAATAATTACATTCAAATATTTCAATGTCACGAATCATAATTCAAATCAGTTCATTACTTGATTGAGTTCGTAAATCATAGTTCAAATTAATTCATTTTTGGATTAAGTTCAAGATTCATATTTTCACATTTACGAAAATGTTTATTTATAGCTTACATTGTGATTTCGCATACATATATCGCAAATGTCATTATTTCAAAAAAAAAACATTTTAACAATTTTGGATTCAAAAGCTTGGATAGGAACAAATTTTACCTGAAATAGTTAATATAATGTAGAATAGTTTTATTTATAATAATTATTTTTATGTAAATAAGTTGATTTAAAATATATAATAATTAAATTAAATACACATAAAGTAGTTAAAATAAAAGAGTTATAAAACAAAAATTAATTTTACATAGTAACACTTTAGTTTAGTTTAATATAGTATAATGCAAACTTCAAATAATTTAAATAGCAAAATAATCATAAGGATAAAATTTAATGATTTTTTAACCATAAGGATGACCTATTAAAAATTTAATCAGAAGGACAATATCTAATTACATTTTTATAAACATATTTGATGCGCACATTCCTTCTTTGTCATTAATTATCTCTCACAAATATTTCCATCTCGTCGCCATTAATTGAAAATGCGATTTTTCCCTTCATATTGATTTTAGAAATCAATCTCGTTTCGTTTTTAGTACCGCACAATTTAATCAACGTCTATCGCAGTTGATTTACAAACGCCATTGATCGCGAAATTCAGATGGGAAAATTGATCTCCTGCATATTCATTTGCGAAATTGCGCTCGACATTAGGTTGCTTTGGAAAATTGATCGAGTGCATATTGATTCCAGAAATCACGCTCGACATTAGGTTGTTTTTGGGAAATTTATCTCGTGCACAATTATTTTGGTTATATCGTTGATTCATGGATTCTGATGGTTCTACTAGCAGGTAATAGTTTTTTATTTTGAATAGCTAGATATCAGTTTTCTATTTTATCAGGCATCTATTTTTTTAATTAACTAGTTTTATATTTATTTGTTGTTCGTTTTGACGTTGTATTTATTTTGTTGTATTGTCACTGTATTACAATCGAACTTGTTTTGCTTTAATCAATTAAACTGTGATTTAATTTGTTTTTGTGTTACATTTTTTTCAAACATAAGTAAATACTTTAATTTAAGGTATCAGTTTTGTATTTTTAAAGGTATCAGTTTTAGTGTAATAATCGTGTTATGTTTAGGCTTATCTGATTTTGAAAAAGTTTTAACTGTATAGTTGTACTGTTGCATTACCTCTCTATTTTACTCAAAATATGTCCTTGCTTGAATCAATTAAAATGTTATGTAAACAGATTTTTTTATTTTTCTCTTTAATTGCAATTGTTTGTAGGTATCGGCTTATTTTATTTTTTTGGGCATCATTTTTACTGTGTTAAATATATTTTGCTTTTCTCATATAATTTTGGTGCTGTATTAATTTTGCAGTTATACTATTGAATTTATTTTCTTTTAATAAATCATCCTGTGATGTAAAAAAAATTTGTATTAGATTTTCTTTAAAAGTTTATAGCAGTTTATAGGTATCAGTTTAATGCATATGGGTATTAGTATATTTACTGTGGGTATCAGGCTGAGATAACTATGTATCAGTTTTCTTTTGATTTCTTTGCTAATTGAATTTTTTTCATTTAGCGGTGAAAACAGTCTTTTTATTGTAGTTGTCTTTAATGGTACCTCTTTTAGTACTCGGTTGTCGGTTGATTGTTAGTTTTTATTTTCGAAGCGAAATATGTCGGAATTGGTCTCAGCTTACTCCTATGTCGATTGAGATTAACTATGTGCTTGAGAATAAAACCAAATTTGTTGATATTGATTCTGATCTTCAAAGTATCGTTTTATTTCAATTACACAAGAAAAGTTTTTTTTTTTTTTGATGTTATGCTTGAGGATTTTCAATTGGAAAATATGAATGATGAATATTTCGGTGCAAACATTGTTGTTCATAGCAAAAGTTACTTGAAAGACCTGTGAAAAGAGGTTCTGCATTAACATTTTTTGATTATATTGGTTTTTGTTTTGGAGGGGCCAACGATTTTAGAGAATTCTTAATGGCATATAAAATTAAATCAGGTCATGAGTTACATTATCTTAAGAATAGATCTACTAGGATCACAGTTGTTTTCTCATCGTCTTCGAGTGGATATCCGTTTAAAGTGCATGCTACTTGTGATTCCAGGCTTCCAGTAGGTTTTTTTATTAGGACTTTGATTGTTGAACCTCTTATGGTGGTGGTCTAAGAAATCTGAACAATCCTCATCTTTCTAGCTCATTTGTTATGTCATTGATAATAGATGAAATTAGAGATCATCCAAGTAAGAAACTGAAAGATATCGTGGCTGATTTTTGAAGCTGATTTTCGAAGAGAGTTTAACCTTCAGTTGTCCTACTCTTATGCTTATCACGGGAAGCAACTTTCTTTAAGGGAATTGTATAGTAATGATGCAATGTCCTATAATGATTTGTTTTGGTACTTAGAGGCATTAATGAATCATAATCTGGTTTCTTATGTCGAGATGGATGTTAACCCTTCTACAGATCATTTTGAGAGAGTGTTTGTTGGTTTACATGCTTGTATTCTTTGCTTCAAACATTGTCGGCCTATGATATTTTTAGATAATGCTCATTTGAAGGGGAGACTAGGTGTCTTGATGGGTGTTAATGCAAAGAATGGTAACCAATGTATGATTTAGTGTTAATTTTTTTTGGTGTATTATTATTTATGGTATCATTTTAAGTGTATGCTATCAGTTTTTTATATATATTGTTCTTAGGTATAAGTTTAATATAATTTATGATATCGGTTTTTATTATTCCAGTTGGTAGGTAGCACTTTTGTATGCCTAAAAGTATTAGTTCTTCCCCTATATTTATTAGGAGCAGTTTTGTATATATGACAATAGTATACAGTTTGAGGGTAGCAGTTTGGTGTGATTGTAGGTATCAGTTTTTGCTGTACAGTGTGTAGGTAGCAGTTTTCTATGTCTGAAGGTATCAATTTTTAGTATACTGTTTTTAGGTAGCATTTTTCTATATGTGAATGTATCAGTTTTTTTATCAATCATGATCTACGTTTGATTTTTTATTTCGTAATTTATTCCGCAGGTTTCTTCCCTTTAGCTATGACTATAGTTTCAATAGAGAAGGTGGACAATTGGAGTTAGTTTTTAACTCGTTTGAAGGAAATGCTTAAAGAAGATTGGACTTTGGTTTTTATGTCGGATCGACATCAAGGTTTGATTTCTGGTGTTCATGATGTTTTTCCAATGTCATTCCATACTTATTGTTACCTTCACATGGATGGAACAAAATTTGCTTTCCGCGATTAAGTCCAGAAATCCAAATATTTTAACCGTCGAATTGTTTAATACTTGTTCTAGAGCTTCCAGTGTGTATGAGTTTGGCGCAGTTCATTCTAAGTTTTTGGAAATTGGTGGTACCGCAACACTAAATTTTTTGAAAGACAAACCATTCGATAAATGGACTGACTTGTTCTTTCAAGGTAAACGGTATAGGGAGTATAGCTCTAACGTCGTTGAAAGTTTTAATAGTTGGATTTTATATGAAAAGGCATTACCTATTACAGCTTGTTTTATGGAATACGTATAAAAATCAGGGAGAAAGTGGATAGATGGAGAGAGGAATGCCATTTATGGACCATGATTTTATGTCCAACTATGGAAAATCATTTAAAAGAGTTGGTTGAAGAAGGTTTCAGTTGGGTTGTCTTCAAATCTTCATAATTCCTTATTAAAGTAAAATCTCCAATCTCTCATCGTATTGATCTTAAGGATTGGACTTGTTGCTGTTAATCAATGGAAAGTGATGGGTTTTCATTGTGCTTATGCAATAAAATGCATTAATAAAGTGAAATTAAATGTGTATGATTTCGTTGAACAATATTTCATTGTGGAAGCTTAACCATCTTCATATTGTAATATTGTTGGTCCTATACCTACCTATGATAAACCTATTGTTAATTCAAGTTGTGATGTAGTTATTAGGCCACCCAAGGATGAACATGGAGTTGGTAGATCATCCTCAAAAAGAAAAGGACGGTTTGCATATTTCTCGAACAAACAAAATAGATGCAGAGTGTGCAACGAATATGGACATAACAAGCGCAATTGTCAATCATCCAATAAAAAATGTTTCCTACTGAATTTTTTTTGAGGAATACATGTATTTTTAGATTTCTTTTCAAATAAAGTTGTACACGGTAGAAAAATTGTGCTTGATGCAGTTGTATGTGCTAGATATTCTAAATTTTTAATAGAAATTATTCATACCTTATTGTGTTTTTATTTAATTTTTACATTGATATGTTGGTATGATATTACTTGATTACTGATATGATATTTGCATATTGAGTATCAGTTTTAACCTCCTTTATGTATCGTTTTGATGAGTTATATTTTTTGTTTCAACTAGTGGGTATCTATTATTATATCTGTTGGTATCACTTGATCTGTGTCATTTTCATGTTTACAGCTCTTAAGTATCGGTTTAACATCTTTTTAGCTATCTGTTTTTTTTCTGCAGCCAGTAAGTATTAGTTTTATATCATTTTAGGTATCATTTTTTTTCTGCACTCAATAAGTATCAGTTTTATATCAATATATGTATCATTTTTTGAGAATCTCAGTTATGTGTGACTTTCAGAGTATCAATACTGTATAAATTTCTTATCAGTTCAGTAATTTATTATGCAAAATAGCAACTTTACAGACATTTCATCCATCAACATTTATATAAGCAACATTTCATACATCAATCCAGTCAATACTGAAATGCAAAATATATAAAATTGTTTACATATAAAACTGAAATACAAAGCATTATTTTCAAACACGCTAAGCATTACTTCAGTCAATAACTTTAACTTTTGCTCAATCCTGTGATGAATCTAACTAAATTCTAGCGCTTTTCATGATTTGCATCTATTTCGTACATAGTTTTTGCTCTAATACAATCAATATCTTTTTCATTCACTTTCAACGGTACTTCAGCTCTGTTATGTGCAGCCATATAGATCATGACGTATATACCACAATCAATTCTACATGAATGAAATATATTAATGGTTAGGAAATTATATTAAAAAATTATTCTGTATTGCATAAATGAAATATATTGATGGTTACGAACCCTGATGTGCACATCCAGGTTGATGAATTTCTGTCGGTTGAACCATCATATCTTGAAGATTGTTCTATATCTATACGTGCTGCAGAATTTTTTCAACTTTATCTCGCTGCAATAAATATAGATTAGTTTCACTTTGTACAATAGTAAGGCTTAGTATATTTCATTACTAGTTTATAACAAACACTTAAGTGTATATTATTTCTTTCATTTGAATTTCTTGGCCTCAAAGAATCATAGTGCAACCATTGCATGTTTCGATATAGCAATGTTAGTAGTGTCCAGTGGCAGTTACCATGAATTGGAAAGTATGTCGCTTCAGTATATTTGTTCAGAGTGCATTCTTTTAAGAATGGAACATCTCTTTCCTCAATAATGGTTTTCTGTCCAAATTATAGTTCTGTTAGTACTTAATATGTAAGTCAATCATGTAAACAAATAATAATGGTTTATTGTAATTGTACTTACTGCCATTATTGTAGACATTGCATAATTGTTTAGGACTAAGTACCATTTAAGTCTAAACCAGTCGATTACCTGATTTATTAATGAAAACAAGATGTTAGACAAATTATATTGACATGCAAGCTTTTGCTATACAATATTTTCGAATGTTATTCCATCGGTTTTGTATTTACTAGTTGCTAGATATCAATTTTTTATGTTCGTAGCTATTAGTTTTTTGTTATGACAACTAATAGGTATCAGTTTCATATACTTTATGGTATCATTTTTTACTGCAGCAACTAATAGGTAGCAATTTTGCTTCTCTTAGGGTATCAATTTTATTACTGTATGGGTTCAAACATAATTTCCAATATCTGCGTATCAGTTTTACATGTATGTAGGTATCAACTTCTTAAGAACTGTACTTATCCTATTAGAGTTACAGATTTTGAGTATCAGCTTGTCATGAACTTAGGTATCATATTTAATTAATTTAATAAATATGTTTACCTTCCCATCTATGAGGGTTCCTCTCAGCAAATATATCATCATATCTTTTGTGATAGTACAACCTCCCCTTGACAGATCATCATCTCGCCAAGCAACTGGGCTATTTATTTAAAAAAAATAGCACATGTTAAGTTTTTGTATGTTCTACAAGTAAAAAATTATATAAATCTTACTTTTCTTCAGCTTTTTCCATTGAAAAAAATTTCCTGACAACCCTTGCCTCATCGTCATTTAGATGACTTGTCACACTTTTGCAGTTTGACAAGTGTAGGTCTTTCCAAGTAGGTTCTACTACTTTAGTTGGCTCTAAATCATCTATATTTTCTTCTTCTTGTTTTTCATCTTGTTTTTTTTTTCACTTTTTGCTTCAACTTTTGGCACCAATGAAAGCTGTAGTTCTTCCTCTTTTCCTACACATGATTTATATTTTTTCTTCTTTTTTGTATTCTTTTCTTTCTTGGTTGCTTGTTTAGAATACTCAAACTCATCATTCCTTTTCTTAATTCTACTCTTTGCCTTTAGTCTTGCAACATATGATGGTGGTTTGGTACTTGATGGTTTCTTGGCTGGTTTTTTAATCCTTTGTCGGTATGTTTCTTTGTTACTACTTTCGTCGATCTGTACTTTTGAAAATGCTCGAGTAAGACCTAATTTAAAATTGGGAGGAACAATGTCTTCTAATGTTTTCTTCTATTGCTCAACTTTTTCCATTGTTGTTGTTGAATTTAGTATCAGTTCTTGGTGTTATTTCATTTTCTTTTTTTGTTAGACCTGTCTTTTTATACAGATGAGTATTCGTTGTCGATTGAAATGCATCCTGCTTGTTTTTCTCCCTCTTCATATTCAACATTCAAGTCTTTTCAGCTTTGTAATGACTTTCAAATTCATCTACCAGTGGTGAATCATCCAGTGTTGCTTCTGAATCTCCGCTACCGTATCATTTTTTGTTAGACAACAATATCATTTTAAATAATATAATAGTAGGATTTATCTCACCGAGTTCTCTTCAGTAGCTTCAAATGCTTTTGCTTGAATTATTTTTCCTTTTTCCTGCACTATATCGTGTTAAATATGTTCAATGTTGTAATAGAATGAGAATAACAGTATCAATTTTTCATATTTAAGGTATCATTTACCTTATTTTTGTCTTTATTTCTCTTCATCTTTTCTATTCCAGCTAATCTTCTTGGATCATTATACATTTTGGACCTAGTTTCCTTGGTTACAAATCTAGGAACTACAACCACTGGGATTTCTTCAACATTTTGACCACCTACATTATCAGAATGTTTCTCAAATGTTCTTTCTTCCTCGTTTTGACCAACTACAGTATCAGTTTCGTTTTCAAGACCTTTTTCTTCTTCATTTTGTCCCGCAATGGTTCCAGTTTCTTTCGTACTTGCTCTTTCTTCCTCGTTTTGCCTTTCAACAGTATCATTTCTTTTTTCAACTGCACTTTGTTCCTCATTTTGTCCACCAACAGTATCATTTCCTTTTTCCGCAACACTTTTTTCAAAAATTAGATCATCATTTCTATTTTTAGCTTCGTTCTCTTGTTGTTCTTCTCGATCTAGGGTTTCTACACTAAGTTGCAAATTTGCAGCACATTCGATTAGGTTTTCCGTTGTTTTGGCCGATCCCTGTTGGATTTGAACATTATCGGTGCAGTTTTAGAGTTTTCAATCAAATTCGTCACGTTGACATTCGGAATAGATGGTAATCGTGATTCAGTCGCCATTGAATTAAGGATTTATGATATACGAATTGATTTGAATTGAGGACAGTTTTTTTTGTGTGCGTGGAAAGCAAAGAAATGAAAAGGCACGAGAGAAAAAAGGACAAAGTTATAATGTTGGGTTGGGCTATAATTTTTCCTTTTCAATAAACTATTAGTGCCTTGTCCTTATGGATAGAAATTTTAATTAATTTGTCCTTGTAAATTTTTTCCCCTAATTTAAAACAATCTTGTCCAAACCACTCATTCATATTTCCAAAGTCCAGTTTCATTAATTCGCATTCAACAAATTTACTTCAAATTAATTTTAAACTATAAACAATAAATGGTTAAGTTCAGTCATTTCAAAATAGTATTCAAGTTGGGTTACTTGACTTTATTCTTAGTCACCCTTTTAATAAAGTTCACATTAATTGAATCTAAATTTCAATTTAATCGATTATTATATTTTAACTTCAATTATATTTAAATTCAAAACATTTGCTAAATCAATTATTTTCAAATCATTTCATTAAGTTTCATAATCATACTTAATTCATAACTTATTAAATTAAATTCATGTCTTAAATTTAATTTATGTTACTTGATAAATTACATTCCAACTATGTCATTTAACAAATCAAGTTATGTTAAATTTCTAACTTTTCTTTAAATCTTTTATATACTTATTTATATATATAGTTTTAAAATTTAAATAATATTTATACTATAATAAAAGTTTCATTAATATGCTTACTAAAATAATTTATACTATTTTAAATTTAAAAATAAATAATATTATAATTTAAACTCTTAATTATATTTTAAAACACATGTTAACTTATACAATAAAATTTTATAACTAACATGCATTTATTTTAAAAGTCTAAATTTAAAGCTTTATTAAGTTATATAAAAATATAGGTTTAAATAAAATTCTAAATTCAGATTTCAAAATATTTTATTCAATCAGAAGATTTTAATAAATCCACAAATAATTTTCAAAATATACCAACAGTGTCCATATATAATTTTCTACCTAAGCAAAGGGATACAGATATATATCATTTCAATTGTTTAATAAATTGATGGGTATTTATTATTTCAACCTGCATCCCAATATATTAGTTTAAATTCCTGAATCTACACAATGATTAGGGTATGTATCATTTCAACCATAATGGTTTTTCAAATTTACAGTGAGCTTGCAGTATCATAACAAATAATATGACCATTTAAAGGAACTATCCATATCAGCACAAATCATCATAATCAATTTTGTGTCATATATGCCATAAGTGTGCATGCCACATGTGCGCAAATAAATAATCAGGTTTTCGAAAATAATCCTAACATTTCATATGTCATTTTAAATAATATTAATTTACATATTTAAAATATTAATCGTGAGTAAGGATTCTCACTAAAAATGGCAAAATAGTAATAGATGACATAGGTTGTAACAAACACATAAGCTGACACAACATGATTGAATCAATGAATTAAATTACCAACTTGAGTCAACAAAATATCCAATCACAAATTCCAAATTAACACTCTTTTATTATTTTATAATATATATATACACACATACACACTCGCGTAAAGGAAAAAAATACAATATAAAATATGGCAACCCAAAATATTACAAATCCAATAACTATTAGAATTGAACCCAATACCTCACATTCAACATCTCCATGCCTTACCACTTCAACTACACATTCTTTTGGTTTTAAAACTCAAAACAACCACATAGATTTAAACTCTTAAAGCAACTCACCTACACAAACAAATAATTTGGGACAACGGGCAAGGGGAAGGCAATGAGGATGAATTTAGTTTTTACCAAAATTATATAAAAACTGAAGAAAAAAAATTGGTCATTTTAAAATTTCTTTTTGGATTTATTTACTTTATAATTTGAAAAGGTCACAAACTAAAAAATTATTGAAAAATATTTTCTTTTTAGTTTAGAAAAATAAAAACGGATTTTCGATAAATTTTGAATAAGATATGACAAAATAGCGACAAATAAATTTTTGAGTTAGAAATCTATGCCTAAAAATGTATATGAAATATTCGCGATTTTCGAACAAAAGGTTTAAATTTCACCCAATCTGAAAAGAAGTAAAAGTGGATTTGGATTTTCTAAGAGGAAGTTACGACCTCTACATTACGAAGTAAAAATGTAAAATAAAATAAAAAATAATAAAGGGGAAAAGAGAATTTAGGGTTAGAGTTTTCAATGGTTTTAGGATTATGGGATTTAACGAGGTGGAGGAGTAGGGGGCTGCAACATGGAATAAGAAGGTAGCAGGTTTTGGCAAAAGGGATAGCTGTGTATAAACAAAGAAAATAGAAGAGGGAGGAAAAGATGCTTAACTATATTGAATTGTTTTGATTTTCTTTTCCTTCCTTTGAGATTCGGTTTTGATTTCCATTGCAATTTGATTTGAGAATTTTTTTCATGAGATTTTAGATGAAGATCAAGACAAGGAAGAGGAATGAGAAGAGTTTCTAAGAGGAATGAGAAAGGAAAGGAGCATATGTGAATTTTTACTCGCATGAGAGAACAGTTACAGAATTCTTAAATGGAAATTAAATGGATGTGCCATATAAATTTAATAACCCATTCAAATTCAGATCATTGTTAATAATGGTGAGAATGTAAAGGAGGGTAAAGTTTAATTGCAGACAAAATACACATAACAACATTGTCCATTTTTCCGTGGCTTTTATAGTTACAAACGCGAATTCCAAAAAAATGAAATTGGATTTCAACGAACTGAAAAATGCTGGATTTTCAGAATTCAATATAGATTCATAAAAAAATGAACATAAATGTTGATAAATTTTAATTCTTGGCAGAAATTCGAATTTGACCAAATTTGACATAAAAAAGACTTCTTTGGAAAATTTTATAATTCAATAGATTTGGAACATGAATGTATTCATTCGGTTAATTTTATTATTTAAATTTTAGTTTTTGTAAATCTACTTAAATTTAAATAACACAAGTTGTCCGCAGCAGTAGCCCAGCGGTTAAGGACTTTGCGCCGTGGTAATAGTGGCGTAGGTTTAAAACCCGGAATTGCATGCTAAGAGCTTTCCATGTGCATACATTAAGATCGGCCACTTATGTGGTACTCGCGGACCAGGCTATGTGCACTAGGGAGGGTTTTAAGACTCCAGTCGGTTTCCCTCCTGAAAAAATTCAAAAAAACCACAAGTTAGGTCATTTAAACAATTTCGTTCAACTTTGACAGTTGTTTAATTTCACTGTTCGACATTACTTATTATTGTTCGTTTACAAAAATAACTTCATTTATTTCATTCAATTCAAATTAAGGTGGAAATTTAAATATTAGAATATTGTATTTCATTCAAATTACAAATTTCAAACCTATGTTATAGTTTAAGAAGAAAGGTCATCCGAAGAAATATAAAAAGACACTTATTATATTTATAACAAATGTAGCCACTATAATGTTGTCTGCCTTCTCTGAAAGAAATAACTAAAAGAAAACATAGTCATTGATATGATTTTACATATAGTGCAAGGAGAACTCTATTGATGGCATACAGTGGCTTAATGTTGGAGCAACCACTCATATATCAAATGTTGTAGTTTCTATAGGACTTACGAATAAGTTAGTGAAGAAGAAAATCAAGTCACTAGGGCAATATTTATAGCAAAATATTTTGAAAAGGCATTTAAGACTTTAATTCACATCTAGAAAGGTTCTTACTTTGTTAATGTATTTCGTGCATCGATATTTGTGAGAATCTGCTGTTTAGATACTTCCGTAATAATGGGAAATACAAGATTGCATATGACTCTAAAAATTAGTGTTATCCAATAATGTCAGGGACATTAAATGGGGAAATTCTTATCATGACATGATTATGTTAAATTTAGAAAAGAATCCTTTTGCTTATACCATTATTTTGTTGATTTGTTGCATTGAAGATTAGGGTATGCTAATTGTGGTTTACATAAAAATATGATTGAGTTAGGATTAGTTTCTTATTGCAATTTTAAATCCATTTTTAAATATAAAACATGATTTAAGCAAAAATACAAAGGAGACCTTTTAATATTAGAGAAACGAAATCTAGTTTTCTTAACTTAGCATATAGCAATATTGATGACTTAAAAGATCATCGAACTTATGCTGGTAATATGTTTTCGTCACATTTAGTTATGTTTATCCAATAAAAAATAAAAATGAAGTTTTTGATAAGTTTAAAATTTATATAGTGAAGGTACAAATGCAATTTTGATTTAAAATACAAGTATTGCATTCTGATTATGGTCATAAGTATTTTTTTTTAAATGATCTCACATTATTTAGTAAGCTATAAGTAAATTTACTCCTATACCACTCTCAACACACTTCAAAAAATGTAGTCACTGAAAGGTAAAATAGAACAATGATAGAAATGGTTAACGTTATAGTCATTAATTCTAATTTACCTAATACTTTATAGGTTGATGTTATATTATCTACTTTTTACATTTTCAACTTAGTTGCTTTGAAAATGAATGACATTTCCTTTTATTATTATTTTGGCATAGCCAACCGGTTTTTATAGTGATCCATAACACTTTTTATTATTACCATTAATAAAAATACAGTATAGTACAAGTGATTGTGGTTAACAATGAACTAATTCGGTTTTTAAGGTGGACCGTCCACCACCTACGGAGTTTATAGTGATATGTCCCCTCTACCTATCAAGCTTTTAGCACTAGACCTAGCTATATTACTAGACTACAAAATATATGTCTCAGCGCAGGGAGAACATTACATGGTAAAATGCATACTACAAACAGTAATAAAGTTAGATCAGTATACTACAGCTAATATATAAGAACATGAACACACTGTTATGATGTGTACAATACATGGTAGCAACAGGGAAACAATAAAACAAGACTACATGGTTGCTGCAATATTTCACAAGCCCAAAACCAAGCGACTCCCCATAACATACCAGTAGGACCAAGTCCTTTCCATCTTCATACAACTCCATAGCATGATGACCACAATGTCCTGTGACAAGCTGGAAGGGGAAACGATGACCAAAGAGCGAGGTCAGTAGTTGACCAGAGCCAACCCAACTTGTCAAGAGTCATATTCACCGAAATACATGGTAATTGCATGGTAAGAAAATGACATTCAGCATATCGCAACCACCCTAACATCCAAAAAGAAGAAAACTCAACAAACAACACCATCTAATGAACACTCCACAGCGTCAGATCCAAACCACAAGTCGAAAAACCAGTGCTAAGAAGTGCAACTCACACCAAACGAGAAACCAACACAACTTAATACAATGTTACATAAGACCAAAACTTTCCTATTTACACTTACTGAGCTAAATATTGCATGACTACTAAACCCACGATTGTTGTAATACAGTCCATGTGTGGGCTTAAGTTGATCCTCGGTAAAAAAAGGACAAATCTTAGCTTACCAGAATATCATGGCCGACGAGTAGCGATACCTCGCAACAGGGGAAGAACACGAAGAAGCATTGGTCACACCATGTTGTTTAGAACAAGCCTAGATCTAGCAAATCGACACAAAATTGAGAAACATCTAAGCAACCACACCAAGTCACAGAGAGGACGATGGAAGAGCGAGCATTAAGAAGTGAAGATGAGAGGTCGCTAAAATTAGGGGAAGAGGGATGGTTACCGAACAAGGATCTTAGATCTAGATTTAGAAATTAGGGCTAGCACAAATGCATGCATGGCGAAAGCAGGGTAAATAGGCAAGGTCGTGAACAAAACAGAATTGCAGGAGGAGATGGAGATAGTTGAAGAAAGCGATGTAGAAGAAGCTGCGGAAGTGAAGGAAGAAAAATGGAACCCTGTCGCCATTAACACATTTCGCAGAAGTGACTTATTTGACATTTCCTTTTATGAATTATACTTTAATAGAAAACCTATTTTTATCAAAATTTGGCATACTTGGCTGATTTTAGGAAACCATATCCTAAAAGACTAAAATTAAAAATAGAGCATTTAAATTACCTTTATTTATCATTATCCTCATAATATAACCAAGTGATTATAATACTTGATGTTTCCAAAGTAACATGTAACAATATGCACTTTTATGAGCTAGAATGTTGATAAAAATTAAAATCCTAACCCCTCCAAGCATGGATCGAGTTGATCTGGTACCTACAAAAATAAGCATGAGCATAATTAGAGTATTAGAAAACTAACTCACAACGAGAACAGTATAGGAAAATAAATATCGACTATGACAACTACGTTAAAAGTGGATCACCCTATCAATACCGAGCGTGAGAGAACAAGAAGTAACACCGAATACGTTCACTCCCAATGACCTAGTTATTATGAGAAGTGGTCAGAATAATAAGTCCTGGTAAGTAGAAAACATATAAAACTGTCCACAATACACAAATATATCACATTTGATTTCACTCAAATTATATATCTTACAAGGTTAGTGATTCTATCCTAACCCTACACTATTATGCACAATGATTAACTACGCCAAGGTAGCACTCTACCGAAATCAAATTATTAAATCCTAAGATAGTACCTTAAAATGTATGAAGCTGTTAAATCACCCCACTACTAAATAACTGAAAGGCAGACCTTCTAACTTCTTAAGACCTCACACAATTCTCAAAAAATGCGGGTTCTATAGCCACTTATGATCTCACTCAAATAATATTATATACAAGGAGGATTCGAATGATTGCCTTAGACCTTGACAAGTGGTTTCCTAACAAATTATCATTGGTTAGAGGATATTAGTTATTAAGTTCTCTAACTACTATTTAAGGCTTTCGCCATTTGCATATTCCAACCTGCATAAGGCAAGAGATAGTAAGCAACCACTTAGTACTGACGAGATCGGTAGATGACAACTCGTCATTTTATACCTTCCCCGATATACCCATATGTTACTATCTAGCTAACCATATTGGATACTCTTTGAGCCATTTAGTACTTCCCATAGGATACAAGGACCTTTGGCACCTCGATAATGGCCATTTATACCATATCCTAAGGCGAACACTAACCCAGTAATTTAATACCTAAAGGAAATATATCATTTCAAAGATTAGTCAATTAGTCATCCAATACTTCAGTCAGAAAAAGGCGAGTCCTCCAATCACTTAATACATATTGAGTGCGAACCCTATGACCACTACCTGCACTCCTCAGGTTCCTATGGAAAGAAGCGAGTCTAATCACTTAATACCCATAAAAGGTGGATCAAACAACTTAATAGATTAATCCTGAAGCAGATTGCTACATTAAATTTCCCTTAGGTTTCTTCTTTTGAAAGGATGGAGGACCCTACAATCTCCTAATTCTTCAACGCTTTAAGTAGACCATTGGGAACATTCATCACCATAATGTAATAATTGTCATGGTTTTTTAATGATAAATGATATCTCATATTAGTTGTACCTGCATCCTTCTGTTGGAAAGTATAATATTATATTGGATAACTCAATTGACCTTGCATCATCAGCCTTCTAAGTCCAATTCCTAAACTTAATTAGAGCTATTATTCGTAGATTTAAACTAATTATAAATTAAGGTTAATATTCCTAAGGTAAGGTTCATAATCCATAATCCCCATTTAAATAAGTTACAATAACTTCTACGTGACATTAATAGCCATAACAATCATTTTTCCTAAGGCAATAGACACTGCAAAAATTGCTATTTATACCAGTCCCATTAATTTCCGTTAATGCCTATTTATTTTTACTCATTAATCAAATTTATTATATTAATTGCCTATAAATTTGAGTTACATCATATAATACTTGTTTATACTACTTGTAACCTTTCTGAAGTCTATAATTTATTATCACGTTTAAGCCTAAGATTACCATTGTTAGTTCTCCATTTTACAGGTGATATTAACTTATACCCATAATTACGGTGAACAATAAAATTCAAATCTAAACTAAACATCTACATTATTACTACTACTACTATTATTATTATACTAATAACAATGGAGTGCATAGGTGGTGCCTGGCGCAAACAGTAAGGTTACCCAGTTGGTAATCTGGAGCGCACAGGTTCGAGCCCCGGCCTTTTCACATAATGTGAGGAAAAGGCTGCGCGTGCTAATCGACCACCCCAGAGCCTGGAAAGCCGTGAGAATAGTACCAGATGGGAGACCGTCTAGGAAGTCCTCACGCTTGAGTACGGGAGCCTTCGGCACTGGGTATCCACCTTTAGTATAATAATTATGTATATACTAATTTACTAAACTTACCAAGTCTATGTCTTAGCATATACTAATAACTAAAGCAATCTTTCTATGTCCTGGTTTATTGGGATTAAAATCTCATTAAAAGGCATTTTGCGATAATTTCCATAAATTTACCCAAACATAAAAAAGAAAGGGAAGATTGATATTTCTAAAATTGCAAGGAATAGTAAGTCTTTTATTTGTAACACAAAGTATAAACTGCATACAAATTACATAAATATACACATCTCTTCTTATATATTTGGTGCATATTACTTATTATTACAAACATAGTTTTTTTTACAGGAAAGAACGAATAAGTTAATTTATAAAAAATACACAAATATACTTAAACAAACCAAAATACTAATAGATTTAGAATAAAAAAAATGCAATATACATCTAAGTTTTACACCTATTTTATAGATCTAGAATTAACTACAACAATAACTTTGTTATCCTTGATTTCCCAGATCAAGGTGTAAACACAAAATAAAAGATACAAAAGAATATGTAGGCAAGATTTAGATAATTTATCGAAAAGGCTATCATTTCAATTATCAGATTTAGCCTGATTGATTCAAATTACACCAACGAAAAGATTTAATATTACAAAAAAAATATGAGTTTCCCACTAACCCGCAAAATTATCCCAAATCTCGTATCTAAATTGCAACTTTTAGGCATTTCAAATCCTTTCAGATCCAAATAACATGTATAAAAGGGAGAATACATATTAAACTTATAGATTTAGATAAAGAATTGGAATAAGGAAAGAAAACAATATTAGAAACTTAAGAGATTTACCTTACGTGCCAAACCCATCTTTTCTTAAGAATCTGAATTCATTCTCTCGAATTCTGGTACATAGGATTGAAATCTATTTGGAAAAGATTAAAGAAATGAATATGGTAGTGCTTCGCAGCTGCCTTCAGAAAACATGAGAAAAGATAAAGGATCTCGGGCTTTATTTTTTGGCACTGGAATGACCTTGAACCTAAGATTTAGGTCCACAAAAATACGTCTGTTTATAATAAAATTTTCCAAGCAAAAATCAGGCCACCACTAGAGCTAATTGACCAAGAGGTCAATCTAGTATCCGATCGCCCTATCCATCACCTTGGTCGAACTAGCTTTAGTTGGGTCAGGTGATTGTTGGTGGAGTATAGGAAATTTATTTTCCATCCGATTCCAATTTCATCTATAATTTTTTTTATACGAACTCTGTTCAAAAAGTTCCAAACATGAAAGTTGACTAGAATTCCATCATGAGCGCATCCGTGCTGGTTTTATGGTCAAATTCCATCGTTTGCTCAAATTTCATTTTTGGAACTTGCTAGTTAACGTCAAATTTTGAGGTGTTACATTCTTCTCTCCTTAAAAGAAATTCCATCCCAAAATTTTACCATTGACTAAGTCATGGTACTAGGACCTAATTTTCCTAAAATACATAGCTTGTGTATAGCTAGTTTTTTCAACCAAACATGCGTATATGCATTGTGTACACAATGGTCATAATCATAAACATATGCATGCATAATGATTCTAAATCAGATCCTCCTATATGTGTGCACTTTACATAAAAAAAAATCTTAAAAAATGATGCAAAGAACTTAAAATGTACTCATAGGTGACATATATGCAGGCTTTTAAAAATACTTTTCATCAAGAAACTTCACAAGACCATGAATAGAAGTACGAATTAACCAATTTAGCATCCAAATACCTGAAATGATAACGTATCTGAAATTGCTTCCTACTTATTTCTCCTATTCCTAAGAAAAAATATTTCAATAAGGAATTAAAATTCTTACCACTTTGAAAATTTTCCAGTTCCCGTTATAAAGTGAAATTTTTCCTCATTTGCCTCGAAATACTCCAAAATTTACATGTGTAAACTACATAAGGAGGATTATAATTATGCTCTGATTTGTAAATGAGTCCAATAATAATTCAAGCGCATCACTAGGAAAGTCTAAAAATAGCATTTCTCGTGTTACCGTTAACATTTTGAACTTGTCGCCGATTCTAGGATACCATCAAAATCACAAAACAAATTTCTAGTTATCTTCCCTGCGCTTTACATGTGACCTGAAAAGTAGATTTTTACTTCTCAAAATTTTCATGTTCACTTTGAAAAAATTAGCTTATAACACGTAAACACTCATCTCTTTCAAAAGTAAAAATTTATTATTTTAAACATTTGGAAAAGGTTTCTAAAGAAATGTTTTTCAGAAATTTAGACGATTCGGGTCTATAACGACCTGTATTTTACGTATCAAGAATTTTCAAATGATTTTATTTGATTCACACAATCTCATATCATTCTCATATTTTAACATATAGTTATTTAGGATGTTTTGTATATCTATGATTTTTATCGAATTGTTTTGTGACTATTTTACCGTTGAGTATCTTGTTCTAGCACTATAATTTGATAGGTGCAGAATTAGATGCTCAAACCTATGTCATTGGGAATATTTGATGGTTGGACATTTCATAGAGTGGTTACATTAACAATTTGGATAAGGAGTTAGGAAGGTACAATAGTTTTTTATTTTCAGAACTCTTAATCGGATTTAATTAGCAGCTAGCGGTCTGATTAGGATAGCCCATTAGGTTAACGACCTATAGCTATAAATAATTGCTAAAGGAGACTAGGTAATTTTTTCCTCCTTGTTTCCCTTGTAGCCATAAGAACTATAATTCTCTAGTTCTTCCTACCAAAACCCTAAATCACTTTCTAAATCACTTCTAACCTCCTTCAGCCATTTAAAAGGGATTAGACCTTCATTGATTTACACATTTTCATCATTTAGAGGTTGTTCATATCCATTTCCTTGATGTATCGATTCATTTGTGTATTGATGAAGAGGTTTGTTGTTTTGATCAGTGATTTTGATCTTTCACTAGACTAGATTGCTCTATATGCTTAGATTAGGTATATTTGTCATGTTTACAAGTCAAATCACCATAAAATATGATCATTCATGTTCATTTTAAATTGAAACCCTAGGAATAATCTAACTTGAGATAAAATGGTACGTTTAGATTAATTAGCACGTAGATTTACGCTAGATCTATGCATATAAACGATGATTTATGTTTTATATGAATTGGGTGTTTATGTATGATTTTGATACATATTTTTGATTCTGAATCATTGAAATCCTTATTTCGATGTTATGCTTGATTTTTGTGTTATAATCATAGAAATTAGGCTTGGAATGAAGGCCGGAGTGTAAAGAGATCAACGTTCTTTGGAATTGCAAAACTTGTAGTTTAGGCCTTGGAAGGTAGTAGGATGTTGCACAAAAAACTTTAATTCGAAAAAAGCTGAGTACATTGACCAACACCAATCCATAAAGGAGCAAGGTGGCAGCTTAGGATTTTGGGGCGGCTTCTAGAGACTTGTGAAGGCTATTGGTCAAGTTTGGGGACAACTGGTTGAAGAATGTAGCAAGTTTGACTTCATGACTCCAAGGACTGATAAGAAAGGATTGGAGGCCTGAAATTTATGGACTGGCATGAAAAAGGGATGTTGGAGGGATGCACATCGAAGGCCCAAAGTACTTAACCAAAATTTAGCTAGGTACATGGACTGGCATCAGTTCATTGGGGATGGACCCGAACCAATCCATTAAATTGCAAGGAATAGTCTAGAGATCAACGGTCGGTCACTTATTGGGTTTTGGAGGTCGTGGTTTGATAGTTTCTTCTCATAGAGTTATGCCATGATCAAGTGATTGACTTTTCAATTGAAGACTCAAGTGTGGAGTGGTTCAAAGAGAGACTATGGATGGTGCGTGGTGAACTTATCAACATGGTGATGTGGCATTTCATAGCAAACGATACTGCATGGTTGGCTCGTAGTGTAACAAAGTTATGGACATAGCTCATGGTGAACGATATTATAAGAATGGAAGCAGTTCATGGGGAATGAAACTGCGTGATAATGGACAGACTAAGAGGTAGTCAAGCTATAGACATAGTGGAGTAACTATGATAGAGGATTGTCAAGGAATCATTGATAGGTCAGAGTGTTCTAGTAGATTCAAAGTAGGGGTATCATGTGGATGTCCATTAGGATCGGTGAGATCGTGTACCCTAGGGGAAAACCTAAACCAGAAGGGCACTTGTTGGCGAAACATGGAGTTTTACTAGAACCTGGATTTCTGTTAGTCCTTGGTTGAGCATTCCATACAAGTATCATTGTATTTATGGATTTGAAAGATGACAGTTAGGGTTTGGATGATGATTGCTTTGTTCGTTCTCACCTTCACTTCTTGGATAGATTACAACCTACAGGGCTAGAAGAAGGAAATGAGGAATGGTGCTGGTGTAGGTATATAGGTTCCCTTATCTTATGACTTTACCCACTTGCACAATTTTTTCTTTGAGTAGAACTTATTCTTTGAGTAGCATGTACTATCTTATTATGATGTGCTGACTATTTGGGTGCAGGGACATATCAGATTTGAGACTTTACGTGTTTATTTCCGTATTTTATAGTATAGCTTTTGATGGATCTTATCGCTCACACTAGACATTTATCTAACCTAAGGCTTTACATCTTCTCTTATTATATTGGTGCTCTTTGGAATTATCATTGGTTGGTTCACATTGTTGGTGAGTAGACTAGATAGAATTAGATTATACAAGGATGTTGAGCTGATGACGAGCTTGGAGGAGATATAACATATACTTACTTTTATATAATTGCTTTTCACTATTATCAACATACTTTGAGATATGTAGTGAGGATGACATGCATTCAAATATTTGGATTTCATGTACATGGCTCTATGAGTTGATGATATTTCAACTGCTTTGTTTTATTGTCATTGCTCACTACATTAATATATATATATATATATATATATCTTATTACACTTTATCGATGTGTTGCAAGTTTGGTTTGACTATAAGGCTAAATGGCTGGCCCATATCAGCTTGTCATTCTACAATGCAATGTTTCCTTATTTACATGAAAGTAGCATAAGGCGGTCATCTCATGTGGTATCGGAGCTTTGGCTATACGCTTTAATCAAATACTTACCATGTATATGTGTAAAAAGATGTATCTGTAGATTATTGAATTTATACTGTATATTGTAGTTTTCATTTAAACACACTGCTGCTTTTCTTGAGTTGAGACTAATTATTCTTGTTACAGATCAAGAATTATTAGAGCGATAAGAAATGCAGCTAGGAACAATTCCACCGAAGGAATGGAAGGTGGATGTTGGTCGGTTGTTGTTACCCTTGATTACTAAGTTATGGTCAATGCTATATGGCACTGATCGTAGGCAGAGCTCGCGCCACTCCGGGTGTAGCTTTAGGTGATGGTGGTGTTTCTGTGCTAGCGCCACGAATGGACTTTGACAAGTTATGCAACGATTTCTCTACTTTGGGAGGCATGTCATTCAGTGGGTCTGAATCTTCTATCAAGGTCCATGAGTTATTGGATGCTTATGCTTGTATTTTCGAAGACCTAGGGATCCAGATTCTATTAAGGAAGATTGCTTGCCATGAGACGGTGGAGTTCTATTACTGTTACTACTTCTGAAGATGCGATGACTTTAAGTCCAGATTAGAAGACAAGTTTATTCCTATAGTCTAAAAGTCTGTCTAGTTTAGGAAAATTTCCAAGCTAAAATAAGGAGATAATAAAATCTACAAATATGTTATAGAATTTGAGGCTTTCTCAAAGATTGGACCTTCCTTCATAGACACTCAGCTAAGAAAGAATGAGAAGTTCATTACTAGATTAGATGAGTGTCTAGGAGAGAAGCCCGGGGATCATATTGAGGTTCCATTCGAGAAGCTGATTGAGAACGCTCTTAGGCATGAGGGTATGTTCCCGAAGAAATTCATTGTGGAGGCTCTTAAGGGACTAAAGCCATAATAGAGCGATAGAGGTAATAAGAATAAATGGAACGGAAAAGAAAGCAACAACAAGGTAAGAGTGGACCCAGTAAGAAGGACTTTAGTGAGGTGGTTTGCTTCAGTTATAATCAGAAAGGGTGCTATTATAAAAGGTGCAAGGGTAATAGGGGTAAGAATAAGTGTTATAACTATGAAAATTTTGGACATCTAAAGAAGTATTGTGTAGAACTTGCGATGGGTATATAGGTGGTGAAGGCTTATGTTTTAGATGTAGTTCCTACTTCTTCTAGTGCATCTATTACTAAGGAAAAGGGGAAAACATTGTGGTGTGAGGTATGCTTTCTATTAGAGATGTTTCAATTAGGTTTTATTTGTTACTGGAGCTACACAATTTTTTTATCAACAATGATTTGATGTGTATATAAGATTTGCACCTTGAGATTCTAGTTGAGTCTGTGATTATAACTAATTTCGTTGGAGGATCTGCTGGTCTTTGTAAAATTTGTCACGGTCATGTTTTATCGAGTCATGGATGCTTCTTGGTTTGTGATTATTTTACCTTGAACTTTGTGGGGTTCAGGATATTTTGAGTATGGACTGGCTTAGAAAATATGCAACTATTATGGATTGTGAGAGGCTTAAGGCGACAGTCAAGAATGTAAAGGGGCGAGGGGTTGTGATTGACCATTTATTGAGGGACAATGTAATGGCCAGCTACTTGTATTCCCTTGAGACTCCACAGGAAGGGTTTTCATATTTCCCCGTTGTTAGTGAGTATTCAGATGTCTTTGAGGAAGTAGATGGGTTGTCATTGCATCGTGAGACCAAGTTTAGAATTGATTTGGTAGATGGAGCCAGACCTATTGTTATGCCTTTTAGGTGGATGGCACTGATGGGGTACAAGGAGCTAAAGGTGTAGGTTAGAGGTACCTATTGAGTAAAGGATTCACCTAGAGGAGCGTATCCAAAAGGCTGTGTTCGCGAAGAAGGCAGATGGCTTGTTGAGATTACGTGTAGAATATGGTGAGCTGAATAAAAGTGACTAAGAAACACAAAAAACCATTACCGAGGATTGATGATTTGTTCGATCAGCTGCACAAGGCAAATGTGTTTTCCTAGATGGATTTGGCTATGAGATTTCATCAACTGAGAGTGGAAAGTGATAGTGTGCTGAAAACTACTTTTAGGACGCCATCGGGTCACTTTGAGGGTTGGTTATATGGTTTGTGTAACACCCCGTAATTCTGTAACACTAAGGTTCACAAATCAAGGCAGAATTAAAATTTAAAATCAAAATCAAGGGAAACGGGTTGCGCCATTGCGTTCATCTCGGAATTCTGCATGAAAACGAGTCCGAGTTTGCGTAAATCGGAGTCCGTATGAGGAAGATATGGCCTCCGGAAGATTCAGCGAAGTTCAAATTTCAAATCAGGTCAGAGAAGGAGTTCAAATTCGAAAACAGACCCAGACTGGGCTGGGCGGGGAAATTCCCGCCTAGGACCCAGGTCGACTGGGTAGTCGACCTGGGGGTCGACCCCCCCCCCCCCCGCTTTTTCCAGTTTTCTGAACCTGGTCCGTTTTTCTGTATCCGGACGCCATTCTGACCAGATTCGTCCGCCTAATCCTATATAAACAGCCTTAGTCTCCTTCTCTATTCACAATTTTTTTCTATCCTTATGCTGCCTCTGAGAAAATGTATAAATAAAATAATATATAAAATAAATCTAGACGAGGAAACGCTGCTCAAGACTTTCAAGAAGAGATTCAAGTCAAGCTAGGATTTCAAGTGAAGATTCAAACGACTGCAACGACTGTCTTTCTATTCTAATCTAATCTCTGTAATTCAGTTATTTTTAGATTTGAACGTTTTCTCTATTCGTGACATGAATTAAAGGAATAAAAGAATATGCCAAATCTTTCTATTCGAATCTGTGCCTACATCTTTGGACCTAATTAAGAACTGTTCTGATTCAATGACCAATTAGGCCTTGCCTATGACTATGAACATTGCCTATGACTATGAACATTGCCTATGACTATGAACATTGCCTATGACTGTGACTGTGACTATGAGAATTATTTCCTTGACCATGAACACAAGCCTATGCCTTTGATTAAGAAACATAAACTATTGCCTATGACATAACAAGAACAACTGTGATTCATGACTAGGAAAGTGCTGCTTAAGTTTTGTGACTGTGAAATTGGGTCTAAACCTGGTTTTCTATTCTGTCTATTCTTGGTTTTCTTTGGTTTTAGACCTTGGGAATTTACCTATTAAGTTAGGTCTACCCATGTTCTTGGACCTACGTCGTTGTTCAATTCTTGGTTTTCTTTGGTTTTAGACCTTGGGAATTTACCTATTAAGTTAGGTCTACCCATGTTCTTGAACCTATACTATTCACCCCTTTTCATGTCGTAATATTACCATATCTATATGCCTGTGAATTGTCATCTTATGCCAATTGTTACGTCCGTTCTTTCATGGCATTTTGGCTAATTCCCTTCTATCCACGAATCTAGCTTTATTTATGATCTAGGATGAATCACGATTACACGAACGATGGGAATAAGTTTTGGGGAAAAACATGAAATTGACTAGTCTTGGAAATTGGCATAATTTGGGAACATGCATTATAGCATGACTATTAAGAAGATTAGAATAACAAGTCTAGTTTCGACATGAACTGAAATTGGAATGTTAACCAGAATTGGGTGGCTAAATTAAGCATGATAAGTATATTAGTATAATTTACATACATTGGGCGTAAATGGTAAATGGTTAAATGGGCCACAAAATAGGTAGTTGGTATGCAAATTAAGTTTTGGGCAGAAACGGTGGACCAGAATATAAAACCTAGTTTGGCATAAACTATAAATTAGAATATAGAATCTAGTTTTGGCATGAACTGTATATGGGGGTGTTGGATCTAAATTGCTATAAACTGTAAGATAGGCAAATCAAGATTTGGGCCTAGAATACAAGTCCATTAGTAGGCATGGCGAATGTATAGGGTATAGGCCAAATTTACTTTAAAAGGGAAAATGGGCTTTGAGGATAAATTGTTAACAATTTATTTATATACAAAGAAAAAGGTTTATTAATGACATCTCTTTTAATAACACGCCAGAAATTTCTAGGGTGACAGAGAGGATAGTGTCTAGGCTTGGGTTTGGAAAATACAAGTTTCCTGCTCTCCCTGGCTATCCCTAACTGATCCGACGGACGGGATGGTTACTTTCGAAACCTGATTTGAAAATTAATCAAAACCCTTTGAACTTAGAAAACACGAGTATGCCTAACCCGAGGTTAGACTGAGTTGCGATGTAAACCTGCCCGCAACCAACCGGCACATCCAGTAATCGCAACAATATCTGTCTAATGTGAGTGGTAGCTTCTTTAATTTATTTAGTTAAAGCTAGAACAAGAATGGTAGGGTTAAGTTAACTAAGACACTTAACCAATTCAACATGATAACCAGACCGGTGGGTGGGGTTAGGTTCATATTGACACTTAACACAGTTAAGCTAGAATGGGAGGGTTAAGTCTATAGGAACACTTAACCAACTTAATACAGTTAAGCTAGAATGGGAGGGCTAAGTCCATAGGGACACTTAACCAACTTAACATGGTAACAAGACAAGATTTGTAGGGGTTAAGTAACTAAGAAAACACTTAGCCAAATTAACATGTTAACTAGACTAGAAGGTGGGGTTAAGTAAAGTTAATACACTTAGCCAAATTAACATGTTAACTAGACTAGAGCTTGGGGTTAAGTAACATTTAATACACTTAGCCAATTTGATATGTTAGCTGGACTAGACCATAGGGTTAAGTAAACTGGAACATTTAACCGTTAGATTGTGATAAAGGAATAGGGCTAAGTCAAAAACATGAAGGAATAATACTTAACCATTAATAATAACATGTTAGTTAAAACAGACGGGCAGGGTTAAGTTAGA
Organism: Allium sativum; assembly: GCA_030737875.1. Classification (NCBI taxonomy): domain Eukaryota; kingdom Viridiplantae; phylum Streptophyta; class Magnoliopsida; order Asparagales; family Amaryllidaceae; genus Allium; species Allium sativum. Next base: position 387,079,212 of record CM060920.1, on the reverse strand, counting down.
AAGGAACACTTAACCAATACAGGATGAATGGGTAGGGTTAAGTAATAAGAAATACTTAACCAATATAACTTGGTTCGTGGTAAGGTTAAGTCAACATGAATTACTGATAACACTTAACCAGTTTAACAGGATAAACGAAGAGGGTTAAGTTAGCTTGAATTGACCAATGACACTTAACCAATCCAAATTGACGGGAAAGAGAACTAAGTAGTAAACCTTAGTTAAAAGGGGCTAAGTAGTAAACCTTAGTTAAGAGAACAACGATTCGGGAAACTAAGTGGTAAACCTTAGTTAGCAGAACTAAGTAGTAATTCTTAGTATGACACGGGAAGGAGCGAACGTCCGTCTGATTAAAACGAAGGCTCCAACGAATTGGGTTATGAAGCCCGAGGCTTGGAGGGGACGTGAGGGTACTCTTGGTATCCCTCTGTGAGGCTGCAGATGATCCACCTGGGCTCACAGAGGTTAAGGTCTGCGGTAGAAGAACCAAGGGTATGCCTTGGTTGCAAAATATGGCAACCTAAAGACTAGGATGGACCAGCGTGATTCGGCGAGAAAACGGTAGCCCTGTGATAGCAACTCGTCGTCTACCATCCATCTTCAGTCAATCGAGATACGTGAAGCGGAAAGGCGGAGAACTCCAAAAGACCATATACTTGCTATCTAGTTATGGTTGCGGATGGCCATAGGACAGTGGGGCATAGGGGGGCCTGCGTATAGTTCCCATTTTTCAAGGTGTGCCTTTCATTAGTTGAGGGAGGGGTCAAGTGGGACCATAGCCACTGGAATAAAAACAGACCTTAGCATCTGCATCGGCAGATATCTGAAAGCTCCCGACCGAGTTCTGTGTTTCTTGATTTGCCCTGCCACAGGACTCGGGCCGCACATTACAGGACATGTGCATCTAGACAGGCGATAACGATTCGCGATACATGCGTGGGGAAGTATAGGAACATATACCACTCTAGGTAGTGTGTCCTAGACTTCGGGGCATCGTTCGTCAGGTAGCATAATCCCTAGTTGGACTAGCTGGCATAAATCCTGAATCCGAGAAGCGTTCAACAGATATCGTAAACTCTAGTTGAATCTAGAAAGCACTTTATAGAAAACCCTAGATTAGATCTAGGTAATAAATAATAAATGTATGCCTGAAGGCAATGGAAACTACAGGGATTGGGATCACGTTATCGTTACTAGTTGGGACACTAGTTAGGTGGTGTAGAGATATAGAAATCAGTATAACAAGGAAATAGCGAAGCGGCGAAAGTATTAGAGCATATCCAATTTATCTTATCTTAGCATATCTTGTGATTATCTTGTCTAATCTTGCTGACCGTATCGTCATGGTGTAATCTTGTATTCAGTTAATTCATGTCGTTTTGTTTTCCATGTTCACATGCTAGAAGTTACTGAACTTACTCAGGCTTTATGTCTGACTCTGTTTTTCTTTCGTCTTCTTTTCTTCCATTCCCCCCCAGGTAGTAAAGGAGGGAATAGTATAGCTCAGGTTAAGTCGGACTGTCACTCTTTCCCAGCTTGAAGATTCATCGAAGCTTTGCTTGGATTCTCTTTTCAGATGCTATGGCTGGCTCTTGCAGAAATTGGGGAATATAAATATTGTTTTATGCTTCTTTATTTTGTAAGACAGATGATACTCTGATATTGTAAAGAAATCATTGTACAAACTATTTTATCAATTAAAGCAAAGTTTTATTTTCCGCTGCTTTAATTTTGTCTGTCTTGTAATTTATCTGCATCTTTTACCCTAAATGCTCCACAGAACTTAGTGCATTCCCTTTGTGAGTGACACTAACGGATGTGGGGTGTTACACGTGGTATCAGAGCTGAAGGTCACCAGATCAGATAAAGGATTTGAAAAATTATTTTCAAAACGGTTTTAAAAGAAGCATTTTCAAAAGAAAAGATTTGTTTTAAAGGCATATTCCCCAAAGCCTACGCACTATCTTCTCTTCCTCTGTTTGAATTCTTGTCTCCTTCTTTCTTGAGTCTTTGGGGCTCCTGGCTTTCTGGGAGGTAGCCTCATCGATGGGCGAAGTAGTGCCCGACTTCCATCTATAGCCGTAGTAGTTTCACCTGCGTCTAGTTTTCTTTCAAGCTTATAGGGTTTTCTGTACGATGGAAGCAGCTTTCGAGAGATTTGTCAACATGACTACACATGAAGAGGATGAGGAATTCAGGGATGTAGATTTAGCTCATAAAGGAGGAAGGAATTATAAGACAAGAGGAAGTATCTTTACTAGGGTATGATAGGGCATACAATTAAGGACAAGGGCAAGAACGAGGAACAAGATTTTCAGAAGGGCAAGTACATACTTTCACCACCAAGCGTACCTAGGAGAAAGGTAGTAAAGTTCTGTTGGAAGAGTCTAGTTTTGCTGTTCGTACTCTTTCCTTTGGTTTTAGCGCTTTGCATTTGTTCATATCCACTTCCATAGTTGAGTCTCTGCACCATAGTACTTGTATAGTAGGAAGATCCCACTAGAGTATCAAATCCAATTGGTGGTCCGACCAGTTTATTTTTGGTTAGTAGGGATTTGAGAATAGCTATCGAGTTTGCTTATATCATCTCACATAGATCGTCTAAATTCGGAGGAGACATTCTTTGGGTGCTTGTCTGATATTGGTTTAGGCCTTTGGGGCTTGTACTTGAGGAATGGCGAGTTCGACTAGGATGGTTTGCGTGAGAGATGAATAGTTGTGACAGGCACTCTAAAAAGCACGTAGTAACCTTTCGACCCTTATAGATATGGTATGGTGGATAAGAGGGAGACCTCTAATCATCTTAGTACATACACTTGGTACCGTGATTGACATCTGTTTACTTTGGAAAAAAGGAGCTCAGAAACTTCACAATCGTGAAGTTAAATTAGTTAAGATACAGTGGAGTAAAGCTCAAGAAGGCTAGATACTAGCGTCATACCCTTTTCCTTAAGGGTTCATCCTGGATTTCTTTTATTTGTAGGAGCTTTACGCATAATTTTTTCTCTCTTTCCAAAGCATATCCTCTAGGACGTATCTTCGATCCTTAGGTAGAAACTCTTTTGGATGTAAACATATGTTTGAAACATGTTATGGTTGGTGGTTGCTAATGGTTGCTCGTGGATGCATATGCATACGTATTAGGCACTAGATCAGTTCGGACGCTTTCATATTGCATTTACAGATATGTACTTGCTTGTAAGTTGAAATTGATATGTTATCATATGGATGTTGCATATGGATGAATGGCTATGCACGCATGTAGTATTTACATAACTAGGGATGCTTGCATACATGATTGGACGCATGGCACTGACATGATTCGCATTAAGGAGGTCAACTGAATCAGTAGACCGCCTGATTTTGCATTAGATAAAAACATATACACACACTATGCATATGAACATGAAAGCATTAGAAATCTTTTAAGGACAGTGAATGCCTGTGATTGAATGGTTGAGTAGATGGGTGATTGGATGGTAGGACACATTCTTCCTAACTTGAAGATTTCGGGGACGAAATCCTTTTAAGTGGGGGAGAATGTAACACCCCGTAATTCTGTAACACTAAGGTTCACAAATCAAGGCAGAATTAAAATTTAAAATCAAAATCAAGGGTAACGGGTTGCGCCATTGCGTTCGTCTCGGAATTCTACATGAAAACGAGTCCGAGTTTGCGTAAATCGGAGTCCGTATGAGGAAGATATGGCCTCCGGAAGATTCAGCGAAGTTCAAATTTCAAATCAGGTAAGTGAAGGAGTTCAAATTCGAAAACAAACCCAGACTGGGCTGGGCGGGAAAATTCCCGCCCAGGACCCAGGTCGACTGGGTAGTCGACCTGGGGGTCGACCCCCCCTCCCGCTTTTTCCAGTTTTTTGAACCTGGTCCGTTTTTCTGTATCCGGACGCCATTCTGACCAGATTCGTCCGCCTAATCCTATATAAAAACAGCCTTAGTCTCCTTCTCTATTCACAATTCTTTTCTATCCTTTTGCTGCCTCTGAGAAAATGTATAAATAAAATAATATATAAAATAAATCAAGACGAGGAAACGCTGCTCAAGACTTTCAAGAAGAGATTCAAGTCAAGCTAGGATTTCAAGTGAAGATTCAAACGACTGCAACGACTGTCTTTCTATTCTAATCTAATCTCTGTAATTCAGTTATTTTTAGATTTGAACGTTTTCTCTATTCGTGACATGAATTAAAGGAATAAAAGAATATGCCAAATCTTTCTATTCGAATCTGTGCCTACATCTTTGGACCTAATTAAGAACTGTTCTGATTCAATGACCAATTAGGCCTTGCCTATGACTATGAACATTGCCTATGACTATGAACATTGCCTATGACTATGAACATTGCCTATGACTGTGACTGTGACTATGAGAATTATTTCCTTGACCATGAACACAAGCCTATGTCTTTGATTAGGAAACATAAACTATTGCCTATGACATAACAAGAACAACTGTGATTCATGACTAGGAAAGTGCTGCTTAAGTTTTGTGACTGTGAAATTGGGTCTAAACCTGATTTTCTATTCTGTCTATTCTTGGTTTTCTTTGGTTTTAGACCTTGGGAATTTACCTATTAAGTTAGGTCTACCCATGTTCTTGGACCTACGTCGTTGTTCAATTCTTGGTTTTCTTTGGTTTTAGACCTTGGGAATTTACCTATTAAGTTAGGTCTACCCATGTTCTTGAACCTATACTATTCACCCCTTTTCATGTCGTAATATTACCATATCTATATGCCTGTGAATTGTCATCTTATGCCAATTGTTACGTCTGTTCTTTCATGGCATTTTGGCTAATTCCCTTCTATCCACGAATCTAGCTTTATTATGATCGAGGATGAATCACGATTACACGAACGAGGGGAATACGTTTTGGGGAAAAACATGAAATTGACTAGTCTTGGAAATTGGCATAATTTGGGAACATGCATTATAGCATGACTATTAAGAAGATTAGAATAACAAGTCTAGTTTCGACATGAACTGAAATTGGAATGTTAACCAGAATTGGGTGGCTAAATTAAGCATGATAAGTATATTAGCATAATTTACATACATTGGGCGTAAATGGTAAATGGTTAAATGGGCCACAAAATAGGTAGTTGGTATGCAAATTAAGTTTTGGGCAGAAACGGTGGACCAGAATATAAAATCTAGCTTGGCATAAACTGTAGACTAGAATATAGAATCTAGTTTTGGCATGAACTGTAAATAGGGGTGTTGGATCTAAATTGCTATAAACTGTAAGATAGGCAAATCAAGATTTGGGCCTAGAATACAAGTCCATTAGTAGGCATGGCGAATGTATAGGGTATAGGCCAAATTTACTTTAAAAGGGAAAATGGGCTTTGAGGATAAATTGTTAACAATTTATTTATATACAAAGAAAAAGGTTTATTAACGACATCTCTTTTAATAACACTCCAGAAAGTTCTAGGGTGACAGAGAGGATAGTGTCTAGGCTTGGGTTTGGAAAATACAAGTTTCCTGCTCTCCCTGGCTATCCCTAACTGATCCGACGGACGGGATGGTTACTTTCGAAACCTGATTTGAAAATTAATCAAAACCCTTTGAACTTAGAAAACACGAATTTGCCTAACCCGAGGTTAGACTGAGTTGCGATGTAAACCTGCCCGGAACCAACCGGCACATCCAGTAATCGCTACAATATCTGTCTAATGTGAGTGGTAGCGGCTTTAATTTATTTAGTTAAAGCTAGAACAAGAATGGTAGGGTTAAGTTAACTAAGACACTTAACCAATTCAACATGATAACCAGACCGGTGGGTGGGGTTAGGTTCATATTGACACTTAACACAGTTAAGCTAGAATGGGAGGGTTAAGTCTATAGGAACACTTAACCAACTTAATACAGTTAAGCTAGAATGGGAGGGCTAAGTCCATAGGGACACTTAACCAACTTAACATGGTAACAAGACAAGATTTGTAGGGGTTAAGTAACTAAGAAAACACTTAACCAAATTAACATGTTAACTAGACTAGAAGGTGGGGTTAAGTAAAGTTAATACACTTAGCCAAATTAACATGTTAACTAGACTAGAGCTTGGGGTTAAGTAACATTTAATACACTTAGCCAATTTGATATGTTAGCTGGACTAGACCGTAAGGTTAAGTAAACTGGAACACTTAACCGTCAGATTGTGATAAAGGAATAGGGCTAAGTCAAAAACATGAAGGAATAATACTTAACCATTAATAATAACATGTTAGTTAAAACAGACGGCAGGGTTAAGTTAGAAAGGAACACTTAACCAATACAGGATGAATGGGTAGGGTTAAGTAATAAGAAATACTTAACCAATATAACTTGGTTCGTGGTAAGGTTAAGTCAACATGAATTACTGATAACACTTAACCAGTTTAACAGGATAAATGAAGAGGGTTAAGTTAGCTTGAATTGACCAATGACACTTAACCAATCCAAATTGACGGGAAAGAGAACTATGTAGTAAACCTTAGTTAAAAGGAGATAAGTAGTAAACCTTAGTTAAGAAAACAACGATTCAGGAAACTAAGTGGTAAACCCTAGCTAGCAGAACTAAGTAGTAATTCTTAGTATGACACGGGAAGGGGCGAACGTCCGTCTGATTAAAACGAAGGCTCCAACGAATTGGGTTACGAAGCCCGAGGCTTCGAGGGGACGTGAGGGTACTCTTGGTATCCCTCTGTGAAGCTGCAGATGATCCTCCTGGACTCACAGAGGTTAAGGTCTGCGGTAGAAGAACCAAGGGTATGCCTTGGTTGCAAAATATGGCAACCTAAAGACTAGGATGGACCAGCATGATTCGGCGAGAAAACGGTAGCCCTGTGATAGTAACTCGTCGTCTACCATCCATCTTCAGTCAATCGAGATACGTGAAGCGAAAAGGCGGAGAACTCCAAAAGACCATATACTTGCTATCTAGTTATGGTTGCGGATGGCCATAGGACAGTGGGGCATGGGGGGCTTGCGTATAGTTCTCATTTTTCAAGGTGTGCCTTTCATTAGTTGAGGGAGGGGTCAAGTGGGACCATAGCCACTGGAATAAAAACAGACCTCAGCATCTGCATCGGCAGATATCTGAAAGCTCCCGACCGAGTTCTGTGTTTCTTGATTTGCCCTGCCATAGGACTCGGGCCGCACATTACAGGACATGTGCATCTAGATAGGCGATAACGATTCGCGATACATGCGTGGGAAAGTATAAGAACATATACCACTCTAGGTAGTGTGTCCTAGACTTGGGGGCATCGTTCGTCAGGTAGCATAATCCCTAGTTGGACTAGGTGGCATAAATCCTGAATCCGAGAAGCGTTCAGCAGATTGCGTAAACTCTAGTTGAATCTAGAAAGCACTTTATAGAAAACCCTAGATTAGATCTAGGTAATAAATAATAAATGTATGCCGGAAGGCAATGGAAACTATAGGGATTGGGATCACGTTATCGTTACTAGTTGGGACACTAGTTAGGTGGTGCAGAGATATAGAAATCAGTATAACAAGGAAATAGCGAAGTGGCGAAAGTATTAGAGCATATCCAGTTTATCTTATCTTAGCATATCTTGTGATTATCTTGTCTAATCTTGCTGACCCTATCGTCATGGTGTAATCTTGTATTCGGTTAATTCATGTCGTTTTGTTTTCCATGTTCACATGCTAGAAGTTACTGAACTTACTCAGGCTTTATGTCTGACTCTGTTTTTCTTTCGTCTTCTTTTCTTCCGTCCCCCCCCCCAGGTAGTAAAGGAGGGAATAGTATAGCTTAGGTTAAGTCGGACTGTCACTCTTTCTCAGCTTGAAGATTCATCGAAGCTTTGCTTGGATTCTCTTTTCAGATGCTATGGCTGGCTCTTGCAGAAATTGGGGAATATAAATATTGTTTTATGCTTCTTTGTTTTGTAAGACAGATGATACTCTGATATTGTAAAGAAATCATTGTACAAACTATTTTATCAATTAAAGCAAAGTTTTATTTTCCGCTGCTTTAATTTTGTCTGTCTTGTAATTTATCTGCATCTTTTACCCTAAATGCTCCACAGAACTTAGTGCATTCCCTTTGTGAGTGACACTAACGGACGTAGGGTGTTACAGTTTGGATTGACTCATGCATCGACATACTTTGTGGATTTTATGAATAAGGTATTCAGAGATCAGCTGAACAAGTTCGTATTTGTGTTTATGGACGATATTCTTATCTACAATGAGACGGAAGAAGAACACAAGACCCATTGCGGATTGTTCTTGATGTGTTGAGAAGACACAGGACAAAGTCCAAATTTTCTAAGTTTCATTTCAGGAAGGAAGAATTAAGACTCTATGGTCATGTAGTATTTGAACAAGAGATAACAGTGGATTCTATAAAGATAACGTCAATTCAAGATTGGAATCAACGTAAGAAGGTTATGGATATTTGAAGTTTCCTTGGTCTAGCTCGATATTATAGACGATTTATCAAGAATTTCTCTTAGACAACAAACCCATTGACTAATTTAATGAATAAAAATCAGGCTTTTGTTTAGGATGCACTGTGCAAGCATGCTTTTGTGGTTCTAAAAGATAGATTGAAAAGTGTATCAGTATTGGTTATTCCTAGTGGGAATGAAGAGATGATTATGTACATGGATGCTTGTGGTACAGGTTTTGGTGCTATATTGATGTAAAAAGGGAGAGTTGTTTTGCTTATGCTAGTCAATGACTAAAGCCTCATGAAAGAAATTGTGCTACTCATGATTTAAAGTTGGCGGCGGTTGTCTTTTTTTTTAAATATATGACATCACTACTTGTCCGACGAAAGGTTTGAGTTATTTATGGATCTTAATTCATTGAAGTACCTCTTCTCTCAAAAGGATCTTAATGTTTGGCAACAAAGATGGTTATTTTCTGGCTTCATATGACTTCACCATTACCTATAGTCTAAGAAAGGGTATCACAGTGGCAAATGCGCTAAGTATGATTCTTGCTAGACTTGAAGCTATGTTTCTAGAGTGGAAGCAGCTAAAGTATTTTCTTAAGTTTGATTTCAGACCTCATTGTGAGTTAGAGCTCGAATGTTAGCAACTTTATCCATTAGACCTACTCTTATTGAAAGGAATGAAACTAGCCATATGTAGGATGCTATGCTAGCAGAAATTTTGGGTAAGATTGAAATAAGAGTCAATTTAGAGGACTTGAAGCGATATGGGATCGATTGAGATAGTTGGCTTCGAAGGATGGAAAATTGTATGTTCTAGATGTCAATGAGCTTTAAGAGAATGCCATCATTCTAGATCTACTATCCATCCTGGTGGTAACAAGATTTATCAGGATATGAAAAAGACTTACTTCTAGGAAAGTATGAAGAGTGATGTATGTAAGTTTATCTCGAAATGTAAGAACTATCAGTTAGTGGAAGATGAACAGAAGAAGTCAAGTGGGTTACCTCAACCATCAGAAGTCCCAAAATGGAAATGGAAACACACACACACACACACACACACACACACACACACACATATATATATATATATATATATATTTGTGGACTTCATTGATGGATTACCGCGGACTAGGGAAAGTTTTGATAGTATTTATGCGATAATGGATCGCTTGACCAAAAGTGCTAGATTCACACCTTTCAAGTCTACCAGGATAGCATCGAAGTTGGTCGACTTATATATGAAATGGATTATTCAATTCCATGGTGTGCGAAAAGGTACAGTAAGTGGCAAAGATCCATTGTTTACTAGCGGATTCTGGAAGAGATTGCAAGAGATGTTGGGTTCTGCGCTACATATAATTATAGGTTATCATCCTCAAACTGATGGACAAGTAGGGAGGTGAATCGAGTTTAGGAAGATCTCCTTAGTTCTTGTATCTTCAATTTTGGAGGATCTTGGGATGATCACCTCCATTTGGTAGAGTTTGCTTGTAATAGCAGTTATCAAGTAAGCATCAACATCGCACCGTATGAGGCATTTCGTGAAGACCCACCATTTTTAAAGGTTGAAAATCAATTATAAACGTCATCAAACATGCTTACAACTAATTTCAGATATTAAAAGTAGTGGACCTTAAGTATCAAGATTTAAATTTTCTAAAAATAGTGAATAGTAGTGAAGACCTCGTGATGGAATTAAATAAATAATTTATAAAAATATATCATCATAATTCATTTTATTACATTAACCAGTCATAAAGCAAGATAAAAACGATGTGTAAGATGTGAATCTAAATAAGCAACATGTGGATACAACATACAGACTAAGCTCCCTTCTTATTCTTCCTTTTCCCTTCCCCATTTGTTGCCTCATATCTTTCAACTTTATAAATTTTGTACAAGAAAAAGAGAGTTTCAAGTATATTTGGACTGCGTCTAACCTATAAACCCAGCCCAACCTAAGGGATCCAGTGGCTATTGCATAGAAAAAGACAACCTACGTACCCTTTGGGGATCAAGCCCACATAGTTCTATTTCATGTTCTACTTTTGCATCCAAATACTCTTTAGTACAATAAAACCATTGCATCCATTCAACAATTTCATCAATTCAATTATTTCATCCATTCAACCATTACAACTAATGTAGTTCAATACGATCAATGTAAACGTTGAAATCGATGTACTCGGCATAATTAATACAACCACTGCATTGTAATCAAGTAAGGGAATAAAATAATATCTGACTCATCTGTCACAATAATATTAAAATGCAGTCATCAAACATCAACAATATCCAACGATAATTCCAACTTAAAAAATAACAAGGTAACAACATAAATATACTTAGACAATTATCGCTTATCAATCAATGATAATATGCCATCGATATAAGTATAAACTATTTAGTGTATACTAACTATACCAAAATAATACCACAATCATCAATATCATCGAACGTGTAGTAATCCAATCAATACTGGTTACACATCATTTATCATAACCATAATTAATTACACATCGAGTTGTAGTAACAATGATAGAACATCGCATAATCATTTTTACTGCCATACATCATCAAGAAGCAACACATATTATAAATAAGATCAATTATTAATCATATATTTTAACAATTCAAACATATTTACGATAATTTTTTTCTTCCAAATATAACATTAATTTATTATTGTTCATTATAAAAAATTATTCTTTTTTTAGTTTTTTTTTTGAATTTTTATTATTTCTTATCTTTTGAAACACTATACTATAACATATCAAATACTTTTCAAATCAACTATATTATTATTTTACACTAAAGTAATAATGATTTCATATTAAATTCATTTAACATACAAAAAAGTCATTTTGTTCCCGTTTATTCCAATACAGTGCAATTTTCATTAAAACTAGTTAAGTATTTATAAAATCTTATTTTGTTGAATAAGAATAAATATCCTTTGTTATTATTTATTAATTCCTTTTGGAATTCATAAATAATAACCATATGAAACATCTCTAATTATTTTCATTTGTTTTTTCTTATTCAACAACTTCCACATTCAAATTCGTCAATTATTTGAATTAAAATTATAATAATGGAATGATCAATGCATATTTAGGAAATTCAAAATATCATAAGTATCAAAACAATTGTCAAAATATCACATCATAGATTTTCATCAAGAGGCAAACAGATTTATAATTAAAATTTAATTAATTAAGTTAATAATTCGTACCAACTCTTTTGTTGTAGAAAATCTATTGTGAATCTTATGTAGGCTTTCTTCCTCCTAGATTTTATTCTACACTTCTCTCCTTCGTTGATTCTCTTTCCTCTTCCCATTTTACCTTTTTTAAGCCGTCTTGGTAATGAGGTATCTTATTCGGTCATTGGATGAGTTATGCTTAAAAAATGGTAAGCCGTTTTGTCAAAACTTGCCAAAGCCATCTATTTAGTCGCCAAATGTGGATTATGCTTGGTAAGATTCGAACCATTCGTCAGTACTTAGAAAATTCACTTGATCGTTCGTTAAACATTAATTTTTCTTGGCAAGGTTCCAGCTATCTTTGTAACAGGACCACGCGATTGGCCATTAGGTACGTGGATTATACCTAGCAAGGTTCGGGTCATCTCGAATACCAGACTGCATGATCGGTCATCAAGTATGGACTATGCTCGCTAAGAGCCCAAAGAGGCCAAGATCGTCTAGTGCGGATTATGCTTGGCATGAGAAGACTTTGATCATCGGGTACGAAGTATGCTCAGCAAGAGCTCAGAGATGCTAGGATTATCCAGTATGGACTATGCAATGTAAGGACAACGAGTATTAATTGCACTTGATATAGATGATCACAATTGTTGGGCATCGACTTTGTTCAATAACAGTCTGAAGAGACTTAGGATCGACCTGGCGAGGTCGCAAATATTAAGAATCATCCCATTGTGGCCATCAAATTGCTAATAGCTTGGTGCAACTATGAATGGAATTAAATGAATATGGATTGCATAAACGATCTGATGAGATCACAAATCTAACTACCAGTTGGGAATGGCTATGGAACCCTTGAGTAATCAGGAGATGTTGCTGTTATCAAACTTATACAAAACACATATTCTATAATAAGACATGTTTTGTATGGCAAGTGTTAATGTAACGTCCTCCCCGAGATCCACTCTAATAAAGAGCATTAATGAATAATATTGTCTATTACAATTGAGGAAAGGGTTGGTTAATGGATACCATCCAAAATCTTTTATTAGATGAGTATCGAATATGTCGATTGAGTGTATAAAATTTCCTTTTTTACCTCAGATGAATCGACGTACTCATTCCATTTCTAATATAGAATTACAGTGACTAAGGATCGTATTCATACATATTATAAATATAAACACAAACGAGATATCATAGAACAGATTACATATATTTACAGACAATGGAATTATAATAATACATGTGTACATACTCGAATGGACCAAACGACCATACACAAATAAAATAAATCTTAAATGATTATACATCAAACCCTTAAAGATATGACTCGGGAGTAGCTCCAAAAACATACATCCAGGGTGAAAGCCGAGCAGGCTCGAATCTACCGATTTAACTGAAATCATTCGGTTTGACCCGAGTACAAATACATGTGTCAGTCTAGTTTAAGCATATTAGTTATCACATGATAGGTGAAATTTACAACATATAGATAAGGATTCCATTTTACACAAAAAGAATTGTATAGAGCATGATTCAACGACTGTTCATGAGGTACTAAACTAGACCGACAAATAAAAATCTCATGAGTTTGGTGATGACACAAGAATAAATATTCTCATCATCTCAAAAGAGAGAAGTTACGATATGAATATTCAATGTCGTCTCTTATATGATCAACATTTAACTAATCAACACAAGGTATGCGAGTTTTCTTCAATCATGCATTAACAAGATCATAGGCTAACCATAAGGGTATAAATTTTATGTCAGTCAACATGGAGGAAATCATCACCACAACAACAGTTAGAACCCTTTTAAGAGTTCAATGAAATATTTACAAAATCACCTTAAATAAATATCAATGTTGCCCACCAGCTACATAAAGATATAAATATCATTAATAATGGTGAAAATGTAAAGAAATCATATAAATTCTAGAGTTCGGCACAAAGAAATTTAGAAAGCAACAATATGAAGAATAGTACCCACTGGTCCAATATTAGCCCAGAAGCTATGAAATAGGACTTACACAAGTCCAATATATAGCCCATTGGTCTGCAAAATTTTGTGTATAAGCGACTACCAATCTCAATAGGACCCACCGTTCCGAATCATCTCACAGGCTTTATATGTATATAGGACCCACCCATCCAAATACTGGTGATAATAACAATAAGTAATGTGTCACAGTCTCTCAAACAGTAATCCAAATTGTGAAAATAATACTTACAGTACCGCACATTTTCATAATTCGATTTACTATAAGTTAGTCTACTTCACACTTGAAAACAATAATAACTTCAATCGACGAGTATGTAATTAACCGATGTAACTAACATACGAGTCTCGTACCATGTGGTTTATTAAGTTTATTCCTCATCTTCTTAAAGGTGCAAAAACGTATGAGTTTACATATTGAAAATACTTGATTTGAGAAAACGAGTTTATAAAATGATTCTAAAAATATTTGAATTGTTTCTTTAAAAATCTGTATATCGAAAAGTACAATATATATATATATATATATATATAGCTTTGAGATGATTTTAAAAAATAAAACATTGAAGATCATTTGTCTTAAAGCGACATATGTATAGATAAATTTCTTATTAACACCATTTTATAAAACGTGAATAGTGTTAGAAATCTCCAGAATAAGCTAATGAAATTGAGACACCCCACCTCCGTTAAGGTCACTCACAAAGGGAATGCCTTAACTTCGGTGGAGCATTTTTAGTACAAGATGCAGAAAAATTACAAGACAGACAAATAAAGCAGCGAAAAATAAATTACCTTTATTGATTAAAACAGTTTGTACAAAGATTGTTTTATAACACCAATACTTATTACAAGAAAGCATCTGTCTTGTTTAATATATAAGAAGCACAAACTGACAATGATATTCCCCAATAAAGCATGAGCCAGCCATAGCAGTAAAAAATGGAGTTCAAAGAAATGCGCCAAAGAATCTTCAAGCTCGGAAAGAGTAACGACCCCAAAATGAGCTGAGCTTTACCCTCCCTGACTACCTGGGGGGAAGGGGACGGAAGAAAAGAGGTGAAAACAAACTAGGTCAGACATAAAGTCTGGTAAGTCCAGTGATTCTTAATATTTAAACAAGGAAAAGGGTCTTGACATGAATAAACTAAATATAAGACTAAACCATAGTAACAGGATAACATGGGGTAAGCATGGGATATGGTAAGATAAACTGAATGTACCGATAAACTGAATGTACTAATAAACTGAATGTACTGATAAACTAAATGCACTGATAAACTGAATGTGCTTCTACTCCTTCTTTGCTTCGCAACTAACCTATTATATTGATTTCTATATCTCTGCACTACCTACTAGTGTCCAAATTAGTAATCTATGATCATATGAAAACGTGATCCCAATCCCCGTATTTGCAGTTGCCTTCAGGTGTACATCTATTATGGGGATTCCATTTATTACCTAGATCTAATCTAGGGTTTACTATCGAGCGCTTCCTAGATTCAACCAGGGTATACGCTACCCAGGGCCACTGGGGTTTATGCTACCTATTGAACGCTTCTCGGATTCAGGGTTTATGCGACCTAAGTCCAACTAGGTATTATGCTACCTACTTTGTATTAATTTTCCATGTGTCTGTGTCAGTCGACCCTCTCTTGTATCTAGATACTCTGTGCTGGCCCCACCATATGGTGTATCAAGCCTTATGATAGCGACCCGACATGATTCAAGATGCACAGTGTATAACTACTGGTACCCAGTGCCTGCTTTTTCCACTCCGGAGTACATGCACGCCCGTAAACCGTCGGAACCTACACTGACATACCCCTTGCTGCTATTTTGACCGCTTATAATCAGCCCAGTAATCGTGCCCCACCCTGCCTAGCTCAGGGTACCGTGATACATCTATGTGGGTTACTGCTGAAACGGGTCCCCGTTACTAGGGTTTCCTACTGGTTAAGTTTGTGGGCGTCTATATATATACAATACTACCCACCTACACGTGATGTACTTAACCCTCCCACCGATTCAAGCATGTCTATTTAATGCTTAAGTTTGTGGGCCTATATGTACTAATATTACCCACTGATCCCGATATGTACTTAACCCTTCCACTGGTTCAAGCAAGTTTATTTAATGGTTAAGTTTGTGGACCTATATTACCAATATTACCCACCAACCCGATATGTACTTAATCCTCCCACTGATTCAAGTTGATATATATTCTTGGTTAAGTGTTATCCATTCATTCAACTTAACCTATCCTGCCCACACATCATGTTATATATATATATACATTTTTTTTTGAAAATTTATATATATATATATATATTGGTTAAGTGTTCCCCTTGTGTTACTTAACCCCTATCACATATCATGTAATATATATATATATATATTTTGGTGAAGTGTTCGTCTTGTGTTACTTAACCCTACCACACATCATGTTATATATATATATATATTGGTTAAGTGTGTCCTATTAACTTAACCTCACTCACTTGTCTAATTAACATGTCATGACGGTTAAGTGTTCTAATTTTACTTAACCTCACCCACTTGCCTAGTTAACATGTTATATGCTACTTAACCTTACCCACATGTCTAGTTAACATGTTATTATAGTTAAGTGTTCCCTTAGTTACTTAACCCCCCACAAATCTTGCTTTGTTAACATGTTAAGTTGGTTAAGTGTCCAAATTAACTTGACCCCTAACATGTTGAATTGGCTAAGCGTTTTCTCGATTACTTAACCCTACCCTTCTTGTCTTTGTTAACATGTTATTACGGTTAAGTGTTTCCCTAATTACTTAACCTCACCATTTCTAGCTTGATTTATTCATGAGCCTTAATTAATTAATTAATTAAAGCACCAACCACTCACATTAGACAGATATTGTTGTGGTTACTGGATGTGCCGGTCGGTTCCGGGCAGGTTTACACCACAACTCAGTCTAACCGCGGGTCTTTCTTGGCTTGATGCACTAACCACCCACACTAGACATGTATTGTTGTCGTCACTGGATGTGCCGGTCGGTTCCAGGCAGTTCTACACCACAACTCAGTCTAACCTCGGGTTAGGCATATTCGTCTTTTACTAAATTTACATATTTACTATTTATGTAAATTTTTCCGTAAACCAATTTAGCCTAGATCATATTCAACTGTCATGCAAATTAACATACTTATATTCTATGCCAAAACTTGATTTACCCATCAATTAGCCCAACTTGCAGTCTATACCAATTTAGATTTAATATTCCCCTTTCTCAATTCATGCCCAATCTAGATTAATATTCCAATTTACGGTTCATGTCAAAACTAGATTTAATATTCTAGTTTACCATTTATGTCCAAAACTTGGTCTACACGCCAATTACACACTCTGCGGCCAATTAAATTTATCAATTTATGCCCAAGTCTAATATGCATGTAAATCATTCACTATTATAGGAAATTTAGATTATGCCAACATATTTATTATGCCAAATTAACTTAATTAAGCTACGCCCAATCCCCGCATCATAATCGTACGTATAACATGATTTCACAAGTTTTCTATGTACTCATGAAATGGCACTAATCAAAAGGAATAGGGGATAAGCACAAGAATTGATATAAAAGATTAGGCATGCAAAAATAGTGGCTCCAACAGGTTCGATGTACATAATAGTGAATAGGAATAAACTAGCCAAGTTACACACTAAATATGAGATCCACATAATCAAGGGAATATGCATAGGTGATTTGGCCCAACATAATGCCAGTCCAAGGTACAACATGATCTGTTAATTGTAACAATGGGATAGTCATAAGCAACTAACTACAATAGTCATAGGCAATTAACCACAATAGTCATGGGCGACTAATCACAATAATTTCTTAACCAATATCATAGGCAATAGTCTCATAGTTATGATTCATAGTCATAGGCAATAATTTTATAGGCGACAGTTCATGGCCATAGTCTTAGACAAAGGTCTCATAGTCATAGTCATAGTCATAGTCATAGTCATAGGCAATAGCTTCATAGGCAATAGCTTCATAGGAAATAGCTTCATAGTCATAGTCTTAGGCAAAAGCCTCATAGTCATAGTCTTAGGCAAAAGTCTCATAGTCATAGTCTTAGGCAAAAGTCTCATAGTCGTAGTCGTAAATCAGATCCAAAGGTATAGATAACTTTCTATTTGACATAAGCACGAATCAAAGATAATTAACTTACAAATTGGTATAGTTCTATATTTTGATTCATTACATTCACAATTCCAATTACACGTTCAAATCTAAGGAATAACCAAACTTACAGTGATCGGTTTAGAAAAGGCGATTTGCTATGATT
Source organism: Allium sativum (assembly GCA_030737875.1). NCBI lineage: Eukaryota > Viridiplantae > Streptophyta > Magnoliopsida > Asparagales > Amaryllidaceae > Allium > Allium sativum. Next base: position 387,061,229 of record CM060920.1, on the reverse strand, counting down.
CGAGTGACATTGCTTGAAGCAGAATGCCTATGGTCCAACTTGAAGCTTTGACTTGATTTGAATCTCCAATTGGAAGAAGAACTATAACTTGTTTTAATGGAGAATAAGATTTATTTTAATGGTGGAGGCTAGAGAGAAACAGCATGTAGACGCCTAAAAGAATTTGTATGGAGAAATCTTAGGTCTAGGCATTCTTTTATAGGTGTAGAGAGTGTTTTAGAGCCATTAGATCGCCCTAGAAGCCATCCGATCCGTCCAGAATAGGTCAAAATCATTGTAGTCCAGATCTGGAAAAACAGGGCAGGTCGACCCCCTGGTCGACCTATTTGTGGGGGGAGGTCGACCCCCTGGTCGACCCTTAGGTCGACGCCGTGGTCGACCTGGGTCTTGGGTGGGAAATTTCCCGCCCAGCATGGGTATGTGTTTTGAATTCGAATTTTGAATCTGTTTTTATTTATTTAAATTCTTGAAACTTCTGAAGGCCAAAACTTCTTCATACGGAGTCCGATTTACGCAAACTCGGACTCTACCTCAAGCAGAATTTCGAGACGAACGCAACGGCATAACCCATTTCCCTTATTTCTTCTCTTAAAAATTAAGTATACTTTGATTTGTTACATTAACGTTTACAGAAAATACGGGGTGTTACATTCTCCCCTCCTTAAAGGATTTCGTCCCCGAAATCTTCAAGTAAGAAGAATGTATCCTAACATCCAGCATCCATCTACTCAACCATTCAATCACATGCATCCATTGTCCCTGAAAAGGATTTCTAATGCTTTCATGATTCTATGCATAGTGTGTGTACATGTCCTTATCTAATGTAAAATCAGGCGGTCTACTGATTCAGTTGACCTCCTTAATGCGAATTATGTCAGTGCCATGAGTCCATCATGTATGCAATTATCCCTAGTCATGTAAGTACTATATGCGTGCATATTCATTCATCCATATGCAACATCCATATGATAACACATCAAGTTTTAATCCATATACAAATACATATATGCATATGCAAACATGAAAGTGACTGAGCCGATCTAGTGCCTAATGTGTGTATATGCATCCACGAGCAACCACTGGCAACCACTTGCAACCATCAATCATAACATGTTTCAATTACATGTTTACATCCATTGGCTTCAACCTAAGGATCGAAAATACGACCTAGGGGATATATTTAAAAGATAAATATTACAGAGAAAGTGGAATCAAGGATATACCCTCAAAAGGGTATGATGCGCGTATCTGGTCTTCAGTCTTTTAAGTCGCATCTTCTTGAGCTTCACTCCACTGTACCTTAACTAATTTAACTTCACGATCGCGAAGCTTCTTGGCCTCCATTTCCAAAGCCCACTAGTAAAGATAGGACCTCGCTCGCTTACTATGCTAGAGGGTATCCAATGTAGTCGAACTATCCTCTCGAGAAAAAAATATGTTAATCATGATACCAAGTGTATATAACTAAGATGATTAGAGGTCTCTCCTCTACTTAGCTTATCCATCATGCTGCAAGTCTGAGGGTCTAAAGCTAATGGTTACTATGTGCTTATTACCTCTCTTAAGGTCAGTCTTTTTTCTACTTAGGGCGTCTGCCACAACCATTTATTTCTCACGCAAACCATCCTAGTCGAACTCGGCATCCCTCAAGTACAAGCCCCAAAGGCCTAAACCAATATCAGACAAGCACCCAAGGAATACCTACTTCGAATTTGGACGATCTATGTGAGATGATACTAACAAAACAACTAAACAATTGAGCATTTTACTGACTCTGGATATCCTCTCCAATCTTGCTCCAGAATTATCGTTGATTGCATAATTGGCTTTGCAGTGTCATCTAGATACATGCGGAAGTCTATCTCGAATTTTAGGGGGAAAACCCCTACCCTAATCAAAACATCTTGCGTACTCATGGACTACCCCAATGGATCGAAAATCGTCGATAGATAAGTAAAGTGATTCTAGGTAGCTAAGACAAACTGATCCCTTAGGATTGTATGAAATCTCAAGGGTATTCTCGAGGCAAGTCGAAAGTCTAACTACCCTTGTTTCATAATTACTAGCTAACCAATCAATGCCTAGAATCAACCCATAGCCCAAAAAATTAAGCATAAATATAGCTATTCTCAAATCCTCACAAGTCAAAGATAAATGGGTCGAACCATCAATTGGATTCGAGACTATAATGGGATCCTCTACTACACAATATCTAGGGTGCAGAGACTCAACTATGGAAGCAGATATATACGGATGTGAAGCGCTAAAATCGGAAGGAGTACTAACAGGATAATCAAAAAGGAAAAACTCTTTCAACCGAAATCTTACTGCCTCTCTCTCAGGTATGCTAGTGGTAAGAGCATGCACTCGCCTTCCGGAAAATCCTGTCCCTTGTTCTTGCCCTTGCCTTTAATTATACGACCCATTATACCAAAATAAAGATACTTCCTCTTGTTTTAGGTTTTACTATTTTTTTCCTCCTATCTTTTGTGAGCCAAGTCCATATCCATAGGTTCTTCATCCTTGTGTTGTGCTCCGTAGCCAGACCCCCTCATTCTCAACTTTGCCATCCTTGTGTAACTTGTTGACATGTCTCTCGAAAGCTGCTTCCATCGCATGGAGAATCCTACAAAGCTCGAAAGAAAATTAGCCACAGGTGAAACAGCTACAGCTACAGAGGGAAGTTGGGCACTTGTTTGCCCTTTGACAAGTGTCCTAGTCTTGTCGAGCCTACGAAACCATGCCGCGATGAGGTTACCTCCCAGGAAGCCAGGAGCCCCGGAGACTTAGGAAATAAGGAAACAAGGATTCAAATAGAGGATCAAAAGATAGTGCATATGGCTTTAGGGAATATGCCTTTAAAACAAAACTTTTCTTTTGAAAATGCTTCTTTTAAAACCATTTTGAAATAATTTTTCAAATCTTTTTATCTGATCCGGCAACCTTCAGCTCTGATACCAAGTGAAACACCCCACCTCCGTTAAGGTCACTCACAAAGGGAATGCCTTAACTTCGGTGGAGCATTTTTAGTACAAGATGCAGAAAAATTACAAGATAGACAAATAAAGCAACGAAAAATAAATAACCTTTATTGATTAAAACAGCTTGTACAAAGATTGTTTTACAACACCAATACTTATTACAAGAAAGCATCTGTCTTGTTTAATATATAAGAAGCACAAACTGACAATGATATTCCCCAATAAAGCATGAGCCATCCATAGCAGTAGAAAATGGAGTTCAAAGAAATGCGCCAAAGAATCTTCAAGCTCGGAAAGAGTAACGGCCCCAAAATGAGCTGAGCTTTTCCCTCCCTGACTACCTTGGGGGGGGGAGGAAGAAAAGAGACGAAAGCAAACTAGGTCAGACATAAAGTCCGGTAAGTCCAGTGATTCTTAGTATTTAAACGAGAAAAAGGGTCATGACATGAATAAACTAAATATAAGACTAAACCATAGTAACAAGATAACATGGGGTAAGCAAGGGATATGGCAAGATACACTGAATGTACCGTTAAACTAAATGTACTGATAAACTGAATGTATTGATAAACTAAATGCACTGATAAACTGAATGCGCTTCTACTCCTTCTCTGCTTCGCAACTACCCCGTTATACTGATTTCTATAACTCCGCACTACCTACTAGTTTCCAAACTAGTAATCTATGATCATATGATAACGTGATCTTAATCCCCGTATTTGCGGTTGCCTTCAGGTGTACATCTATTATGGGGATTCCATTTATTACCTAGATCTAATCTAGGGTTTACTATCGAGCGCTTCGTAGATTCAACCAGGGTTTACGCTACCCAGGGCCACTGGGGTTTATGCTACCTACTGAACGCTTCTCGGATTCAGGGTTTATGCGACCTAGGTCCAACTAGGTATTATGCTACCTACTTTGTATTAATTTTCCATGTGTCTGTGTCAGTCGGCCCTCTCTTGCATGTTGATACTCTGTGCTGGCCCCACCATAAGGTGTATCAAGCCTTATGATAGCGACCCGACATGATTCAATATGCACAGTGTATAACTACTGGTACCCAGTGCCTGCTTTTTCCACTCCGGAGTACATGCACGCCCGTAAACCATCGGAACCTACACTGACGTACCCCCTGCCGCGATTTTGACCGCTTATAATCAACCCAGTAATCGTGCCCCACCCTGCCTAGCTCAGGGTACCGTGATACATCTATGTGGGTTACTGCTGAAACGGGTCCCCGTTAATAGGGTTTCCTACTGGTTAAGTTTGTGGGCCTTTATATATATACAATATTACCCACCTACATGCGATGTACTTAACCCTCCCACCGATTCAAGCATGTCTATTTAATGGTTAGGTTTGTTGGCCTATATGTACTAATATTACCCACTGATCCCGATATGTACTTAACCCTTCCACTGGTTCAAGCATGTTTATTTAATGGTTAAGTTTGTGGGCCTATATTACTAATATTACCCACCAACCCGGTATGTACTTAACTCTCCCACTGATGCAAGTTGATATATATTCTTGGTTAAAGTGTTGTCCATTCATTCAAGTTAACTTAACCTGCCCACACATCATGTTATATATATATATATATTGGTTAAGTATTCCCCTTGTGTTACTTAATCCCTATCACATATCATGTTATATATATATATTTTGGTTAAGTGTTCCTCTTGTGTTACTTAACCCTATCACACATCATGTTATATATATATATATATATTGGATAAGTGTGTCCTATTAACTTAACCTCACCTACTTGTTTAATTAACATGTCATGACGGTTAAGTGTTCTTGTAACAACCCGAATTTTAATAACATGTTGAAACTAGAAATCAAGGTATAATTAATTTTTAAAATGAGAATCAAGGGAAACGGATTGCGCCAATGCATTCATCTCGGAATTCTACATGAAATCGAGTCCGAGTTTTCGAAGATCGGAGTTCGTATGACCGAGTTATGACCTCTAGAAGTTTCACGAATTTTCAGAATAAAAAACAGCTCAGAAATTCGAATTGAAATTCGAATTCAAGATCCAGAAGCGGGCTAAGCGGGAAAATTCCCGCCCAGAGCCCAGGTCGACCATAGGGTCGACCTGGCCTCCCTGGTTGGGCTAGGGTGGCCTGGTTGGGTGCACCGGTTGAGTCAGTGGGCTGGGACGATTTCTGAAGGTCAGGATTGACTCTAGGGTTAATCTAAGGGCCTAAACTAGTTGCTACACCTATAAAAACACCCTTAGACCTAACCTAATTCACAACAAATCATTCTTACACCAAAATGCTGCTGAACTCCTTCTTGAACCATGGCCGCCGCCCCTAAATTAAAGCTTAAGCATTCAAACTCAAATCAATTCTAAGGACAAAGCTTTCATACACAATTTAATTCGAAGATTAAGGCTTCTACAACGATTCAAGACAATAAATCAGCATTCAACAACAAATTCAGTTCATAATTCATTAGCCACGATCTGTAAGTTCTAGTTACTTTTTAGATTTAAAATTGTTAATTATAATATGGCCATGGAATAAAGTGGAATTGGATTTAAGTTTGTTTATCGATTCAGATCTATTTCTGTTGCTTCTTGAATCTTGAGTTTTGGAACTTTTCTATTTTCATTCTCATGTCAAGCTTATGATCTATTCAGCTTGTTGTAAATTAGTTTTCTTGATTCATGTTATATTATTATCAAGATCTATCTTTTATGTCTGAGATGATGTTCTTATGCCAGTTTTCTCTCTGTACTTATTATTATACAAATTCTACCTCCCCCTATTTATTTTCTTTTGATGAACCTAGGTCAATTTCGGACCTAGGCATAAACCGCTATTTGCGTACGATCGAATACGGGGAAATATGGGAATATTGTCTATATTGGATATATACGTTTGGTAAAATTGACGATATAACATGAAATTGGGATTTGAGTATTATCGTTATAATTAAAGTTTGTAAGTTTGGGTAAATTGGTGTAAACATGGAATACATGTAGTTTGGTATGAAACTCGACCTATATAAAATGGCAAGAATATTGATATAGGTAAAACAACATGGAACTTGGTATGTGTGTAAATTGGCATAAAATTGGCATACATGTAAAACGGCATGAATTGAACATATGTAAATTTGGTATGAATTGGGCATATGTAAAACTGACATGTAATCTAGAACTTGGGCATATGTTAATTATGTAAAATTTGGAGTTAAGACATATATGATAATTTATGACTTGGTAGAGGTTTAATATAAACGAGCCTAAGTTGGGTTTTGGGTAGTTGGCATGTATTGTAAATAAAAGGCTATAACTTGGCATAACCATATAGTAAATTATGATAATAATTTGGGAATACGTTTTGGGGGCAAAAACGTGAATTACGAACTTGATAATTGGCATATAACTGGAAATATGAATGTGGTTGAAACATGAACATTTTTATATGTTAAACACATGAACTGATATTGGGGTTTTGGGTGGAATACGACCATTAATGAACCTTTGACACGAGGTTAGACTCAGTTTGTGGTGTAAAGCCGCCCGGAACCGCCCGACAAATCCAGTAGCCACAAAGTGTCAGTCTAATGTGAGAGGTCGAAGGCCAAATTGTAGGCATAACGGTTTATGACACGAGGTTAGACTCAGTTTGTGGTGTAAATCTGCCCGGAACCGCCCGGAAAATCCAGTGGCCACAAAATGCACGGTCTAATGTGAGAGGTCATGATTCATTCGTCATAATGAATGAATTAAGGAATATTAACCATAACAAGACGTGGGTATGGTTAGAGGGTTAGGTGGGATGACATGGAAATTTGACATGTAAATGTGGACCTAACCGGTTTGAGTTAATAACATGTAAAACTTATAAATGTGCGCTTAACCAACATAACTGTTAATCAGACCAATGGGTGGGTTAAGTAATATGACTAGACTAATGACACTTAACCAATATAACATGACACGTGGCAGGGTTAAGTCAACTTGAACATATAGGTAATACTTAACCAACTTAGCATGATACATGGGCGTGTTAAGCCATGAAATACTTGAAATACTTAACCAATGTAATCTGACGAATGGGAGGGTTAAGTTAAATGGGTTGGTTTAGCTTGAATGGGTTGATAACACCCAACCGATATAACCTGATGTGTGGTAGGGTTAAGTAAATACACGAGGGTAACAATTAACCATTATAAAATGGCTAGTGGATGAGGTGGAGTTAACATACACTCAACCAATCTAACGTGAGGTGTGGTAAGGGTTAAGTTAACACAGGGGAGAACGCTTAACCGATATAACAAGACATGCGGTAGGGTTAAATGACACAAGAGAGAACACTTAACCGCGGTATCATGAGGGGGGTGGGGTTAAGTTAAATAGATAACATTAACCAACCTGTGGGGTATACGAATAGACCCAAGGAAAACCCTAGTAGCGGGACCCGTTTCAGTAGTAACCCACATTAGGTATCAACGGTACCCTGAGCTAGGCAGGGTGGGGCACGATTACTGGGCTGATTGTAAGCAGTCAAAACGGTGGTAGGGGATGCGATAGTGCAGGTTCCGACGGATTACGGGCGTGCACGTATTCCGAAGTGGAAAATTTAGCCACTGGGCATCAGTAGATATAAAGCTGTGCATCAAAAAGGGTGTTGGGGTTTCCATCCTAGGGATTGATACACCCTAGGGTGGGACCAACACAGGTATCTACAAGTAGGGGGCCGCAAGAACTAGGTCGAGTAGGAGCCGATCGATTAGGGTAGTAAGGATACATCTAACACATTCATGGTAATTGGGCTAGTTGAGGAAAAATCCTCATATTAGATGTAGTCCAGAAGTCTACCACAGCTACAGGGTTGGGATAACCTTAGTATATAACACATGTGAAACATGGTAAGTAAGAGCCGATCAATTAAGGTAGGTACGGCGGGGACATGAAACTATCAGTATGAGGGGGGACCCTCATCGTGGGATATGTACCTATAAAACATTCATGTGGGGTATGGAGGATCACTTACCTTGTAATTACAACTAAGTAAACTAATTAGGACGCTAGTTAGGTGGTGCAGAGAATATAGGAAATCTAGGAAAATAGGATAATGGTGAAACTTAAAAATCTTGCGACGTTATAGGAACCTTGCGATATGATACTTGGTAGGAACCTTGTGATGCTACCCTTGATAGGAAGTATGGGATGTTATACTTGATTCATCGTGCTTGTAGCTTATTTTTTCATCATGCTTATGTTTACTTTCAGTTTATTCATGCCATGTTATCTTTACCTATTTTTATGCTGAAAGTCACTAGGACTTACTCGGTCTTTATGACTGACCCGTTTTGTTTCGCCTCTTTTTCTTCCGTTCCCTCCCCCTAGGTTCACAGGGTGGGAATACAGCTTAGTTCGGATCTTACCAAGCTCCAGGGCTCTTTCATGTGCGGCTTGGATCACTCTTGGCTATGGCTTGCTTTGCTTTATTGGGGAATACTGTAATTTATTTTTATGCTTCTTTGTTTTTGAGCAAGACAGATATTTTAGCTATGTAATTGGGTATTGTAAGTTGATGGGCTTTTATTGTAAACAATTATATTTAATAAATGATTTGAAATACTCCTATGTTTTATATATGTCTGTCTTGAAATATTTTTGTTCCAGTATCCATAATGCTCCATAGAAGTTAAGGCATTCCCTTTGTGAGTGACCTTAACGGATGTGGGGTGTTACATTTGGTATCAGAGCAGAAGGTTACCAGACTGGGCAAAAGCTTTTAAAAACCTTCTGAAATTATTTTCAAAATGTTTACAAGGAAGCATTTTCTAAGAAAAGTTTTGTTTTACGAAAGGCATATTCCCCAAAGCCATATGCACTATCTTTTGATTCTCTCCTTGAGTCTTTTCTCTCTTTCTTTTTCTCCATAGTTTTGTAGGTGTACGACACATGTAGGAGGGCAAAGAAGTGCCCAATTTCCATCTGTAGCCGTAGTAGTTCCATCTGCGTCTAATCTTATTTCAAGCTTTGTGGAATCGTCGTGCGATGGAGGTAGCTTTCTAGAAACTGGTCAACAAACTATACAAGGATAGTAAGAACTGGGATAAAGAACACAAGACTAAGGATGAAAAACTTGCTAATATAGCTTAATCCACGAAGAAGGAAAAAGGTGAAAGGAAAGAGGTCAAAGTGAAAGAATAATGAAACCCAGGACAAGAAAGAGCATTGTTGGTGTGGTAGAAAGGGGCATGTAGTTAAGTGTTATAAGACAATGACAAGGGCAAAGGACAAGATCATCGAGAGGGCAATTGTATGCTCTCTGTTAGACCAAAAATTGGCTCTAACACCCAAATTAGATACGAGTTCAATGAAATAGAATCAAAAAAGCAGTAAAGAGCACGCAATTTATAGTGGTTCGGCGTTAACGAGCCTACGTCCACTTTGTTTTCTTCGATTTGATAATTTGAGTATGAATACAGCAAAGATTCTCACTCAACCTCACAATTACAATTCATAAAATCACTCAAATCTCTCAAAAATGGGCTTTAAGAGATGATTTTGACCTGAATATGATTGTAGAATTCGGTTATGGAGGATGTATGGACTGAGAATATTCCAAAAGATCCTTTCCAATGCCTCTAGGTGGTGTATTTATAGGTGAAAAATCTCCTCGAAGTGGCTCCGGTTCGGAATTGCGTGGCATTCATCCCTTGATAGTCGGGTTGGAAGCTCCAAGATGGCCACAGCGCACTGATCCAGTAGGAAATCATGGGAGAAATGGTCAGATCTTGTCCGAGTCTTCAGGGGATACGCGCGGCAATGGCTACAGGTTCAAAGGAAAACAGGGGTTCGGATCGGGGCCTCCGATCCAATCCGGTGAAGCAACTGGCTGTCCTTAGATGCCACTGACGTACTCATCTGATCCGAACCGCTGAAGCCACCTGCTTTATGATGTTGCTGACGTGCTCTTCCGTTCTGAACCGATAAGGCCACTTGCTATCCTTTGATATTGCTGACGTATTACCGATCCGATCCGATGTAGTGAGGCTACTGACATATCTCTCCGATCCGATCCGATGTGGACTCTGCGTCTTTGATCTCTACTCATGTCCAGCGCTATCCTCCTCCGATCCGATGTCTTCCTCACTATTCACTCTTTGTGTAACCTAGTTCACAAAGTAGGCTAACATTTTGCCCCCTCGAAGTACACTCTTATTTAAGATAAAGTGTGCTTCGAAGTAATTTACAAGACGTCCTTTGAGTCAGAGTCATCGAATAATTGCCTTTGGTTCGGATTCCAATCCGGACGGGTTTCCTCCAGTGGCACATCCGAACAAATTCACCAATAACACTTTCCCATGGATCAACAGGCCATAGGGACTTTGTGGGCTTGACTTCCGGTCCGAACGGGTTGAGTGAGACTGGGAATACGAGTGGTCACTGTAATTTTATATAAGTACCCTCCTTGTCTCCTTCTTCCTCTTCCTTCTTTATTATTCTCTTCTAGCGAAACTCGCATCTAACGCTAGAATTTTAAAAACTCTGAAATTCTTCTCTTTTTAATCCCCGAATCCAATACATAGGTAGCTTTATAATCTTAAGTCTCCTCTTTATAATTGCTTTTAACTTAAATTCGCGGTTTTCTTCGAACGATTCCAACGATGTATTCGGTGAACTTCGCCGCCATGACCGCGTCTACTCCGTTGTCGTCGTTAATGGTGTTAAGTTTCTCTCGAGGCGATCGTTCGAATGTGTCAATACTTGGTTTCAGTTAGGACTTTCAACGTAGGATCGAGCTTGACCCCAAAGAGGAGGAAAAAGGGAGAGGAGAAGTTCAGGGGATCGGTTCGGGTGACAGGGCAGAGACGAGAAAAAAGGGAGAGAAGGAGTGCAGGGGATCGGTTCGGATGACAGGGCAGAAACGAGAATGGGACTCAACTGACCGGATCGGGTCGGACTTTCAAGCCAAGAGAAGAATAGGATTTACTTGACTGGACCGAATCGGAATGTGAAACAAAGAAGAGGAGAAGCTTGGCTGTTCAAGTCGATCCGGATCGTCCAAGTGTTCACCTCCGAACCGATCCGATTTTGGTTACTGGGCATCAACTCTTGTCTCAGGCTAGCATAAGGCCTTCCCCCCGATCCGACCCTAATGTGTGCGTCCGAACCGAACCGAAAAATAGCTTCAAATTGCACATAAGACCTTTCTTAGCTGGTTAAACCGATTCTTAATATAACCTTCAACTTAATGGACAGTTAGGATAGTGCCATGCGAACATAAACGAATATCAAGAACTGTTTTAAATATCAATGCTTCCTTGGACCTTTGTATTATGCTTTCATGTATTTACTTTGCATCTCTGTCACACACACACACTTTAGTTCACATACACACACGGGGGACACGGGCAACTTTACTCTAATCCTTGCCATTGTTTCTTCAATAGTCTAGCGATCATGGCCGAAAGACGTTCTTCTAGATTAGCAAAGAAGACGGAAATGGCAGAAGCTTCTGAGAAATATACTCTCGATGACATATCTTCTCCTTCAGACCCTGAATGGGATGACGAGGGCTCAGATTATGAAATAGGAACGCATAACAACGAAACATCTTCGGACAGCGAAGTTTCTCTGGGCTATGAGAAGGAAGGAGAGATTGGAGATTACCGAGCTCCTAACGAATTTGAGTCCGCCATTATCTTGGAATCACCCATGGACTCTGTTGAATCAACGATCGACGATGATAGACTTGCTCGCATATGTCTAAAGCATGGTATACTAAGAAGGGATACTCTGGTGCCGTCGAAAACTGACCGTCCTCACAGTCCTCCAGAAGGATTTATGGCAATCACCCGATTGATGTGCATGGTCGGGGCTATCCCACATTTTCTCCTTTTGTTGTCGACTTCCTAAGACAGATGCGGATTGCCCCCATGCAGCTGCATCCCAACTCCTATGCTTACCTATATACCTTATATGTAGCATACCGCGAAATCTTAGATACAGAGCTCACTTTCGACGACGTTCATTTCTTTTATAACTTCAAGCATCGGACTCGAGAAACTCCTTCTTTCTCTTACTTCGAATCAGTCCCAAAAAGGAAAATAATTTCAGCGCCGTTTAGCAGCAAGGCCGGCGATTCCAAGCTGGAATGGTTTTACATAAGGCAACAACCGGGATGTGCTAGGAGATGGACAAAATCAAGTAAAGCATTGGTTTTCTAAATCTCAACTCTGAATGTTCACGGCAACACATTATTCCGTTTTCTTTTTGTTTGCAGTTGATAATCCCAAGCAAATATCGGGTCAAGTGTATTTTGATCAGATGCATCAGCTCCTCAATGGTGACCAGAAATTTCTAACTATCGATGAGGTCCTCAAGGATGAATACCTTCATCACCATGGGCTACTGTCCATTACCCGTAGCATAGGTCACGGGTCAGGTCCATATGTATATATCCCTCCAGTGGATGTAATTCCAGAAATGGGCGAGAGCTCGAAAACCCCCATCATACCACTTCGAACTCCACCTTCTCCATCTTCGACTCAAGACGATGAGATGGCCAACATACCTGAAAAGCATCGAGAAGGGTACATCGTCCCTGGGGAGGCTATTTCTCCTGAGAAATCACTATCTCCTAAAGAACAGCCAACAGACACTTCCCAAGGAGATGCCCCTACTGCTGATGATCCTACATTTCAGGGCTTGGGAGATCTCCCCCTTCCTGATACTATTTACACTTCCGAGGATTTTGGCAAAAATCCTTTAGTTTTTACTTCTTCAGAGGAGACTACTCCTGTTAAGGCCAAAGAGCCCACTCGCACTAGCTTGGCTTCAGACTCTGGTTTGTCGGAGGGGGAACACCACTTAGGATGCACTTAACACAATAGCACCCCACTTCACAGCACTTGCTTCTTACGAGAATACTGATTATGAATTCCACTTGTATTGTTGCGCAGGTACAATGTCTCGTGCTCACTATGATATCAGGAAACTACGCCGCAGCATGACTAGGCCCCCTCACGATGTTGAGCATGATCGCCGCGAAAGCCGCGGTAGAGAGGATAGAAGGCCTTATGATTCTTATCAGTTGCGGACCTCACGCTCTCGCTCTCCCGTTTGGTCGGATCCAGAGCGATATAAAAGTCACCAAGGTCGTCGAGGAGATGACACGTTGCAGTCAAAAGATCAAACCTCTTCTCAAGAAAAATGCGGTAGGGAAAGAAGCCCGTCGAAAGATACCAGTTCGTGAGACAAGCGTAAGGTTCCTGCTAAGCGGCCTAGGAAGGTTGAGGAGGCCATCGTGCCCTCCACACGTAAGGATACCGAGCTAACATTCCTCGCACCTCCACCGTTAGATGTTGAAACTGCAGTCAAGCGGGCATATCTGGAGGAGCAGTTCCCTAAACACTATTTTGAGAACCTAACTTTCTTACCCGCTCTTGAGCCTATTTCCTCGAGGTGGGCAGACGAGGCCAAAGCGAAAATTGACGCAGTCGAAAGACAATATTCATAGATGTTCAAGTATTCGTGTAACCTTTCCAGAATCATCCAAACTCTAATCACAGATACTGACTCAATGAAAAAGACTGCAGAAGCCGGTGCAAGAGCCTTAAAAAACTTAGGGAAAGACCTTGAGGATACACAGGCCCAACTTGTTATCGCTCAACGTGATGCTGCTAGCTTCAAGCAACAATTTTAAGAGCTACAAAAACGTTATCATGACTTGCTCAAGTCTCATAGTCAAGAGCGCTCGGAGCTGAAGAAGCAAGCAGAAGACGCTAAGTCGGATAACGCCAAAATGCAACTTGCTTACGCTGCTCTTGAGCGAGAAAAGGCCGAGTTAGCGAGGAAGAACGCCGAATTGGAGAAGAAAAATGCTGACTTGGCTTCCAAGTTGATGGAGGCCGAAAACAGGGCTGCCCTAGTGGAGGGTAATGTTGAAAGTGTCATCAAGTCGGCCGAAGAGTTCTGCAAGCAGCTGGCAGAGGCCCAGGAGGATGTGCAGGGTTTCGGTGAATTAATGATCGAATTTTTTGCATATATAATTCGTCACCGGAACATCTCTTCGATCGAAGATTATCCAACTACCTTGGTTCACGTGTGGAGCCAAATCGTTGAATGGGAGAAGGAGGAACTCAAGGTAGATTTTGTCGATGAAGACCAGCTCATGGAAAAATATCTAAGAGATGATGAGCCAGCACGTCTGGCTGAGGGGCGTCGCCTCATCGCTGCTGCCATGGAGGAGGAAAAGCGGAAGGCTAAACAAAAGGACATCTCGGAGGTTGGTTCTTCTTCCAGTGCCGCTGAAACTTCTGAAGTAGAGGGATATGACCCTGAAAACCCGGCGATCCCTCAGGCATCTCTTTTATCCCCTATTCCTGAGACGGTGTCAAAGACGGCAGTTACTTCAGCTAAGAAATCATCGGAAGGTACTTCTACCTTTTCACCCCAATTCGTCAAAGCTATCTCCACTTTCCGTCACATAACCGGGAAATCGATGAGGGACCCTTTATTTTCTCCCGAGTTGATAATTGTTGCTTCTCATTCTGTAGGTGCTGAACCGTCCGAGAAGACAGACGTACCTCAGGGGACCACTGCGGAACAGAATCCGCGGAGAAGGCTGAAGGAGACAAGGATAAGGCTGATGCTCCTCATGATGACGAAATGATAGCCGCCTTGAAGGACGACGGTGACAACGAGGGACATGAGGAAGACCCTGAGGTGGCTATAGTTGGGGAATCAGAAAGCGCTGATGACATCACTTTGGCTGCATTGAAAGCTGAACAAGACAAACGTATGCAGCTTAAAGTTGAAGACCTGGACCCCGAATGCCTTAAGCCTCTCGCAGTGGTGGATGCTGGATCAAGGTTAGTTATTAAGCTTTCGACTAGGTCTATTACAGAAGAGCTTGCTAAAAAGTCTTCTCTTGATTCCAGCGTTCCGACTCCTAGGAAAAAATCAACCGATTCCAGCACTTCAGTCATAGGGAGGAAAAAACCAAGGCGCATTTTAACTGATGCTGAAAGAGAGGCGAAAGATGCTCAGAAGGCTGCTAAAAAATCCAAGTCCACTCCGATGCCTAAGTGATGAAGTGTTTTGTTTTATTTTAGCATTTAATTGGCCCACAATTGTTGCAGCGAGTGTGGCCCTCGCATCTTCTTTTTTGCTTGTTTTCCTTGTACAAACTCACAAGTTTGTAAATAAAAATAATTTATTTCCTGCAATGCCTGATAGTCGTTAGTTCAGCACCTATGTAAAAATACAAAAGCATGTCATACTAAAGTTATGTAATGAAATCATGATGGAGGGGAATATGTGTGTACATGTATGCCCCCAGTCAATCTTGAATAACTGAGGTGGAACTATTCAAGATTAAATTAAAAAGTCCAAATGTCCCCAATTCTCTAAGGGGGGTCATATTCCTTTTGTCATTGACGCCTGTTCTTTCTGGCGTCTTTATACTCTCCTGTCTCATATCCAGGTTAGAGTTTTCGCTGAGGCGTTCTCTCATCTGGGTGCACATTCACGCCTCAGAGGACGTCCTCTTCCCGTCCTTTATACTCTCTCTCAATTCTTGAAAGTTAGAGTTAAGAATGTCGTCTTCCCATTCTTATATGTCTTATTGTACAAACAGTCGTTTTGTTTGTTCCCGCATATAGGTCATCTCCAACTTTAATTTAACATTTCGTGTTCCACAGTCATAGCAGAATAATAGTTGAAGATATAAATAATGCGGGAGAGTAAATGACACACGATATTTTTATAGTGGTTCGGCTAAGTCGTAGCCTACATCCACTTTATAATCTTTTTTCACATAAACAGACTTTTTAAGGCAAGTCGTGCCTTTTTACATAGCTTATGAAAACAAAAGAAATGACATTTCATATTTAGCTCAGATATCGTCGTAAGTGCTGAGCGTTCCAGGCTCTGGGAATCTTTTCACCATCCACGGTCGTTAGCTTGAATGTTCCTGTACCAAGCTTCCGTTGGATGGCGTACGGTCCTTTCCATTTTGGACCCAACCGGGTTGAAGGCGGGAAGACTCGCTTCAGTACTAGGTCTCCTGGTTCAAAGGTTTTGAGGCGAACCTTTTGGTCATAATAACGTGCCACTTGATGTTGGTGTCTTGAGGCACGCAAGTCGGCTTCATCTCTTTTTTCTTCAATCATATCAAGAGACTCTAGGAGGAGCGCTTTATTCATCATCGGGTCATAGTACCCGACTCGATGAGAAGGGACTTCCAATTCTACTGGGGTCACCGCTTCAAACCAAAATGAAAGTGAATAGGGAGTATGGCCAGTAGCCGTCTTAAAGGTCGTCCTGTATGCCCATAAGGATAATGGAAACTCATCTACCCATCTGGCTTTGGCCTGCTTCAGCCGCTTCTTTAGAATTGATTTAATGACTTTATTTACGGCTTCGACCTGTCCATTAGACTGCGGATGAGCTACCGCAGTGTATCGCTTATCAATCTTGTATTTCTGGCAAAAGTTTCTGAACTCTATGTTATCAAAATGTGTCCCATTGTCAGTTATGATGGTCTTCGATATCCCAAATCGACAAATAATGTTTCTCACCACAAAACTGATTACTTTCCTTGCCATGATGGTTGTTAGAGGTTCGGCTTCCACCCACTTTGTGAAGTAATCCACGGCAACGATCGCATACTTGGCTCCTCCCCTGGCAATGGGTAGCACTCCAATAATGTCAATTCCCCATATGGCAAACGGCCACGGACTTACCATTGACTTGAGCTGAGTCGGAGGCGCTCTGGGAACTTTAGCATATCTTTGACATCTGTCGCAGCGTCGTGAATAAGCAGCCGCATCTTTGTTCACGGTAGGCCAGAAATATCCGTACCGTAACACTTTCTTTGCCAGAGTTTGGCCCCCAGTGTGATCTCCACACTCACCTTCATGCACCTCTTGCAGTACACGCTTGATGTCGTCATGTGCGATACACCGTAGTAGGGGCATTGAAAATCCTTGACGATAAAGGACGTCGTCCTATAAAACGTATCTTGTGGCCTTACGTCTTACAACTCGTCTTTCGCTCTTTTTCAATGGGAGAGTTCCACTTTTGAGAAAGTTATTAATTGGTGTCATCCAGGATTCTCTTTCTGGTTCAACTTCCGAGGCTAGCTCTATGTCCATCAGGTCGAAACTGGGTGAATCCAACACCTCTATCGGAACCATTTCAGATTCTTTAAGACTATCTGAATTTGCTAGCTTCGCCAATCGATCTGCTTTCTGATTTTCTACTCTTGGAATGTGTGTTGTGCTATAACGCTCCAAACCTTCCAACAACTCCTTTACTTTCTTGAGATAAGTGATGAGCCGTGGTCTTTTAGCAGCAAATTCTTCCCGAACTTGACATACCACTATTTTGGAATCACAATATATATCTAGTGTCTTTACTCCCAAATCTTTGGTGAATTTCAGCCCGGCAATCAGGGCTTCATACTCGGAATCATTGTTAGTAGCAGTAAATTCCAACCGTAATGCATAGTAGATAGAACGTCCTTCAGGAGTTATTAGAACAACCCCGGCGCCGGACTTTCTATCATTCTTGGCCCCGTCCGTATATAATTTCCATGGACTAAGCTCTAATTCTTGATCAAGAGTAACTGTCTTGTCACCCACCGTTTCTTCTTCAGGAATTGTAAATTCAGCTATGAAGTCAGGCAAGGCCTGCCCCCGTATTGATCTTCGCAGGTGAAAGTTCAAATCAAACTGGCTCAGCTCAATATTCCATTTGAGTAGCCGCCCTGACGCTTCAGGTTTCTGCAACACTTGTCTCAAAGGTTGGTCGGTATGCACAACTATTGGGTGTGCCTGAAAATAATGGCGGAGTTTGCGGGAAGCAATCAGGAGGCTATAAGCAAGCTTCTCGATCTTTGGGTAGTTGCGTTCTGCAACAGCTAGTTTTTTGCTTACGTAATACACAGGTTTCTGGACTTTTTCCTCTTCACGTACTAGTGCTGCACTGACGACGTGAGATGATACCGCCAAGTAGACGAACAAATCCTCGTGTTGCACGGGCTTTGATAATATTGGAGGCTTTTCTAAGAAGTCTAACAGATTCTGGAACGCCTCCACACAGTTGGGGGTCCACTCAAAATTTCGCTTTCCCCGTTTTATGAGATCGAAGAAAGGCACACACTTGTCTGTTGCTTTGGAGATGAACCTGCCCAGTGCTGCAACCTTCTTAGCTAAGCTCTGAACATCCCTAATTTTCCGCGGCTCCTCTATATTCCGGATTGCTGCCATTTGGTCTGGGTTGATTTCAATTCCTCTGGAACACACGATAAAGCCAAGGAACTTGCCTGATGCTACGCCAAAAGAACACTTCAAAGGGTTCAACTTCATCCCATACCTTCGTAGTATGCCAAACATTTCTGCTAAGTCTTTCGTATGATCGGAAGATTGCTTGGATTTCACTAGCATATCATCTACGTAAACTTCCATAGTCTTCCCAATTTGATTGTAAAACATGTGGTTGACCAGGTGCTGATATGTGGCTCCCGCATTTTTTAATCCAAACGGCATTACGACGTAACAATACAATCCCAAGTCTGTAATAAAGCTTGTATGCTCTTGATCTGGTACGTGCATGGGAATCTGATTGTACCCGGAATAAGCGTCTATAAAGGATAAAAGTTCGTGCCCGGCAGTTGAATCTACTAGTTGATCAATTCTGGGGAGAGGAAAACTATCCTTCAGGCAAGCCTTGTTCAAATCAGAAAAGTCGATGCACGTTCTCCACTTCCCATTTGACTTTTTGACCAGGACAGGATTCGATATCCAGTCGGGATATTTTGAATCCTTAATGAATCCGTTACCTTTTAACTTCTCTACTTCTTCTTTCAAAGCTGCTGACCGCTCTGGGCCCAACATCCGTCTCTTCTGCTTGACTGGTGGGTGCTTTAGATTAATGCACAAGGAGTGAATCATGATGGAAGGCGAAATCCCACACATGTCAGCGTGGGTCCAGGCAAACACATCCAGATTTGCCTTCAAAAAATCAGCCAATGCCCTTGCTCTAACTGGATCTAGTTGCGAGCCAATCTTTAGCACTTTTATCGGATCCATTTCATCAATAGGTATATCAACTGTTATTTCATTGGGAGTTGCCTTCATTTCCCCAGGTTCTCTATCCTCTCTGGGATCTATATCCTCGAGCACGTCTGAAGGCGACTCTCTCGAGGCAGGACCCCTTAGTTGCTATGGTGTGGCCCCCTTTGGAGAGGCGGAATCATCTTTAGCATCTATATTCAGCCCCTTCATCAGCATCTTTAACTCTGCCACGTAACAAGCTCGTCCCGTAGCTTGGTCGCCTCTCATTGTCCCAACTCCCGAGTCAGTCGGGAATTTTAGTAGCAAACACCAAGGTGCAATACATGCCCTAAATTAGGAAAGGGCTAGTCGGCCTAGAAAGGCATTATAAGGCGACTCCAAATTCAGAACTACAAACGGCATGATCCTTACTCTCTGGCGATTCCCCTGCCTTAGTGTGACTGGCAATTCCACAAAACCCATCGGAGTTGTGGATACTACGTTAAAACCACGTATCCATCCTTGACACGGCTTTAAGTCTTTTGCTTCGAGCCTCATTTGTTCGAAGGCTATCTTGAAGAGGATATTAACTGAGCTTCCATTGTCCACTAACACCTTGTGAACCAAAGCGGGGCCAATTGTCGTGGTTACCACAAGCAGATCGTCGGTTGGGGATTGAACTCCAAATTCATCTCTATTGCAGAATACGACATCATCGGACATCGTTTTTTGCTGCTTTATTGGAGTGACGTCTTCAAGGCTGTTGCATTCTCCTACTTCATAATGCTTGGCGGCATTGACGTACTGGTCCATGGCTTTAAAACTATGACCAATCAAGTGAGGTCCGCCTATAATGGAGTTAATCACGATCCACTTACCCTTTTGCTGAGCCGTGGGTTTTGAAGCGGGTTGTTATTGATTTGGGGCTTGTCCCGTGTCCCTTGGGGCAGCTTTGTACTCATCCAACTTCCTTTCTCGCAGCAATTTTTTGACGATGTCCCTCAAATGACGACAGTCATTGGTGGAATGACCGTGTGTACCATGAAATAGGCAAAACTTTCCTGTCTCAATCTCCTTCTCTGTAGAATCTCGGCTTTTTGTACTGCAATACGCTGTATGTGTCTAAATAGATGTTCTCCAACGTATCATTTAACGGCGTGTATTTTTCAAAACTCTGGAATCTGGGCCTTTTATTGGAGTTGTTCCCACGGTTTCTATTCCTTCTATTGCCGTTCCCATTTCCATTGCTATTACCACCGCTCTGGTTGCCAACATTTACTTCTACTTTTCCTGAATTGTCACCAGACTGTTTCACAGCGACATTACTCTGAACACCTTCCTTCGAGGTCCCTTCGGACTTTCTCTTCTGATTTGCCTTAGCTTCTTCTCGCCTCAGGTGAACATTAGCCTTTTCATAGAATAACTCTCTTGTGAGAGGTGGTTTTCCAGCCAACTAATCCCCGAACTCTGTGTCGGGATCTACTCCTTCTATCAAGGCCATCAGGATAGTGGGCTCATGGGGATCAGTGACTTCGGTGATGGCCAGGTTGAAGCGATCCAAATATGACTTCAAAGATTCTCCTGGGCCCTGTTTGATTCGTGACAACTCTATGACGGTCTTAGACTTTTGGGCATGGAGTCGGAACTGATTCATGAAACGCTCACTCAATTCTGTGAAATTGGACACCGACCGAGGAGGAAGTCGAGTGAACCACATTAATGCTACATCTTCAAGATAAATGGGAAAAGATTTGCACTTTACGGCATCGGGAGCTGCTGCCGCGTTCATAAACCATGCATATCTCATTAGGTGCTGCCCTGGGTCTGTCCTTCCTAAATATCGATCCATCTGAGGCAAATTGAATCATTGGGGGAACTGGTAATTCAGGATGTCATCTGTGAAAGGGGTATGACTTCGCTCAATGCCCCAATCTTCATTAGTATACCGCCGGCTTTCCGACATAATATGTCGCACCATTGCCTGTACATCAGCGTTGGTTAGTGTCTGCACAGGATCTCTAGATCTGATGTTCGGGTTACCCCTGGGTTCCTGATCAGGGGATAACCTTCTGTTTCTAGCGGCGGCTACTCAACATTGCTCTCTGTGCTCCCGGTCAATCTCTGGAGGTAAAGGATGGAGAAGTTGTTGCTGTGTGGGGTTAGTAATATTAGGATCCCTGGATAAGACGTGGGATCCACGCATAGGTAGCAACATAGGCTGTTGTAGACTCGGTTCATCAGGACCTAATACACGGGCAGCATCTTCTCGGGATCCCAAAGATCCAAAAGTCAATTGATCTAGGTTCTGAGGTCGTTCGAGCGGCCTCCTCTCGTGAGGACATTCCTCCTCCGAAGAAGACAAATCATCTGTAGGAATGTGGCGTGGTGGGGAAGGAGTTCTCTGCCTCCGGAGCTCCTGTAATTCTCTACCCATGGTGATCATGTTTTCCTGCATACGAAGGTTGTCACGCCTTTGGGCTTCCCATGCTTCTTTAGTGCTCTGAAGCATGTCGAGAAAACGTGAAAAATCTCCCTGAGTAATGGGTGCAGTTGGATCAGGTTGTACATTGTTCATCGTGGCTGGAATTGGAGCATAGGATGGAGCTCGAGTAGAAGTTCCAGCTTCGTTCTGATTCGGATCGGATCGGCCCATAGCAGCCTGGTCGGGGCGGTTCGGATGGAGAGAGTGCGAGCCCCCAACACCATCGGTTCGGATCGGGTCTTCAGGTCGGATCGGTGTTAACACGATCCGGTTCGCTTCCTCTCGGTTTGGATCAGCCCCTCCAATCCGATCCGGATTCTCCTGGTTGGAGTGATCTGCTCCAGAGCTTTGAGAGCGTGACCTTGTTAACACGATAGCTTGCTGATTTTCTCTAGCATCATTTCCCATAGCACCTTCCACTTCCTTTCCTTTGTTCTTAGCCATAATACTTTATTCTTCAACGGTTAGTCAACAAGTAATGAAAGATGTCAGAGAGAAGGGATTAACTTCTTTGAACTGAGGGTTCAAATAGTAGAATGGTAATCCCGAAAAAGCTAAGAATTCGAAGTTTCTCAGTGAAAGCACCAAAATGTTAGACCAAAAATTGTCTCTAACACCCAAATTAGATATGAGTTCAATGAAATAGAATCAAAAAAGCAGTAAAGAACATGCAATTTATAGTGGTTCGGCGTTAACGAGCCTACGTCCACTTTGTTTTCATTGATTTGATAATTTGAATATGAATAAGTAAAGATTCTCACTCAACCTCACAATTACAATTCATAAACTCACTCAAATCTCTCAAAAATGGGATTTAAGAGATGATTTTGATCTGAACATGATTGTAGAATTCGGTTATGGAGGAAGTATGGACTGAGAATTTTCCAAAAGATACTTTCCAATGCTTCTAGGTGGTGTATTTATAGGTGAAAAATCTCCTCGAAGTGGCTCCGGTTCGGAATTGCGTGGCATTCATCCCTTGATAGTCGGGTTTGGAAGCTCCAAGATGGCCATAGCGCACTGATCCAGTAGGAAATCGTGGGAGAAATGGTCAGATCTTGTCCGAGTCTTCAGGGGATATGCGCGGCAATGGCTACAGGATCAAAGGAAAACAGGGGTTCGGATCGGGGCCTCCGATCCGATCCGGTGAAGCAACTGGCTATCCTTAGATGCCGCTGACGTACTCATCCGATCCAAACCGCTGAAGCCACCTGCTTTATGATGTTGCTGACGTGCTCTTCCGTTCCGAACCGATAAGGCCACTTGCTATCCTTTGATATTGCTGACGTATTACCGATCCGATCCGATGTAGTGAGGCTACTGACATATCTCTCCGATCCGATCCGATGTGGACTCTGCGTCTTTGATCTCTACTCATGTCCGGCGCTATCCTCCTCCGATCTGATGTCTTCCTCACTATTCACTCTTTGTGTAGCCTAGTTCACAAAGTAGGCAAACACTCTCACTACTAGCGTACCTAAGAAAGGTGGAATGTTTCTGTTAAAGGTTTAGCTTTCTTTTCTATCATCCCGTTAGAACTTTGTTTTTGTACATCGCATCCTTTTAATTCTGCTTCGATAGTTGAGTCTCTACACCTTAGTATTAGCGTAGTAGAGGATCCCGTTTTTGTCTCAAATCCTGTTGGGTAATCGGCTCATTTATTCATGACTTGTTTGGATTTGAGAAAGTCTATGCTAAGTATTGAAGTAAAGCTTATGTCTTTGGGCTATGGGTTGATTCTAGGGATGGAGTGGTTATCCAGAAATGGTACCATTCTCGAGTATGAAAAGAGGGTAGTTAGGCTCTTGACTCGCCTCGGTAATGCCCTCGAAGTCTAGTGTAACCCTTAGGGTTCTGCCATGCTTAGTTACCCAGAATCTCTTGATACATTTATCAATCCGCTCGAGTAGTGTTCGCCACTAAGGCGGATGGTCCATTTCGCTTATGCATGAGTTATAGAAAATCACCTTTGTAAGTACACTTGGCAACATGGTTGGCATTTGTTTATTTTCAAGAGATAATTCATTTATGTGGAATACCTTCTAGTAAGTGAACGAGATCCGAGATTGACTAGTGAATTTTGGAGAGCTTGCATGAAACTATGAGTACACAGTTATGGTTGAGCCGAGTATACTAGATGAGAATAAGTGAAAGCGAAACGAGAGGCAATAGTGGAATGAGTTCCAACTCATATTTTGGAAACAAGAATTAAGAAGCTACGAAGTTGTGAAGTTAAAGACGGTGAAAGCACAATGGAGTTAAGCTCAAGGAAATGCGACTCAGAAGATTTAAGACTAGATACGCGCATCATATCTCTTTTTAAGAGTATATCCTTGATCCCTCTCTTCCTATAGAGCTTATTTGCATGCTATCTTTTAAGCATATCCTCTCGGTCCTATTCTCCATCCTATTTCTGTTGCAAACCCCATAGGGAGTATGACTCATCTGTTAGTAATACATGTTGGGGCTTGAGGGTGTCCGTTGGGTTGACTAAACTTTTTGGGTTTTATAGGATATGGGTTGGTCTTAGGAAGGGATCTCTTGTGACCTAAAAGGAGTTCATCATGCTTAGTTTCCTAGAAACATATATATTGGTTGAGTAATTCTTTGGGTATCGGTCTGATGTTGATTTCGGTCTTCGGGGCTGATGCTTAGGGAGTTCTTCTCCCAATCAGTATATATGTGAAGTAGATTTCCAGTATTGACATTTCCTAATGGGCGCAAAGTATTTACTTGATTCTATCATTCGACTATACCTTTAGGTAGGAACAATTGGGTGTAAACATGTGTTTGAGACATGTTATGATTGATAGTTGCAAGTGGTTGCTAGTGTTTGCTCGTGGATGCATATACACGCACATTAAACACTAGATGGGCTCCGTCACCTTTCATACTGCATATGCACGAGTGTTTATACTTGTTTATGGATGAAATTGAATGTGCTATCATGTGGACGTTGCATATGGATGGATGTTTGTGCACACATATAGTGTTTATGTGATTAGGGCTATTTGCATACATGTTGGACTCATGGCACTAAACATACTTTGCATTAAGAAGATCAATCAGGCCTGATCATTTGCATTAGATAAGAAACATATACACACACTTTCTGCATATGTTCATACATCATTAGAAATCTCTTAAGGACAATGGATGCCTGTGATTGATGATTGAGTAGATGGATGATTGGATGGTAGGACACATTCTTCTTAAGTTGAAGATTTCAGGGACGAAATCCTTTAAGGAGGGGAGAATGTAACAACCCGAATTTTAATAACATGTTGAAACTAGAAATCAAGGTATAATTAATTTTTAAAATGAGAATCAAGGGAAATGGGTTGCACCAATTCGTTCGTCTTAGAATTCTACATGAAATCGAGTTTGAGTTTTCGAAGATCGGAGTCCGTATGACTGAGTTATGACCTCTAAAAGTTTCAGGAATTTTCAGAATCAAAAACAGCTCAGAAATTCGAATTAAATTCGAATTCAAGACCCAGAAGCGGGCTGGGCGGGAAAATTCCCACCCAGAGCCTAGGTCGACCATAGGGTCGACCTGGGGGTCGACCTGACCAGACCAGGTCGACCATAGGGTCGACCTGGCCTCCCTGGTCGGTCCAGGTGGCCTGGTTGGGTGCACCGGTTGAGTCAGTGGGCTGGGACGATTTCTGAAGGTCAGGATTGATTCTAGGGTTAATCTAAGGGCCTAACTAGTTGCTACACCTATAAAAACACCCTTAGACCTAACCTAATTCACAATAAATCATTCTTACACCTAAATGCTGCTGAACTCCCTCTTGAACCATGGCCGCTGCCCCCAAATTAAAGCTTAAGCATTCAAACTCAAATCAATTCTAAGGACAAAGCTTTCATACAATTTAATTCGAATATTAAGGCTTCTACAACGATTCAAGATAATAAATCAGCATTCTACAACAAATTCAGTTCATAATTCATTAGCCACGATCTGTAAGTTCTATTTACTTTTTATATTTAAACTTGTTAATTATAATATGGCCATGGAATAAAGTGGAATTGGATTTAAGTATGTTTATCGATTCAGATCTATTTTTGTTGCTTCTTGAATCTGGAGTTTTGGTACTTTTCTATTTTCATTCTCATGTCAAGCTTATGATCTATTCAGCTTGTTGTAAATCAGTTTTCTTGATTCATGTGATATTATTGTCAAGATCTATCTTTTATGCCTGAGATGATGTTCTTATGCCAGTTTTCTCTCTGTACTTATTGTTATACAAATTCTACCTCCCCCTATTTATTTTCTTTTGATGAACCTAGGTCAATTTCGGACCTAGGCCTAAATCGCGATTTGCATACGATTGAATACGGGGAAATATAGGAATATTGTCTATATTGGATATATATATGTTTGGTAAAATTGACGGCATAACATGAAATTGGGATTTGAGTATTATCGTTATAATTAAAGTTTGCAAGTTTAGGTAAATTGGTGTAAACATGGAATACATGTAGTTTGGTATGAAACTCGACCTATATAAAATGGCAAGAATATTGATATAGGTAAAACGAAATGGAACTTGGTATGTGTGTAAATTGGCATACATGTAAAACGACATGAATTGAACATATGTAAATTTGGTATGAATTGGGCATATGTAAAACTGACATGTAATCTAGAACTTGGGCATATGTTAATTATGTAAAATTTGGAGTTGAGACATATATGATAATTTATGACTTGGTAGAGGTTTAATATGAACGCGCCTAAGTTGGGTTTTGGGTAGTAGGCATGTATTGTAAATAAAAGGCTATAACTTTTCATAACCTTATAGTAAATTAATTTGGGAATACGTTTTGGGGCAAAAATGTGAATTACGAACTTGATAATTGGCATATAACTGGAAATATGAACGTGGTTGAGACATGAACATTTTTATATGTTAAACACATGAACTGATATTGGGGTTTTGGGTGGAATTCGACCATTAATGAACCTTTGATACGAGGTTAGACTCAGTTTGTGGTGTAAATCTGCCCGGAACCGCCCGACAAATCCAGTAGCCACAAAGTGTCAGTCTAATATGAGAGGTCGAAGGCCAAATTGTAGGCATAACGGTTTATGACACGAGGTTAGACTCAGTTTGTGATGTAAATCTGCTCGGAACCGCCCGGCAAATCCAGTGGCCATAAATTGCACGGTCTAATGTGAGAGGTCATGATTCGTTCGTCATAATAAATGAATTAAGGAATACTAACCATAACAAGACGTGAGTATGGTTAGAGGGTTAGGTGGGATGACATGGAAATTTAACATGTAAATGTGGACCTAACCGGTTTGAGTTAAGAACATGTAAAACTTATAAATGTGGGCTTAACCAACATAACTGTTAATCAGACCAATGGGTGGGTTAAGTAATATGACTATACTAATGACACTTAACCAATATAACATGACATATGGCAGGGTTAAGTCAACTTGAACATTTAGGTAATACTTAACCAACTTAGCATGATACGTGGGCGGGTTAAGCTATGAATTACTTGAAATACTTAACCAATGTAATCTGACGAATGGGAGGGTTAAGTTAAATGGGCTGGTTTAGCTTGAATGGGTTGATAACACCCAACTGATATAACCTGATGTGTGGTAGGGTTAAGTAAATACACGAGGGTAACACTTAACCATTATAAAATGGCTAGTGGATGCATGAGGTTGAGTTAACATACACTCAACCAATCTAACATGAGGTGTGGTAAGGGTTAAGTTAACACAGGGGAGAACGCTTAACCGATATAACAAGACATGCGGTAGGGTTAAGTGACACAAGAGAGAACACTTATCCATGGTATCATGATGGGGGGTGGGGTTAAGTTAAATAGATAACACTTAACCAACCTGTGGGGTATACGAATAGACCCTAGGAAAACCCTAGTAGCGGGACCCGTTTCAGCAGTAACCCATATTAGGTATCAACGGTACCCTGAGCTAGGCAGGTGGGGCACGATTACTGGGCTGATTGTAAGCGGTCAAAACGGCGACAGGGGATGCGGCAGTGCAGGTTCCGACGGATTACGGGCGTGCACGTATTCCGGAGTGGAAAATTTAGCCATTGAGCATCAGTAGATATAAAGCTGTGCATCAAAAAGGGTGTCGGGGTTTCCATCCTAGGGAATGGTGCAACCTAGGGTGGGACCAGCACAGGTATCTACAAGTAGGGGGCCGTAAGAACTATTTCGAGCAGGTGCCGATCGATTAGGGTAGTAAGGATACATCTAACACATTCATGGTAATTGGGCTGGTTGAGGAAAAATCCTCATATTAGATGTTGTCCTGAAGGCTACCACAGCTACGGGGTTGGGATAACCTTAGTATATAACACATGTGAAATATGGTAAGTAAGAGCCGATCAATTAAGGTAGGTACGGCGGGGACATGAAACTGTCAATATGAGGGGGTAGGGACCCTCATCGTGGGATATGTACCTATAAAACTATCATGTGGGGTATGGGGGATCACTTACCTTGTAATTACAACTAAGTAAACTAATTAGGACGCTAGTTAGGTGGTGCAGAGAATATAGGAAATCAAGGAAAATAGGGTAATGGTGAAACCTAGAAATCTTGCGACGTTATAGGAACCTTGCGATATGATACTTGGTAGGAACCTTGTGATGCTACCCTTGATAGGAAGTATGGGATGTTATACTTGATTCATCGTGCCTATAGCTTATTTTGTCATCATGCTTATGTTTACTTTCAGTTTATTCATGCCATGTTATCTTTACCTGTTTTTATGCTGAAAGTCACTTGGACTTACTCAGTCTTTATGACTGACCCGTTTTGTTTCGCCTCATTTTCTTCTGTTCCCCCCTCCAGGTTCGCAGGGTGGGAATACAGCTTAGTTCGGGTCTTACCAAGCTCTAGGGCTCTTTCATGTGTGGCTTGGATCAATCTTGGCTATGGCTTGCTTTGCTTTATGGGGGAATACTGCAATTTATTTTTATGCTTCTTTGTTTTTGAGCAAGACAGATATTTTAGCTATGTAATTGGGTATTGGAAGTTGATGGACTTTTATTGTAAACGATTATATTTAATAAATGATTTGAAATACTCCTACGTTTTATGTATGTCTGTCTTGAAATATTTCTGTTCCAGTACCTATAATGCTCCGTTGAAGTTAAGGCATTCCCTTTGTGAGTGACCTTAACGGATGTGGGGTGTTACAGTTCAAATTTTACTTAACCTCACCCACTTGCCTAGTTAACATGTTATACGCTTACTTAACCTTACCCATATGTCTAGTTAACATATTATTATGGTTAAGTGTTCCCTTAGTTACTTAACCCCCCACAAATCTTGCCTTATTAACTTGTTAAGTTGGTTAAGTGTCCAAATTAACTTGACCACTATCAACCTTGTCTAGTTAACATGTTGAATTGGCTAAGCGTTTTCTCGATTACCTAACCCCACCCTTCTTGTCTTTGTTAACATGTTATTACGGTTAATTGTTTCCCTAATTACTTAACCTCACCATTTCTAGCTTGATTTATTCATGAGCCTTAATTAATTAATTAATTAATTAATTAAAGCACCAACCACTCACATTAGACAGATATTGTTGTGGTTACTGGATGTGCAGGTCGGTTCCGGGCAGGTTTACACCACAACACAATCTAAACTCGGGTCTTTCTGGGCTTGATGCACTAACCACCCACATTAGACAGGTATTGTTGTGGTCACTGGATGTGCCAGTCGGTTCCGGGCAGTTTTACACCACAACTCAGTCTAACCACGGGTTAGGCATATTTGTCTTTTACTAAATTTACATATTTACTATTTATGTAAATTTTTCCGTAAACCAATTTAGCCTAGATCATATTTAACTGTCATGCAAATTAACATACTTATATTCTATGCCAAAACTTGATTTATCCATCAATTAGCCCAACTTGCAGTTTATACCAATTTAGATTTAATATTCCCCTTTTTCAATTCATGCCCAATCTAGATTAATATTCCAATTTACGGTTCATGTCAAAACTAGATTTAATATTCTAGTTTACCGTTTATGTCCAAAACTTGGTTTACACGTCAATTACACACTTTGCGGCCAATTAAATTTATCAATTTATGCCCAAGTCTAATATGCATGTAAATCATTCACTATTATAGCAAATTTAGATTATGCTAACATATTTATTATGCCAAATCAACTTAATTAAGCAACGCCCAATCCCCGCATCATTATCATACGTATAACATGATTTCACAAGTTTCCTATGAACTCATGAAATGGCACTAATAAAAAGGAATAGGGGATAAGCACAAGAATTGATATAAAAGATTAGGCATGCAAAAATAATGGCTCCAACATGTTCGATGTACATAATAGTGAATAGGAATAAACTAGCCAAGTTACACACTAAATATGAGATACACATAATCAAGGGAATAGGCATAGGTGATTTGGCCCAACATAATGCCAATTCAAGGTACAACATGATCGGTTAATTGTAACAATGGGAATAGTCACAAGCAAATAACTAAAATAGTCATAGACAATTAACCACAATAGTCATGGGCGACTAATCACAATAATTTCTTAACCAACGTCATAGGCAATAGTCTCATAGTTATGATTTATAGTCGTAGGCAATAATTTTATAGGCGACAGTTCATGGCCATAGTCTTAGACAAAGGTCTAATGGTCATAGTCATAGTCATGGGCAATAGCTTCATAGTCATAGTCTTAGGCAAAAGTCTCATAGTCACAGTCTTAGGCAAAAGTCTCATAGTCATAGTCGTAAATCAGATCCAAAGGCATAGATAAGTTTCGATTTGACATAAACACGAATCAAATATAATTAACTTGCAAATTGGTATAGTTTTATATTTTGATTCATTACATTCACAATTCCAATTACACGTTCAAATCTAAGGAATAACCGAACTTACAGTGATCGGTATAGAAAAGGCGATTTGCTATGATTCGAGTGACGTTACTTGAAGCGGAATGCCTATGGTCCAACTTGAAGCTTTGACTTGATTTGAATCTCCAATTTGAAGAATAACTATAACTTGTTATAAAGGAGAATAAGATTTATTTTAATGGTGGAGGCTAGAGAGAAACATCATGTAGATGCTTAAAAGAATTTGTGTGGAGAAACCTTAGGTCTAGGCATTCTTTTGTAGGTGTAGAGAGTGTTTTAAAGCCATTAGATCGCCTTAGAAGCCATCCGGTCCATCCAGAATAAGTCAAAATCGTTGCAGTCCAGATCTGAAAAAACAGGGCAGGTCGACCCCCTGGTCGACCTATTTGTGGGGGGAGGTCGACCCCCTGGTCGACCTATATACACAGGTCGACCCTCAGGTCGACCCCCTGGTCGACCTGGGTCCTGGGCGGGAAATTTCCCGCCCAGCCCGGGTGTGTGTTTTGAATTCGAATTTTGAATCTGTTTTTATTTATTTAAATTCTTAAACTTCTGAAGGCCATAACTTCTTCATACGGAGTCCGATTTACGCAAACTCGGACTCTATCTCAAGCAGAATTTCGAGTCGAACGCAATGGCATAATCTATTTCCCTTAATTCTTCTCTTAAAAATTAAGTATACTTTGATTTGTTACATTAACGTTTACAGAAAATACGGGGTGTTACAGAAATCAATATGGAAAATCACAAGAAACTCCACTAATTCAATTTATGAATTAGCGTCAATATTGGCTTTTATATTTTAGAAATAAGTCTAAGAAAACATCACCCAAAATCATCTCAAAATTCACCAAAATTAGCTGAGGATTAACACAGAAATTAGGCAAAAAATTGGTGTAGACATCATTTGCTATAGGGAAAATACCCTACACTAAAAAAGAAGCAAGGGTTGACCCAAATAAGGCCTGGTTCGACCTGCATATTGCTTGTGTCAACCTAAATGTGTCTTGGGACGACCTAGTCGACGTGAATTTAAGGCAATTTCTACCTATGATGAACCTATTTTGTGATCAACAGTTCGCCGTGTTACAGGTGGAACTAGGCTATGTTACTTAGCATATTTCAATTTCAACATTTAAGAAACAAACCGGAAAAGTATTTATAGGATTCGTCATAAAACGGAGGAGCTATAAGCTCTCAAAGTAGGACTAACGCATTAATTTGGATGAACTAACAAAACTTGGTAATTTGAGTTATGATAACTCAGATATCAACAAAAACGCACATTCAAACAAAATATATGTATAAATAGAAAGTATGAGTTGAACAACTCACCATGTGTGATAATGCATATGGAATTCACTAATTGTAGCTTGCAAGTGGAAGATTTAGACATCCCAAATGCCTGCAGACTAGAAAAAATTGTCATGTAATTAAGAATTTTTTTACTATAAACCCTCTTTCCTTAATCTCTGAAATTTGTTTCCTCTTTTGGTTCTTAATTTATGTAGAGATAAGATTAACAACTCTCTTTTATATATTTATATGCATATTGGTTTAGGTTATAAGATTAAAAGATCAAAAGGGGCCATGATTTTCTTTGTTTTTCCTCAAGAAGAAGAGAAAAAGGAACTAAATGGAAATAAAGCATGTAATTTTTCAAAGCTCTTCCCAAATTTCTCCTTCAAGTAACGAATAATGGGTTTGGGTCAATTTATTTAGGCCTAATTTAAACTTCATAGGTTTAGGGAAATTTTAACTAAACTATGCTAACACCCATTTACATTTATTTATCCCAACAACACTTTTGCACCTATATTTCTACATATTTCAACATGGTAAATTTTACAAAAATTTATCTCAACAAATTATAAAATCTCGATAAACAGTTAACATTGTTTTTAACACATAGAAATTAGCATTTGAACAAAACACTTATTATCCACTATCATTTATTCAAACTTACAAATTCAACACTTATTTTACAAAAGTACTTTACTTATAAATAAATTCACATCCATGCGAAATTATCTGATTATCCAAATAGTGGTTTTATAACCAATATTTTACCTCTTTACATTGTACTTAGACTATCATTCAATTGCAATGCATGTAATTAACAAACATTACTTTTTGCTAACATAGATCCACCGTTTAACTTGACTTCACAAATTGTTTCTATTATACTTAACAAATATTATGAAATCATTAATGATTTTTTTAATCTATTTACAAACATTGTTTTTCACTATAAATTCAATTTTCATTACCCATTTTCAATTATTTACAAATTTTACAATTTGACAAAAAATATCCCCAAATACTCATTTAAGTATTTTAAACAACTCAATAACTCATACTAATGACACTTAAATATTGATTCCACATCAATACTTTATATTTGTAAAATTCCTTTAAAGAGCAATTACCAATAATTTCATAAAACTATTGCATTAATAAATAATTCATTAAACCCATATATTATAAGATTACATGTTAATTCCCTTCACCTTAAATTTATTTATCAAATACAGATTGGCTATAAACTTCCTTATTATATTATTTGAAATCAATCTATTTTAGTTTACATGATTTCTCGTACAAATTCAAATTCTTTAATTGTCCAGCTTGCATAGTCATTCGAGTTTGGCTCTTGAACTCGTATTTTTTTCCTAATTTTAAATTCCCAAAATATGTTATAATAAGTCTATCCTAGGTACCCAAAAACCTAGGTTGTTACAGTTAACCTACCATTTTACAAGGCCATTTCACAATGATCTCGAATAAATTGATTAGTCGACCATTAAGGTTGAGAAACTAAAAAGATGGTCGGATCACTCAGGAATTGAATATGAACATACTTATGAAGTTACAAACAATTGATTCACCTGAATAACACTTTGGAATTAGCTAAGTCTGGAAAAGACTTTGGCTAAGTGTAACAACCTACGATTTTTGATATTTTAGAATATGAAGTTAATTTGGATTTAGTATTGAAATAAATGTTTATTTTAAGAATTTTGTTTAGATTTTTGAATCTACTCTATTTTAATTTGGTTCTGAAATAGTATTGTGTATATAAATTTAGTTTCATTACTTGAATTTAATAACTTAGTTAAATTTTAAAATTATTAATATTTTAAGCCAACTGAAATGTGTTATTTGAATATTTGTAGATTTGATTTTTGAAATATAATTTAACTTGAGAATTATAATTTAATTTATTTAACTGCAGATTGGTTTTAAATTAATTTAAACTTTGTATCTGAGGATATATATTGTATGTATGTACAAAGTATTATAAGATAGTATATACATTTGAAAAATAATAATTGTTTAGTAGGGAATGCCACTTTTTCTAGTTTGTTAGAAACTTTTAACACTTGTTTAAGGGTTTCTGAAATTTTGACACTTGTGAGAGGCTTTCTGGAATGTGTACCACTGGTCTTCTTTTTCTCTTTTTTAATTCCCATTTACTCTTATTTCCTTTTCCATTTCACCAACCAAATTTATTTCCTCCAAAATCGAAATCTCTTCTCCTTAAATCCATATCATTCACCTCTCATCTTCCTCCTTCAGTCGGGAATCAAGTTTCGCAGCCTTCCCCAAGGAACTGAGATTAAAATCGCACCGCCTCCTGTCTTCTCTAAGTTTGCCATCTCCTCATAATTTATCTGCATCGCTTCTGCCTTTGATTCGACTCCACCTTAAATTTCCACCAGTAAATAGGCGCCTGATCTCTTTTCGCCTCCAAGTCAGAAGTAACCACAAGTTCACCAGCCCTTCACCGAAGCCATCGCCTGCCCTTTTTTCCTTTGCTGTTGCAAGGTGAGTTATCAGTTCATGATTCACTTTATTTTATGTATTTTGACGTCCATATAAACTAAAATATAATATCTAATTCTTGTTTTTGTTGGCTACTTTGTTTTTTTCCTATCTTGCTGCCTCTGCTTTGTTTGAAACTCATACATATATTTTTGTTTTATTTGCACATTGGGACATGTTGCTATATGATTTAAAGTTGCACTTTACTACTCCATGCCTTCTTCGAACCTGGTCATTTTTGGATCCTAAACTTACCTAGAACCGAAATATATAACACTAAGATATTGAGATTATACATATACATTGCCTTCCGAATTAAATAAGTATGTAGTATGTGTTTTTGTGTGTTTGACCCAAAATTGTGGCTACTAACCTGTAGCCATTTAACATGGATCTTGGCAGTTTTTCTCACTTCCTTGACTATGTAAATATAGTTTTGTATTCTCATAACAGGATGCATAGCTCCTTTATAAATAAGATACACCTCATCTCTTTTAAGCCTTGCTTTGTTATGTCTTAGCTGCTCCATGTCATGCTGTATTTTTGTGCCATGTTGTATTATATATGTGGCATATATTGTTGGTCCATGCTCATTTTGGAACCCTTGAGAACTATCTACTTAAAATGAATATTAAGTAATTGAGGTATATATACTTATGGATGCCTGTGAATGATTCGGCATGCAACCTATAACATTTTGTATTGTTCCCTGATAGTTCGAAACACCCTATCACATATGTAACGACCTGCCCATTTCGACCAATTCGAGTCAATAATTAAACCAACTCAAACCGCCCGGAACGACAAATTGTTAATTTCTACGGGGTTAAAATGAATCATCACATAATAACAGACACAGAAACATAGAATATCTCACAGTGAAAGTAAACGCTTATATAATAATATAAAATTTTAATTTATACATATCAGAGTACAAAATAATCTAGATATTGCGAAAGATTAAATATAGACATTTACGATTATCCCTTGTCAAATCATTCAAGTTTTTATTTCAATCCACAAAATATCATTTTTACTTGAAATCTTAATTTGAACCAATTTGGATCATTAATTCAGATTGGACTTTGATTTTGTTTAGAATAATAAATATCTTTAAAATAGATAAATTTGAAAAATAAATGCATACATGATTTAGTATAAGATAATTTACATTTGAAAATATAGTTTAAACAAAATAGTTACATAGCGTGTAATGCCACGACGGATGTTAGTCGATGGATGAGGGTTGAAAAGCCTAGCTCCGTTACAATATAAAACCATGTTCATTTATATATGTATTGTATAGTGCATTAAACTAGTAAGATTTCATAATCTCACATATGTATATATTTGTGTAGTTAAAGCCCCGCTAAATCCCACTATAGCCCATAGTATCATCTGACCGCTATGCTATTTCATTTAGTGCCGACGAACAATAGATCTGCTTTGATCCCTGCTATTTTCCACTGCACCCGCTAAATCAAGGCTTTTTAGCAATCACTTTAGCAATATTAATACACAGAGGATGATTTGACAAGTTCTCTTTTAAAATAAATCAAAAAGGTAGAATAAAGAGCTCATTTTAAGTCAAAAGTACCCAATATAAGGTAGAATTCTTTTATAACCATCAAATCTAGTGTGCAGAAGCATGATATTATCTGATTTTGTTATAAAAGACCAAATAATATTTGTTACCTCAATAAAAATGATGTGGGAATGATAATTAATTAATTTTAAATAATTAGTTTTATATCTAATGAACTTTTTTGCACTACCGCTATCACCCTGCTATTTCCATGCTATAATTTATATTTTTTTGCACTTTTACCGCTATAGAATCGCTAAGCACTTTAACTGCACAGGTATATATATATATGTATGTATGTATATATGTATGTACTTATATATGTGTGTGTGTATGTATGGGCTTACTTGTACGCATTGACATATGCATACTTGTTTTATACACCCTGCAATGCCATTTGCTGTTGATTATTGGCATTTGTATTATGCTAAGTTCAATGCTTTGTCTTGATACTCCCTAAATCTATTAGAACCAAATTGATTAAACTGTTGCACCGTTTGTATGTTGCACCATTTACTGTATATATGAGCTTATACACCCTTCTGCTAGTTTGCTTTTGGTTATAACTTTGTTCTGTGCCTTCCACTTGGTCGTATACTAGACCTGTACAAAAATTTTGTGTGCCAGTTTCTTTCTTCTACTTGTTGCATACATTTTTGAAGCTTTTATAATTGGAATTGTCCTAATACCCATATTAAGTATTGGTTGGCTCACTACACCAAAAAAGCTATTTTACCATTGTGTAGGCCATGGCAAAACGATTTTTCCATGGCTCTGGACTGTGGCAAAATTTCTACCATGGCTCATAGCCAATTGTAACGACCCGGAAAATCTGAACCAATTTTTTTTTTAAATTGGCTAAAATAATGGATTTTAAATATTTAAAATAAATATTTTAAATAATAGCGATGAAAAGTAAGTTTGAATCGACATTTGAAAACGAATATAATTAATACTAATTATAAACAAGGCCTGAAGTGGCGCTGCAGTTTCAAAAATTGAATTCAAACTTTGTCGGACTGTACCGGGTGCAAAACAATACGGATTTGAGTGAAACCAAAAATATTTAAATTTGTTAGTGAGTACCTTTCTAACGAATCTGAAAAATCGAAGTTTCTTAGCGGAAAGAAAAAGTTATGGCCAAATGAATTTTCAGAAAGGTCGCTATGGAATTTATATAGCCCGTGAAAATGGCCATTTTGCATACGACCTCGGAATTCGACGAAACCACTTTTGCTGGATCCGGGATGTGTAGTTATTACTAGGTTTCAAATTTCATAATTTTTGAAGCTAGTATGTGAGCGTGGCAAAGGAAAATGTGTTTTGGTCAATTACAGTTAAATTGGATCGACCAGAAATGGGCCTTTTTGCAAACGGTCTCAGAATTCGATGAAACTAGTTTTGTTGGGACCGTATGGTCAAAACATAGCCAGATTTATTTTTCTGGAATTTTTCGAATCATTTTGTGGCCCTGGCAAATTGAAATGTACGTTCAAATCAAATATTGAATGTTATGTATTTTAAATTGAAGGAAAACTGACTGAAACAGTCGAATGGGCCTACGAAATATATCCCATTGTGTTCGGAATGGGGGTAAAACGCTATGGACGACAGTCGTTGGGTTTGGATTGGGGTTCGTGTGTTAAAGAGGGTATTTTTGGAATTTTAAAAGTTATAAATAAAAAAAAATCATTCGCCCACGTCAGCCCCGCTATTCTCTCTCTCCCCCAAATCGACGGTGACTTCCCCTTTCTTCCTTCTCTCCTCTTTTCCTCCTCCATCTTGCAACAAAACACCTCGCTCCTATTGGGGAATTTATAGATCTTCTTCCGAGCTTCAGATCCATAGCAGTTTCAGATTTTATCGTGGAGCATAGAGGAAGAATCACCTCCGGGAAGACATGAACTTTGAGGCGCCGCCCAGCCTCCCTATGCAGTTCGAGTTCGACAGGTGGACCACCCCCTGACGCGCCTTTCTTCCCCCGTCGACGTGCAACTCTCCGATCGCCGCCTAGTTCAACGGTTGGAGCAAGAATTGGAACCCTAAATCCGAGCAATGCTGAAAGGGGTAACGGCCTGGTATGAATAAACTATTTATTACGATTTAAAGCCTTGCGAAGTTTGAAGTTCGAATAAAAATCATATCTTTTTCATTTTTGGTCGAAATTCGATGAAACAGGAAACATCGTGACCGTGTGGACGTCTTCTACCTTCTAGAGGAGACCGCATATTTTTCTGAGCCTTCTGCTATTTTTGGTGGAGTGGAACCCAAAGTGAGATTTCTAATTTATAAACGAAATGGAAAACGATGATGTATAAATTATATAGTCGATGTATGAGTTATATAAGCATTGTACACCTCTTGTATAAGCGTTGTATAAGTTGTACGTTCGATGTATAAGTTGTATATGCGTTGTAAAAATTATATATGTGTTGAAATAGAAGTGAAATGCTGTATATAAATAAATATATATATATATATATATATATATATATATACGCCCCTCGTCCACAAACCATGGACGATATTTATTGGTTGTGATTGGTGTGAAAATTGATTGATAGTGAATGGTTGATTGGAATTGTTTGTGGTTGATATTGATTGATTGTGGTTGAAAAATACCCGTTTGTGGTTGAGAAATATTTGGTTGAAACCACATAGGATTAGTTTGTGGAAATGAAATAAATATACATGCCGCCTGCGTGCGAACTAGATGCATGATTCCCCATTGTCAAAAGCTGCGAGGCTTTAAGGTAGAGCGAGGAGCCGTACTAGGGACGGTCCCGGTTTTAACTACCCTGCCGTTATGCTGCCGAAATTTTGAATAATATTCATGTGTTAGAATTATTTTCATTTGTTGAAACTATATTTATTCGTTGTATAGAAAACCTTCATGTGTTGAATTGAAATTCATTCGTTGAGTAGAATTCATGTGTTGAATGGTATTCGTGTTTTTAAATATAAAAATCACCTTTTTATCTATATATACAAACTATAGAAAACCTTCATGTGTTGAATTGAAATTCATTCGTTGAATAGAATTCATGTGTTGAATGGTATTCGTGTTTTTAAATATAAAAATCACATTTTTATCGATATATACAAACTATAGAAAACCTTCATGTGTTGAATCGATATTCATTCGTTGGATAGAAATTCATGTGTTGAATGGTATTCGTGTTTTAAATATAAAAATCACCTTTTTATCGATATATATAAACTATAGAAAACCTTCATGTGTTGAATCGAAATTCATTCGTTGAATTGAAATTCATGTGTTGAATGGTATTCATATTTTGAAAGAAAGTGTTTTATAATAAAAATCCAATTTTCATCATCGATATGAACTATATAAAATAATCTTGTTTTGAAATAAATTGTTTTATAATAAAAATCCAATTTTTATCACTTATATTAACTATATAAAATAGTCGAGTTTTGAAATAAATTGTTTTACTTTAAAAATCACATTTTTAGTATATACATGAATTGATATAAATAGTGAAGTGTTGAAATAGAAGACAGTTAGATAAAAAAATAATTTTTATCAAATGTATGAAAAGAATATAGCTTTGAAATCGAAAAATCGATATATATATATATATATATAAATAGAATTAAAATATATCGAATAACGAAGCTGCAGTTCGTATTTTGAAACCGTGATTTCAAACGATTAGTGCGAAAGATCCGACCATCGGATTTTCCTGAAATCGCAACCGTTGGGTTCACTTTGGAAATATCTTTCCAACGGCACCAACTTTGTAAAAATCCAATGGTTGGATTGTCTGGAATGTTTAATTCAAATCTAAAGAAAAACAGCACCAGAATCGATTATATTTTTTTATATATATAAATATAATTATATTAAATCGAATAACGACGCTGCAGTTCGTATTTTGAAATCGAAACTTCAAACGATTGTACTGGGAGATCCGACCGTCGGAATTTCCCGAAGCTGGAACCGTTGGATTCGTTTTGAAAAGATCTTTCTAATGATGTAAATTTTGTGAAGATCCAACGGTTAGATTTTCAGATATGTGTAAATCAAATGTGAAGAAAAACAGTGCCACGGCCGCGTTATGGCCCAAAGCGTCGTTTTGAATAAATTGGCTATTTTAAAATAAATAAAAATAGCGATAAATCGTTATAAAATATTTTAAACGATATGGACGTGAAATTTAGAAACTAACTGATGGTTGGCTAAGTCGAATGGTTTCCTGGGTGTTGATCTGATGTTGGTTTCGGCCTTCGGGGTTAATATTTGGGAAATCGTTCACTTGTTTATATGTTAGTGACGAGTAAATTGAAATGATGCGTGTATATGTTAGTGTTGCACTTGTTTATTATATACGCGAGTTCTTCAGAAAGTCCGGGTTTATCCCATTCTAAATAACTGAATCGACGATAAGAAATCGAAGATGAAGACGGTGGTCGAAGACCGGAGATCTTCACCTCGTTTGGATGGTAACCGAGGTCCTGATTGGGAGGCATCCCGAAATATGGATAATGAGTGGTGATCGTCCAGACGTACGTGGTGATCGATGGGTTTGCGAGGTATATAGTGCCTCCGGCTTCGTTCAGACCCAGAACGGACTTGTAAATGGACTGTGTGTCTGACATTGGATTTTATTCTGTGTTGATTGATCTCTATTAAATATACATCTGTTTGGCGGTGGAGAATTTATTCTTTTGCTTAACGCCCTTCTCTGAAACGCACGAGCTCAGAGGTTGTATATCAATGGACATCAGTCGCATGGCATGAATTGCTAGTGTGGCACGCCTAAGTGGCAAATGATCAGGGCTTCTATTGAAAAGCAAAGTCTTATGGTGATGATCAAAGCACCGCCTGTGTGGCGTAGCTTTGTGTATAACGTGAATTCGCGAGCCTCACACCCTGGTATGAACCAGAAACGGGAGAAGGACCTCAGGGAGGGCATGCGTTTCCTTCTAGCTAGGAGTTGTGTTGGTGTTTTTACACGGCCTGACATTTTACTTATGTGGATGATGGATTGCGAGGCGCCTCGGTTATATCGGTCGATCCGGAACCGATGGAGTCATTCGTTGGCTCATTGACACCCCATAGGGCGGGGAAACGCAGTGTTCAGGAATTTTAATCCACATCGGTGGGCCGGCCCTGACGATTCTAGGGTCACTCGAGCTCTGATCCTGAGACACGGGCTAGAGCGCCTCGAATTCGGTAAGGACTATCTTTTTCCTTGGTTCATGACGGAAATCCAATTTCCAAATACGACATCGTGCGGTTTTGATTGTATATATATATATATATGGCGACATGATATATGGTACCCATGCCGTCTATGATTGATAGTTATGATTCGAAATTGTTTTGGAAATATATAAACACTAGTAATAATATCAAATGCTTTTGTTTTATTCGTATCAAGCATATTTTGGCTATTATAAGGTAAACTCTATCCTCCGGTTTGCGTTGCATTGTGTGATGGGAACTGAGTCTTATAATGGCTTCATTTTTATAAAAAGCATTGTGATGTTTAAAAGAAAGATTTGTTTTAAAGCACTGGAAATCCAATGGAGTAAAACCGTTCCACGAAAGTGGCGTGGTCCTGTGATTAGTCATATATTAAATGTGTTGAGTAGATTTCTCATACCAGTCCCATGACTGACTCGTAGTTTGTTTCACTTTCAAACTCGGGTGCCCCTTTTTCTACACGGGCAGCCTTGTATTCAGGTTTAGCAGGCTTTATCCGGATAGTTGGAGCTGAAGATGGATCCTATCATTTATCTCCTTTTATGCTATTCAGCTCCTGTTGTACATATTATGTTTATTTCCACTGTAGACATTTATGTATAGCTGAACTGTATTTGTACTCAGTATGATCCTGTATACT
The DNA here is from genome assembly GCA_030737875.1 of Allium sativum. Taxonomy (NCBI): domain Eukaryota; kingdom Viridiplantae; phylum Streptophyta; class Magnoliopsida; order Asparagales; family Amaryllidaceae; genus Allium; species Allium sativum. The sequence goes on along the minus strand of CM060920.1, from coordinate 387,019,527 downwards.
GTGTAACTCTGATGATTACGTTTATCCCGTATATTCTATGGTGCATTGGTGTATTTATTTAATTCTGTTCTGCTATTATCTGTTTATGTGTTATATTCCAAGGATTACCCTTGCCACTGTCAGTACGGGGTTTGGGGTCGTCTCACCATGGTAGAATAAAAATTAGCCACGGTTCATTACCATGGAAAAATGAAAATTTTCCATGGTTAATTAAATTTGCATTTTAAAAAAACGCATAGTACAATAATTATGTCGGTAATATAAATTTCAGATGAAAACAATACAAAGTTTGAAAATGCTTAGAACAAGACTGAATCATCTTCCCTTGTCAGACCATTCTTAAGTAGAAAGATAATCACAATATTTGGATATTTTCTATAGTACAATGAGCTGTAATGTAAAATCACAATTTAATATTACATGTATCCCCTAAATTTGGGTTCAACCTAAGAAAAACTGATTGGCTAGACAGAACTCTCTTCATGTGTAATAAGGAATAATTGCATGTGTCAAAAATATCCCTTGTAGCTTCTTTCCATGGTTCCAACATTGAAATGTGAATATGTTCAATGTATGTAAAAAAGCTTTACCATGTCAAATTCAAAAATCACTCAACTTTTTTACTTAAAGAAATAAAATGCTTAACTTATGGAATCTAACGACACTCTGTTCATACAACCGATTATTGCTACTTCATGATTTACCATATGCTTAAAGGTTGTACGAGAATATAAGGCCCCGGAACATAATGTTTAAATATATTTTTATTATAATTCACAAACATCAAATACCAGTTCTCTAATATAGTAAGGGAGTAAACTAAAATACTATGAATGGCAAATGCAAAAATAATGTATTATATATTACCTAAAAGGAATACCTTTTATCGCTCCATTAAACAATTATAGACAATTACATGGTCCTTATGTCATATATGATTGCAAGTTATTATTTTACAAATACTAGTTCTCATAAATTTTAAAACATGTCTTCTATGGCTCTTATTATTATCTGCTTTCCTTATTATCCACTATCTCTTCTTATGTATGGGTTAATATTTCATTATTTATTCATATTAATATATAACATGTATAACACTTTGGATCAACTGTTTTTCATCGAAAACTCTATGTAAAGCTTGGCTAAGAAGACATATAAATGCAAATCATTCAAGTGTCTGAATTTAAAGACACAGATTCGGAAGCAAACATAATTATTATGCAAGGTAAAAGTAAATAAAATTAGAAACCTACCCAATCTTTCCTCATAATTGTTCCCATCGCCAAATGAGTTTCCTACTCCGCCCATTAAATAGAACACTCACCATCAACACCGAATCTTATAGGACTGTAACCTAATAAAAAAATATGATTATCAAAAATGAATTCTATACCACATTTAAAAACTTGATCAATTTTTGCACAAAAAAAGTCGGTCGCTATTTCGACAATAAAATTTCTTACTTGTCAAGGAGCAGAAAGCATTTAGTACGTACTTCCACCGTGGCATTCCCTTGATCCATAAAAATAAAATAGGAAATAATCACCTCTTTAATTAGTAAACCTAAAGCCTAACCTAGTTAAAAGCGAATATTTCATTAACAACATTGCATATTCCAAGTGTTTCTTACTTGTTGTTGAATCACATCATCATACAAATGTAGAAGTGTTCCATTTCCACTATCTAATTGTTTGTCGTACATTGATTTTGTGATCAATTTTGATAAACTTGAATGTTTGCTTGAAACCTGAAGGAAAAAAGTCCAAAAGAAAGTGTAAGACAAACAACAATGATGATCTCTTTTGAACAGGGTATTATCATGTATAATAAGAAGCATGATACATACACAAATTAGATAGCATCACTTGCAAATGATATAGAAGTTGACTAGGTGATTTAATGTCAATAAATCAACGCTAAAAATGGTAAAAGGTGCACAAAATATAACATATGAGAAATAAATTTTGGCACAATAACCAAGAAGACGAGAAATATAACAGTTGTGAGTCTCGACATCTCGCAGCCTCATGTGCACTTCATGATCAGATTGATACAAACGCATTTGCATGCCTACCACATAAAGAATCAGGTCAAATATATAAAATGGTCTAAATTGCTCACATATATGTGCAGAAAGCACATATTAACCATTTAGGAAGAACTGCCAACTCTCTCTGCAGGAAAATGCAATAAAAAAAGTAAAAGGTCACAAAGAACATATAAAAGTTCCTTTTTTCAAGATAAAGTTCAATATGATGCTGATAGTACTAAAGTAATTTTGTTGAATACATAATAAGCTAGATGTGCATCAGCATTTTTCAAATTAATATGAGTATATGTTAGAACATTCATTATATGTCAATGAACATGTGAAAAGGTACCACAAATATAGTTTAAGAGTTTCCATTAGCCATTGATCATTTGTATATTTTTTAAAAGGTTGTAAAAGCACTTAAAACTAAAATTAAGCATGACAATATGATCATTTGCATATTATTTAGAAGGTTGCAGAAGTACTTAAAATTCAAATTAAGTGTGACAAAAATAGGTAAGAAAAAAAATACGAGGTGGTGACAGGACCGGTCAGTGGAAGTAGAGATGGTCGATCAAGTAAGCCTGCTACTACCGGTCGACAACAAGAGTTGATTACTAAGGTAGTAGAAGCTTCTAGTGGCTCGACTATCTTGTTTTGATGAGTGGTGGACCTGTTGATATTTCCTTTACTCAAACTAATCTTAAAACCGGGGACATATTGTAGGCATGGAATCCAGGTGAAGCTGGCGGTCATGATTGATCATGTCTGTATAGCTAAAATGTGATAACCTAAAACCTTGTGTCACGAAAGTAAGGATAATCATTCAGAATATAACACATTAATCAACATTAGCAGATGACAGATGATAGCATAAACATGAAATAGAATAATTTACATCAATATGACAACGGAATCATAAAATGTAATAAACATAGAGTGTCATAGTCATAGGATACAACTTAGTGCATAAAGGAAATGATCAATATACATCAAGATCACTGGGACATATACATCAGATAATACATAATAGAGATAAATCAGTCTACATCGCGATCAGCGGTACATATACATAAGATAATACAGGCGGAAATGTCAATAGCCGAAATACAGAGAAAGCTAGTCTTCGCCATCAACCAAAAACGCACTCCATGCTATAGTGCTAAGCCAAAATATCTCCTGTAACCTGTCATTGGGCTGCCCATGTGAAAATAAGGGCACCCGAGTTTGCAAGTGGAAACAAACTACGAGTCAGTCATAGGACTGGTATGAGAAATCTACTTAACTGATTTAACATTAATAATAAGGCAAATCAAAGGATCACGCCGCTAACGCCGAACGGGTTTTCTCCAGTGATTGCCAGTGCATGAAATAAATTAAATCTTTTGAACAACGCAATGCTTTTTATAAAAATGAAGCCATTATAAGACTCAGGTCCCATCACATAATGCAACGCAAGCCAGAGGATAGAGTTTTACCTTATAATGGCCAAAATATGCTTGATACGTATAACAAAAATCATTTGGTATTATCAGTAGTGCATATATGTTTCAAAAGAAATTTCAATCATAATGTATCAATCATAGACGGCATGAGCATCCCATGCCACTATATATAGGTATACAATCAAAACCGCAATGTCGTATTGGAAATTGGATTTCCGTCATGAGTCGAGGCCAGGGGATGGCTCCTCACCGCTTCGAGACACTCTAGCAAATGCCTCAGGACTGCACACTTTGGGAAATCCTGGATCCTGCAGGGCCGGTCCTCCCTTACGCTTGAGGATTAGTTATTCCAGAACACACATTTCCCAGTCCTATCGGACCTATCCATCGGCTCCGTTGTTACCGATATATCCGAGGAGCCTCACAAATCCAACATCCACATAGGTAAAAATAAATAAATGTTTGGGCTCTATACCATGACACCACCCATAGCTAGAAAGAAATGTCATATCCTCCCTAAGTCCCTTATCCTGTTTTTGACTCATACCGAGGTGTGAGGCTCGCGAATTAACGCTATACACAAAGCAATTCCCTTTAAGGTCGTGCTTTGATCATCAACCACAAGGCTCTGCTTTTCAACAAAAGCCTTGATCACTGCATCTCTGCATGCCATGCTGTCAATCCATACCATACCATTGATGTCAACCGATATACAACCCCTGAGCTCGTACGTCTCAGAGAAGGGCGTTGTAACAATCCAGAAAATCCAAACCAATATAAAATTTTTATTTTGGCAATTTTAATGAGTTTTGAATATTTAAAATGATTTATTTTAAATAATAACGATGAGAAAATTATTTTGAATAGAATTAGAACGTATATATTTATGTAGATCGTCATTAGAACATAGATATTTATTTTTAAATATAAAAGGAATTGAAAATGGCACGGTAGTTTGAAAATTCGATTCCAAATTTTAAATGAATGTCTTGGATTCAAAATAAACCAGATTTTAGCAAAACCAAAAATATTAGAATCTATTTGAGAATATCTTTCCAATAAATCAGAAAAATCAAAATTTCATAGCTGGAATAAAAGTTATATGCAGTTGAAAATCCAGAATAGTCGCTATAGAAATATAGCCCTTAAAAATGGAAATTTTGCAAACGACCTCCGTTTTCGAAGAAACCACTTTTGTTGGATCTGGGACGTCGAGCTATTACTAGATTTCAAAATTCAAAATTTTTGGGATCAATGTGTGAGCGTGGCGCAGTAAACGTGTTTTGACAATTTTAGTCAATTTGGATCGACCAGAAAATGACCATTTTTCAAATGGTCTCCAAATTTGACGAAATTAGTTTTGTTAGGACCATATCGTCAAAACATAGCCAAATTTATTTTTCTGGAATTTTTAGAGTCCGTATGTGGCCCTGGTAAATTAAATGTGCGTTCAAATTCAATATATATATTTATATTTTGATTTTGACGGAAACTAGTCGAAACAGTCGAATCAGCTTACCGGACATATCCCATTGTGTTCGGAATGGGGGGTAATTAGCTATGGACGATAGTCGTCAGGACTCGTTTGGAGGTCGAAATTAAAAGTTACTTTTTGGTTAAAAAATATAGAAAAAGGGGGTCAACCCCTATTTCTCTCTTCCAAACCCGATTACGGGTTTACAAAAATTAAAAAAAAAGAAAAAAAAGGGGAAGTCGTATGCCTCCAGGCCGCGCTGGCCATCACGTCGCCCCTCCACCAGACCCCCCATCTCATCTTCTTCTCCTCCGCCTCCTTCTACCTCGGTACAAGAAACCGCGTCCCCCTCCCCCTCCCCCCCCCCCCCCAACAAAAAACCCCAAAATCGAGATCGCCACTGTCCCCTTAGACCGCGGCTCCTCCAGCCCTCCAGCGCCCGCCTTCGGCCTCGAATGCCGCCCCTCAGCCCAATTTCACGGTGAGTTTATTTTTAATTACATTCATTTATTTATTTTGTGTAATTAGTTTTTTATATATATATAAAAATCAGTTTTTTTTGCCTTATTATATAAAGTTAGAATTTTTAATTAGCAAAGTTAGAATTTTTGACAATGTAAAGTTTAGATTTTTATTTTATATAAAGAATTTGATTTTTTATATATAAATATAGCAAAAGATTAGATCTTTAATTTAGAAAATATTAGACCTTTATACATAGAGAAATACGATCTTGATTCATTGAAAAATATGACCTTCATATAAATGAAATCGTTTTGAAGATAGGATTTTTATTTATCATAGCCTATTATAAAAATATGATTTTTATATTATATAATTAATAAAAATATGACTTTTATATTAGAGAGATAATAAAAATATGATTTTTATATAATAGAGAAAATAAAAAAGTGATTTTTATATAGGTAGCGAAATAAAAATGTGACTTTTATATATTCATTAGCGGTAGAAAGATTTGATTTTTATCTATATAGTAGCGGCATAAAAACGTGATTTTATATATTCATTAGCGGTAGAAAGATTCGATTTTTATCTATATAGTAGCGGTATAAAAATGTGATTTTTATCTATGTAGCGTTGTTATAAAGTTATGAAATTATTTTTAGAAAGATAAAAATATAATTTTTTACCTATGTACGTTATTTATAGAATAATCATACAAAGAAATAATTATTGATTGATTAAAAATATAATTTTTAACGTTGGTATGCTACATAGATCGACAATTAAAGAATGACGGATTAGAACCCAAAGGTGAGAACATATCACTTTAATTTTATTTCTAGTTAAAATATGTGCTAGGATGCAGACGGTGCTTGGCAGCACCTGAAACCCGTCGTCCACAGACCATGGACGGCTTGTTGGTTTGATTGATGTGTTGTGAAAATTGATTGTATGATGTGAAATTAAAATAAATATGTTATAGTTAAAAATGTAATTTTTAACGTGTATAGGAATAAAATAAATATTTATAAAAAAATCAAAAGATTTTTTATGTACACATGTTTGACTGATATTGATTGGGACGATAAATTTTACGCATCGCCCAACTGCAAAAATAAATCTGTATTTGTTGATTGAAACCCCACACAGGTATTGGGATGATATTGGACATACACTAATCCCAATATTTAGTTGTATGTCAATCGATTGGTTGACAAGCTGCATAAGCATTAAATATTTATATTAGATGCTTATGCAGTGTAGAATGCACTTTGGATGATGGTTAACTATGTTTGATTGTTGCTATGTACATGTGTGTATGAAATCCATATAATGACATTATTTGGTGACTGACTGTGTCTGATTCCAGTTCAGAAAGAAGAAATATTTTAAAATAACGAATATTTTAAAATAATGAATATTTTAAAATAATATTCAGTAAAAGGTCAAAATGTGATTTTGATGTCCGATTTGGGTTGAACACGAATATATTCAAATATATAAAGCCGTGTTGATTAGATCGACGCCATTTTGACGTGAACGATATTTATATCGACTTTGTTCCTTTTTATAATGAATATCGAAAAGGAAACGATTTCAAAATCTAATGTTTTGAAAATATCACTAATTATATACCGATGATATGGAATATTCAATTTTTATTTGAAATTGAATATGAAGTTGAAAACGAATTTAAAATGATTTATAAAATACGTTTTAAAAGGAAATCGACGAAATATATATTATATATATTATATATATAATGGCCTAAATAGAACGCGCCGCACTGCGGCAATTCGTGAATTTCGACCACTGACTTCGAACGGACATTACGGGAGATCCGACCATCGGATTCTCCTAAAACTGGAACCGTTGAGTTCGTATCGAAAAGAGCTTTCTAAGAATATTAGATATTTGAAATCTAACAGTTGGATTTGGAATTATGTCCAAATCAAATTTGAAAAAGGTCGTCGTAAGTGCAATTCGATGGCCGTTTATGGAAATCAACTGTGCGGGCCATGATAAAATTACTAAAAATATCAATAAATTGTGTAAAATCATAACAAACGATTTGAAAAGAATTAGGATGAAAAATTCCATATTTGAAAAAATAAAAATATATTTTTATCAAAATGAAGTAGTTATGAACTAGAAAAATAATTTATTTATTTTTAGAAGTAAATAAATTGGATTTAAAATTGTTTTAAAAATAACCAGAATTTTTAATATATGAATTGGAATGGATCGGAATTGAAATTACCTTCGTAATATTTCAATATTGGGTTTCGTGATTATACGGATATTGTGGAGGAATTTGGAAGATATATATATATATCATAATTCCAATACGATATTTGTTGGTTTCAGAATTCGACATTGAATATAAGCCGATATATTTTCTATTCAGAGCCTTGTATTTAATATCGAATTGGATTTTGGGTTTTTCGTGAATGATATCTCTAATAATACTATTCTTAAACCTAATGGAGTTAAGAAAATTAGAAACTGACTGGAGATTAGTTAAGTTGAATGGTTTCCTGTGCATTGATCTGATGTTGGTTTCGGCCTTCGGGGTTAATACTTAGGGAATCGTTCTCTTACTAATTTACGGTTAGAGACTGATGGGGTTTTGGGTTTGTTGTGAACTGTGTTTTTAACGACATTCGTTCTTTAACCCGCATTACAGTGAAATGTGATTTGGAATTTATAAATCTTTTTACTGAGATTTAATGGGAATTTTCCAAAGTAAAGTTTTCCAATTTAATATATTAAATTGAAATTGAATGGAATTCGAGTGATAATAATTGAAGTGAACTTTTGTGGAGGAAGACGGTTAATACATATGGAATTTAAAAGGCTTTGCCGTTATTCAATTTATATTATTGGTCGGATACGGAAATTGATATCGATTATATATTGATTTGTTTTACCGTGAAAATTCCATAATTAATGGAATGTGATTTGGGTTTATCGTGAACGGTGTTTTAAAATAACACATGTTCTTTAACCCGATTAACAATGGAATGAGATTTTGGGTTGTCGCGAATGGTATCTTTAATAATATTGTTCTTAGACCCAATGGAGTTAAGGAAATCAGAAACTAACTGGAGATTAGTTAAGTTGAATGGTTTCCTGGGTATTGATCTGATATTGGTTTCGGCCTTCGGGGTTAATACTTAGGGAATTGTTTACTTGCTAATTTACGGTTAGAGGCTGATGGAATGGATTATGATTTAGGTTTATCGTGAACTGAGTTTTAAATGACATTAGTTCTTTAACCCAGTTAAAGACAAGATATGATTTTCCAGGTTAAATAATCATTAATATTGATTTTTGGGAAGATTAAAACCAAGTGGTGTTTTAATGAATCTTTATTAGATTGAAATGATATCCAAAGGAAGATTAAAGAATAAATTTAAAGAATTTATCTTTGATAAAATTAATGGGAACCTTTCCCAAAGTATATGAATATTTGAATAAAAGAATATTCAGAATTGGAATGAGGTGTATAACACTTGTTTAATATATACGCGAGTTATTCGGAAAGGTCGGGTTTGTACCCATTCCGAATAACTGATTCGACGATATGTCAACGATGAAGATGGTGGTGGAAGACCGGAGGTCTTCACATCGTTTGGATGATTACTGATGTCTTGATTGGGCTGGAGAGGTCATAAGTGGTGATCGTCCAGACGT